>OX345636.1:7144308-8344308 GCA_947044365.1 Petrosia ficiformis | reverse complement strand
ATATACTTACATACATACATGTACTTATGTATATACATACATAAATACCTGCATTCATATACTTACATACTTACATACACATATATGTACATATATACATAGATACATACGTATACATGGGTACATAGATATTACATGTACATATTACATATACATACATACTTATATACATACATACATAAATACCTGCATACATATACCTACATACACATATATGAACATACATACATAGATACATACATATACATGGGTACATACATATCACATGTACATATTACATATACATACATTACACCTACATACACATATACATACATGTACATACATATCTATGTACCGGTATGTATGTATGTATGTATGTATGTTTTTATGTATGTATGTATCTATGTATGTGCACAAGACTCCCCATTTTGTCTTATGCCCTTGACTTGCTTTCTGTAACTGCACATGCTATACCTAATTATATTGAAGATAGTAATTGGGTATTGCACAATTTGGAATTGTGCATGATGCATTAAATGTAGGTAGTACCACGCAAACATTACTGTCACAAGACCTTTATATTGTATGGTAACCTTTTAGTTATTATATAAATTGTCTCTATTTTATATCTCTCTACATGCACTAGAAGGCAACTGGACTGAGAGTATGTAAAAGAATGTGTGTGGCATATAATGTCATTTGTTGGATAATTAACAGACTAAAAGAATGTCTCTATCCTTCAAGTGGTATGGTGAGCCAACAACCAAAGACTCTGAGTCTCAACTTTTCAATGGGAGATTGATGAACTGGATCAAATATTTCCATGGTACATAAAACTAATGTTACATGTTTTGGTCCACTTTTTAACCTGACCTTCCAATTCTTGTGTAACACACAGTATAGTGATGGGCAATACCATATAAAGTATTCAATACTTTGATATAATACTTCAGTACAAAATTAATAGTACTAACATTACTGATTATGCAGCTGTTTTCTTTGTGGTTTGAATTCAGAAGTAAACATGATTAGCAAATAAATTTTTTATATTAGAAAATAATTAACAATTCTGTTTGTAAACAAAACAAATAATTATAATAGCACATATTACTACTTTGTAGCATTATGATACAGAGATGGACTTGTTATATAGTTTATACATTATTTACAATTCATATATTATTAAAAGTTCACAATTTTTAATAAGTTTCAACTTTCATCTAACATCAAATAAATTTTTTCGTTTAACACCAAATTAATTGTATAATTAACTTTTAGAGCGGGGTCGGGAGCTTAGTTGAACATTCCGTGAGGGAGCTTGTTGATTGATAAACTCCCTCTACAACCCCCTCTACAGACTAGCAAGCAGCCCGGGTATCGTTGGGCTTGCTCAATACTTCAAATCCAAACTGAGAAGGAGCCGAAATCTCCAATTATAGCATTCCTCTCCCCGAATTCTTTGGTAGACCATGACATTTTCGGGCTGTAATAAAGTTAAATATATTACATTAAATACATACTGTGGTTAAGGGAAATATCATCTATTTTATTAGGAGTTTGAATTGCCTATGCACTTGATGAAAAGTCCTGAAAGAGCTGGGAGTTTTGTTACCAAAAATGGCTGCATTGTAAACATTTGCCTTGCTGCCTTCCTGCAACTTGATTTTAGTATCTTTGGCCATCTGGCAATATCTTCCAACAAACTAGACAAGTTAAACACTGAGTTGTTTAAATTAACGAAGTTATACAGGTACTATACGAGTATTCCCTGAAAATCAGGGAATTGACTTTTGAAGACTACTAAGCTTTCATACACTCTCTTTATCACGAGAATTTACCAATTCGCAATACATTACAACCTGGATTCATTTAAATCAGTCTGATGGCTGTACTTCTTTCCAGCTAATCATCAGTCATGTAAACTTTAAAAAAGTTATAAAAGTTGCTTATGAAACACCAGCCCACAATTATTATTTCATGGTTATAACTCCTATAAGTATTTTAATCAATTGCGTGGGCAATTCACACTCCTAGCTATCTCATTTCTCATTATGGGCTCCTGATTGTATTAAAATCATGGAAATTGGTGAAGATCAAGTGTAAGTAAATATGTATTTTTTTTTTGTCTTGGTACAGGACTTGTAATTATATGTTTAGGTATTACATCAGTTTGTGTCATAATTATGTAATAACTTCTATACACCAGTGTTGGGCAATTACATAAAATAAGAATAAAAACATGATAGAACATGTAGGGAGGGATATCAAGCAAAGGATTAGAGTACAATAGCAAATAACAAACTCCATATAATGCTGTACATACATGTAACAGCATAGTTAGCCTCATTTTTTTTACATGGAAATAAAATTAATAATTTGTTGCTTTCTTAATAGTAAAGAAGTTATTTTTGGTATATATGGAAACAATGCTATACATTTATATAGAGATGACCAGATTGATTGTATTAAGAAAGCAGCAAGGTGAGTGTTTGAATGTCAGCTAGCATGGTAACACCCCAGATTTTGATAATATTTAAATGTAGGTACAGTTTGTATAATTGTCAACATTTAAGATTAATTTTGAAACTTACGATTGCGAATGTTCCTCGAGATTTTATCTCGGTTTGCTGCATATCCCCACAGTTTTTGGCAATTATGGTATGAATCCATCTACGAACAGCACTAGTTGCCATTCCACCTCCGGGTATGAGTGCTACAGAAAACAAAATTGTGTGTGTCACAACCAGACATAGGATCATGGTAACTATTGCATAATTTCAGTAGTAAACTTGAGTGCCAGACCACTCAGCCACATTCATTGTTGTAAATACATGTATGTAAGAGGTTTCATCAATATCATTATAATAATGTGACCATTACAGTTGATAGACATTTTTGAAACATAGAATGAGACAGAAGGGGTGAAACATTTTCCAGCAATACTAAAAGGTCACTCTACTGGTTTGATAGTTGCCGGTTTGTATAGTTACATGTATGATGCATTAATTGCTCACAAGTAATAAATTAACTTATACAATTACATATTACTAGCCATTCTATTACTACACAGGTTTTTTGTCTAGGGACAGAAAAGGGGGGGGAACTCCCCTCCTCCCTTGAATGATGTCTTTCTCCCTTCAGTACTACATGTGTAGATGCATGCAGTACAAAGTAACAAATGCCTGCTTGTATATTATATAGAATGCACCCATGAAATGTACTCTTAAGAGACTTCTTAGATGTAGGTTCTTATAGTATATCTTCCCACCCTTCAAAACTTTTCTATTACTATTACTTGGTAATATCTACTATTACTATTCCCCCATATCTGGTCACATATTTCCCTGTGTCCTGCAAAGTAGGTGTTCATATACCAATGTACAATGGTGTTAATATCAGAGTGCTCTCACTAGGCTCAAGACCACTCTGTAAATACTACTCGCAACTGGAAACCTTGTACATGCAACAAATTTTGGTACACAGCAAGATTGTAACTTTTTGATTACATGTTCCCACACACATCTTATTATGCACTCTTGACAACATCTCTCATATAAAGGTGATATTATATTCCTGTTTAGTTCACCCAGAAATACCAATTAAATATTAGCAAATCATGAATAATTAATAAGCTAAAATTTTCTTTATTCCACCCAGAACCCTGGTCTGTAACTTACAGTGAATTGGGGATCCAGGCAGATTTAGGATGGCTACTAAATTTGCCTCTGTGTTCAGGCAAACCATTAGTCCCGGATCACTATCGTCAACTGTGAATAGAAAAAAATTACAAATCACATACATGTAGAAAACAAAGGCAAAGTAGAATTTTTGTATGAGGACAAGCAAATTGGATATTTTGCGTTAATGATTAAGGAATACCACCAATCATTTCTCCATTCTTTGTATAAAACAAGTGTTAAATTTCCAAAAATACATGTACATGTATGTGATTGTTAAACCACAGAAGTGAGCATTTAAATCACCTGCTAGTTACAGTTCTGTAATAACTGAGGTGGGAAAGGTGGTGTTCCAGTGATTACCAGAGTACAGCATAGGCTCTGAATGTTTGGAATGTATACCTTTTGCTTTTGCTTCACTTCTTCAAATATAAGTGTCAATATTGCTTATACAAAAAAATAGTGATTTGTTCAAATTTATTTAATCAAGTGGGTGGGGTAGGTTATTAAGTAGGAACTTATTAACCCTCTTATTAGGCTTATAAATATTTCATTAGCAGGTGAAACATCAAAGAGAATTATTCATATCAAGTTACAATAGATACACAATACATGTCATAAACACTGTTGTGGATTAAAGCACTTACAATCGTGTTCTATGTAGTTAGCGGAGCGCTGTATAAAAGGAAATACATGTATGATTATGATAATCAAGACCAATGATAACTAATATACATGAAATAATTAGAGTATATATGGTACTCTACAATGTACTATGATATAAACCCTTACCTAGTTAATTGTGTCAATATGGCTTTGTGTAAACAAAACTAATTTTTTCGCAGATACTACAAACAGGTTTGTACATGCAGAGAGCTATAAATTACACTAAAATTTGATATATACAGAACATGTACAAAACGTGATAATTGTTCATCCTGGATATATAATATCATTGGCTACATGCACGTAAGAGTAAGCATTGAAATGACAGAATTTAACAGTAAATTTATTCCTCCAATTATAGATCCATAATAATATAATCACATAATGCAATTTCAATAATATAATAACAAATATAGTTTCAATACAATTAATATACAAAAGGATAATGTAATGAAAAGTCTTTCAGGAAGAAATATTTAAATAATGTCTGTTATGAAGTGTTTTGTGAAAAAACGTTGAGGCATGTTATCATAGCTACAGTGGATGTCTTATTAAATGCTGTGCCAACACATTTTTGAATTTTTAAAATGAATTTGATCTTTTGGTACAAAGCTAGTGAGGGTCTACTGTACTTGATTGCTACATGTACATGTACATGTACATTATGGAAATTCATGTTGAGATATGCTATAAGCTTGAGTTGATAATAGTGTACTAAACTAGTTACATGTAGCTAGTATATAGGTTAGGTATATGAATAGAGTTTATGTATTATAATACCATATATACTCTAATTATTTCACATGTACATGTAGGGAATTTTAAAAAAAATCCTAATTAATTTGAAGGGGAGTTGGGGTGGTAAAATAGAGGTATACCTTGTTACACATTTATGTTATAGACTCGAATACATGTATCTCCTGAAAGTTTGAGTTGATAATAGTTTACATACATGTAAATATAACTACATGTATATAAGATGATACTACTGGATACTGAAGATACATGGATGATTATATATCCTTTTATTTCATACATGATTATAATTATTATATTAATTCTTGATTAAACAATTAATATTATTTATTTTAAATGAATAACTAATAATTAATTCTTTCGAAGAGAACATTTATGCTTTGAAGTATGCATTATGCGAACGAAGGCGCGAATATCAAATTATTGTTTATGCCCTAGAACATATACATACACATGTACTACTGTATATGTATAGTCACATATACACACACATGTACTACTGTATATGTATAGTCAAATATACACACATGTACTACTCTATATGTATAGTCACATATACACACATGTACTACTGTATATGTATAGTCACATATACACACATGTACTACTGTATATGTATAATCACATATACACACATGTACTACTGTATATGTATAGTCACATATAAACACACATGTACTACTGTATATGTATAGTCACATATACACACATGTACTACTGTATATGTATAATCACATATACACACATGTACTACTGTATATGTATAGTCACATATACACACATGTACTACTGTATATGTATAGTCACATATACACACATGTACTACTGTATATGTATAATCACATATACACACATGTACTACTGTATATGTATAGTCACATATACACACATGTACTACTGTATATGTATAGTCACATTTAAACACACATGTACTACTGTATATGTATAGTCACATATACACACATGTACTACTGTATATGTATAGTCACATATAAATACACATGTACTACTGTATATGTATAGTCACATATACACACATGTACTACTGTATATGTATAGTCACATATAAACACACATGTACTACTGTATATGTATAGTCACATATACACACATGTACTAATGTATATGTATAGTCACATATAAATACACATGTACTACTGTATATGTATAGTCACATATACACACACATGTACTACTGTATATGTATAGTCACATATACACACATGTACTACTGTATATGTATAGTCACATATACACACATGTACTACTGTATATGTATAGTCACATATACACACATGTACTACTGTATATGTATAATCACATATACACACATGTACTACTGTATATGTATAGTCACATATACACACATGTACTACTGTATATGTATAGTCACATTTAAACACACATGTACTACTGTATATGTATAGTCACATATACACACATGTACTACTGTATATGTATAGTCACATATAAATACACATGTACTACTGTATATGTATAGTCACATATACACACATGTACTACTGTATATGTATAGTCATATATACACACACATACACACACACGTGCTACCGTATATGACATATACACATACAGTACATGTCAGATGCACTTAAGACCAAAACATTTTGACCATTTATGGCCATCATATCCAATGGCACCACAGGTAAATATACCAGAACTAAATAGTGATACCCTATCTGATAATATTCAAATGCCAAAGTCTTCTACTCAAAAGGAAGTAGATCACCTAAGTCAGTGTTCATTAGATAATATAGTTGGGAAAGTGACTTCCACAGCTCAAGAAACCCTTTTTAGAGTTGAAAGACATGTATCTTGTACTCTAAGTGCTAGTGGTGTTAATATGTCCAAAATGGATGGAACTGTTTACAAGCCTGGAGCTATCATGGTTCTATCAATTAGTATATTGCCAGAGTTTAGGGAAATTTTAGAACTTTTATTGTATACTACAGATAAGACTCAATGTTTGTTTATGTGTAAATCATCAAACCCTTTTTAGAGTTGAAACACATGTATCTTGTACTCTAGGTTCAATGCACATGTTCATTCATTTCAGGTATATACAAAAACACTTCATTTCAAACTATTTTTGTTTCCCAATCTAATTTATCTCATTATCACATACTTTATATTCATTGCCTTTCATCATTTCCACATATACAATTCATTCCTCTTAAGTATCATATAATGTAAAACATTTAGTCTTTATCAATGAATTGTTGTTGTTATTACTGGTTTTAAATAGTAATTATAGTATACCATAACTAATAAATGCACATTGTCATCATACAATAGTAATTATAGTATACCATGACTAATAAATGCATATTGTCATCATACAATAGTAATTATAGTATACCATAACTAATAAATGCACATTGTCATCATACAATAGTAATTATAGTATACCATGACTAATAAATGCATATTGTCATCATACAATAGTAATTATAGTATACCAAAACTAATAAATGCATATTGTCATCATACAATAGTAATTATAGTATACCAAAACTAATAAATGCATATTGTCATCATACAATAGTAATTATAGTATACCATAACTAATAAATGCACATTGTCATCATACAATAGTAATTATAGTATACCATGACTAATAAATGCATATTGTCATCATACAATAGTAATTATAGTATACCATAACTAATAAATGCATATTGTCATCATACAATAGTAATTATAGTATACCAAAACTAATAAATGCATATTGTCATCATACAATAGTAATTATAGTAAACCATAACTAATAAATGCACATTGTCATCATACAATAGTAATTATAGTATACCATAACTAATAAATGCATATTGTCATCATACAATAGTAATTATAGTAAACCATAACTAATAAATGCATATTGTCATCATACAATAGTAATTATAGTATACCATAACTAATAAATGCACATTGTCATCATACAATAGTAATTATAGTATACCATGACTAATAAATGCATATTGTCATCATACAATAGTAATTATAGTATACCAAAACTAATAAATGCATATTGTCATCATACAATAGTAATTATAGTATACCAAAACTAATAAATGCATATTGTCATCATACAATAGTAATTATAGTATACCATAACTAATAAATGCACATTGTCATCATACAATAGTAATTATAGTATACCATGACTAATAAATGCATATTGTCATCATACAATAGTAATTATAGTATACCATAACTAATAAATGCATATTGTCATCATACAATAGTAATTATAGTATACCAAAACTAATAAATGCATATTGTCATCATACAATAGTAATTATAGTAAACCATAACTAATAAATGCACATTGTCATCATACAATAGTAATTATAGTATACCATAACTAATAAATGCATATTGTCATCATACAATAGTAATTATAGTAAACCATAACTAATAAATGCATATTGTCATCATACAATAGTAATTATAGTATACCATAACTAATAAATGCATATTGTCATCATACAATAGTATACCATAACTAATAAATGCATATTATCATCATACATTATAGTATACCATAACTAATAAATGCATATTGTCATCATAAAATAGTAATTATAGTATACCATAACTAATAAATGCATATTGTCATCATACAATAGTAATTCCTACCATACTTTTAATAATTGATGATTGGATGCATTCAACAATGATTAAATTAATATTTAAAATAATTTGTAGCAAATGCTGTTTTCTCAGCAATTGCAATAATCAATAACTAAAATACATTTCAGCTAAATGTTCCACTAAAAAATGTTTTTGTGTATTATTGGCTTTGTGGAAGCTGATGTAGCAAGAATCCTTGAAATGTTCCATTCATAAACAGAGTCACCACAGGTTAAAAAAAAGTTAGCTGTAAATGACGATATTTTATCATGTAGGTTGTTTTATATACAAAGCTGGAGTACTTCGGTGTTTTTTAAAAAGAAAGCTCAAAAGTCAACCAATCATTTTAAATACCGTTCCATTTGCATAACAATTCTGTAAGTGATGTATCTCTGTATGAGTGATGGATATTTCGGTCACCAAACTAGTGAGGTTGCAACAAAAAACACAAATTCACACACTTCATTTGCTATATTCACTTGTAAAAGAACACTCAGTAAGAATTATCTTTTCCATAAGATTGAAAGTTGAGAAAATGACATGGTATTCTGGCTAATGATTTAACTAATTTTCAGTATAATAAACATACCACAAACATTTCCTAGTTCAACTAATAATGTATACCGTATAGGTTCTAAAAATTCACCCAAGTAGATTCTTTCACGCGAATGTTTGAAGGCGAATTTTAGAGGTAAATAGAGTATGTTGAACTGAAAATAATTATCTTCAATGAAATTGGAGGGCGGAGTTTACATTGCTGGAAAGTATTATTGTCGGAAATGCTGGAGATGTAGTGGCCTTTATGAATGATATAGAAACAGCTGGTATATCGCTGAGAGAATTAAAAGTAGTGGTCATTTTTTCTGGTGACCAAATGGACGTTTTTCACATGAAGCAACTGGCTGAAAGCAGCTCACATGGTTACAGGCATTAACATAATCATCGATAATACTAAAACACAATTCCTTACCTGGCCACTCATTGTTCATTCTTTAACACAGCATGCATTGCAAAATTTATAATTAATAATATTGCAGTTATAGTGTAATTCATTTATTTGTATTAGTTGTATTAGCAAATTTGAGTACAGGCTCAAAATGAATGTACTTATCTGGAGCAAATGGGTTTCCTTATATCAATGAACCTACAATACCTGTGTACACCCATGTGTATAAACATGAAATAATATGATGTTGTGTTTAGATGGGTGATAAGGTGCATTCATGGAATACAGTTTTAAAACCATTAGAACAAATCATAAACACTATAATTATGTGATTGAGTCCCTCTAAAACTAATGATCACATTATCATTGTGTATTACATTTTCAAGTACAAACGCCACTAATGCAGTACTGTAGATATTTCAACCATTATAATTACACACGACAACTATTTTAATTATGATAATATAATCATTATAATTATTCATTATAAACATACAAATCAATCTGTTAATGTAAAGACCATTAATTTTATATATCTTCCTCCATTTTTTGTAACATGTGCCCAATTACAATATTAAATTTATAAATGGAACAAATTAGGAAGTTAATACTTCAGAAAGAATGTGTGCATATCACATATTAGTGTGTGTGGCACACTGTAGCAGACTACGCACCTATTGTGTGCTAAAGAAAATGTATGATACGCACACTACATTTTTTACAGTGTGTGTGCGCGCGTGTGTGTGTGTGTGTGTGTGTGTGTATGCGTGGGTGTGTAATTGAAAACAATGGACAAAATCATAACAACTTGTAACTGACAATTGATAGAGATACATAATATCTTGTTAAGATCAATAGATATAATTTGCAGGAATCAAAATAGTAAAAGAAACCAACTATCAAGACAGGAAGTTAATTATTGATTAAATGCTTCTACTCAATACGTAGACTAGTGATACATTGATAAGATATTGTATTGATATTATGATAAACTAATAATTACATTAGATATGTACTGATAACAGATATTTCTTATATCTACCTTCTGATTTCTGATGAGCTTTTCCTATTTAATTATGAGTATTATAATAGCGAATAATGCTAAATAACAAGGAATTACATAATTATTGTTACACATACATGTACATGTAACATATACATGTACATGTACTATAATATAGGATACATCTTTCACAAATAACTGATAATGATACAGTGAATCCTTAGTTATCCAAACACCTTCCCATATGTTAAAGTGTTCAGATAAGTAATTTGTTAGATATAATTATGAAATTAATAATATTTTGTGAACAGTAAGAGAACCACACTGACACACAATATGATTACCATACCCTTCCACAAGAGAACCACACAGACACACAGTATGATTACCATACCCTTCCACAAGAAAACCACACAGACACACAATATGATTACCATACCCTTCCACAAGAAAACCACATAGACACACAATATGATTACCATACCCTTCACAAGAAAACCACATAGACACACAATATGATTACCATACCCTTCACAAGAAAACCACACAGACACATAATATGATTACCATACCCTTCCACAAGAGAACCACACAGACACACAATATGATTACCATACCCTTCCACAAGAAAACCACACAGACACACAATATGATTACTATACCTTTCCACCTATGCTTCATGGTGAGGGTAATTAACATCCTCTAATACCAAGTTAACGATAAGTTCACTAGGTATGCCAGACCCTCATCTCACATAGTACAGTGTCTGGGTACAAAACTATACATCATAACAGAGCTTCATCTGTACAGTGAGGATTAATAAAATGTAGCGATACCTTCAGTCATATATAAAGTAAGGAACATTAGAACAAAATTACACAACACTCTAAATATGGATCATGACAGACTAAATAAAAGTGTCATTTTTATGTAAATCCCTACTAAAACTTTACTACTACACATATAAATAGTCCATGTTCACCTACCCTGTACACATGTAAACACACACCAATACAGGATTATTGGGTAATGTCCATGTTCACCTATCCTGTATACTACTCTGTTTTTACCTACTAATTGATTAATTTTTGCCTATGTATTAGTGTTGTTTTAGTGTGACTATAGCAACCACTTTTAGTTATAGTATGTGTGATTTCTCAAACTTTTAGTTAGCTATAGTTTTCAATATTAGGCTTACCAAAGGGGTTTTAGTTCACTAATTAAAAGTGCCCATTATTGGTCGATTTTCATTTTAGTTAATTAGTTATGGCAAGCTGCAATCTTACCACAACAATCAGTTTTGACCGGATGTTTTGCAGCTGCATTATCACTAGCAATATTTGGTAGCTGATGTGAAACTATAGCTATACCAGAAAAACCTTTATTGCATCAAAGCATAAGAGTGGTATGATTTTTTTATACATTTGTATTATATAATAGAGTAATTTTATTGAGCCTTAATAACACGGTAGAGTTTTTTAATTATCAATAATAAAAAATTATTATTAATAAAAACTGAACGTTTCGACCCGAAGGTCTTCTTCAGCAGTATACACAAACAAAACCAAATAGCCTATTTATATACGGACAGATAACAAGTGATGACGTCATGACAGTACAAAGAGTGAGAACAATGATGGTACAGGAAATACAAAGGGTGGTACAGAAAAATAACAAGGTTTGACAATGATGGTACAAGAAAAGTAAACTATGACATGAAGGTTTAGATTAAGTCTGTGATGGTAGAATAGTGTCCCAAGACGGATTAATGTGTACTCAAGGGTCTGTATTGATGGTGTCGGAAGTACTTTTTATTAAAATAGCTTCTCTGATCTTTCTTCTTCTCCAATTTTCTTCAATTGCTAAAACTTCACACTTGTCCCATAGAATACTGTGACCTGTAGAATGAACATGTACTGATATAGCATTGTTATGATCTCCGATCTTGATAGCTCTCTTGTGTTCACTCATCCTGATCTTGAAAGTCCTTCCGGTTTCACCTATGTAAGTTCCACCACATTCACAATGAATGGCATAAATGACCCCCGTCTTTTCAAAGGGTGGAATCGGTGTTTTGACTTGTGTCAACATATTCCCAAGTGTGCCTTTACTGGTAAAGGCAATTCTCACTGGTAGATGTTTACAAACTACATCAATATTCTCACTGAGTCCCGGAGTGTATGGCAACACAAGGGTCTTAATCTCTTCATTAGTTCCTTTTTCTCCATGATCTTGTTTGGGGCACGTGCCGGTCTTCTTCCTCAGTGCTGCCTGGACTTTGTGTCTTGGGTAGCCATTGTCCATAAAGATATTCTTTAACTTTTTTCTCTCATCACTCTCCATTTTATCATCTCCACAAATCTTCTCAGCCCTAGATCAAAGTGTTTTGATGATCCCCATTTTCACTCTGGGGTGATGGCTAGATCTATAGTTGAGATACCTGTTGGTGTTTGTAGGTTTCCGGTAGATGTCAGTTGTGAGTCTGTTATCTTTCCTCTTAACTAGTACATCTAGAAAGGGTAACTTACCACTTACCTCTTCCTCCATTGTGAAGTCTATTCTTGTGTGAAGTCCATTAAGATGTTCCAAGAACTCACCAAGGTGGTTTTCTCCATGTTGCCACACCACAAACGTATCATCGACATACCTTAGCCACAGTTTTGGTGGTAAATCACATGTGACTAAAGCTGTTCCTTCAAAGTCCTCCATAAAGATGTTAGCAACAACTGGAGACAACGGAGACCCCATGGCGGTACCATCTTTCTGCTCATAAAAAATTACATACCGAAGTGGAGTTCAAGTAGTACATTACAATGCATTGTAAGTAAATGCAGTAACACATCACGGAATGCAAACATTATTAAAACAGCAATGGCAACCACAGGGGAAGTAGAAACATTGCTTCAGTGTTCGTTAAAGGCTGGCAAAGAATATATAACACTTTGTACATCACACTACAAGGAACTACATCGCACTCTTAGAGCTGACATTTATGATAAGTGCAGCTCATGCAATATAACGTTAAAACATACAATTGACAAGATTAGGCACCCTCAAATGTTACAGCAATAAATAAGTATTATCTTGACAGAGGTATTGAAATGTCTTACAATGATGAGAGCAAATTATGCAACAAATGCTATACAATTCAGTTAGACATTATTCACAATGTTGAGCCAGCAAGTGAAGATAGCATGCTCAGTACAGTACTGCAAAGTGTCACTGAAAAAGCGCCTGTTGAAAAAGAATCAAACAGCATTGATCATGCATTACTAGAAGTAACGAGCTTAGTAGGACATTTTTTATTGAATTGAGTAGGAATATTATTACCAGAGGCTTATCAAGAATTTTTGAATGCTGCCCTGAGACATGCAGACAATACTACCGATATAGAAGAAATAAAGGCAATGCTACCAAAGAGATGTTTTTTGAACAGACTTTTGAATTTTTTCGGGGAGCACATAAAGTTCGACTGTAAAATTAGATCTATTGGCGTGCTAACATATCGCCAAGGAGCGGATCTAATTACAGTGTTCTCAAAAACACTACATGCATTTAGACGCAAAGGTCTATCACTATTTGATAAATGTATTAATATGAAGAATGTAGATGAGAAACCAGAAAATGAAATTGATTGAAGTAGACGATATACATGTAAGTATCCGTAATGTTTGTACAGTGATGAATACCAAAATCAGGCAACAGGCAGAGTATTATGCAGATGCAATGTACTGAACCACTAATATATGACTATAAATAACATGATAAGTAAAATTGATCCAGCATTGTTTAAAATGGTAGTCTTATTAACATAAAGACTGAGGGAGTATAGACAAGATGGCAATACCATCTTAGCCAACCTTACACAAAAACGAAAAACACAATGTTTATACTGTCTTTGTGTGTTAATCTTTGCCACTGATAGCAACTGCTCAGCTCCAATGCACATATTAGAAAATGCTATTTCAGGCAAACGGTGGTTCAAAAGAACTAATAAAGATGATGAATCGTGTTGGGGCAGTAGCATCAAATGACACTTTACAAAGACACATAGAAAGTGTCTCAGTATATCGGTTACAGAAAGGCCTAACACATGAGCTTAACCTTAATGCTTTGGCAATAGTATCTGTAGACAACATAGACTTCTTACAGAGCAATGCATTTGTGTACTCAGGGGATGTTAGTAGAAGCTGGCATGGTACTACTATCCAAGTTGTACAACCAACTCCCTCATTTGTAATCATTGATACATTTCCAATTGGTTGGCTACCAGACATAGTTATCCTAGAAGGGATGTTTTTAATTAATACAATGCCTCTACGAATCTATTCAAAAATAAGTGAATATTAAACGGTACATAGTTTGGTACAGTAGGTCTGGTGCAATGGAGATTCACCTAGTATTTGATGATCCAAATAGAATAGAGGAGCACCCAAAGTCTATTGAGAGAAGCCGCAGAGATGATCATACCAGTGATAATCACAAACACCTGAAGTTTAGTGATGACATGAAAATACCTAAGAAATGGACAGAAATAGTTAACTGCAGGCAATGTAAAAGACAGCTGATAATTTATATTGGTGAATGTATACTTGTACATGTAATACAATTACTAAGGAAAGACCAGAAATTTTATGTGGCTGCATGGTAGTGGAGAGGGAGTAGACAGAGATGAAGTGTGGTGTGTAAAAGATGATGGCATTGAATTAGAATTTAAAAGCAACGCGGAAGAAGCGGGCACTCGTGTATGGTTGCATGCTTCTAAGTTTACTGGAAAGAAATTTTCTCACCTGATACAGATGTTTACCACATACCACATCGGCTGTCACAAATCTCCTCCCTCCATGTACTATCACTATGTACAGCTTTAGTGAACACAAGAGAGTGGCTGATACATGGTGGAGTCTGGGGTTGTACAGTGCACCAGATGGATATGAGTTAAGTTAATAGTACATGCTAATGGTTACAGTACTGGTACAGGTACACATGTAAGTGTTAGTGTGAGGCTCATGGAAGGTCAAAATGACGAGAGCTTGACATGGCCTTTAAATAGTGAGATTACTATTCAACTACTCAATTGGAGGGAGGATAAGGGACATGTGGAGAAGACTATCGACCATTACAATGCACTATTGGAAGATCGTATAAGAGTCACACAAGGAGACACAGCTCCTGGTGGACTGGGTATACCTCACTTCATATCACACAGTGATTTAGAATACAATGCTAATTATAACACTGAATATATTAATAGTGATAAATTGTGTTTTGTAATATCTAAAATTATTATACATTAATAATATAAACAATAGTTATATAATTATTAGTTACATGTAATACAAGTAGTTTACTATATATTTTAGATGAAAATACAGTATTTTCTATTATATTAGTTTGTTGTTATTTTACAGTACATTTACAACAAGTGTATATAGAGAAAAAACATCCCTATATTTGCTTTGTGATGACTATGTACTAAGCATTGCTGATGGCACTAGTGTCTCTACCTTTCTGTGTACTCAAAAGCAGGGGCCTGAAGAAGTAAGTGTAAGCCCGATTGCAGTCTAAGTACACAGATCTTTGATGAACTGACTCCTTCAAGGTTCTAAATGATGACTTCCGCATATCTGAAACTTAACAACTTACTTGTTAAAGATTTTTGCATAATATTTATACTGTTTCTCTGCTATATACAACAGTTATTAGCAGTTTCTGAATCTTCCTGGCTTGTCTGTAGCTCGAAATGCCTCGAACGCGGGTTCTTTTACGCGCAACATCCATTAATCGACCGAGCCCTCCCGGAATGACGCAACTTCCTTAACTACGTATACAACGCATAGTTGCGCAAGTGACATATATATATATATATATATACATTAAACCCCGTGGAATGCAATTATAGGGATGGCCCTACGGTAAAAAGTTATTAACATTATTTAATAATGGGAACTACAGTTTATGTAGGAATACATATTCTACACATGAATAAAATAGAATTCATGAAAAAAATGGAAGACTCGTAAGATACGAAACAATTTAAAGAAGAGCAGAAGCAAGATATAATTATTGAGAAGCAGTATCCTTCTCTGAGTGCTTTGTAGTGACTATAAATCAATCATGCACTAGTGTCCCTTTATGCATACTAAGAAAAATATGGCCTGAACAATGCATAAATGAAGTCTATAGATCTTTGATGAAACTGAAGTACTCCTTTAATGTTCTAACCTTAGTCATTGCTGATGACTCTCTCGTGTCTGAAACTCAACAACTCATTTTAATTACTCGCTTTTCTTACTCGTTTAATATTCTTACATCATCTTCATACTGTTTCTCTGATATATACAACAGTTATTAGCATTAGATGCTATTTTACATTCTCCTACTAGTCTAAGGCTCAAGAGTGAGTTCTTTTACGTGCCATGCCTAGTAATTAGCTAGTCCCCATAATGACATAATATTGCAACTTCCTTAACTATGTTCACACATGTATGTGTACTCACAAACATTTAGTAAATTATTATAGTTCAAAACTGTTGGAAGCCATTTTCTATGAGTCATAAATAGACACTTGAAATGTGAATGCAATATAATTTAAAACTCAAACACTCAATCCAAACATTGTCTGAATATGTCTTACTAGTTTTGATGTATTCAACACCATTTTCTGGATTCTACTACTACAGTCAATTGACAATATTTTAAACTTCATTTACTGGTATATAATATCATATTAATTACATATGTAATGAATAATCAGTGACTGTTTACTGGTAGATTTTCTCAGACAACATAATATGTTTTTTGTGTGTATTACACTATATGCACTTTAATGAGAATTAAAGTGAGTTAATGAGTGGGAGGAGGCTGCGCATGCGCACAGTGTACCAGTCAGTCCATGTGAGTCTGTATAGAGGTTGATTACTGTTGATTTGTCCTCCCTCCCCCCCACTTCCCACTCTCTCTCATATGTCCACTACCTCAGTGTGATATTTGTGGGCCTTTGTGGAGGTCACCCTAAACACTGACCTCCACACTTCCCTCCAAGCAGAGGTTGGGGCTCAGACTCAACCCTAGCTACGGGGAGGCTCACGTCTGGGCCAAATAAGTACAACTACATGTAAGTCTGCCCTCTTCACTTAGGGCATTAACAGAATATATAAGTCATTAACAGTTTAGTTATACCTGAGAAAATATCTAATAACAGTCACTTGATACACTCACTACCTTTGTGATGATGTATATACTGTTTTAAAAGTCAGATACATTCAAAAGTATGTTTATTCACCTCATTAAGATTATATAAACACATAATTTGGTACAACATTGAATATAGTTTAAAATGTAGACATATTCTGGCAATAATAATGTACAGAAAATGGTGTATGGAATGTACACATGATGTGACATAATGTTCATTACACAATATAATTATATAGTTATAATCTTAATAATACACTCATTAATTTATTCAAATATCTCTCTATTATAGATATTGTATAGTGTAAGGAATAATAACATATATATATATATATATATATATATATATATTGAGAAAAACATATCCCTATAATTGCTTTGTGATTACTATGTATGAATCATTGCTGATGGCACTAGTGTCTCTACCTTTCTATGTACTCAAAAACTGGGACCCAAGGAAGTAATGTAATTGCAGTCTAAGTACACAGATCTCTGATGAACTGACTTAAGTAGTCGCTCAAGGTTCTAAATGATGACTTCCTCATATCTAAAACTTCACAACCTATTGTTATATACTTGTTAAAAATTCTTGCAATATCTTTATAGTGTTTCTCTGCTATATACAACAGTTACTAGCTATTTTACATTCTTCTTGAATCTTCCTGCTGGTCTGCAGCTCAAGCGCGTACTCTTTCACGTACAAATTCAACGAAGCCCCAGGAATGATGCAACTTCCTTAACTACTTATACAATGAATACTCACGTAAATGATACAAACATAATTATAAATTTACTATACCACACAGAAAGCCATTACAGGGATAGCCCCTAAGACCCATAATAATTAATATCATAATGCCACTATATATATAATATAATAATTATAATGTAGAGTTTAATGTTGTAGTAGTTCAGTTATTATAATCATTATAATTATTATTATAGTAACTCGAGATTATATCATGTATTACTGAACAGAATAAAGCATTATGTAATCATCACTTACATCTTCCGACAATCTTCTTCATGAGTTGAAGTGCCCCTCTGCCACCAAATATGATATTCTACTCAAAAAAGTTCACGTTTCTATGGATGACAGTCACAGCTCTCTTATCAATATTCCTTGTTCTGCTCCTTCTGGAAGGGTGAATCGAGCTTCATAAGATGGCACCTTCCCTTGGCAGAGAGGAGAAGATAAATACCAAAATAACAAGAACAGCAGGAGCATCCTTACGCCAAACGGTTACTGACGTCACAACTGCGAATTCTTATCTAGATCTGCAGTATTAATAGGGTGGGGCTGGATAATTGCCACCCTACAATACAGTGTTTTAATTTTATGTTGCCATTGGCGTGCATTTATAAACAAGAAGTTTACCCTCTGATAATGCTCAATGATTTATTGAAGGCTTGCAACATCAAATCAACCTCAAAACTCAGTAGTGAGCTTTGGCTTATGGGAACATCAAGTGAAAGCAGTGCAAGTTGAGGGAAAGGAATATACTGAACAAGTTCAGATGTTTACAATAGATTTGAGAGCGGTGAAATCGTGAATCTGATGAAATCAAAAGGCAGGCACGAGATGTAACAGAAAGATTGTTATAAATACTGCTCGGAAAGGCCAGACTGATCTCTGCATGTAGGAGCAGACCTCCTATCTGCAGAGATCAGTCTACCCTTCCCGATCATATCAGCATTGAAGAAACAGCTGAGGATATTCAAGAGAAGAATGTGGAGTTATATAAAGCATTGCCTTTTTGTTCAAAACGAATTATATATCTACCATTACTGATGCATCGTCCATCGTTTTTTATGAATGATAAAACAAAAGGTGATGGCAAGCAATACTCAACAATGATTCAAAAGTTGCCTTATATTATATTAGCAGAACAGATTCCACCTGCTAATATGTGTACTACTATCAAGGCAGTTCTCACTTTCTAACTTTGATATTAAATAATTGAAATTACCTATTAATTTAAAAGTGCACTGTGCTATATGGGAATGGAAGATCTGAAAACAGTCACAATGGCACACAAATTAAAGCTAAAGAAGCTGGGAAGTATTGTTATCATGTAAAAGATAAAGCTACAGTGACCGAGTTAACCATGGCAGTCACAAATACTTTATTTGGAGAAAAACACAATTAAATTAATTTTTAACCATTAAAATTAATGATTAGCAATTTACTTAGCAGTGGCTAGCAAAGCACAGAAAGGTCTCTAAGACTTGCTAAAGGTATCAGAAGACTGGTGAAACATTGGTGAAGCTTTTTATGTAGTAAAATAGTGATCGCCCAAATAATTAAGAACTGTCTACTTTCGATCATATCTCCAAATTATATTTTGTCACCAATGCCTGGTTTTCGCGTAGACAGTCACATATAATTATATATATTCTTGTGTCACTTGCGCGACTATGCGTTGTATATGTAGTTAAGGAAGTTGCGTCATTCCCGAGGGCCGGCTCGGTCAGTTAATGGGCGTGGCGCGTAAAAGAACGCGCGTTTGAGCTACAGACCAGCCAGGAAGATTCAGAAAGGATGTAAAACTGCTAATAACTGTTGTATATAGCAGAGAAACAGTATAGATATTATGCAAGAATCTTTAACAAGTAAGTATGATAAGTTGTTGAGTTTCAGACACGAGAAAGTCATCATTTAGAACCTTGAAGGAGTACCTCAGTCAGTTCATCAGACATCTGTGTATTTAGACTGCAATTAGGCTTACACTTACGTCTTCAGGAGTACACAGAAAGGTAGAGACACTAGTGCCATCAGCAATGCTTAATACATAGCCATCACAAAGCAAATATAGGGATGTTTTTTTCTCTATATACACTTGTTTTTTCCTAGATTTCAAATACTAAATTACTAATTAATAAAATTTAGGTCTGCATGATCAAAGTGCTTCTCAGATTAAATTTCTGCTTATTGAATTGTCTTTCAAATGCACTTGCATGTTAATTAAATATATATGTACTACACATACATACGAAAGTTATTTAAATACATTATGAGGTAAAACATACAATACCATGGCCAAACACAATAAAAGCACAGCTTCCTTTTGCCTTGTTATAAGTATTTTGTAAAAGGATAGAATGCAATGATCCATTATTGTTTGATTGAATGCATGCACTCACCATGAAAGTTGAAATTAGCTTTATAATTTTAATACTCTTGATTACTGTTTGGGCATCTGGCATACTCTTAAAAACTTGAGTTTACTATTTATCATATGACTGGCATGGATTAAAGATGTAATATTCATCACTAACATATACTAGCTTTACTCTTGGTCACAATGGCAACTAGCTCCTTGTCCAGAGTAGTTCCATCGCCTTTGTTATATTAGGTGGGGGGCTGGAAACTGGTCTTGGTTGAATGTCATTCTCACTCCATGTATTCAGTATATTATCAACACCAGAATTAATAATAAAATGAAAAAAAGGACATCAACATTAAATTTTACTACTGGTGTTAAAGTTGTCAGTTCTTTATTGCAACTCTTAAACCATAGCTTGAAATAAGTGGGAAGTATGATAATCTGAAATAGAGAGAGAGAGAGGGAGAATATGATAATTATTGTTGTTGGTATATATATACGAATGCGTAATGTGTAGTGTTTCATATCACATACAGAGGAGAGAAGATGTTTTCCACATTCACCATACTTAAAAGATGACACATTGTATGTACAATGTAATCTGAAATCTTAACATAACAGGGTGACTATTGTGTAGTAATTAATAATTAATCTAAGACACAGGTAAATAGTAACAGGAAGTGAGTTAAATGTTTAAATTTTGAAAATTATATATACAAGTGGGTAAAAACGTTGGTGTTGCCCTTCAAACGTTTGCTTTGCTGTCTTCCTGCTGATAGGAAAGCATAAAGTTTACATAAACGGCTTTCTTAAGAATTCTTCTTTCCACTAAACTAAGTTAAAATGTTGAGTCTTATAAAAGGCGAGTTATAGAGCAGAAAGGAGTTAGTTGTTAAACTGACATTTAGCACACAGATTAGATTGCAAAAAAGCTAAGTTTAATTAGCATGTTAATACATTACATTTAGTGGGCTGTTAGATAAGGAGGTAATGCAATGTACTGAAGTTAGCAAAGTAAGGTGTGGTAAACAGTGTGGTTATGTAATTAATTAGGGAGTGGTTTTTCTGTGCGCTTGGACTATTCTTCAAGGGAAAACACTGGTAATTACTCACAGTAATACATGCATGCACAGTTAGTAATGGACATTATATACAAGTACACATACATACACATACATGTAAGTACATCTGTATGTTGAAACATATATGTACAAACATGTAAATTTATGTATAAGTAAACCAGATATATTGAGTAAAAAAGTATCCCTATGATTGCTCCAACATTCATAAATAATGGCTGACTTTCCTACGCCTAAAACAGAACAGCTATTATCCCAGATTATTTATTTCCTTCCATTTTAAAGAATCAAGTACAACTTTATGAATATACATTTGTATTTCAAACAGAACAGCTAGTTCTCGGAAATGACGTAACTTCCTTAACTACATATATTACAAGTCGTGTATGTGACAAGCATAAACATACATGTATATATAAAATAATTAAACCACATGGAAAGCAGTCATAGGGATGGCTCTGTTGGCCATACAAATACATATAAACACACATGTACTGCCACACACACACACACACACACACACATGTACTACTGTATTTGCACACACATATGTATATATATATATACAAAGTATAGTCACATACAGTATATATTTGTAATTAATCCTCGCCCATGTACATGTAGGTTGGAGTGGAGGGTTACTGTATTCATTTTGTGTGTTTGTCTGTTGGAAAAATTCCAGCGAACCTACATTGTATGAACATTGGCACTTTGAAAACACCACAGTAACAACAGGCTTTTGCTAAAACCTTTCTGTTTTAATGTTATGACAATTTTTATAACTCGTGGTCGCCACATAACAACTTTCAGATGGTAGCAAAAGAGTTAACTGAAACACAGCTCATCTGGTTTGAAGCCTATCGCTGTTGAATCACAGCTTGAAATGAAGTACAATTGAAGTAGTGGCTGCTACAACTTTGAGCTGGCTCTAAGATTTCAGTGACTGTCGATTTCTAGCTCCACCCATTTATTTCATCTACGTGATTGAAGCTGTTTCAAGTCTGGATTGTAACACTGCACTTGTAATCTATATAGTAGGACTTGGAGTGTAAGTTGTAATGCACACACACACAATTATTATAATCTCAGTATAATAATTGTGATAATTTTTATTATACATGTAGTCAAATATTGTCTGCAGTTAGTGCATTCATTATGTATAGTCACATATACACACACATGTACTACTGTATATGTATAGTCACATATACACACACATGTACTACTGTATATGTATAGTCACATATACACACATGTACTACTGTATATGTATAGTCACATACACACACATGTACTACTGTATATGTATAGTCACATACACACACACACACACACACACACACATGGTTTGAGAGTGCTCCCCCAAGAATTTTTATGGCCCGTAGGGCCATCCCTATAATTGCTTTCCACGGGGTTTAATGTATATATATATATATATATATATATATATATATATATATATATTCTTGTGTCACTTGCGCGACTATGCGTTGTATACGTAGTTAAGGAAGTTGCGTCATTCCCGGGGGCTCGGTCAATTAATGGGCGTGGCGCGTAAAAGAACGCGCGCTCCAACTCTACACGACCAGCAGGAAGAAAGCTGCCTGTAGCTAAGTAGCTTACGTAGAAACTGGAACTAGTAGCTAGCTATTCTGCCTGAAATATATTCCTAAAGTTCTACAAGGTCCTTTGAAAGGTCAGGAGAGTAGATAATCAAAATAATAACTATAATAAGCTGATGTGTTTTAGGCATGATAAAGTCAGCCATGATTACTGAATGCTGGACACCACAAAGCAGTCATAGGGATACTTTTGTCTTCACTTAAATTTGTAAAGCAATCATAGGGATGTTTTTTTTCTCTATATACACTTGTTTTTAAATTTAGGCTCTGTGAAGTTGCCTTTCGAGGGTCCAAAAGGCTTGTAGCAGAGATTTTATTGTGTTTTGAAATACATTTGGTCTTAAATCTAACAGGGGTAACTCTAGTTAGGGAAGATATCCACCCTTCACCCGCCCCCCCTCCCCCCCCCCCCCCCTGTATGAAACCCTACATGTACTACAGGAAAAGTTTACAAACATAGATACACGAGTATAAATTTATAAATAATGGATACTGTAGATTTTGATAAATATACAAGGTTACAAACCTTTATTTGTGCTGTAGATATTGGAAGATGAGGGCATTTCTTCTATATTTTAATTTTGCTTTTCTAATAATGTTAATTAAGCTATAAGAAATAAAATAATATTGTTAAAAAATAAGTAATTAATAATTATAACTACAACAATGCTAGATGAAGAATTATACCATTGTTAGAAACATTTATAATAATGGAAGTTTGTTAAAATATTGGGTGGTCATTGTTTTGCTTTAATTAAACAGAGTCTCAATTTATAATACATGTATATAATGTAAACAATGTATATGTGACCGAATTTGCAAAAATCAGGCTTATGGGATAAAATTTCAAAATTGATTTTTTGTATTACCTGAATAGAGTATTCAATTAACTCCAGAATGATATATGATACATCCCAACCACACAAAAGACAAAGCTACAGCGGGGGATTAAACCGTTGTAGTCACAAATCCTTCATTTTGAGAAAAACGCAATTAAATCAAATATTTAATCATTAAATGTAATGACTAAAAACTTTTTTAGGAGTGGCTAGCGAAGCACAGAGATGTCTCCGAATTTCTCTGAAGGTATGAGTGAATAGGTAAGATATTAATGAAGCTTTTTATGTAGTAAAACAGTAATCACCCGAGTAAGCCATAACTGTCTATTTTCACTCATATCTCAAAATTAATAATTATCCCAGAAGCCTGATTTTCGCAAATTCGGTCACATATGGAGATACATATGGAGATCTACATATTGTGCCGCCACAAGTATGAATGCATGTACATGTATATATAGTCTAGTATACATATTCAGTGTACATGTATACATTATATACTGAAGATGTACATGACATATGAACATGTACATGACATATGAACATGTACATGACACATGAAATACAGGATTAAATATTGACATATTACAGTACATATCAGATGCAACTTAAGAGGCACATTCATGTCAAACACATGCGCATTACTGGCAAACGCTTTTGATAGGGGATACAAACACGTGCATTATATAAGTAGGTAGGCAGGCGAATACAAAATGCAATTTATTTAATTAACTCTAAATTTCACTAATAAAGACTAACTATTAAAAGGGTATGAGCTGAATTTGACATACTAGGAATAATTAGCACAAATACTAATAGTGTACATTGTATGTTAATAACAAGATATAATGTCTCATAAGGAATTGAGGGTTGATAAAGCTATGATGAAATTTAACCAATTCTTACATCGTTAAAATTTGTGAGAGACAATTAATGAGTCATTTTGGGAGGCTCTATAACCATTGCATTTTATATAATTCTAGATTCCAACTTATTTTGCTAAAAAGAAGAATTTTTAAAGTCACATATGTAAAATGCAAAATTGAAGGTCATCATTCAAAAAAGAAGCCAACCAAAAGAGGAATAAAAGTCTGTGTTTGAGTTGATGCTATAAATGGTAATCTTTGATGTTTATATTTTAAAAGAAGAGCCCATTGCAACACAATTAGGTACCTTAGTGGTATTGAAGTTACATGTAACTACTACAGTCCAAGAGTTCATCATAATTATATATTATTTATCTTCTCCTGATTTCATGAAGCTACAGGAGATGTTATATACCTGTAGGAATACCAGATATTATCACTAAAGCCCATGTTTGTAATAATATATTTGTACAAGTAATGTAGAATACTATTTAGATTTCCATTACTTACCTCAACAGGTGATCTGGAGAGGTATATTATCAATAATGTAATAACCTCATCAAAATATCTGGATACACAGGAGATTAATGTACGTTATGTTAACAAATGCACCATCTACAAAATCATGAATATACATATATCATGAATAGAACCAGATGGAAATATAATAATGATTCACAACTGCTAAATATATTTGTATACAATCAATTTATTAGATGAGTGCAGACCAACTACATATGAGAGTACTACCTAAGGATCAGTGATATATCAGTATTTAGATATCAATACAGTAAAATGATACGATAAATCATTTCTGTTTGCATACTGAAATATTGAGTTAATTAAATAATATTCATGCCAATACATGGCTTATTTAGTAGTGTTTGGTAGGCTTTTGTAGGTAGCAACTGAGTTAGTAAAGAGAGGTAAATGTCAACAGAAGGTACTCCATTTATGTGCTGATGAGTATTACTGTTGTTTTACAGTACGCTATAAAAAGCAGGTTTTTAGATAGATCTAGTATTGTAGTAGTCTGAACGAGTTGTTGATAGTGTTTCAGGTACTGTTTGATACCTACAAGATGTTTGTGGGTGTGGAACACATGGCTGGTGAATATTTAGTTATTATGGTGATCATATAATAAAATATCATAACGATATCAAATTGTCAATCTCACATACCTCTACATGTACACATACATGTATTCAGCTAATACAAATACTGTACATGTATATACATGTATTATTAACACAGAGTCTGATAGTATACAACTAATTAACCTACATGTACACATACATGTATTTAGCTAATACAAATACTGTACATGTATATACATGTATTATTAACACAGAGTCTGATGGCTATTTTGAAGTAACCTACATGTACAAGTTCCTTATCATCTTCATCTTCTCTCAAGTTAATGGTGTCACATAGCACAAAGTCATGTCAGTTATACTGAAATGTAATGTGTATAGAAATGCATTATATAAATAATACAAATATTACATCATTGACTCAATTATTAACTACACACCTTACTTGTATTGTGGGATTTAGGGTCAATATATCTAAATGTAATTATTAAACGCTTTAAACAAAATACATTATTAAGAAGCCTAGTGTAATAATATCTCCTTATGTAACAAGTCCTAGTCTAACACATTTTAACCTGTTTAGCTCTATTATTACACATAAATGAGGCAATGTAATGTACGGAATCAGTAGGGTGTGATGAAGAGTGTGGTTATGTAATTAATTAGGGGTGTGGTTTTATGCACACTTAGACTTTTATAGGGAAAACACTGATGTACATTGGATGAGTGGGGAGAGTTGGCTAGCCGTCAAAGATTGCTAACCCACCATTCCCGGTTCTCAAGATTGGGTCTTCAGTGCTCCCTTTTTACTTTATTTTTTAAGCTATTGTGGCTGCTTATTTTCTAGGCCATTGTGGCTGCTTATTTCCTAAGTTATGGTGGTTGATTGTAAGCCATTGTGGCTGATTGTTATTGTTATTTCAAAGTTTGAACACTGATGTACATGTACATGTAATTTAATCTTAATTGCCACACCTACTAAGTTGAGAATACATATATTTTGTATATGTACTTACAATCTAAATGTGTAGTTAATATAGTCATCATGTTACTAAATAATGAGGTTATAGTTGTTTCAGTTCCTTTACTTAGTCTAATTATTATAATGTGTACTACCACAGTGTTACATTTTATTAATAACTATACATAATAACCATCAATTAAATTTTAAGAGAAGCTTAACAAATTATGTATAAATAGTCTATCACAAATGGGTGTGGTCATTTATTAATTAAAATTTGACTATCATACACACATACATGTACAAAATACCTCCTTCCTTTCTACTGCATCATGTTTGCTCTCTCCTGTCTCAATACAACATACACAGAGGTCAACTATTTCTAACATCTAGAAGATGTAAATACATATGTACATGTATATTTGGTACAGAAAGCAATGCTCGAAATAGTTTTTGAAAGTGTCAAGCAAAAACATGTACAAAAAACAATATTTAACCAGCAAGTTGTGACTTTTATCGGTAAAAATAAAGTTGAACAAAATTGCTGAAGAATGACAACAAAATGGCCATTTACTAGACAATATCATATACATGTGTACATGGACATGTATTATATACATATACAAGTATTAATATATATATGTATCATATACATATACAAGTATTATATACATGTATTATATACATATACAAGTATATACATGTATTATATACACATACAAGTATTATGTACATATATTATATACATATACAAATATCATGTACATGTATTATATACATGTATTATATACATATACAAGTATTATATACAGTAGAAAACAAAAAAAAGTTCACGTTCTGTCTTCGTTCTACGACCGTAGTACGAAACGCTCCGTTCTGTAGTTAACTCGTACCGTTTTAGCTACGTAGCGTGTAAACGACGTTTCTACGATGCTAATTTTAGCGTATAAACTACGTTTCGACGGTACACTCTACGTCGGTTACTTTGACGTAATTGCGCATGCGTAGTTGTAAGAGTCTTAACTCTCACATTTTATAAGACTCAAGATTCTAACTTACTTTGCTGGAAAGAAGAGTTGTTAAGTAAGCCATTGATGTTAAATTTATGCTTCGTTATCACCAGGAAGAGAGTAAGACGAGTGCTTGAAAATTTAGTACTTCCACGGGCAACGCCCACCTCTATACCCGCCTGCATAACTTCTGCATTTTAAATAGCAGTGACTTTTAACTGACTTAGTTAGACAGAAGACTATCTAAGAAAGCTGTAGATACCAAAAACATGCTTCGTTAGCTACAGGAAAGCAGCGAGGCGAGTGGATACCGTAAATAGGGCGTTGACCGTTCCGTATAAACAGATTTTCATCGTTCCGTTTTCTAAACCTGAACGCAATCTCAACGTAGCGTTTAGACGGCGTTTGTACAGCGTTTTCACTGTTAATCGTTCCGTACTACGGTCGTAGTACGAAGACAGAACGTGAACTTTTTTTTGTTTTCTACTGTACATGTACATGTATATAAATGTTTATACTTAGTCACCACTGGTTATAGGAATACAGTGGACCTCCATTTAACGAACAGTTTGGGGATTTTTACTTTGTCCTTTATACAGAGGTGTCCTTTACAAGGAGGTTCTCTAGTTCAGGCACTGGTAACGCAAACTTAAGACTTTATAAGACTCAGAATTGTTTCAGAGAAGATGTATTAAGAAATCCACAGATGTAAAATTTATTTTTCATCATCACCAGGAAGATATTAACTCTTTACCAACTATAATTGAAATAAGCGTTTTCATTATTAACCCGAATTTAATTAAGAAATTTTCAGCACTATAACTCTCATATTTTATAACTCAACATTCTAACTTATTTTGTGGAAAGAAGAGTCTTTAACAAACCCATTGATGTAAAATTTATACTTCGCTATCTATGTTTGTAAGTATAGTAATCGACGGGCAACGCCCACTTCTTGTCTAGTCTGTATAACGCCTGAATTTTAAGCAACCACGACTTTTAACTCACTTAGTTATACAGAAGACCTTCTAAGAAAGCCATAGATACCAAAATCACTCTTCGTTAGTAACAAGAAAGTATTATGACGAGCGTTTGAAAGTACTGTTGTCAGTGGAACCTCTAATAACGAAACTTCTCTTTAACGAAAACCTCTGCATAATGAAAATATTGCAATGTACCGACTTGTTTTCCTATTTAAATGATGATAATGCAACCTCCCTTTAACGAAAACTTCTCTGTTACAAAATAACGAAAGGCCTTTACTACACCAAGTTCGATTTTCACTTCCATTTAACGAAAGAGGTGTGGCTACACATGCACACATCTACCTATCTACCTATCATATGGTTAAGAATAACAATAGTCTAAAGTAAATTTGAATTGTGTAGAGAGGCAAATAGCTCTTTAAGTTTCTTGACACTTCAAGACCGTAACCAGCACCTCTATTAACTTTGTCTCCTGTCACTGTGGCAAATCCCTTGTTGTAATCTCTCTGGAGAAAATAGGTTACTGTCACAGAAATATTTAGAGGAATGTGGCCAACTATACAACCATCTTTCAACACAGCAACTGCTGATCTGTCTTTGACATTAGCAGGCTCTCTTTCTCAAGAGAAATTCTTTCCCAATAAACGGAGTCCAAACGTCTTTGTAAGCATGATACCCTCTGATAAATGAGTTCACTTCAAGTTCTACTTATGGAATGAAAGCCATTCTCGTACGTTGAGTCACTTTCCTAGTATAGTAACCCGCAATCAGCTGGACAACAGTAAACAAACAACTTTACATGATTTCTTTAATTAACTAAGCCAGACACTGTAACCATCAATAATTTTGTTGTTTCATGATAAGTAATATTAAAACCTCTCTTTAATGAACACCTCTTAATAATGGAAAAATTTGGCTGTCCCAAAAGTTTCATTATTCGGAGGTTCCACTGTATATAATAATAAACACTTAACCTGATCCAATACAACATCTAAAACACAAATTAGACTGCAAAACACCAAACTTTGGTCTTACCCACTACAAGTAGGGCTAAAGGAATACATGTAGTGGAACTCACATCCACATTTTTTGTGGCTTGCATATAAAGACTGTAAAATGCATAAGTCTACTAATACACATGTGCATACACAAGTGTATGTATATTATGATCAGTCTAATACACATGTGGATACACAAGTGTATGTATATCATGATCAGTCTAATACACATGTGCATACACAAGTGTATGTATATCATGATCAGTCTAATACACATGTGCATGCACAAGTGTACGTATATCATGATCAGTCTAATACACATGTGCATACACAAGTGTATGTATATCATGATCACTCTAATACACATGTGTATACACAAGTGTATGTACATGTATATCATGATCAGTCTAATACACATGTGCATACACAAGTGTATGTATATCACGATCAGTCTAATACACATGTGTATACACAAGTGTATGTATATCATGATCAGTCTAATACACATGTGCATACACAAGTGTATGTATATCATGATCAGTCTAATACACATGTGCATACACAAGTGTATGTATATCATGATCACTCTAATACACATGTGCATACACAAGTGTATGTATATCATGATCAGGCTAATACACATGTGCATACACAAGTGTATGTATATCATGATCAGTCTAATACACATGTGCATACACAAGTGTATGTATATCATGATCAGTCTAATACACATGTGCATACACAAGTGTATGTATATCATGATCAGTCTAATACACATGTGCATACACAAGTGTATGTATATCATGATCAGGCTAATACACATGTGGATACACAAGTGTATGTACATTGTATATCATGATCACTCTAATACACATGTGCATACACAAGTGTATGTATATCATGATCAGTCTAATACACATGTGCATACACAAGTGTATGTATATCATGATCAGTCTAATACACATGTGCATACACAAGTGTATGTATATCATGACCAGGCTAATACACATGTGGATACACAAGTGTATATACATTGTATATCATGATCACTCTAATACACATGTGCATACACAAGTGTATGTATATCATGATCAGTCTAATACACATGTGCATGCACAAGTGTATGTATATCATGATCAGTCTAATACACATGTGCATACACAAGTGTATGTACACATGTATATCATGATCAGTCTAATACACATGTGCATACACAAGTGTATTTATATCATGATCAGTGTAATACACATGTGGATACACAAGTGTATGTATATCATGATCAGTCTAATACACATGTGCATACACAAGTGTATGTATAACATGTTCAGTCTAATACACATGTGCATACACAAGTGTATGTACACATGTATATCATGATCAGTCTAATACACATGTGCATACACAAGTGTATGTACACATGTATATCATGATCAGTCTAATACACATGTGCATACACAAGTGTATTTATATCATGATCAGTGTAATACACATGTGGATACACAAGTGTATGTATATCATGATCAGTCTAATACACATGTGCATACACAAGTGTGTGTATATCATGTTCAGTCTAATACACATGTGGATACACAAGTGTATTTCTATCATGATCAGTCTAATACACATGTGCATACACAAGTGTGTGTATATCATGTTCAGTCTAATACACATGTGGATACACAAGTGTATTTATATCATGATCAGTCTAATACACATGTGCATACACAAGTGTATGTATATCATGTTCAGTCTAATACACATGTGCATACACAAGTGTATGTACACATGTATATCATGATCAGTCTAATACACATGTGGATACACAAGTGTATGTATATCATGATCAGTCTAATACACATGTGCATACACAAGTGTGTGTATATCATGTTCAGTCTAATACACATGTGGATACACAAGTGTATTTATATCATGATCAGTCTAATACACATGTGCATACACAAGTGTATGTAAATCATGTTCAGTCTAATACACATGCGCATACACAAGTGTATGTACACATGTATATCATGATCAGTCTAATACACATGTGGATACACAAGTGTATTTATATCATGATCAGTCTAATACACATGTGCATACACAAGTGTATGTATATCATGTTCAGTCTAATACACATGTGCATACACAAGTGTATGTACACATGTATATCATGATCAGTCTAATACACATGTGCACACACAAGTGTATGTATATCATGATCAGTCTAATACACATGTGGATACACAAGTGTATGTATATCATGATCAGTCTAATACACATGTGCATACACAAGTGTATGTATATCATGATCACTCTAATACACATGTGCATACACAAGTGTATGTATATCATGTTCAGTCTAATACACATGTGCATACACAAGTGTATGTACACATGTATATCATGATCAGTCTAATACACATGTGCATACACAAGTGTATGTATATCATGATCAGTCTAATACACATGTGCATACACAAGTGTATGTATATCATGATCAGTCTAATACACATGTGCATACACAAGTGTATGTATATCATGATCACTCTAATACACATGTGCATACACAAGTGTATGTATATCATGATCAGGCTAATACACATGTGCATACACAAGTGTATGTATATCATGATCAGGCTAATACACATGTGGATACACAAGTGTATGTACATTGTATATCATGATCAGTCTAATACACATGTGCATACACAAGTGTATGTATATCATGATCAGTCTAATACACATGTGCATACACAAGTGTATGTATATCATGATCAGTCTAATACACATGTGCATACACAAGTGTATGTATATCATGATCACTCTAATACACACGTGCATACACAAGTGTATGTATATCATGATCAGTCTAATACACATGTGGATACACAAGTGTATTTATATCATGATCAGTCTAATACACATGTGCATACACAAGTGTGTGTATATCATGTTCAGTCTAATACACATGTGCATACACAAGTGTGTGTATATCATGATCAGTCTAATACACATGTGGATACACAAGTGTATTTATATCATGATCAGTCTAATACACATGTGCATACACAAGTGTATGTATATCATGTTCAGTCTAATACACATGTGCATACACAAGTGTATGTACACATGTATATCATGATCAGTCTAATACACATGTGCATACACAAGTGTATTTATATCATGATCAGTCTAATACACATGTGGATACACAAGTGTATGTATATCATGATCAGTCTAATACACATGTGCATACACAAGTGTATGTAAATCATGTTCAGTCTAATACACATGCGCATACACAAGTGTATGTACACATGTATATCATGATCAGTCTAATACACATGTGGATACACAAGTGTATTTATATCATGATCAGTCTAATACACATGTGCATACACAAGTGTATGTATATCATGTTCAGTCTAATACACATGTGCATACACAAGTGTATGTACACATGTATATCATGATCAGTCTAATACACATGTGCACACACAAGTGTATGTATATCATGATCAGTCTAATACACATGTGGATACACAAGTGTATGTATATCATGATCAGTCTAATACACATGTGCATACACAAGTGTATGTATATCATGATCACTCTAATACACATGTGCATACACAAGTGTATGTATATCATGTTCAGTCTAATACACATGTGCATACACAAGTGTATGTACACATGTATATCATGATCAGTCTAATACACATGTGCATACACAAGTGTATGTATATCATGATCAGTCTAATACACATGTGCATACACAAGTGTATGTATATCATGATCAGTCTAATACACATGTGCATACACAAGTGTATGTATATCATGATCACTCTAATACACATGTGCATACACAAGTGTATGTATATCATGATCAGGCTAATACACATGTGCATACACAAGTGTATGTATATCATGATCAGGCTAATACACATGTGGATACACAAGTGTATGTACATTGTATATCATGATCAGTCTAATACACATGTGCATACACAAGTGTATGTATATCATGATCAGTCTAATACACATGTGCATACACAAGTGTATGTATATCATGATCAGTCTAATACACATGTGCATACACAAGTGTATGTATATCATGATCACTCTAATACACACGTGCATACACAAGTGTATGTATATCATGATCAGTCTAATACACATGTGGATACACAAGTGTATTTATATCATGATCAGTCTAATACACATGTGCATACACAAGTGTGTGTATATCATGTTCAGTCTAATACACATGTGCATACACAAGTGTGTGTATATCATGATCAGTCTAATACACATGTGGATACACAAGTGTATTTATATCATGATCAGTCTAATACACATGTGCATACACAAGTGTATGTATATCATGTTCAGTCTAATACACATGTGCATACACAAGTGTATGTACACATGTATATCATGATCAGTCTAATACACATGTGCATACACAAGTGTATTTATATCATGATCAGTCTAATACACATGTGGATACACAAGTGTATGTATATCATGATCAGTCTAATACACATGTGCATACACAAGTGTATGTAAATCATGTTCAGTCTAATACACATGCGCATACACAAGTGTATGTACACATGTATATCATGATCAGTCTAATACACATGTGCATACACAAGTGTGTGTATATCATGTTCAGTCTAATACACATGTGGATACACAAGTGTATTTATATCATGATCAGTCTAATACACATGTGCATACACAAGTGTGTGTATATCACGTTCAGTCTAATACACATGTGGATACACAAGTGTATTTATATCATGATCAGTCTAATACACATGTGCATACACAAGTGTATGTACACATGTATATCATGATCAGTCTAATACACATGTGGATACACAAGTGTATTTATATCATGATCAGTGTAATACACATGTGCATACACAAGTGTATGTATATCATGTTCAGTCTAATACACATGTGCATACACAAGTGTATGTACACATGTATATCATGATTAGTCTAATACACATGTGCATACACAAGTGTATGTATATCATGATCAGTCTAATACACATGTGCATACACAAGTGTGTGTATATCATGTTCAGTCTAATACACATGTGGATACACAAGTGTATTTATATCATGATCAGTCTAATACACATGTGCATACACAAGTGTATGTAAATCATGTTCAGTCTAATACACATGCGCATACACAAGTGTATGTACACATGTATATCATGATCAGTCTAATACACATGTGGATACACAAGTGTATTTATATCATGATCAGTCTAATACACATGTGCATACACAAGTGTATGTATATCATGTTCAGTCTAATACACATGTGCATACACAAGTGTATGTACACATGTATATCATGATCAGTCTAATACACATGTGCACACACAAGTGTATGTATATCATGATCAGTCTAATACACATGTGGATACACAAGTGTATGTATATCATGATCAGTCTAATACACATGTGCATACACAAGTGTATGTATATCATGATCACTCTAATACACATGTGCATACACAAGTGTATGTATATCATGTTCAGTCTAATACACATGTGCATACACAAGTGTATGTACACATGTATATCATGATCAGTCTAATACACATGTGCATACACAAGTGTATGTATATCATGATCAGTCTAATACACATGTGCATACACAAGTGTATGTATATCATGATCAGTCTAATACACATGTGCATACACAAGTGTATGTATATCATGATCACTCTAATACACATGTGCATACACAAGTGTATGTATATCATGATCAGGCTAATACACATGTGCATACACAAGTGTATGTATATCATGATCAGTCTAATACACATGTGCATACACAAGTGTATGTATATCATGATCAGGCTAATACACATGTGGATACACAAGTGTATGTACATTGTATATCATGATCAGTCTAATACACATGTGCATACACAAGTGTATGTATATCATGATCAGTCTAATACACATGTGCATACACAAGTGTATGTATATCATGATCAGTCTAATACACATGTGCATACACAAGTGTATGTATATCATGATCACTCTAATACACACGTGCATACACAAGTGTATGTATATCATGATCAGTCTAATACACATGTGCATACACAAGTGTGTGTATATCATGTTCAGTCTAATACACATGTGGATACACAAGTGTATTTATATCATGATCAGTCTAATACACATGTGCATACACAAGTGTGTGTATATCATGTTCAGTCTAATACACATGTGCATACACAAGTGTGTGTATATCATGATCAGTCTAATACACATGTGGATACACAAGTGTATTTATATCACGATCAGTCTAATACACATGTGCATACACAAGTGTATGTATATCATGTTCAGTCTAATACACATGTGCATACACAAGTGTATGTACACATGTATATCATGATCAGTCTAATACACATGTGCATACACAAGTGTATTTATATCATGATCAGTCTAATACACATGTGGATACACAAGTGTATGTATATCATGATCAGTCTAATACACATGTGCATACACAAGTGTATGTAAATCATGTTCAGTCTAATACACATGCGCATACACAAGTGTATGTACACATGTATATCATGATCAGTCTAATACACATGTGCATACACAAGTGTGTGTATATCATGTTCAGTCTAATACAGATGTGGATACACAAGTGTATTTATATCATGATCAGTCTAATACACATGTGCATACACAAGTGTATGTATATCACGATCAGTCTAATACACATGTGCATACACAAGTGTGTGTATATCATGTTCAGTCTAATACACATGTGGATACACAAGTGTATTTATATCATGATCAGTCTAATACACATGTGCATACACAAGTGTATGTATATCATGTTCAGTCTAATACACATGTGCATACACAAGTGTATGTACACATGTATATCATGATCAGTCTAATACACATGTGCATACACAAGTGTATTTATATCATGATCAGTCCGATACAAATGTGCATACACAAGTGTATGTATATCATGTTCAGTCTAATACACATGTGCATACACAAGTGTATGTACACATGTATATCATGATCAGTCTAATACACATGTGCATACACAAGTGTGTGTATATCATGTTCAGTCTAATACACATGTGGATACACAAGTGTATTTATATCATGATCAGTCTAATACACATGTGCATACACAAGTGTATATATATCACGATCAGTCTAATACACATGTGCATACACAAGTGTGTGTATATCATGTTCAGTCTAATACACATGTGGATACACAAGTGTATTTATATCATGATCAGTCTAATACACATGTGCATACACAAGTGTATGTATATCATGTTCAGTCTAATACACATGTGCATACACAAGTGTATGTACACATGTATATCATGATCAGTCTAATACACATGTGCATACACAAGTGTATTTATATCATGATCAGTCTAATACACATGTGCATACACAAGTGTGCGTATATCATGTTCAGTCTAATACACATGTGGATACACAAGTGTATTTATATCATGATCAGTCTAATACACATGTGCATACACAAGTGTATGTATATCATGTTCAGTCTAATACACATGTGCATACACAAGTGTATGTACACATGTATATCATGATCAGTCTAATACACATGTGGATACACAAGTGTATGTATATCATGATCAGTCTAATACACATGTGCATACACAAGTGTATGTATATCATGATCAGTCTAATACACATGTGCATACACAAGTGTATGTATATCATGATCAGGCTAATACACATGTGGATACACAAGTGTATGTATATCATGATCAGTCTAATACACATGTGCATACACAAGTGTATGTACACATGTATATCATGATCAGTCTAATACACATGTGGATACACAAGTGTATGTATATCATGATCAGGCTAATACACATGTGGATACACAAGTGTATGTATATCATGATCAGTCTAATACACATGTGCATACACAAGTGTATGTATATCATGATCAGGCTAATACACATGTGCATACACAAGTGTATGTATATCATGATCAGGCTAATACACATGTGGATACACAAGTGTATGTATATCATGATCAGTCTAATACACATGTGCATACACAAGTGTATGTATATCATGATGATAGATAATAAAGTAAATGATGAAAATATCACTATATCGTTATTATCGTACATTAGTGCTGGCCACGGGTACAAAATTTGGAGCCGAGTAACCAAACTTTTAAAATTAGCAGCTACCCGGATACTCAGCACATCGCATTGTTTACTCGCCATTGAACTTTAACGTTTGCAACGTCAACCAAACTTCTTCCAGATGTATATGTACGTAAATCAAAATTGATTTGTGGGCGTTTACAAGTATAGTGTCCACATTGTCAGGCATGGCAACAGCAAATCAAAGTAAGACAAAGAAAACGAGTGTTGTTTGACACTTTTTTAAAGAAAATAAGGACAAGAACAATGCAACATGTGTGTTGTGCTCGAAACAGATGGGCTACAAAGGCTCCAGCACTAGCACCTTACTCAAATATCTTCAGGGACTTCATTCAGAAGAATTAATGAATGCTACAGAAGGTGTAAAAAAGACCCAGAGTAGTCTCCTTGATTGTGGTTTCAAGTCAGTTGTTGCACATACGAGGCCGTGCTCTAGAGAAAAATGCTCACTACACTTAACAGTGAAATGATTACTCATGACTTGTGCCCATTTTCTGTTGTTAGTAATGAGGGTTTTAGACGTTCAATTGAGCCTAACTATAAACTTCCTAGCCGTCAAACCATTGTTAGGTATACCGAGAAAAGATACAAGGATCTCCTTCCTCAAGTAACAGCCTGCCCTTCCTAAGGATGGTAAATTCATAAGTTTGACTATTGACTTGTGGACAAGTCATACTACAACATCATATGTAGCGCTAACTGCTCAATTTATTACTGAAACCTGGGAGTTGAAGAATTTTGTACTAAAGGCTGAGCATTTTGAAGAGAGACACACAGCTATTAATATAGCTGCATGCATACAATCAGCTATGGAACTCTTTGAAATTTCCGAAACTGTATTTACTACTGTGTATGACAATTCTGCCGATATGAACTTGGCAATGGAACTTGCAGCCCACTTCACATTCCATCTGCAGTGTGCAGGGCACACCCTTCAATTAGCAATCGATGATGCCTTAAACAAAGTGACACCTGTACGAGAATTAATAGTTCGTATCAAAAAGTTAGTAGTGGCTCACTTCAGACATTCCACCGTATCTTCAGATGCTTTGAAAACAGAACAGGTTTCTTTTGGCATTGTCAGGATTTGTCTTAAGCAATGTGTAGCAACAAGATGGAATTCTACCTATGAAATGCTAGAAGTAGTGCAATTTCAGCAACCTGCAGTCATGGCTGTTTTATATGATAAAGATGTCACAAAACCATCTGACAGGCAAAGTTTCCAATTCCAATTTATTGAAGCCACTAGCTGCAACTAGTACTTGGCTCTCTGCTGAAGAAAATACATCAGTGTCGATAGATAATAGCTGTAGCCATTTCACAGGTAATTAAAGTTCATCTCAACATTAAAGACACTGATGTACCTGGTATAAAGCAATTCAAGTAGAGTGTAGCTAGTGGCCTTACTAGACGTTTCCAGTTAGATTCATCAGTGTTTCTATTGTCAATACCAGTGGTAGCTGCATGTTTATATCATACAGTAGCCCTCAAAAAAAAGTTTACGTTACGTAAGAGTAGTACGTTGGTGATACGTGCGTATTACGGTTGATACTACGTTCACAAGTACTACGCGTACGCAGCGTCATTTAATTACGCGAAAATAACGCAAAATTAAAATTAATTTTTATTAATCATTATTAATTTTTATTATTTAAATGGAGGCGCTCACGCACAAACGTTTCCTCGCCTACTATACCTGGATTTCATTACCTGCAAATGATGTGACAGCGAGAGTGTGTATTGTAGTTTAGATGTACGAAAAAAGCAAACAATCGCCAGCAAATGGCTCGATAGTAGCAGAATCGGTGTGGATTCTAAACTTGGCATGAATGTTCTTAGACACAAAGTGATGAGTCCGTTTTCTTTAAACCTAGCTATCGCTGTAGCTTTAATTAGCAGCAAAGGTCCTTATATCAAACCAATGGAGAAGAGTAGCGAGCCTTTAAAAGTGGGCGTTGGCCGCGAACAACAATCGAAGAACTTGTAACTCCAGTATTTTGAGGAATTTGACTTCGAAACATGGTTGACTATTAAGGAAGAGGTTGGTATTTATGTGTATCTAAACCCATTATTGATTCATTCCGCTTTAACAGGTAGAGCTAATAAAAGGAGTATTGATAATGAAAAGGAAAACAATCACTGTGAGATGAAGAAGAAAGCCAAAAAGTCAAAAGTAAAAGGTAGGTTGGTCAGATAAATTGCCAGATGCATGTCCATGTACTTTTTGCTACTTATCACCTCAGATCCATTAAAGCCAACTGGAAATATATTACAAATAATGCTCCATGATGAAGTAGAAAAAGGGAAGATAAAGGACAACAGCATAGAAGACAAAATTACACTTCATTGTGAAGAAGAAAAGAATGACAATTCAGAAAATACTGATGGAAATTCAGCTATATCTCAATCAGGTAGGACAAGGATACATTTAAACAATAATTATAAAATATACTGTACTATAGAAAATAACATAAACATTATATTCTGTTAGATCCCCTACTTCTGGAAATCACTATTTGTGACTTAGAAGAAAGTGTGGGGTTATTGAAAAAAGAATGTGCAGATTTAAGAACTGAATTTAGCATCATTAAAGATGAAAACAAGAATTTGAAGACCAAAGTGAATAATATGGAAGAGGAGATTGTTGTATTGAAGAGCTGTATCAGTGACATAAAAAAAACAAATGAAGGAGGTTACCACAGTAACCACGCCCAATTGAACAGTACATTTGATGTAGATGATATGTTTGAAGATGATGATGATTGCCACATGAGTGAACCTGTTCCTCCTCTCCCTTCTCCTCTCCCTCCTCCCATGTACCCACCATACCCTACAAACAATTATATGTCTATTAATCAACCACTTCATTTATCTACACAACTTCAATCATCTTATTCATATGATCCTCTAATGCTAACTACTAACTTGATACAACCATCAATAAATTCTAACCCACAAGTGTCACCATCAAGTACTGGAGCATCACCCATTATATTATATCCCAAGTCTTCTTGTCGCCCTCCATTGCCATCGTCTGAAATTCAAAGAACTAAATTACTCCCTGTTGATGATGTTCTTATCCGTTATCAAAAGCTTAGATGTGAGTCCAGAGTGGGAACATTAGCAGTCAAACTTGCACGTGAAGCTGTCTTTGGCACCCATGTTCTTGCACAGTGTACTGTTTCAGGATGTAGGGAGTTACCAGCTCTACCACTTCGTGAGTTGGGACAACTAAAAGAGATACTTTTCCGGCAGTTTCCTTCACATTGGAAAAATCCAGCTGGATTTGAGCTGTTATGGGCAACTTGTATTGGTAGCATAAACCAGTGCTGCAAAGTTCTAAGGGCTAAAAGAATCCATCACACTTCATCATAAGTATTGTCATTTCATCAAATCACTTAAACATGCACATCAATTAACAGACCTCATTATAAGTATTGTCATTTTATTAAAAATAAAGAATTCATTTAACTGTCATAAGAATAGCTATTACCCTAATCAACTAGTATAATACTTATACAAGCCACAGAATAGAATAATTTCATGCTTGAATGCCCTATATAATTGTTGTACAGAAACTAATCTAAAATTAATTGTAAATATATAATTATTATTTCATTTAAAGTGAACCTTTTGTAAATGTGGTGGTTCTTAGAAGAACCGTTTTTTGTTTCACCTCAGATTTTCAATAGTTTAATCGTCATCATTGGTGAAGGTAACAAAAAAAAACATGAAATATGAAACAAACATTAATATCCACTTGCATCTCCATTCAAATCTATCACTTGAGGTATTACTTTCTTCAGATGATTTATGTATTTACGACACTTTCGCACATCAACTGTACTCCAAAATTCTTGAATGCCACTAATTAACTGCGCTTTTGTTCTTGGTTTCACTTCTCTACGTAAGTATTCTTTTAACTCATGCCAGAGATTTTCAATTGGATTAAGATCCGGAGACTCTGGAGGAGTACGCCACCAGTTTATATTGTTGTCTTGAAAGTATTGTTTGGCATGGTTAGAAACGTGTTTAGGATCGTTATCCTGCATGAATCTGTGTTGGTCTGGGTAGACAGCTTTAATAAATGGTACAAGAGTTTCTTGAAGGATATTCACATACAGAACCGCATTCATCATACCCTCAAAAATACATATCCCCGTCCTCCCCCTTTGACTGATGCCGGCCCAGACGTGGACTTTCACTGGATGTTTGGCCCTAGGATAATGAAATATATATATACCAATAATCATTATATCAATAATAACTATTATTGTTATGAATTATTTTAATAATTAAAAATAGTATTGTATTATATATATATACCTTGGTTTTGGTTTTGGTCTTTCCCCGTTTCGTCTACAACAGAATCTTCTGTGGGTCTCTAGTTGAACTGAGCATTCATCTGTAAAAATTACGTCTTTGAATTCTTCATTCGCGTTTTCTTTAGCCCATGTTAGTCTCTTTTCTTTGTTGATGACTCTGATGAGCTGACAGTACGCGCTGCCTCGAAAAGTCCATCTTAAGGATGACCGGCATCGTAGAATTGTAGCTAAGGAGATCTTGTATCCTTTATTAACTAACAGGGAATGCAACTGAACAGCGCTTGTTTCGTCATCCTTCTCCATTTGATCGTCTACAATTTTCTTTATCTCATCAGTTACCTTTGATGGTCTCCCTGATCCAGGCTTTCTCGATATTCTTCCTGTCCTTTTATACTGCTCGATGAACTTATGCACTCCAACTCTAGTAACTACAACTTCCTCTTCCAACAGCTTCTTTGCAATAGATGGTGCTCTAAGTCCTTCACTCCAATAGCGAAGAATTCTTTGTTTAACGTAGGAACTGTAGACCATTCTCCTTACTGGTTTTAGCTCTGAAAAGAACTTTTTTCTAACAAATTATTGGCCTAACAAAAAGTAACGGCGAACAAAAACTAACTAACAAGAAGCAACAACGAATAAAAAACTAACACTACAGTGTGAAATTTGTTCACGTGATTTTGTAAGGTGTGGCTGGATATTAATTATTCACCACATAACGTAATTTCAACGTATTTTTAACGTATTTTGAGCGTACTTCGCTGGAATACGTAATTTGTACGTACTGTGCTATGTAACGTATTACTTACGTATTACTTTTACGGAACGTAAACTTTTTTATGAGGGCTACTGTAGGTGGAAGACTAGACTGGTTAATTAAGTACTTATCATTTACTCACATTTCGCATTTACTCAGTAAAGCACTAAAGAAGTTACATCATCAACATATCTGTCAAATGTTTGAAATAATAGAAACAGAAAAAATGATATATGTCATACTTGAGGTAACCCTACATAAGCACATTAAGCAGTGTATTGATAATGTTCTTATGAACTTTCTCTTTCTCCAGTATTGTTCAGGAGGTGAATTATTTGATTACAAAGAAAGACATACATGTATCTTCACTCATTATCTGTTTTATAAGTTACTGTACAGTTCACATAATACCCTTGGGTAATGATTTTGGATCCAGGTACTGAATTTAAAGTCGGGTATTTAGGCATTCAAGTACCACTAGTACATATCATATAGTCTAATACACCCCTCATTTTACATTTACATGTACATATCATATAGTTTAATACACCCTTCATTTTACATTACGATGTACATATCATATAGTCTAACACCCCCTCATTTTACATTTACATGTACATGTACATATCATATAGTCTAATACACCCTCATATGTACATATCATATAGTCTAATACATCCCTCATTTTTCATTACCATGTACATATCATATAGTCTAATACACCCCTCATTTTACATTACCATGTACATATCATATAGTCTAATACACCCTTCATTTTACATTTACATGTACATGTACATATCATATAGTCTAATACACCCTCATATGTACATATCATATAGTCTAATACATCCCTCATTTTACATTACCATGTACATATCATATAGTCTAATACACCCCTCATTTTACATTACCATGTACATATCATATAGTCTAATACACCCTTCATTTTACATTTACATGTACATGTACATATCATATAGTCTAATACACCCTCATATGTACATATCATATAGTCTAATACATCCCTCATTTTACATTACCATGTACATATCATATAGTCTAATACACCCCTCATTTTACATTACCATGTACATATCATATAGTCTAATACATCCCTCATTTTACATTACAATGTACATATCATATAGTCTAATACACCCTCATATGTACATATCATATAGTCTAATACATCCTTCATTTTACATTTACATGAACAAGTACATATCATATAGTCTCATACACCCCTCATTTTTCATTTACACATGTACATGTACATTATATCACATAGTCTAATACACCCTTCATTTTACATTTCCATGTACATATCATATACATGTAGTCTAATACACCCGTCATTTTACATTTACATGTACATATCATATAGTCTAATACACCCCTCATTTTACATTTACATATACTATACAGATGTTTGATGTACAGTATGTACATGTAAATGTACAATGAGGTGTGTATTATATGATGTGTACATATAAATGTAAAATGAGCGGTGTATTAGACTACATGTATATGATATGAACATGTACATGTAAAAAGAGGACACTATAATAAGTATTGCCCAGTATAGTACAGTATAGTGCAACATGATATAGTACAGTACAACACAGTATTGTTTAGTATAGTACAGTATTATACAATGTATATACAGAACAGTAGAATGTGTTTGTGTATGAAAGGTCTGAAAGTTTTGTATTTCCTGTATTGAATATGTACATTGTGTATGTTATGTGAAAACTTGGTAATCATGTATGCATCACTATAAATGAGTTAAAGCACCTTACTCTCACACATTATAATAGTTGCAACATTTGAGGTGTACTCTAAAAAAGCTTATAGCATATCTCAACACGTATTTACATAATGTACTTTAAGTGATGCTTAATATCAACCAACCAAATATGACTAAATGAAGTAAGTTTATAAAATTACATGTACATGTAAATAATTGCAACATTACATGTATGTTCATATACAAGAGACCTTGCCTTCATCCTTTATGAAGGCAAGTTCCAGATTATAGTAGAGCACAATAAAATAATAATATTACCTTGGTCTTCATTTGAAGGGTGAAGCTTGGGAGAAGATTGTAACAAAGGTATAGGTCCAGAAGGTAAGCTATTAGAACAGTGAGGACATGGCACAACAAAGATTGTAGGTTGAACAACTGAAAATCAATCTTCAACAAGAACATTTATATGATCAACAACCTAGAGAGAGAAAGAGAGGTAGAGAGACTAATAATGGTGGAAATCGACAGAAACAAAGTAACATACGCATTATTATACTGAAGAAAAGATGTTGAATGTTACAGTTATTAGGTGGAACTTGTTAATTTAATTTTGCTTCTCAGGCACCATCTATGTATCATGACCTTGCATGTTGGCCAATGTTTTCCATGTTTTCCCTATACAGAGAGCACTACCATACTCTCTGATATAGTCTTTCAACATGTTTTATTAAACATCATAGCCCATCCTTTGGGATTGAGGAGTGAATCTGTTATTATTACCCTCACCGCGTAGCGTAGGCGGAAGAGTACGGTAATCGTTATGTCTGTGTGTGTGTGTTAGCAATTTTTCTGGAAAAATAAAAACATTGACATTTCAAAAGGGGTACTGGTAGACTTCAAATTACACAAGGAAAAAAAATAACGTAGGAATTCTTCTTAAACCTTTCGGTTATAAAGTTATCACAATGTTTATAACTCACGGTTACTGTTTCCAGAATTAAGAAGACTCGTGGAGGCATCTGGACACATCAAAACATAACTACTCCTGTATCATGACTATCGCTAGCAAAGCACTACATAAAAGCAAACAAAATTTGGGTAGTGGTTGCTACAACATCGAGTACTGGCTCCAAGCATTCTCCATTATTTTCCGCCTATTTCAATTTTTCAAAGTCATGTGCTGTGCACATTACTCGAATGTCAGCAGTTTTGAGGACCTGTCTATGCTGTCTTTGTGGAATATTTCACAAAACGAATTGAGGATCTTTCTTTCTTCTTTCAGATAATACAGAGACTAAAATGTAAGACTTATAGTATAGACAAGGAAGAGACTAATAATGATACTAAAATCTTTCAGTTATAAAGTAATAAGTAGTGACATGTTAGTTTATATAATTTATATATATATATACATGTATATATATATATATATATATATATATGTAACAGAGTGACTAAGTTAACTTTGTTCTTAATGTGTTCATTAGTGTTGATTGATATTAGGCCTTACTTTTGTATCTATATATACATATCTTTATCATTGTTATCACTTTGCCCTGTTAGCCTCATCTTTGTTCTTTGTTTATGAAAGAGTATATATACCTTTGGTTTTGTAATTATTATATGTGTGTGTATGATTCACATTTGAGTAAAGTCATTTCTAAGACGAATACCAAGCAAATCAGTTACAGTGGAGGTCCCACCATGATGAATCAAGAGACAAGCCTGATTGAGCCTGAGGACACAGAGAGCCACATTCCTTCAGGAAGGATGCTTCCCCTTAACTCCAGAAGGCTGGGGAGTACTCATATTAAGTTGCTTGCAGAGACCTTGGAACTGCCAACTTCATCTTCTACAGAGGAATTGAGACAGTTGATTGATGGAAAACTTATGGAACAAGAACGGGAACCTCGCAATGTACAGGTGGTTGTACAAGAGAGTTCTAGAACAGAGATACGTCTTTTTCTAATGGATGAGTCAGGCCCCTTTCAACAGTCTGCTACACACACCCAAACTGGTTTGCAAATAAGAGAGGAAACGGAACACCTGCATGAAACAATGCAAGAGATGGAGCAGGAAGTTACTGTTCTCAAAGCTCAACTTGAAGAGCAGAGGGAGGAACTCGAGAATGTTCAACTGGAACTCCAACAAGAGAGAGAGAAAACAGATACCCAGGTAAACATTGAAGAAGTGTCAAAATTGAAATCTGAGTTGCAGAAAGAAAAAGAGAAGATGAAACATGTTTGGCAAGCAAACTGCCAGCAAGTTTCTGAATTGGAGACAGAACTGAGGTGGTCTTATCTGAGCGTTCTACCACCCCAACCCTAGTAAGTACCGAGAAAGAGCCATCCAGACGTCAACGAAAGCTACCCATCAAACGCAAAGGGAGGACTCCACCCATTGAGCCATTCACGGGAGAAGATCTTGAAGTGCGTCTTAATGACTGGTTACCAGCACTACATCAAGCTGCCCAGTGGTCAGAAGAGGAATTGCTCATCCAATTGGCAGGCCATCTGAGAGGAAGAGCTCTTCAAGAATGGAACCTTTTGGAGCACAAGGAGCTGCTAACGTCAGAGAGTGCAATCAGTGCACTACGTAACCGCTTGGAGTCAGGAATGCGAGTCCTTGCAGCTCAGGATTTTCGCCACACTTCACAAAAGGAGATGGAGTCAACGGCAGACTTCATTAGAAGACTGGAACGAACATTTAGAGTCGCCTATGGACATGACAGTATGTCAGTGGAAACACATGAGACGATCTTATACAGTCAACTACAAGAAGGATTGCGCCATGATCTCATGAAGAGCCCAGCTGTCTCTGGCGCCCAGAGTTATAAGGAACTCTGTCTGGCTGCTAAGAATGAAGAAAAGAGACAGGCAGAACTCAAAAAAAGACAAGAGTACAACAAGAAGAGTTACCCAGAACAAAAGAAGGTTGGTGGAATGCAACAGAAGCGGTCAGCACCAACAACACAGCCTGCTGGAAAATATACAAATCCCAGACAAGAAGGACCATGCTGCTATGGCTGTGGCCGATATGGTCACATTGAGAGGAACTGCAGAATGAAAAAGCCAGAAAGTAGGGGACAACCACAGAGAAATCCTACTCAAAACCGTAGAGTCCAAGTTACAGAGGAGTCAAAACTAGAAGACTTCTTGTACTCTTCTACATCTGACTCTGAAGATGGAGAGGTCCGAATAGTGAAGGTGAATGACAAAGGAAGTCAGACTGTTTGTGCCAAGGTTCAGATAATGGGAGTGCCAGCATACGGGATCATAGACTCGGGAGCCGACATCACTATTCTTGGTGAACTGTTTAAGAAGGTAGCTGCAGTGGCCCGGCTGAAGAAGAAGCACCTGAAGAAAGCGGACAAGCTTGCAAGGAATTATGACCAAGGTACAATATCCCTGGATGATATCACTTTTCAGGAGAAGACACTTAACACACCAGTCTACATAAAAATGGATGCTCCTGAACAGTTGCTGCTCTCAGAAGGAGTTTGCAGACAGCTTGGTATACTTACCTACCATCCGGATGTACAAAGATGGAGAGGTGGCAGAAGGCCTGGAGCACCTGAGAAGCAAGCAAAAATCCCAATGGTGAGAGTAAGATTAGTGCAATCAGTTTGTGTTTTACCCCTACAGAGCACAGTGGTCAATGTTCAACTCGATGGACCTGACAGTGAGTACAGTAAGTCAGTCCTGCTGGAACCACATGTTTCCAAGAACCAAGCAGCTGGACTACAAGTGGAGGATGGACTGCTGCAACCTAGCCACGAGGGAAAGGCCCAGGTAGTGATCACCAATCCAACAGGATTCACTCAAGAGTTTCAAGGAGGCCTTGATATTGGTCACATCTCAGAAGCTACAGTCATACCAAGCTACCATCTACTGAACCTGCAGTGAGAACAATCACAACTACATGTACATGTACATGTACCAATAATAATTGTGAGAGGCGAGAAGAAATACTGATTAAGTCACTTCCCTGTGAAGATTTTCAAGGTACAGAGAGAGAGTATCATCAACTAACATCTTTTCTCAAAAAGCACCATCACGCATTCAGTTTAGAGGAAGGGGAACATGGAGAGACTGATTTAGTTCAACTGGAGATTGATACTGGTGATGCTTCTCCAATAAAACAACCTGTCAGACGTCTGCCATTTGCCGCAAGACAGGAAGTAGCATACCAGTTGAAGAAGATGCAAGGCATGGGAGTTATCAAGCCATCTAGCAGCCCTTGGGCCAGCCCCATTGTCCTGGTAAAGAAGAAAGATGGTACCCTGAGGTTTTGCATCGACTACAGGAAGTTGAATGCTGTGACTAAAGCTGACAGTTTCCCATTGCCTCGGATTGATGATTTACTTGACCAACTTGGCCAGTCCAGGTATTTTTCAACATTAGATCTTGCCTCAGGATATTGGCAGATTCGAGCGCATCCCACTTCACAAGAGAAGACAGCTTTTGTTACTCATCAAGGTCTATACGAATTTTGTGTTATGCCATTTGGCCTCTGCAATGCCCCGGCAGTATTTCAACGACTGATGCAACGAGTGGTGATGGGACTTAATCCTGAGGACGAACCTGCATTTGTGTCTGTCTATCTTGATGATGTGCTCGTGTTTTCAAGAACACTAGAAGACCACCTGAAACAGCTTGACTTGGTGATATCCCGCCTGAAAACAGTTGGATTAAAGTTGAATCCGTCAAAATGCTATTTCATGAGAAAGGAAGTAACCTATCTTGGCCATGTTATTATTACCTCATCAAGTCTCAAGCCAAACCTTCAAAGGATTGAAGTGCTCAAAGAATACCGTCCACCAAAAGATGTGAAAGGACTTCGCCGATTCCTGGGATTAGTGTCTTACTATAGACGGTTTATCCCTGGGTTTGCCAAAATAGCACACCCACTTCACAACTTGACAAGGAAGGAGCAAAATTTCAAATGGAGTGGTGAGTGCCAGCAAGCATTTGATGCACTTGTACTTAAACTAACTCAAGCCCCAGTTTTAGTATACCCACAGTTCAACAAACGTTTTGTCCTGGAGACAGATGCAAGCGTCACTGGTCTGGGTGCTGTACTTTCACAGAAACAAGATGATGGTCAACTCCATCCGGTAGCATATGCAAGCCGAGCTCTTTCACCATACGAGAAGAATTATGCTATTACAGAGTTGGAAACTCTTGCGGTAGTTTCGGCCATTAGTCACTTTCATGCGTACTTGTATGGACATGAAGTTCTTGTTTTCACAGACCACACAGCAGTAAAGGCCATTTTAGAAAATCCAAATAGCAGTGGAAAACATGCTCGTTGGTGGACAAAGGTCTATGGCAGTGGACTAGCGAAGATTGAAATTCGATATCGACCTGGAAAAGAGAACCTGAATGCTGATGCACTGTCTCGGATTCCTTTCACATCTAATGATGATGACCCTTCAGTACCTGTATTGACGATTCAAGTTGATGAAGACATCAGTGAACAAAACATTTTCACAGTTGTTGCAAAGCCCCCATTGTGACACTGATGCTGTTGCAACATTTTCTACCCACCAGAGGAAAGATCCAGACATTCAGGACATCTTCAAATTCCTCCAGGAAGGAATATTACCTGACAATAACTGTAAAAAGCAGAAATTAGCTCTTCAAGCATCACTTTTTACTGTTCTGGATGGTGTCCTGTACTATATTGACTCGAGGCGAAACTGCGAACATGCAGTGGTCCCAAAGCACCTCCGAGAAGAAATCATGAAGGAAAATCACAGTGGGATTATGGCAAAATGGCCAATTGTATTCCCTATTCCAGACCAAAAAGCCATTCGCATTGTTCGACTATTGGTGGAAGAAATTGTTCCATTGTTTGGAGTACCTGAAGCCTTACTGTCTGATCGAGGTACTAATCTTTTATCTCATCTGATGCTTGATGTTTGTGAACTACTCGGTATCAAAAAGCTGAACACAACAGCCTACCATCCTCAATGCGATGGGATGATAGAGAGGTTTAACAGAACTCTTAAAACTATGTTAAGGAAACATGCAGACACGTTTGGAAATCAGTGGGATAGATATCTTTCTGGAGTACTGTGGGCATACAGAAACACCCCACATGAATCAACCAGAGAGAAACCCTCATTTCTGTTATTTGGGTTGGATTGCAGGTCTCCCACTGAAGCAGCTTATTTGCCTGTACACTCTCTTTTGGAAACAAATGTTACTGACTATCGGCAGGAACTAATGAAGTCCCTTACTTCTGCACGGACACTTGCAAATCAGAATATACAGAGTGCCCAAGAACACTACAAGAATCAATGACAAGAAAGCTGACCCAGCCGAATATAAAATTGGAGAGTGGGTAATGGTACGGTTTCCCCATGAAGAGAGTGGACATCTAAGAAAACTCTCACGCCCCTGGCATGGGCCATATAGAATCTCAGCAGTGAAGAATCCTGATATTACAGCCTTAAAGATCTATTTCCCCCAAGAACCCCCAATACAAGTACACCAATGCTGAGTCTGTTCTTGCCCATCTGGTTTTCCTGGTGGATTCTATTGGTATGGGAATAAACAACGAAGTCCTGGAAAGATACCAAAATGGATAAATGACACAGACAAAAGAACAGGCAGTACGAACTCTAACATGCGATACACACTCTGAAGTCAACAGAACAGGAACTAATGCTCAGGTGAGCATTCTTTTAAGGAGGGGAGTAATGTAACAGAGTGACTAAGTTAACTTTGTTCTTAATGTGTTTATTAGTGTTGATTGATATTAGGCCTTACTTTTGTATCTATATATACATATCTTTATCATTGTTATCACTTTGCCCTGTTAGCCTCATCTTTGTTCTTTGTTTATGAAAGAGTATATATACCTTTGGTTTTGTAATTATTATATGTGTGTGTATGATTCACATTTGAGTAAAGTCATTTCTAAGACGAATACCAAGCAAATCAGTTACATATATATATATATATATATATATATATCTATTATAATATTATTATAAAAACTAACATGCCAGTGCGGTTTTATAACTTAATATGTTTTATACACAAACTAAACTATCTGAAGTAAACATTCTCATTATTATATGACCATACAAACGAGCAATGATAATTATAATCTTTTGGCATATTATATTTCGAAAAAAATTATAGTTTGTATTACCTTGCCACGTAGGCGAGGGTCCTGTCCTGACGGCACTCGTTTGTAATAGCATACACATTGCATAAACATGCAGCTAAGAAAAGAGAGCAAAGTTATACAAATTCTAATTCATGTCTGATATAAGGTGAAGTCACAGCAAATAGTATACAACTACATGTACAAGTACATGGAAAATTATGTACTGAGTGAGCAAGCACAGAGGAAACAACACATATCACATCATGAGGATTCTTCCCAGAAATATTTTTAAATAAGGTGGTAATTTATTACTATGATATGTAACTTTATAATATTGTCCATTTCATAATAGTACTAAAGGAAGCTTCAAGCCCAACAGTATTACTAACTGCACTAGCTGTGCTTTCCAGCATAACAGCCTGGTTATGTACAGCACAAGTATAAATTAACCACACCCACAATTTATTATGTAATAGTTATTACTCTGGGGACAACACTGCACATCACATGTACATCCACATACAAAATATACATACATGTACATGTATGCATGTACATGTATATATTAAAAATTTAGAATGGTTTAGAAACATTATGTGTACATGAAAATTCATGTGCCTAGCATGCCAGCAATAGGTGTAGACAAATTACTAACAAACCAGCAGCCACAATGGCTTACAAAATTCATTAAGCAGAGGCGCAAAGGGCTTAGAATGTATTACAGCAACTCAGAAAAATAATAATCAGCCACAATGGCTTAGAAAATGAGCAACCACAATGGCTTAGAAATTGCGAAGTAAAAATGGAACACTGAATGTCCAGTCTTGAGAACTGGGAATGGTGGGTTAATGATCTTTGATGGGTAGCCAACTCTCCCCACTCATCCAGTGTCCATATAATAATAATAATAATAATAATACTATTAGTATAATTATTTATACTAGCTTAATACCATCTTCCACGGTTTAAGCTAGGCAAGCGTAGTATGTTCTAAGCATAGTACATGTCAGGTGTAGTACATTCTAAACCTATCACAATTTAAGTGTAATATTGTACAGTCATTCAAATAATTGGCAATTTTGATATCGGTCACGACAAAAGAAAATTACAACGATATTACTAAATACCGGCTAACCACGTGTTCCACAATTGGTCATGCCGCCCACATGGGTCCAGGAGTTAAGCAATTAAAACAGTGAGGACATGGCACCAACAAGGATTCTAGGACAACCACCTCAAAACCAATCTTCAAAAAGAATAATACGAGAGAGAGAGAGAGAGAGAGAGAGAGAGAGAGAGAGAGAGAGAGAGAGAGAGAGAGAGAGAGAGAGAGAGAGAGAGAGAGAGAGTATAATTGTGGTAAGTATATAAGTGTGTGTTAGGTATGTGTGAAGTTGTGTATGTGTAGTGTTTCATATTATGTTTTCCCTGGGATAGCACATTCACTACACTCAGAAGATGACATAATTATTATTGTATGTTACGAATTCTAATGACTATTGTACTCATGAGGTAAGTACCTAATAATTAATAGTTATAATGACTATTATACTCATGAGGTAAGTACCTAATAATTAATAGTTATAATTAGGGATGGGTGATTATGAAAATATGATTATTGTCTGTGCAAGTATTGGCTACCTTACATATGGATGTACAGGTAGATTTCATTCAACAATCAAATTGATACCTATTATTTGTTGACTAAACAGTGTTGAAAACTGATTTACATGTAGATGTGATGGTACTGAACACCTGAATTTATGGGACAATAATTATTATTTTTGTGACCATGATATGGCAATATTTAGGCGATATGATTATCACATATGATTATTACTAATGGACACATTATATACATGTAGACATACATACACATACATGTAAGTACATGTGTATATCTGTATGTTAGAAAAATGTACGCACATATAAATGCACAAGTAAACAAGATACTGTATACGAAAAAATAAAGAATCTATGATTGCCTATTTCCTTCCATTTTAAAGATTCATGTAGAAATTTAGGAATATACATTTGTATTTCAAACAGAATAGCTATTTTCTATGTAAGCTACAAGCAGCTTCTTCCTGCTGGTATGTAGAGGTCAAGTGTATGTTCCACTACATGTATGTGCCATGCCCATTAATTGACTGAGCCCTCCAGAATTGACATACATGTAGCTTCTTTAATTAAGTATATCCATATGTGACACATGCATATACATGGCAGTGAAGCTTTGAAGGAAGAGTTTAGCTTTGATTGCCTAACGAACTAATGAAGATTTGTACCTTTGAAGGTTTTTCCCAGTCCTAATACATATATACATGTTAGTAACCTGCATCCCAATGACATTGTTTATGAGTATCTGGATCTTTAGTACTAATAACAACATAATGACTACATTCCTGTAATTCCCTCATTCTCTCTTTAGTCACACATGATACAATACATACATGTATATACATGTCAGGGTTTCATACATGATGTTATGTTAGGGAGGGGAAAAATCAATCATGTGAAGCACACTGTCCACTATGTGTGGGAGTGCTCCTTCAGGAAATATTATAAATCTAAGCTTTCTGAAGCTCCTTCTGGTGGCTTTTGGGGCCCCAGAAGGCTCGTAGCTTACATGTAGATGCTGTTTTTGACCTCTAGTGGGGGTGGTACATGTAACTCTAGTTAGGGGAAATATCCCCCCTGTAACAAGCATAGATACATGAGTATATATTTTCAATTTTTCAAAATGGTTTATGAAGGTATTGAATTCAGGAAATTTACAAATAATGGATAGATGTAGACGTGAATAAATATTAGGGCTGAGGGATAGTACCACTATGTAGTCCATGGAGTACAATAGTTTTTGTACACATGTAGTTAGGCATTGTGGTTTAGTTATGGTAACAAATAGGAGGAAATTTATAGCTTTACATGAAATATTATGCTTGTCTTTCTATGTAGAAAATCTTATTGTTATAATCTCTGAAACTAATGTACATGTATATGTAGTATATGTAGTACAGCAGTACTCATTCAAGTTGAAAGATAATTATTAGACGTATTATGATCAATGTTCTTATCTGCAGTTTAAACTTCATACTGAACTATTTTATGGGGCATACTTTATATATGAAGCTCTTAGTATATGTACAAACAATATAGACTGCACTATCGCTGTATATTCACTATCGTAATAGTATCACAGATAAATATCATGATAGTGATAGCAGCTGTAATTGTCGAAAAATGAGAAACGGAAAATGAAGCAAATAATCGTGACATAAAGCTTTTTGGCTTGGAGTATGTATGTAACGCTTCTATGGAGTGACTGCACAAGATCATATATTCAATGCACACATGGTCTAATGGAAATCATGTGGATCCAGGAAAAAGTGAAGTGAATCGTTCTGTTGAAAAAATAACTTAGGAGAAAGGTGAAGGAATTGATTCTAAGCACATAACCTGGAAAACTGTGAGGCACTTCAGAGAAACACATTTGGATCAAAGGTATCTGTGATGCTTGTTTCAAATGACATACCTTATAGGCAATGAAGACTAGTTTCAATCAGACAGAGAGCTATGGAGAAACTTTAACAAGAAACTGAAAAATGAAGTTACACTTCCAAATGATCATGTGTGCTTGTTTGATTCACACAATTACATGTAAATATATATATTGTTTCATATGTATACCTTATAGGCATTAAAGACTAGTTTCAATCATGCAAAGAAATCAACAACACAGTGGCTAGATAAGTGCAGCCTTTCTATTTCAACTGATCTTAACATTGATTTTAAAGGTCACACACACACATGTACCGTATGCATTTCTTCTGATTTAAGGCATTGCTGGACATACTACCACCATAAACTAGGAGACAAACTCACAGCAATACATGGAGAGTCAAATCCATTCTTACTACATACACTCTTAGCTTTTTACAATTACCATCATTATAATTACATTATTTAATTATTGAACAATTTGTCGGGTAATACAATAATATTATGTAAACTTCATCATATTTGGCCCCATGAATTAGGTTTAAATTTAATGAGTGAATAATCATTTAATTTTTCATTTTATTCAGTTACTACAAATTCATTCCAATTCATAATTTGTCATCTAAAGTTTCAATACTTTCATTACATACCGGGTAGCTTATTTATTCTGGTGCACTCCCCCGAGGCTCTTCCTATGTGCCCTATGCACATATACACTAGTGCATACATGTACATAAATATGTATGTACATATATACAGTAGAGGACATAAAAAACTTAACGTTTCGTAATCATTCTACGATCGTTATCTGATTTGTTCTGTTTTTACAATTAAGAATCTTTGCGCATGTGCATTTCAACAAGAAATCACATGAACGCCAAATATGGACGTCGCTGATGACTACTTACACTTTCAAATGCTCTCCTTGCTGCTTTCTTGCAGCTAACGGAGCATGATTTTGGTATCTATGGCTTTCTTGCAGCTAACGGAGCATGATTTTGGTATCTATGGCTTTCTTAAAAGGTCTTCTGTCTAAATATGTGAGTTATAAGTCATTGCAGTTTAAAATGCATAAGTTATACAAGGTTTTACAGAGGTGGGCGTTGCTGCCCGTGATACTACTATACTTTGAAGCGGTCGCCTTGGACTCTTCCTGGTGATAACGAAGCATAAGTTTGACATCATTGGCTTTGTTAACAATTCTTCTGTCCAGCAAAGTAAGTTAGAATCTTCTGTCTGATAAAATACGAGTGTTATGGAGGTTACAAGAATTAGATGTTAAACACTCGGCCCCTACGTATTTTTTAGGAAAAACAGAAACGCCCATTTTATTAACACGAACGATCAGCATCGCTTTTTAAAACGATTGCAACTGTAATCTGCAACAAATGGAGCCGTAAAATGATCGTTCTACTATTACGAAACGTTAACTTTTTTAATGTCCTCTACTGTATGTATGTACAACATACATATGTAGAAACATACAGACATAGATATACATTCATACATACATACATACATACATGTACATGCACACATAGTACTAAAGGAGGCCAACAGTATTACTAACTGCAATATCCGTGTTTTCAAGTACATGTATAACAGCCTGGTTATGTACAGCACAAGTTATCCACACCCACAATTTATTATGTAATAGTTATTAACTATTTTAATCTTTATTGTTATTCAAAAATTTATTATTTTGGTGAATTAAAAAAGGGCTGAATGTCCTGTCCTGCCTTGCTGCTCTGAGGAGAACACTGCACGTCACATGTACATCCACATATAAAATATACATACATGTACGAAATACCCTCAAACATTTTTCCTACATGTAGATCGATGTCAAATACATGTATCATCAGACACCCGTACATGTACATTTAAATGTATATCCTAAAGATTGTACATGTACATGTACATCAAAATGTTTCTATGTGTACAGTACAAGTCAAAAAAGTTAATGTTTTGTATTTGTAGTAAGCACATTCTACGCTCTGTAGTATGCTAAATCTTAGTTAAAACTCAGTTTAAACAGTAATTTCTTGTCAACACCAAGAAACCTGAAGTTTCACAATTGTAAAACTGAACTTGAGGAGTTGTCTACATACTCACCAGTCCTTATGCTAACTTTGAAGCAAAATTCAAGCCTTTCCTAACATCTATGACGGCAGGAGAATCTGATACAACTCGACCGTCTTTAGTAGTCAGGCCCATCTTTGTCAAGACAATTGTTTGGCTATTTCCACAACTTTGTTTAGATCTGAATTCTTTTGAGAGATTCTAAGAGTAAAATGTTGGCCATTTGGTTTGTTAACCACACCCACATTTCAGCAGTGATTATATTAATTGAACCTTTAAATGTAAATAAATCGTTTTAACACAATGATAATAATACAGTACAATCAGATTCATACTACAGTCGTACTACATGTACAAATACAAAACGTAAACCTTTTTTTCGACTTGTACTGTAGATGCCACATATAGCATACATGTACTTGTACATCAGAAATGTTTCTACATGTACATGTAGATGCCACATGCACCTGTACAACATGCATCACCAGATCCCTATAATAGTAGTAAACAGTGCATGATTCTAAGATCAACACAACACCCAATAGTGTCTGTAGTAAACAGTACATGATTCTAACATCAACACAACCCCCAATAGTGTCTGTAGTAAACAGTGCATGATTCTAAAATCAACACAACACCCAATAGTGTTTGTAGTAAACAGTACATGATTCTAAGATCAACACAACACACAATAGTGTCTGTAGTAAACAGTGCATGATTCTAAGATCAACACAACCCCCAATAGTGTGTGTAGTAAACAGTGCATGATTCTAAGATCAACACAACACCCAATAGTGCCTGTAGTAAACAGTGCATGATTCTAAGATCAACACAACTCCCAATAAAAACTGTATACTAAGTCAAAAATAATGAGGTAAAACAGTTAACTAACAGATCAGTTAGTGTAGTCAGGACATGAAACAAGCGTCTTCAAGATATCCAAAGGATTGTGATTATCCTGATCAATATTACATTCCTTCATGTGATACAGTACTTCCTCATTATAGCTAGCTTGGAGTACATTGTACTGTACTGTACTGTACTGTACACTACTGCAGTGTAGAGTAGAGTACAGTACAGTACAGTAAAGTAAAGTACATTCTGGACAATGGTACATGTACTCCATGTATCAAGTAGTCAAAGTGATAATACTCACAGTTTGTACATTGCACTACACAATCCTACACTTCAGTACATGTACATGTTTGTTAATTGTTTCCATGCCTATTGCTAGCATGCTGTTTTTGCTCATGAATTTTGTACTATGATGTACTATACTCAAAATACAGTTCGACTTCATACTTTGTAGAATACATACTGTACAGTACTGTACTGTACTGTTAATGTACATGTACATAATTATATAGGTGACAACTAAATAATAGTGTTGCATATCACTGTCAAAAATATCACAACACAATATACATGTAGAATAAAGTTTTGATAACTTTTGAAGCTTGGGCCAAATTGGCTCAAAAATGGTTAGTGTGTGTGCCATTAAGGGAATACATCTTGAGCCAATTACTTTAAAGTTAATGCTGTTACTGACAGTATAATCAAAATTAACTGTGCCACTGGGCCAAAGAAAGAACTGTGCGGTGGCAAATAAGAAGCACTGTGAGCCAATGGTGCACCATATGAGCTTATCAAAAACACTGATATAGTATTATGATATTTGAAATAATAATTGAAATGCTTATATTAAAAAAATTACATGACTTATTTGGCAAAATAAATCAATCAAAGTTATGCACACTACCTAGCTACATGTACATGTATAATTGATTTTAGTTATAAAATTAGACAAATGGGAAAAACCAGGTTTACTAATAACAGTCCATTCCAGTGTATTGACACACCAAAAGCAAATACTGTATCACGATATTCAATGTAAATTTAGATATTTCACTACATCAATACATATTGCACATCCCTAAATACAATACATTACTACTTTATGCAATACATACTGTACTATACAGTGCAATACATTACTACTTTATGTAATACATACTGTACTATACAGTGCAATACATTACTACTTTATGTAATACATACTGTACTATACAGTGCAATACATTACTACTTTATGCAATACATACTGTACTATACAGTGCAATACATTACTACTTTATGCTATACATACTGTACTATACAGTGCAATACATTACTACTTTATGCAATACATACTGTACTATACAGTGCAATACATTACTACTTTATGTAATACATACTGTACTATACAGTGCAATACATTACTACTTTATGCAATACATACTGTACTATACAGTGCAATACATTACTACTTTATGCTATACATACTGTACTATACAGTGCAATACATTACTACTTTATGCAATACATACTGTACTATACAGTGCAATACATTACTACTTTATGCTATACATACTGTACTATACAGTGCAATACATTACTACTTTATGCAATACATACTGTACTATACAGTGCAATACATTAATACTTTATGCTATACATACTGTACTATACAGTGCAATACATTACTACTTTATGCAATACATACTGTACTATACAGTGCAATACATTACTACTTTATGCAATACATACTGTACTATACAGTGCAATACATTACTACTTTATGCTATACATACTGTACTATACACTGCAATACATTACTACTTTATGCAATACATACTGTACTATACAGTGCAATACATTACTACTTTATGCAATACATACTGTACTATAGAGTGCAATACATTACTACTTTATGCAATACATACTGTACTATACAGTGCAATACATTACTACTTTATGCAATACATACTGTACTATACAGTGCAATACACTACTACTTTATGCAATACATACTGTACTATACAGTGCAATACATTACTACTTTATGCTATACATACTATACTATACAGTGCAATACATTACTACTTTATGCAATACATACTGTACTATACAGTGTAATACATTACTACTTTATGCAATACATACTGTACTATACAGTGCAATACATTACTACTTTATGCTATACATACTATACTATACAGTGCAATACATTACTACTTTATGTAATACATACTGTACTATACAGTGCAATACATTACTACTTTATGTAATACATACTGTACTATACAGTGCAATACATTACTACTTTATGCAATACATTAATTTACTACTTTATGTAATACATACTGTACTATACAGTGCAATACATTACTACTTTATGCAATACATTACTACTTTATGTAATACATACTGTACTATACAGTGCAATACATTACTACTTTATGTAATACATACTGTACTATACAGTGCAATACATTACTACTTTATGCAATACATTAATTTACTACTTTATGTAATACATACTGTACTATACAGTGCAATACATTACTACTTTATGCAATACATTACTACTTTATGTAATACATACTGTACTATACAGTGCAATACATTACTACTTTATGCAATACATACTGTACTAGTCTGAATAGTCGAACACTCTTGGGTTGGACATTCAGAAGATCAGTATAATGTCAACTGATACACCAGCCAAACAAAATGAAATGTCTTGCATGAACAATAGAGAACACAGAATGTCAGTTTGAAGAAGTCATTTGGACAGATGAAGCTTCTATTCAAATACAGTCTCAAAGGAGATTTTGTCATGGGAAAAGGGGAGAGCAGCCAAGTCCTAAACGTCATCCTAAGCATCCAGCCAAAGTCCATGTATGGGCAGACATTAGTTGTAGAGGAGCTACAAATAATTGCTTGTTTACAGGCATACTAGAAGCTGATGGATTTTGTCAGATTTTAAATGATTTCTCGATACTGTTTGTGAGAAAAGTGTATCCCGATCACCACAGACTGATGATGGACATCACACATCAATAAAGGGTAAAGCTTTCTTAGCTAAATCAATGAACCCGTGGATGAGACATCACACATCAATAATTAACATTACACCATGTGTGAACAGTTGTAAACTAGATAAATACAACTATATACATGTATTTCACACAGACAATATTGGATTGGATCTGCATATAGGCAATTTGAATTGTGAAATATAGCCATATAGGGAAATTACTGTATAGGTGCAACACTAATAATAAATTTATTTTAAGGTATGCTCAAATCCAACCAGTATCATTTTCCAGTAAACAGTGTTGATAGCAGGAATTGAAATTAATAACTTATAATGAATACATTACTATACATGTACATGGTGGCTGATTGTCAAGCCAGAGTGGCTTCTTCAATATTTTATAAGCCATTGTGGTTGCTTGCTTGTTTGTTAATTGTTTCTACACCTATTGCTAGCATGCCAGGCACATGAATGTGCATGTACACAGTGTGTATATGTATGGTCAGAAATAATATATTCATATATTCTTGTGTCTTGTAAGTGTTGAATACAATGCTAAGGATGTCGCAAGTAAATGGAAGTAGTACATGTACATGTACATATACATGTACATAAACGAATGTGTGTAAGAGCTACAACACACTGGCAGACCAGTAGGATGATTCTGAAATAAATCAAATGAAATCAGCATGTGGAAACTACACATGTACATTAATAGCTGTTGTAGCTGTGCGTGTTTGAGACTGAGCAGACCAGCAGAATGAAACCAGTATGTGAAAACTACATTTGTATTTGCATACATTTTTATGACTATACTTCGAGTATTGATGCTATTCTATGTGAACACATGCAGACATGACACAAGTCAAGGAGAGAGAAATTATACCAAAAATGTACTTAAACATAATTAAAAATTATTAATTTGATAATCAATGTATGTATGTGTTCAACAATTTTTGTACTGTGAAGAGACATAAAAGGCATTACCATTACTATCATACAATGTAATAGAGACAGAAACTTAATAATATGGGGCATTCTTGAGATATAGGGGACTACAAAGCTTAACCATACGAGCCTAGTGATAAAAGGGTCACAATACCTATGACTGTCACTAACTAACCACTAGTACAATGTACAGTCAAGAAATAGTAACTATAAGAGCCTAGTGATAAAAGGGTCACAATACCTATGACTGTCACTAACTAACCACTAATACAATGTACAGTCCAGAAATAGTAACTATAAGAGCCTAGTGATAAAAGGGTCACAATGCCTATGACTGTCGCTAACTAATCACTAGTACAATGTACAGTCAAGAAATAGTAACTATAAGAGCCTAGTGATAAAAGGGTCACAATACCTATGACTGTCACTAACTAACCACTAATACAATGTACAGTCAAGAAATAGTAACTATAAGAGCCTAGTGATAAAAGGGTCACAATACCTATGACTGTCACTAACTAACCACTAATATAATGTACAGTAGGCCTGTGCGATAATCGCGATAATGAGATTATCGTGAAACATATACTCGCTTCACAAATACGATAATTAAAATTTTTATTATCGATAACTACTGCGCATGCGCATTACGTAATCCACGTGTTACAAAGCTAAACAATATGGAGGCGTCTAGTTCCAGTGTTTCTGAAGAGCGTATGCTTCTCCCTCTAGAGAAAGCCAAAAGCGGTGTATGGGAATATTTTGGATTTCCAGCTCAAGGTGGAGAGTTTATAGAGAAAGATAAGAAGAAAAGAACAACTGTTTTTTGCAAGCTGTGCCCCAAACAACTTCGATATCAAGGTAACACAACAAATATGATAGTCCACTTACAGTATCACCATCGATCAGAATTTGACAAGGTAAAGACTAAGTGTAATCTTGTACAACCCGTAGTTCAGAAGCCTGAAGGACAAAGATCTATTACTGACGCCTTTCAACACTTACAACCTCTGCCACAAAGTTCACAAAGATGGAAGAGTTTAACAAACTCAGTGTGCTACTGCATTGCCAAAGATATGATGCCATTCAGTACAGTAAACAACAAAGGCTTTCAGGATATGTTGCACGCTTTTGAGCCTCGGTATGTTTTGCCAGATCACACAGCACTATATGCCAGATATGTACCAGAGAGAAAAGACGAAAATTACAAGAGCAATGGAGAAGAATTTGATATTTTTTTCAATTACTACAGATGGCTGGACATCCCGTGCAAACCATAGTTACATCACCCACACAGTGCATTATATTGATGAGTCATGGAGGCTCTGTAGTCATCTCCTTGATACTGCTGAACTATCATCAGAACATACCGGAATCAATCTTGCATCTGAATTACAAGAAAGCCTTCAACATTGGAATCTAGATGTCAGTAAACTTGTTGCAGTAACAACAGACAATGCAAAGAACATTGTAAATGCTATTGAAATTCTGGAGTGGCAGCACTTTGGCTGCTTTGCTCACACTTTGCAACTGGGAGTAAAAAAAGCAATGGATGTACCACAAATATCTAAAGCTCTTGGCTATGCAAAACGCTTAGTGAGTCATTTCCATCATTCCTCCAAGTCTTCAACCATCCTTTGTCAGAAACAGTCAGATTTACACTACTCTCAGCTTAATCTCATTCAAGATGTTGCCACTCGATGGAACTCCTCATATTATATTATGGAGAGAATCCTTAAACAGCAGCAACCACTGTGTGCTGCTCTACTTGAGCTACGAAAAACAGACCTATTACCAAGTGACGCAGAATGGAAGTCTTTGTAGAAGTTATGAGACCAATTGTTGAGATTACAGAAGTTATTGGAGGAGAGAAAAGAGTCACAGTATCAGCAGTGAGACCACTTCTTTACAAGTTAATAAACCAACACCTAGTTGTGAAACACTCTGATGCTCAACTTACTAAAAATGTGAAAAAGGCAGTATTGACTGACTTGAAAAGCCGTTATAATGATGTAGCAGTTGAAACATTACTAAACGCAGCATGCTTTTTTGACCCCCGCTTTAAGTCGTTGAGCTTCCATACTGAAGAACAGAGAGAAAGTACTAAAGCTACAATAGAAATAGAAGCTCAAGAGATACATGTAGCATCCACCACCCAACAAGCTAATGAACCACCTGAAAAAAGGAGATGTCAGGAAAAGAAAGATCTTATGTCGTTATTGGAAGACATAGTTGATGTATCTACCGAAGAGACAACCTTATATGGAGAGGGAGAGGCAAAGAAAGAGATACAAAAGTATATGTTCCTCAATGCAACCACAGATAACCCACTGAAATGGTGGCTAGAGAACGAGAAACATTTTCCTCTTCTTGCAAGAATTGCAAGGAAATACCTTTGCATCCCAGCAACATCAGTGCCCTCTGAAAGAGCTTTTAGTATTGCAGGGTATGTAGTGAATGAAAAACGGGCATGCCTGCTTCCAGAAAATGTCAACATACTATTTTTTTTTGGCAGAAAACCTTGACTAGAACCAATTTCTTTAGGCATTTCCTGTACTTATTTTTTGTAAATTTATTACTTACTGTATTATAACATTGTGTTGATTGTCTTATTGTTACTGATATCTTTGATTTATTATTTTACCATAATTAATAACTATTATCGAGATAATATCGTTTATCTAGATAATTTCACCTAATTTATCTAGATATAGGTTATTTCATTATCGCACAGTCAAGAAATAGTAACTATAAGAGCTTAGTGATAAAAGGGTCACAATACCTATGACTGTCACTAACTAATCACCAGTACAATGTACAGTCAAGAAATAGTAACTATAAGAGCCTAGTGATAAAAGGGTCACAATACCTATGACTGTCACTAACTAACCACTAATACAATGTACAGTCAAGAAATAGTAACTATAAAAGCCTAGTGATAAAAGGGTCAGGGGTGGGCGGTATAACGGTATTTTAGTCAAAATCGATATTCATTCCTATACCGCGGTACGGTATTACAAAAATTTGCATACCGAAATATCGAAACTCATGGTTAATTAAATAATTTACGTGCCACGCCCATACTTTGAAGCACATGGTGAACTCAAATCGTGCTTTAGCAGTGTTTGTTTGGCTTTCTAGCCAATTCTAGGTGTAGCAATTGAGTTAGAAATGAGCTGTAGATATCTACTTTTTCAACAGAAGATGCTACATTTGTGTTCTGATTGATGTAACTGTTGTTGTGGTTGCGCGGGTCAATTGATACGAACAGTTTTTTGTTTGCCTTATACTACAGTATGCCAAAAACGTAAGTATACAGATAGAACTAGTATTGTAGTAGTTTGAACGAGTTGTTGTTGGTGTTTCAGGCACTGTTTCATGCCTTTAAAACATTTGTGGGTGTGACTAACTGTGGAACACATGGTTAGTCGATATTTAGTAATATCGCGGTAATTTTTTTAATATCGTAACCGCTATCAAAATGGCAATACCGCCCACCCCTACCTATGACTGTCACTAACTAATCACTAATATAATGTACAGTCAAGAAATAGTAACTATAAGAGCCTAGTGATAAAAGGGTCACAATACCTATGACTGTCACTAACTAACCACTAATACAGTGTACAGTCAAGAAATCAGTATACATTCTATAAAGCAATGATACATGCTCACTACTCTTCAGTATACATTCTATAAAGCAATGATACATGCTCACTACTCTTCAGTATACATTCTATAAAGCAATGATACATGCTCACTACTCTTCAGTATACATTCTATAAAGCAATGATACATGCTCACTACTCTTCAGTATACATTCTATAAAGCAATGACACATGCTCACTACTCTTCAGTATACATTCTATAAAGCCATGATACATGCTCATTACTCTTCAGTATATATTCTATAAAGGAATGATACATGCTCACTACTCTTCACTATACATTCTATAAAGCAATGACACATGCTCACTACTCTTCAGTATACATTCTATAAAAGCAATGATACATGCTCACTACTCTTCACTATACATTCTATAAAGCAATGACACATGTTCACTACTCTTCAGTATACATTCTATAAAAGCAATGATACATGCTCACTACTCTTCACTATACATTCTATAAAGCAATGACACATGCTCACTACTCTTCAGTATACATTCTATAAAGCAATGATACGTGCTCACTATCTTCATGACTGTCACTAACTAATCACTAGTACAATGTACAGTCAAGAAATATTTTACTCACTTGTTGTAACTTTGTCCTTAATACTTGTTTAGGATGTATGATATTTCATTCTAGAGCTAATTTAATCTCTGCACAGGTAAAAATAAATACATGTATCATTTTTGAAATTCAAACCACAAGTCTGTTATATATATATATATACATATATTTATATATATATATATATATATATATATATATATATATATATATATATATATATACATCAGTCATTCCCCATCCCCCTTGCTATAGATTTGTTCCAATAAGCACACTGCGATAACCTTGTATGGCGCCAACTCAAAATCCAACTCAAAATATATACTCTAAAATGATGCATTACAATGTACATTATGAACTGAACAGTAAATCTTACCTCGTTTAAATAAGACAGTCCATTATATATATATATTTATAATTTCCATCATATACACTTTGGATCAACAGTATATATATATATCTCGCGATCGGTCATATAATATCTTCTCGGTCGCATCCACCACGTTGTGGTTAGTGATGGGCGATACCGATACTCAAGTACTCGATGCCTCGATTCCAGGAGCAGATGTAATGGCACCGAGTACAGGAATCAGAACCGAACACAGTTGATACCAAAGACCACACCCACTTAACGTTAATATTACTTAATAATTATTATTCTAAAAGCGCGCTGCGTTAATTAAAAATGACTTAAAATTTAAAATTTTAAAATTAAAACAGGTTATGAAGATTGCAGTAATAATTAAAACACCGTCATGGTGGCACACAATCAAATTGCAAAGGCCTTGGCTTGCCACGCCCCAAAGTATTACTACGTGCGCATGCGCACTCTTTATAACTTGGTATCGTACTCGATACCATCGATACTGGGAAGAAAAGTAATCGGAATCGTATCGAAATCAAAATTGTGGTATCGCCCATCACTAGTTGTGGTCTAACTGGTCTTGACTACTTGACTAGTACTTGTCCAGTTGGCAGTTGTCCTCAGCTGCACTGCAACAAACTTGTTCAAACACGTGCTCACATGCAAACTGAATTTTAACTGATCTAAATCTCTGATTCTGATTGGGATTAGCACTAAAACATCAAACTAGACTGGGTGTGTCATGTCATTTGAATTTCAAGTGATCAAGTCTGAGAACGAGACTGTCGCCATAGATTATGTAGAAATATGCAAAGCATTATGAAAAACATAAGCTGATACAAGATATCATAGACTATAGTTTTAGGGAAATACACGGCACCGGAAGTAGGCGTGGCAATGTTAAATTGACACAGATCATTGGAAACGCCCACGCATTTCCGTACACTCCGTTGCCCCACCCTATCTTTTTTAGCCAGCCCCTCCCCTCTAAATACAATGCGCTATGCATGCAAGAGTGGTAAAGAACTTGTTTTAAATCGTGTATCATTAAAGAACACTTTTGTTAAACTAATTGATAATATCACCAACCAACATAGGAGTCCTATACCTTCAGCTAGAAAACTGCAGTGTTGAACTATATGACCTACCACACTGCTTAGAGTCCCCAAAATGTAAGTACCTCGTAACCGTTTCAACTGGATTTTCTACATCTAAACGGTAACTTTTTTCTCTATATTTGTTTTAAACCCATGTATTTTTATTGAGTAACAAAACGTACATGGGAATATTGCAATAGAACTGTTATTAAAAGAAGTAAGAGTCCCAAAACCCGTTTTCGTTATGATATGTACTAAAAAACAATGGTTTTTAACATCGTACATGATTTGTTGCTAATGTTTTAGCAGTTGAGATGTTAAAACGATACAATAGCAACATGTATATCAAGAAAAAACACCTTAATTGTCCAGTTTCAGCAAGGAATAGTCTATGATCAGTCCTCACCACTAAGTAATAAAATTTAATTGATTTCTGGGGACATCTCAACTGTATACTAAAAAACAATGGTTTTTAACATCGTACATGATTTGTTGCTAATGTTTTAGCAGTTGAGATGTCCCCAGAAATCAATTAAATTTTATTCCATCAGTAAATTTGAGGTAGAGTATCATAATTATAAAATAAAAATAAAATATACATACATAATATATATAAACATTAGCCAACAGTTAGGCTGTTATATGCCGGTGATTGCATGAGTGCTTATAGTAATCCAGAAACATCCAAAGTAGTTCAGAATCTTGCAGTACATTTGAATATGTGGCCAATAAAACTGCAGGATATGGTGAATATCTGTAAAAATTATGACGAGAATATAACATAATTGATTTTCTCAGGTGGATGAAATTGTATATTATTTACAAGGTATGCAATCAGATATCTATAAACAATCATCAACGTTATTAAATAACAACACTAAGTTTGTGATAATACCAGAAGTAAGTCACCCACAGTTCCTTGAGTCATACACAACTTTTCTTTCCACTTTGCAGATATTGACTGAATTAATTAGGTCTAAATATAGTCTGAAGTATGATGAAGCTGTGTGCATGTTCTTACAAAGAAAACTACCAGAGTCATTCTAATCCATTATTCATTCTGATAACATTGTTTTAATTAAGAAATTCTCTGATATTGACTTAAACGTGTTTGAAATACACATAATTAAGGAATTCATCGATATTGAAAAAATGTGGGTGGAGTGATGGGTTCGTACATATGAGTTTCTTAAAGGGGATAGTAAGATGAACCAAAAAATGAATTTGGTTGACTTGTCTAAAGCTTCAACTTTTTTCAATATTGACTTAAACGTGTTTGAAATATGCATAATTAAGGAATTCATCGATATTGAAAAAATGTGGGTGGAGTGATGGGTTCGTACATATGAGTTTCTTAAAGGGGATAGTAAGATGAACCAAAAAATGAATTTGGTTGACTTGTCTAAAGCTTCAACAGTTTTCAATATCAACTTAAACGTCTTTTCAAACCATAAAAGATTCTTTGTATGATATAATAATTATTGTACTAGTCAGTAAAGATTATACTGAGATACATTAATATTTGATGCAGATCTTGTCTCATGGTCTTTACCTTCACAAAATATGTGAGACTAGTAAAGATGTACAATATTTTATAACATTAGTACATTATTAATTATGGGGACCCCGGTTTCTTTTGTGACACTCCAAGAGTCTATATAACACACTTGCATTATAGTTATGGTTCAAATACATACATGAATATTATAACACAGTGCAGTATACAAACTGACATATTACAAACAACCACAAGTCATTATAATATGTGTACATACACTATATGTACAAGATTATGTAATGTAATTATAATATATTATAGGTGAAACATGCTTTGGGCAGTTTTGGTTCCTTAGCTGTTGAATCCTTTGGGTTATAGACATCATTAGCTTTAAAAACAATCGCAGCCCAAACAACTACTCATAACAACCTGACTGAGAAAGCTTTATTCCGTAATTTAACCAACATATATATATATATTATATATATAATTATATTATATATAAATATAAATATAACTTACAATAGTTGTGCGCACAACAGCACATTCATTACATTCTTTATGGTTTGTCAATCATTAGCTTTTTAAAAACAATCGCAGCCCAGACTGAGAATACTTTATTTGAGAAAGCTTTATTCCGTAATTTAACCAACATTTATTACATAGTTGTGCGCACAACAGCACATTCATTACATTCTATATGGTTTGTCACCCCGCCCCAGTGAATCAGTTGCTGGTGAATCAGTCGCCATCTTCAGCTCGGTCAGTTATACATACACGTGGCTGATCTGCCTATGCTTATCAGCCCCTCCCACGTTTGCTGTTGGACGGTCTGCCTAGCCAGACTAGCCAGACTACATTCCTCTAAATCCAGTAGTCACTTGTGTTAGACAAAAGACCTTATTAGAAAGCCAGAAGTACCAAAATCATGCTCCGTTAGCTGCAGAAAAGCAGCAAGGCGAGTATTTAAATGTCTTATTTTATTTCTTTTTTTTTTAATGTTTTGTACATGCATACACATTATCATAATTATTATACTAACCTTGTTGTTGCTCATAATATGTTCTTTTATTTCTTTTACTACCATTTACTCAAAATAATGATAATTTAATAATTAAAAATGAAACGGTAACAATAATTAGGCGAAAACGGCAAAATTTATCTTCAGTATTGGCAAAAATGGAGTAGGCGAAAACTAAAGTAACCACTTCCATGTAACCCTACATAAGTACAGCTCTTTGTGTTTTGCTTTATACTTATGTAGGGTTATATGGAAGCGGTTTGTTTAATTTTGGGTCCCACCTAACCTTGTTCGCATGCTTTTTGGGTTTTGATATCCCTACATCTTCTTTCATTTTATTGGAAATGTTTTTTATTATTCTTGTTTCCATTGTGTTTTTTTTGGAATGGTCTGTAGATTGCTGAAATACTGGGGTAAGTGATATATCATATGAAATCATTCAATCTCAATGAAAGTCAATCTTTTGTATATATCAATTATTTATGAATTGATTATCATTCTCTTGTCTATTCCACTTACAGAACTATCAGCAGTCTTACAAGAAGTAGTGTCAGTCACTGTGTCAACAATTCACTATTGCAATGCTTATCATATTATTATACAATGGCTTTAATATTAAAACTAATTGGCTACCTCTGGAAAAACAGCTTACTTTATTTGACTGTGGCGGTACATAGCTATAGATCTATTAATGTAACTTTTCATTTATAAAAATACATAATAGGTAAAAGTACAAATAAGAGTTCAGGTGATGACAGCAGCACTTCTACTTCTGCTCAACAACCAACAGCCAGTAATGAAGATGATGATGGTAGGCTTAAATAGTGAGGGTATTGATGAAGGTTCAGATAACATGAACAAGGAGGGTGACGATGATGAGACTGCTAGTAGAAAAACCATCTGGTCATGTGGCACATACTCCTCTTAAAGGTTTTGACCTTCAGGCTTTCTTGGAGAAGTATGGTATAGCAGAACTAACCTGGAAGTGGAGGTGAACTTGGTAAAGTAGCTAGGCTTAACAACGACACTTGACTGTTCAGGAAATATCTGCACTCGTGTCAACCAGCATACAATACACTTTACCAGCTAGCACAGCTAAGCACATATATCCCTGACAATAGCAGTCACTAGTGCAGAAAGTGAAACGAATTAAGACTCGCCTCAGAAGTATATAGAATGGTGGAAGACCATCTGTCAGCTTTGACTATCTTGTCAATAGAGAGAGAAATAGCGGAGAAAGTTGACCGCAATGAAGTTGTTGACAAATTTGTCTAAACAGAAAATAATAGGCGAAGTGTTTGCGTAATGGATATTTGGTGACCAAACTAGTTAGGTTGTGACAAAAAACACAAATTCACACACTTCATTTGCTATATTCACTTGTAAAAGAACACTCAGTAAAAATTATTTTTTCCATAAGATGGAAAGTTGAAAAAATGACATGGTATTCCGGCTAATGATTTAACTAATTTTCAGTATAATTAACATACCACTAATAATGTAAATAATTATAGTTATACATGTAATTTATAATAATGCAATTATAGCGAAATTCATTTATTTATATTAGTTGTATAAGCAAATTTGAGTACAGGCTCAAAATGAATGTACTTATCTGGAGCAAATACGTTTGCCTATATCAATGAACCCACAATGCTTGTGTACACCCCATGAGTATAAAATGAAATAACACCATGTTTGTTTACTTGGTTGAAATGGTGCATTCGTGGAATACAGTTTTAAAACCATTAGAACAAACCATAAACACTATAATTATGTGATCAAGTCCCTCTGAAACTAATGATCACATTATCACTGAGTACTACATTTTTGAGTACAAACACCACTAATGTGGTATTGTAGATTTTTCAACCGTTCGCACACGTGTGTGTGTGTGTACGTGTGTAATTGGGCACATTGAAAACAATCCGAACAACTTGTAACTGACAATTGATAGAGATACATAATATCTCGTTAGGATCAATAGATATAATTTGCGTGAATCAAAATAGCATAAGAAACAAAAATTATTAATTGCCCACCCACTCCGGAACACTTGTCTTAAACCCATCCTTTTGAGTTTTGCTGAATGTGTAATTTTACAACAGATGGTACTGCAGTTTGACGCTCCTTCGCGCCGCTCATAAGCTCCTGCTGATAGCATTTCCTATTTAATTATGAGTATTATAATAGCAAATGATGCTACATGTAAATAACAAAGAATTACATCGTTATTGTTACACATACATGTACATATACATGTATTATAATATAGGATACATCTTTCACAAATAGCTGATAATGATACAGTGAATCCTTAGATATCCAAACACCTTCCCTTATGTTAAATCAAGAAGTGTTCAGATAAGTAATTTGTTCATTTGTTCAGTTATATGAAATCAATAATTGATTCAAAGCTGATTATACAATAAGATACTGATACTTACCAATCTTCATTGTCTTTGCCTTCTTCGTGATCATATCCATCATTTTCTTGACAATCCTTGTAGTTTGTGATGGTTTATCTTCATACTGACTACAGTCGATCATCCAATTCAATAGCAGTCTGAAATCAGCATGTAGGATGTACCGGTAGAATAAGCTTCCAAATACTGAAGTTCTCTTCAAACTGTCTATACCCTGTATGAGAAAAGCAGAATGGTGTACCCTAAATACATGATTACTACTTATCTAACTTAATGTCCTATGATGTTTAGGAATGATATACATAATTATTATAATTATTATACAACACAGTACAATAATAATTACATCTTATTATATACATGTACGTGTATGACTGTGTCTGGAAAATTTGAAAAGTCTCTTAACCTATATGTCCCAAACTGACAATAAAAATGTTACTTGTTACTTCTAGGGAAGAAAAACTATACTAGATGTAACTAATTTCACAATTTCTTCAGAACTCAGAAGAAAAAATCCAGAACACTTAAAACCACACCCCCAAAGTCAGAGTCCCCAAGTAGAAGCCATTAAACTATGTATGCTGCATTTCACTTTACTTCATGTCCCTTGGATAAACAGACCATCATTACCTGACTTACTATGATAACTGGCTACATTTCCCCTCCTCTTAACTTATTTCCCTTTGGTATGTATGAATATTAGTCAGGGGAAATGGAGGGGTGTTGCTTTTGTAAATATAGTGATACCTTTAGCTTTTTCTAGTCATATAGGTAAGGAACATTAGAACAAAATTAACAGTATCATTTTATGTAACCTTTCCCTATAAATTATAATTTTGATTGCCATATTAAATCCTGTACTTTATAGATTGATTGTCACTTTTAATACATCATGGCATCTGCAAAGCTATCTGACACACCAGCAGTAGATGATCAAATACTGAAAGGTAAATTTGAATAATTATAATAACTATACTGCTCCAAAACAATGAACATGCAGTAATATTGCAGACTTACAGCCATAGGAGGGTTCAATTGAACAGTATAGTTATTATAATTATTCAAATTTACCTTTCAGTATTTGATCATCTACTGCTGGTGTGTCAGATAGCTTTGCAGATGCCATGATGTATTAAAAGTGACAATCAATCTATAAAGTACAGGATTTAATATGGCAATCAAAATTATAATTATATATAATATATATAATTGACTGCTAGCTATTTAATTTAACAGATGAGGCAAATAATTTTCATTGTGGAAAAACAAAATGGTAATAGAGGCACTAATACTAATCTTTTGCTACACTGCTGTATACATTGCCCTACAAGAAGCAGCCACACCCAAACTACTTTGTTTGCAATTTGAGCCACACCCAATAATATATTTGCTTTCCAAAATCACAACTCTAATTTACTTAGTTAGTGTCTTATACAAAAAAGATATTCTGTCAGTTGGATACATTTTTGTCAAAGTAAATATTTAATGTGCTGCATTCTCATGACTTTTCAGTAAAATAGTATTGAGCTTCCACTCTTTTCATGGGAGAGCACACTTCCCTACCTGCATAGCAAGATCCAACCTGCTATGAAGAAAGGGCCTGGGCGACCCACTGTACTAGAATGAGCTCACCAGATATTTAATTTGGAACAGCTACAAAATATTCATAACCGAACTAAGTATATTCATAACTGTATACACTTCATTACGTCTCGGCATGAATAATATTAATCCAGTGTATTTTAGCAGTTTTGACACATTAAAGTATCACAGTGGGTTGACCAGACACTTCCTTCGCAGTAGGTGGGGATTGACTATGCATGTTTTGTCAAGTTGTACTATCAGGGGCAGAGCAACAGCCAATTCAAAGGTAGTGCAAAAAAAATTCACCCAACATGTATGTTTAGCCCATTAATTGTTATCAGTATAATATAACATCACTATTTAAGTGGAATAAAATCGAACATCCTTTTATAGTAAATTAGTAATGTGATCAAGACTAAAGCATGTGTCATTTCTTAATTCCTGCGTCAGGAAACGTACTACATGTGTGGATGTTTGCAGTTAAACAAAATGGAGAAAAGTAGAAAGTATAGCTACTGGCAATTTTACTTCAAAACACACTAGGTATATGCCTGCTGAAGAGCAAAGGTTTAACATACCCCAAGGAATGAATAATTTCATAGTTCACTACAGAACAGTTTATAGCTAACCCTAAACATTCTGTGTTCAGTTAATGATGGCAAGATTTATGTCAACTGCTCTCACCATGACTTACATGCAAGAGTTTCTACAGTATAATAACTGGCATACGTTTATTTCCATTCAACTAACACACACTTTCATCCAGTCAAACACTTTCTCAGGCTCCCATGCAGAACAAAACTTGTAGGCTAACTCAATTAGTGACAGTTTAATAATTATTTTTATCACCTCAAACAAGTAAATGTGTTCCCCTTCTCCACTTATTTTATTTCATGAATTATTATGAATATAGGCTAATTAATCATTATATTCATTATCTGTGCACAGCACGAGTGTATTTTGGGCATGGTTGCTGAACCATTTCAATCTAATTTACTGAACTATCAGGTCTCGTGTAGTTAGGATTTTAATTTGATGTATATAGTAATTCTCCTTTTATTTCCCAAACCTTCTTTTGTCATTGTGGGCTCACTTCCTGTGATATTATTGTTGTTTTTGTCCATGTACAAAACATAAAACTGTTACATTAGCAGACTTGTATTTTATAGGCTCCTGTTATTATTATCCACAGTATTAAATTTTGAAATTACAATGATTATTCATCACATCTCTATACAGACAAAGATTTACGTTCAGTGTTGAGAGCGACCCATACTATAACTGATTGGTTTTACTTGGAAATTGAGCTTGATATTCTTCCTAATGTCCTGAATAAAATAAAACTTGATTGTCAATCTGTATCAGAACGTCACTGTAATATGATCCAGCACTGGCTCGACACTGGAAGTGCGACATGGCTAGCACTTTACAATGCTCTAATGAGTCCACTAGTAGACAAAAAGGGACTTGCAAAAGAGATTGCCAAAAATCATCCATGTGAGTATGTATACATGTTATAATAATAATTGTTATACAATCAAACATAGGTACTTTAGTAGCCCACATCTACAACCAAATGTTGCATGGAAAATATTATGGAATTTTTTTATGATTTATATTAATGATAATTACACTTACAGCTTTTGTCAAATAAGTTGGTCAAACGTGCATGCAGATTTGGTGAGATAAATTTGGGCCTAATAAACGTAGCTTACAGAAAATAGATATCAACTTTCTTAAGCATCATCATAACTTGGCATTTGAAATTATAACTACCTGAGAGTCTAAAGTGACTATAATTATACATATCTTTTCATTATACAGCCGTGGTCTTGCATAAGGAAAAGAAGGAATTAGAACAACTATCCAAACCTAATGATCAATCCAGAATAGTAGCCGATACAGGTATTGATACATTCATGACGATAAAATTATTTATACTATCATGATTAAATTGAAATGTTGTGAGCATGAACACTTAACTATATAATATTATTATTATAATTATATATAATTATAGTTTAGCTTGTTACACTTATAATTATTATATTACACTTTTTATTCACATTGCTATACTTTATGCAGTGTGTGTAGCAATGGTGATTTCCAATTATCTCACTAACCGGCCCCACATGTTACTATACAGCAAGATAATGTATGATAGTTTGTTGATATCCTGCATAGCTCACTTTTAAAAGATTATTCAGCTATGTTTTTAGTTTGTTCATTTTCTGGTCTGAGGCTTACATGTAATTCATGCAAGTATGTCAATATTAAATATTTTAGTTTATTGTGGAAAATATAGAACATTATGTCAACATGTTAACCTGACTGTCACTTTATGTTATAACTTGTAATATAATTTTATATCAGAGTCACAGAATAAGAGGCAAAGGTTTACAGTACCACAGTCTGATCAACAATCTGAGCAAAATGACACAACTACCATCATGAAAGGTACCGGGTATGATGATTATATGCTATAACTACTAAAATTATGTACTCTTGTAACTTGTATTCATATTGTAGTATATATATTCTCTTTGCTTGTACCACTTCACATGTGTAATCATATAAGTAATAGCTACTTGTGAATCACATCACATTAATTATTATGCTGAGTATATATATGAACCAAACTGGATTGCATGTCAAAGAAGTTTTCACTATAATTATAGAACATGAGAAGGGAAAAGAATTAGAAGTAAAAACATCAAGACCCCAACAATCTGGTCTAAAAGCAGGTATGAAGTTATTTTAACACCGGAGATGAAAGATATCGTATTGCTAACTAGTCTGCAGCAGCTGTGTATTATAGTCAGGCGTGGCCGGACCCTTGTGAAAGGCGGAGGGTCAGGACCAGTGGACCAGTACGATAACAGTTTTTGTGTTGGTGGATGGTGCTACGTGGGTGGGGCTGGTTGCCAGAGATGATCAAGAGTGCAGCTAAGAATGTATCCAATACCTGGTCTTTCATGATAGCAGTCAGAGGTGTTACTACCAAAACAACAGATGAAAGTCCATCATATCTAAATTGATCACAGAAGAAAGGAGACACCCATATATAGTTAAAGGATTTTCCAGATTTTGGTAGAACTGCAAAACGTCATCACCTCGAACAATTTCTTCCGCCATTAATCTTATAATATTATTCATGTGTTGTAATTGCAATTTGACCTTTATTGACATCACTTCCTGTGCTGCAGAAAGTCTGGCAAAAAGTGCGGGTAGCACTGGTCTTGACCTTCCGCCTTTCGCAAGGATCAGGCCACTCCTGACTAGTTTATGTATGCATCATGTATTAATTTTATTACATTAATAAATCCATTGTCTGTTCCTCATTTCTTTGATCTATAATAAGTAAAATGACATTCAGGAATCCACCAAGATATTGTGGTGTTCTTAGTTATTCTAGAGACTTCTTTATGTTGTACAGTGACATTCATTGTAGACTTGTAGTAACTGGTACTATAATTATATAGCAGTCCCAATACAACCACTGTTGATACGTTAGATCTGCTAACGTATTATACATTGATACTTGTTATATCCTGAACAGTTAAAGGATGCCAATGAAGCGGTAAGAACTAGCTAACACAAATTAATTTTTTTTAAAGGTGTGGTTAACTGCTATGGTCGATCAACTGCTCGCCAACGAAATTTATTTCAACAAAACTTTATTCTAAAACCTTTTTGTATTTTTAACAAAAATTTTTTCCAACGGAAATTTCCCGCTATACGGTATGATATTTTATGTAGAAAACAATTCTCTTCAATGCAAATACTACCTTAGATGAAAGATCGTTCTATACTTGTACAATATTGTGATTCAATAATTATTGCTCAGTTTTGTTGAATCGCCTGGTAATTATAATCACCGTGCACACTATAAAACATGCATCAGGCATCAGTATTAATTTTTTGTACCCAAATATATGATGGTCAAATCTATAGGCTACAATTATTTATTCTTCTACTATTCTGTGTTGTAGTGAACCAAGCAAGATTTTGTTTCTAACAATAATAATGTATGCTCATGTGCAATTAAACGTAATAAATGGAGCCTCTGAATTATAACTATCAGCAACCTACTCTAGAGAGGTGAGATTCCAAATCATAGAGCCAAATAATGTACACTTTGGTCATGACATTTGGATCTAGGTTTGTAAACAATATCTTCTAATGTAAATATTATTCATATTGGCAGAGATGCTAGCGGGGCTTGGCCCCCACATTTATAAAGCAGGAGGGCTTAGCCCCCCCCCCCCCCTTGAAACCATATACACTGTACCATCTCATCACTGTACATCAATAATGTGGCATGCATGCATGCAGCGCAAGTTGTGAAACAACTTAAGACTTTTCTTTTGCTTTGCTGAGAAACATTTAGGAGTATTACTTTTTAGCTTCCATGCTTCATGAAAGAGGGGACATATCCCCCTTCCACACCATCCTCTTCCCCTGGTGGCTGGGATATAGCCGCCATTGTCATGCCCCCTATCTTTGTCAGCATCCTCACATTAAACATGCTGTTTCCACTCCATTTAGCAATGGAAATAATAATAATTATTATATGAGAGTATGGCAACTACAGCATTGTTAGTAGAAGCCTCCATACCATGTTATATATTATTGATACACATACTCATCTAATTGTGATTACAAGAAAAAGCTTATAATAATTATTATAGTTCAGCCTCAAGTGTTGTGTAATACATATACATCTACATTTAAACCCAAATATTATGAATTGTAATTGTCCCAAATTTTTGAAAGTGGAAAAAAACTGTAGAGCTGGAGTAGGAACAAGGAGGGTGGAGGACAACCCAACGAAGTTGTAAAACAGAGCATGAATGATGTACCCAATATAATTACATGTAATGAATTTATAGGTAGAAATGAAGGACATAAATACTTATAGACAATTTATCTGTAATGATTACAACATTATTTGTTCCCACTACATTGTCACAACTTCCTACTCTAATAAACTGTGATGCTGCATAGACTCTACTGTGATCAATTGTTATAATAAAAGATATTTACAATAATAACTTTCGAAAGGACTATTTGTCACTTCTTTGATCTCTTCACCATCTAATAGAATGAGATGTAGCTAGTGAATTCATAAATTATGCATAATTATATACAGTACATGAAGATAAAGAGTGATACACCGTATAGAGGGAAATATTCGTTGGGTGCAAAATTTCGTTATTTCCGTTGCCAGTTGAAAATTGAATCAACAAAAATTTGACTCGAGGAAAATTTTGCGACAGTCACGTGTCGTTTCAAAGTCACACCTCTCACATGTGTGTTATTATTGTTTACTAGCGATGGCTCTTTAGCGGTATTTTAAGCCAGATTCATCTCTTCCAGACCCCAAGGGACCGCTATCAGACATAGTTAAGCCAGAGGCTATAAAGGATGCCAATGAAGCGGTAAGAACTAGATAATGATAGCTAACGAAATTTATTTCAACAAAAATTTATTCTAAAAGCTTTTTGTATTTTTAACGAAAATTTCTTCCAACGGAAATTTCCCACTATACGGTATATATAGCATTAATTAATTAATCCACTTTGATTAACAGTAGCTTTGGATTTACAACCAGAGAATGCTTATATTTATTAAACACCAAGTACAGCTTCACTTTTGTTTAGGTGTTATGTTCTACTAGTACTATAATACTATGATATTTTAAATAAGTGCTAAGTCATATATATGTATATATATATAATTATAACTTTCATGTCTATATAATACTGTGTAAACATAATGTACCATTAATAAACTCTATTTTTAGTTCATTACTTATTTGATGTGATATAATTATGATTAATCAAAATGTTGACATTTTAATAGCTCCTGTTATTAGAAACTGTAACAGTATTAATGTAAGTACCAGCCATAATATATATATATAAGATTAGATAATAATCACAGCACACCACTGCTAAATAAATTCACCTCTGCTATGTGACTACTGGAGCCAAGTTGAGAACTCGTATAGATAACGCCTTCTACACTACTTTGAAGAATATCAGCTGCATCTTTCAAATGCTAATAGAAAATTTTGATACTTGCAATAATAATAATTATTATATTCAACTGATTTAGAAATACTATCACAATAACATGACCAACCACATTGTTGTTAGCAAAAGCCTCCACAACAAAGCTCTATAGAGGAGATGTGCATGCTTATCTAATTGAGATTTCTATATTCCATGTCTTGTTTTCAAATATTATACTTCTGGCTCAAATCACTGTTGGTAATTGGTGTGTATTAAATAATTTTATATCCACATTTAAACTGTTTCTTTTATGAGCTATTTATATTTGTGCAAACAAAACAACAAAAAAAATAGACAGACTATGATATACAGTGATCAATTCATTATGATGATGTATTAGAACTTTACAGTAATATCTTTTAATGTACTACTATAATGAATTCTTGTTAGTCATAATAATTGTATATCTGGAAGTATTTCTCTTTTTTGATCTATTCTTCATCTAATATAATGAGATTGGAGCCAGTAAATTCATACACATACAATACATGATAAATATGAAGGATAATATCAGCTGTAGTGTTAATATATTTATCCACTTTGATTATCAGTAGCTTTGGATTCACAATCAGGAAATATTTACAAGTACATTTTAAGTACTAAGTGTTAATAATTATTCTCATGTATATTTATATAGTACTGTGTAACATCATGTACTACTGCATACATTTATAAATTCCTTCCTCAATTCTTTAATATGTTACTTATTGATCAGATGTGAAATACAATTAATTAAAATGTTGACAGATTTTTAGCTTGTGCTGTTAACCCTGGGATTGTTTTTTCAAAATTCTTCCCAACAAACACTGGTATCTCTGTTACAGATATCTTGGGCACCGTTCACTTTCTGTATTCTAAATTTGGCTCTTTTCTGACATGGAGTACTACTTTTACCAACTTGCTTAACGGGACTCGAAAGACACAAGCGCTTGTAGGACTAATTCAAATGCATTGTTCTCCTCTTTTGACTGTAGCTGCAATAAAACAACCCCACTGCACATTGGCACCAGTTGCACGCACGATATCAGGTTTTACAACAAGAGAAATTTCTCAGTTATCCACCAGATTTGCGTGGGCAGGGTTACTGAATCTCAACATTGCACAGGCCCTCTTTAAAATTCCCATTGTAGTCTAATACTTGGGCAAAGGGCAGCCAAAAATAATCAACTTTTTTAGCCATTTTCATTGGCTTATCACTGACACCAATTGCAAACATTTGGAGTGCTTCGTAATGCTAGGAATGCAAATGCCACATATATGTGAAATATGTCACATATGTGACATTTCACACTGGAGGACTGATGCATCAGTCCTCTAAGGAATAATTATTCTAGAGACTGTATTATTATGATGATACTTATTCAGCCTAGCAAACAGACATGTGGTCAGCTATAGACTGATGCATGACTAAACGACAGCTGCTTATAAATACTGTGGCTAACAGCTGTAACAGCTGAAATGTAAAATTCCAAAATGTTGTATACATAACTAGAGTAAGAAGAATGGAGAAATAAATGACTATAATAGATTGTTGCCTTTCAGAGCTAAAAACCCAGCAGTCTGACTTTATGACAGGTCATAAAGCAATCATAAGAATACCTTTTCTTCATGTACTGTTTTATATATTATGTATTCAGTATGAAGAGTATATATATAATTATTGCTTCAATGATGAACACTCTTTCAAGAAACAAAATGAAAATATAAAAAGTACATGTATACATGTACCTACCGTCATATTAATACTTTACTTAGTACATGTACAAGTACTAGTCTTATACTTAAATCTTCAAGTACATGTACATGTATACCTCCATATTAATACTTTACTTAGTACATGTACAAGTACTAGTCTTATACTTAAATCTTGAAGTACATGTACATGTATACCTCCATATTAATACTTTACTTAGTACATGTACAAGTACTAGTCTTACACTTAAATCTTGAAGTACATGTATATGTATACCTCCATATTAATACTTTACTTAGTACATGTACATGTATACCTCCCTATTAATACTTTACTTAGTACATGTACAAGTACTAGTCTTATACTTAAATCTTGAAGTACATGTACATGTATACCTCCATATTAATACTTTACTTCGTACATGCATAAGTACTAGTCTTACACTTAAATCTTGAAGTACATGTACATGTACATGTATACCTCCATATTAATACTTTACTTAGTACATGCACAAGTACTAGTCTTGCACTTAAATCTTGAAGTACATGTACATGTATACCTCCATATTAATACTTTACTTAGTACATGTACAAGTTACTAGTCTTACACTTAAATCTTGAAGTACATGTACATGTATACTTCCATATTAATACTTTACTTAGTACATGTACAAGTACTAGTCTTATACTTAAATCTTGAAGTACATGTACATGTACAGTATACCTCCATATTAATACTTTACTTAGTACATGTACAAGTACTAGTCTTACACTTAAATCTTGAAGTACATGTACATGTACATGTATACCTCCATATTAATACTTTACTTAGTACATGATAATACTGAGATGAGAGAAAGAAAGAAAGAAAGAAAGAAAGAAAGACAGACACCTGAGGCAAATGAAAAATGAAAAAATGAGTTGCCTCAGGTGGGATTCGAACCCACGACACTCTGCACTCCGGACAGATGCTCTTACCAACTGAGCTACCAAGGCAGCTCAGCTGGCAGGGTCCAAATCAAACATCTCACTCATACACCTGTGTGAACAGGCTAACTAAACCGGTATACAAGCGAAGGACGGGGTAATTAAACCACCAAGACGCCAAACACTAAACCTAAGTATATACATGATAATACTGAGATGAGAGAAAGAAAGAAAGAAAGACAGACACCTGAGGCAAATGAAAAATGAAAAAATGAGTTGCCTCAGGTGGGATTCGAACCCACGACACTCTGCACTCCGGACAGATGCTCTTACCAAATGAGCTACCAAGGCAGCTCAGCTGGCAGGGTCCAAATCAAACATCTCACTCATACACCTGTGTGAACAGGCTAACTAAACCGGTATACAAGCGAAGGACGGGGTAATTAAACCACCAAGACGCCAAACACTAAACCTAAGTATATACATGATAATACTGAGATGAGAGAAAGAAAGAAAGAAAGAAAGAAAGAAAGACAGACACCTGAGGCAAATGAAAAATGAAAAAATGAGTTGCCTCAGGTGGGATTCGAACCCACGACACTCTGCACTCCGGACAGATGCTCTTACCAACTGAGCTACCAAGGCAGCTCAGCTGGCAGGGTCCAAATCAAACATCTCACTCATACACCTGTGTGAACAGGCTAACTAAACCGGTATACAAGCGAAGGCCGGGGTAACATGTACAAGTACTAGTCTTATACTTAAATCTTAAAGTACATGTACATGTATACCTCCATATTAATACTTTACTTAGTACATGTACAAGTACTAGTCTTATACTTAAATCTTCAAGTACATGTACATGTATACCTCCATATTAATACTTTACTTAGTACATGTACAAGTACTAGTCCTACACTTAAATCTTGAAGTACGTGTACATGTACATGTATACCTCCATATTAATACTTTACTTAGTACATGTACAAGTACTAGTCTTATACTTAAATCTTGTAGTACATGTACAAGTATACCTCCATATTAATACTTTACTTAGTACATGTACATGTATACCTCCCTATTAATACTTTACTTAGTACATGTACAAGTACTAGTCTTATACTTAAATCTTGAAGTACATGTACATGTATACCTCCATATTAATACTTTACTTAGTACATGTACAAGTACTAGTCTTATACTTAAATCTTAAAGTACATGTACATGCATACCTCCATATTAATACTTTACTTAGTACATGTACAAGTACTAGTCTTATACTTAAATCTTGAAGTACATGTACATGTACATGTATACCTCCATATTAATACTTTACTTAGTACATGTACAAGTACTAGTCCTACACTTAAATCTTGAAGTACGTGTACATGTACATGTATACCTCCATATTAATACTTTACTTAGTACATGTACAAGTACTAGTCTTATACTTAAATCTTGTAGTACATGTACAAGTATACCTCCATATTAATACTTTACTTAGTACATGTACAAGTACTAGTCTTACACTTAAATCTTGAAGTACATGTATATGTATACCTCCATATTAATACTTTACTTAGTACATGTACATGTATACCTCCCTATTAATACTTTACTTAGTACATGTACAAGTACTAGTCCTACACTTAAATCTTGAAGTACGTGTACGTGTACATGTATACCTCCATATTAATACTTTACTTAGTACATGTACAAGTACTAGTCTTATACTTAAATCTTGTAGTACATGTACAAGTATACCTCCATATTAATACTTTACTTAGTACATGTACAAGTACTAGTCTTACACTTAAATCTTGAAGTACATGTATATGTATACCTCCATATTAATACTTTACTTAGTACATGTACATGTATACCTCCCTATTAATACTTTACTTAGTACATGTACAAGTACTAGTCCTACACTTAAATCTTGAAGTACGTGTACATGTACATGTATACCTCCATATTAATACTTTACTTAGTACATGTACAAGTACGAGTCTTATACTTAAATCTTGAAGTACATGTACATGTATACCTCCCTATTAATACTTTACTTAGTACATGTACAAGTACTAGTCTTATACTTAAATCTTGAAGTACATGTACATGTATACCTCCATATTAATACTTTACTTAGTACATGTACAAGTACTAGTCTTATACTTAAATCTTGAAGTACATGTACATGTATACCTCCATATTAATACTTTACTTAGTACATGTACAAGTACTAGTCTTACACTTAAATCTTGAAGTACATGTACATGTATACCTCCATATTAATACTTTACTTAGTACATGTACAAGTACTAGTCTTATACTTTAATCTTGAAGTACATGTACATGTATACCTTCATATTAATCAATCACTTATATACATTACATTTTTGTGTACATGTTATTAAAGAGACACTTATAAACACCACATCCTAATCAAATCAAAAGAGTACCTAATTATACCATATTGAAATATAAATAGCATAAAGTATAATTATAAGTTCATCAGATATCATCTACTTATGGATTATTGTCATTAACAATAAACTTACAAAGATAACAATCTATCAGTAACAGCAGCTAGGTTAAAATACAGAATAGTGTTGGAAATCAAACAATAATTGTTAATATATATAATATTATTGAGATGTCATATGATCAACTGAAACTAATGCAGTTGAGAATAATTTTCATTTTATATCTACAGGTCCTACATGTATAGTACCAGATTGGTATCCTCCCATAATTACAAAGTCATCATATTCCCTTCCACCATTAATAATCAACATGATGAATTTCTCAACACACAAGAAATCAAACGAGACCTGGTATAGTCCCCCTTTCTATACCAGTACTGATGGATACAAGTTACAAATGGAGGTTTGTGCAAACGGAAATGGGAAAGGAAAAGGAACACATGTTTCCTTGTTTGTGTGTCTGATGAAAGGAGAACACGATCAATACCTACAATGGCCATTCAAAGGTGAAATTTCTATTCAAATGCTGAACTGGAGGGAAGATAATCAACACAAGGAGGAGATTATATCATTCAATGATAGGGCTGACATCAAATATCGATCAAAAGTAATCGAAGGAGAAAGAGGATTAGCATGGGGTAAACAGGAGTTCATACGTATTGCTGATCTTGAGTATGATCCTAAGAAAAATTGTGCTTATCTACAGGAGGACACTCTATGTATTAAAATACCCAAAATCACCTTACTAACAGGTAATATGATTGTGTTATGTATTCCTGTACAGATCACTGTATGACTTCATCCATAAACACAATTACATTGTATTTGTTATAGACTAATTATAATACTATCGTAAATAAAATGGAGTAAATTAATAACATTACTCTCTTTTTATAACTACAATATACATGTAGATAATCAGGTTAGCATTCAGTGCCTCCAATTACATGGATTTTTCACTAATTATATGAAATTATACGTATAATAATATGGATCACAGAACATTACACTACAAGTACAGAAAGTGCATGTGCTTTGACTAAAAACATGGAGTGTCTTTCAGTAGCAGCTCAGATCTAGTAAAGCCTATAGTAGTGAGTCTACAGCTAGTAGTGTTACAGTTAGTGATACTAACGTCAGTGTACCTGCTAGAGAAAAAACTAAAATTTCAACTAAACCAACCAGTTGTTCTGGACCAGTTGTACTGAATAACTGAGTGTATATATATATGTTATTCATCATGTTTTTATTTTTGAAAATACATGTACGTAAAGTTTCATAACAATACTTAAGATTATAAACACTAAGAGTAATTTCTAGTTGGAGGCACTGAGCTATGACAATGGGTCTTAATGTAATAACTTATTTAGCTAGTAGGCAAAACCAGAATAGGTAAAAATGGAGTAAGCAAACCCTGAAGATACCTATCTAACATAGTAGGCTTTCACAAAATTAAAGTACATGTGTGTAGAAGAGGATATTACATCATCCCCTAAAGGAATATATCTGTATGTAGTATGATTAACAAGTTATGTTGAATGAACTACAAAATATTTAAGTGTAGTACTTGTATAACACTAATGATATAACAATGATATTAAATACAATGTTGTATATGGTATGACTATGGAATTGTGAGGTTATGCTCTACTATATAGTCACAATGTAGTCAGGTGTGTGACTTCATCTTTATGTACAAGGGAAGTACATATACATGTACATGTACATTGTACATTAGTTGTCTTGTTGCAAAACGTTTGATCATAGGAAGTGACATACATGTATATGACATTTGCTGATAATATATATTATTGATATAATGATTGTGTGAAGATATACCTAATATATGAGATACTATTACAGTTTTGTAGATTGTAGAAATGTGTTTACTAGTGTACTAACAGACTACTGAACCACACACTAATTATATATGCTTCAGACATACCCAAAGTGATATAAGTACACTTTATTAGTACATACATACAATATGTACTTTCCCTAACCCTTCATCTATGCAAGAGTCAGGTCATGTCACTGACTAAAAATACATTGTATGTACACACTTTAATAATCACAATTTAAGACTAAGACCTTAGGCTAACACTAATTTTCATGAAAACTGAATAAAAGTTTTGTGTATTTTGTATAGTGTGTTTGTATAGTACATGTGTATATATATTATAACATTCAGTTGAATTACAGAACATATAGAAATGAAATCAATACATGTAATACATGTAGATTAAAATTTTAAAATATCAATTTATATCGTGTTACTATGTTGTTACTGTATTTGCAGGTTTTTAAGTGTATGCGCTTATTGACAAAAGCGATAAGAAATATGCGTAAAAATTTTAGTATGTGTTTAATGTGCTTCAACACTTCCACACTCAGTCACGCCCACATTAGTGCACATGATGTTTATATATTAGAAAAGTGTCCTTGGTGCTTGTGAACAACATGTTTGCTTCCTTTATTACTTTTGTGTATCTTTTCCTAGGAGTACCGCACACGCGATCACTCCCACAAAATTAATTAATAATAATTATAATGTAAATTAATTATTAATAATATGATGCATGCACTTAAATGTCAGCTAAAATACCAGTAACCAGTATGTACTTATTTGCAAATATGTGCTACAAACCAAGCATGCGCTTAAAAACCTCCAAATATTGTTATACAAACTGTATTTATCAGTTTCTAATTTATAACTTCCAGTATGCTGACAAAGTTCTTAACTATGATAATAGAGTTATCACACATGTAGTAATGGCATGCAGGTTATAAACACTTATGGATTGTACATATGTAGTCTATTTTACCCAATATGTTTCATATCATCTTGTGGACTCGGTCATATCACCACCATGTTATATTTCAACAATAGGCCACACACAAATTCCATAACTATAATGTAAAACTGATGTGATAAAATGTGACTAATATAATAAGATACACTTACACATTTCGCATAGACTTCATCATCTTAATCCAGAGAGACACAAGCTGATATCAGTATTATTATAAATACTATTATAATACTTAGCTATATTATAAATACTGATAATAATATTATATAGTGTTACTTAGTTATTATTCTGATAATAGACTAGCTTTATAAAATTATATTTATTACAATTTGTATTATGTAAATTCAAATTATTCAGTTCAGATATGCATCTCTCCTATTGAGAGGATTAATATTCATAATACCAACATCAAGTTGTCATCGTATTAAAGTTTTGCTAATGGATTGTAATGTGACTATGTTTTAAAACCAACATAATGATTGTTTAAAAGCTTCATGTTAAGCCAAGCATGTAATAATTGGAGTATATATGGTATTACACTATGTACATACACACTATGGTTCAGTGATCATGCCCTGACTAACATACTGCCCCTAATGACTAGTAATTCTCTCATCGTCTCACATTTCTGTCATTTTCTATATACACTGTACATAAAGGAAGCCCACTAAATGTGATATTCATTTCCCTGGATATCAAATATTATGAAATGCGAGTGTTTAAAGGTCATGTGATCAAATTATCATAACCTATAAGACTGTTTATCACAGAGCCATACAGCTATCAGATATGTTGGTAGAGGTGTATTGGTGCTCATTGGTTAACATGCTATGAGAAAATGGTAAATGTGGATTAATATAAGCTGAAGATAGATTTTGATATCCAATTATTTGAGAAAAAACTAGTTATAGAGTGAGAGGGAAATAATCCTCATGATAAACATGTTGTCACTATCATAAAAGATGTTATTATGTGTGAGTATGCACACATAAATGTCTCATGATTGGCTCACGACCAAATAAAGTCCCCTGGTCCCGGACACAATTATAATAAGGATACTAACCTTTGTGTTCAGAAATGTCCTATGTTTATGTTTATGTTTGATGTACACAATTTAAAACATTTCAATTTGTTTTTCCTATGGTATTAGTTTACTTGCAAGTTGAGCTGTAAGTCTACCTCACATACTAGTTGTTGGGTAGAGTGGGTCTCATAGGTACACAAATTAGTACAGGTATATCTATGGGTGTACGTCCTGATTGGGGAGTGTAGTGCATGAATGCACTACTGGAGGATGTCGGGTGCCGACATACACTCCCCTATCTAAATGTAGGTGTGGGCTAGCTGGGTATGCCATTATTGGACATGGCTAGGGGGGTGTGACTGAGTAAGGTCATGCTACCTCTGAGTTTAGCAGCATGGTACCCTCATCCTAGTGATGCTAATTTGCTAGGGGTACCGACTCTGCTGGTCCAAGCACGGTACCCTCATCCTAGCGATGCTAAAGTGGCTAGGGGTACTCACAAACATGCTTTGCTGTGCTACATACATGTAATAGTCAATGACATAGGGGAGTGACCCTTGCGATATTACCAACCTCTTTTTCCGGTTATGTGTTGTAACCGGAGAAGTCAGCTTAGCTTATTGTATATCTGATTCCCCAAATGTTAATACTAGTATAATGAAAATTATATACAATCATGTGAAATGTCATGTGATACATAAACATCAATCTTAATGTGGCACTTCAGAGCACAAATTAAAGTCTCATTTAGAAATGACATTACACTCTGTATTATGTAAACTCAAATTGTTAGTTCAGATATACATCTCTCCTATTGAGAAGATTAATGCAAGGTTCTAGCTAAAGAGTTGAAGAGAGGTGTTGCACTACTCTATGCAATGTCATTTCCCTTTGACATGATCAAAGGAATGCAATTAAATATCCTTTGATTTTCGTGCCAGCACCACTATGTTGAAAACACTAAAATACTGGAGTATACTGAATTATTGAATACAACCAAACAGAGCTTACTATAGAAAACATCTAATAGTAAACATTTGATAAAAATTACATTTGATCAGTTCACAAACATGGTGTGAATGTATCCACTATTCCTGTTGGTGTTGTTTTCATCAGACCACTGTTTGGGCCAATATATAATCATAATAAATATTTACAAAGACCATTGGGAAATACAGGGGGAAATCACTGCACATCAGTAGCTAATAGTAATGGGAAGTCAAAATATATGAGTAATCTATTAGATACTAATTTTGTTTTGTCTGTGTTTATAGCTTGGTCACAAGCAGATGTCTACTTCTACTTACTATAAAATAAAGTTTGCAAAAACATCATGTTAGCTCAGAAATCTCTTTGTAAACATTATTTAAAATAATTATAATTATATATTGACCCAAAACTACATGGTCCAGTAACCATACATGTACATGTATAAACCACAAATTGAATACACCTTATTCACTGCCAGCTGTAAGTCATGTATACTGACACATGCAGCTACTGTTGGATCACTTGCACCTAATCAGTCACATGTAGCAAGTAATATACAAACAAAGTGACACTTATATACATGTACATGTGACTTGTATCAACACTTACATGTATACACTACCAGTACAACATCAATATTAAACACCCATACATGTACATGTATATCCAGTGTGTACATGTATTACTATATATAATATTAAACACTACCTGTACAATATCAATACTAAACACCTTTACATGTACATGTATATCCAGTGTGTACATGTATTACTATATATAATATTAAACACTACCTGTACAATATCAATACTAAACACCTATACATGTACATGTATATCCAATCCAGTATGTACATGCACAAGTATTACTATATATGTACATGTACTATTAAACACTAGTTTACTTTAGACATAAGGCTAATATCATAAGGTACATGTACATGTGTATTAGAAAAAATAATAAAATAAAATAAGTCTGCATGGACTATGAATGGGGATTGAACCATGGAACTTCTGGTATCTAGTCAGGCACTTTTACGCCACCAGATACCTTGATGGCAGAAGAGCACAGCATTGTACTAATTCCAAAGCTAGCTTCAAAACCAGCTGTTTCTATCTTCTCTAATATCTAACTGGACTATAAGCTGATGAACAGTAGACTAACCAGCAGAACCAACCCTCACTTAGCATGTCAGTAACATCATTTATATTAATATCAATCTTTGATTATATCTACATGATCTCATCATGAAGAGGTCAATACAAATACAATACATGTACATAATAAATGAGGATTAAAAATATGAATGATAATTACCAGCTTCTTTTAAATAGTTGAGAGGTTATTTAAATGATGTCACAATATTTCATATTCTGGGATATACCAGATATTCTTCATGACATGAGTGGTAAAAGAAAGCTTGATTCTATTGTATTATGTGGAAACAGAATAGTTGTAATCATATATACCTAGTATGTTATTCAACTACACTTAGGAACTACCAGACTAAAGGGTTTTATCAACATTATATTACCAGTAGTAGAACACAACAAGTACATGTAATGGATACTGTTATTATTGTTTTGTATAGTAGTTTACCACTCAAAATATCAGACTCACAGTGTGACACAGTTTACTTTTTACGTATTATCATGTAAATGATGTAATCAAATAACCTCTAATAGGATATATTATTCAATTACATGTACTTTATATAATACATGTATATATAGTCACTTCATTATCATATGTAATATAATTACATTAGTGGTTAATGTGTTATTGATAAACAGTACATGACTCTTGTAAATTAGAACTTGTAAGTTTCTTTAGTATAATGTAATATATTATCTATACTCATATAGACCTATCCACATTATGATATAATTTTACCCTGTTATGTTACATGTACATGTATGTTACAATTACACATTTCATTTGATCCTATTATATCCTGGTATGACACGAGTTAATAATAATTATTATTATCATTATACTTTAATAAAAAGATATGGTATGATGAGGTGTGTGTAAGTGTTAGTTCATAATAGTTAATGATTGTTATACTGTAAAAAATGTTGTCTCAACTGTTCAATATACCTATTACTAGTTATAATATGAACAACAATGAATGGACAGGAAAATAATAACAGCAGCTGTGATAATAATATGTAACCATTTACTAGATCATGTGATCCAGTAATAATAAGTAATATATTATACCAGTATTATACTCAATACTTTTCATATCCTAAAGTTATATCATCATAATGTACATACGTAGGTCTAATTATCAACTTTCATGCGCACCATGTGTAATGATTGATTATTGATTAAACCACACCTAAACACACCCACTTGGCACATTTTTCAATAGTGACCATTTATATCATAAATATATTATGTACTCCTAAACACTTGTTGGGTTGACATGTATGAATGTATTGTGATATTTGATGATCATTTTTCAGACACAATGGGTTGACAATTAAAACATATTTTGAGAATTATGAAAACCCTTGTGTGTATATAACATAACTAGTACAGTGTGTAATACAGATGTCAAACACTCCTGCATATCATTGAACAGTTTATTCTTACATGGGCTACTGTTATATATAGGTACTAACCTCCTCCATATGTATGATAGTATGACCTACCCCAGTGAGGATATATACATGAAACATGAACCTGATTTTACATGTTGCACTGTGTACATGTAATTGAATACTAAAGTACAAATACATGATGTATGTGACACAATTAATAACACTTGATATTAATAACAACACATTTTAAATCCCAATTATACACCCATTATCAAAGGGACACAAATATCATGTTTCATAATCACTTGTAGTGAGTGACACATGATAAATGTTGACAAAAAGATGACATTCGACAATTAACAGGTCTATTTACAAGATAAGGAGTGAATCCATAAACCATTCCATAACTACTGGAAAGGAAAAACATTTCCACTTCATTTCCATGCTACATGTACAAAACAGTTATAGTATACCTCCACATGTACACATGGAATATATATTATCACTGTGATGATACAACAGTGACCACACTCTCAATAAAAATATATTCCATGTGGCACTTGTAGGTACATGTATTATATAACTATTACAAACAACACTCATATGTGACTTATGGATATGAAAATCAGTTATTTGTCAAATAATAATTTGGTCAAATGCTTACATTTAAATGTTCATTACTAGTCATTTTGAACAGGAAACTAACTAAATTTGGAATTTAGGTAGAGCAATAGTTGTTAGTTCCTAAACTAAAATATGTGAGTATTGTTTAATTATAATTATACATGACATGTAGAATATTATAATTATATATATTATAAACAACACCACATACTATATAACATTATTATAATAATTATTATAACATGTAGTATTGTACATATCTATTATAACCAACACCACATACTACACGTGTATATATAACATTATTATAACAAGTGTATAATTATAGAGAAAAAAAACATCCCTATGATTGCTTTACAAATTTATAAAAGTATCCCTATGACTGCTTTGTGGTGTCCAGCATTCAGTAATCATGGCTGACTTTATCAAGCATGAAAGATAACAGCGTATTATAGTTATTATTTTGATTATCTACTCTCCTGACCTTTCAAAGGACCTTGTAGGGGTATATTTCAGACAGAATAGCTAGCTAGTAGTTCCAGTTTCTACGTAAGCTACTTAGCTAAGGGAGCTTTCTTTCTGCTGGTCTCGAATGCGCGTTCTTTTACCACCACACCCATTAATTGACCTAGCCCACAGGAATGACGCAACTTCTTACTGGTCATAATTCTCGCCAAATCAACAGCACAGGAGCCAATAGGACCTGTTGGTAAAGTAAGATAATACATGTACATGTACATATACAATGTACATGTAGCAGAGTTTCATTTAGAACGGGGTATTCAATAGCACAAGAGTCAATAGGACCTGTTAAGATATTAATACATGTACATGTACAATAGGGTTTCATTAGAAGGGGGGTATTCAATAGCACAGGAGTCAATAGGACCTGTTAAGATAATAATACATGTACATGTACAATAGGGTTTCATTAGAAGGGGGGTATTCAATAGCACAGGAGTCAATAGGACCTGTTAAGATAATAATACATGTACATGTACAATAGGGTTTCATTAGAAGGGGCGTATTCAATAGCACAGGAGTCAATAGGACCTGTTAAGATAATAATACATGTACATGTACAATAGGGTTTCATTAGAAGGGGGGTATTCAATAGCACAGGAGTCAATAGGACCTGTTAAGATAACAATACATGTACATGTACAATAGGGTTTCATTAGAAGGGGGGTATTCAATAGCACAAGAGTCAATAGGACCTGTTAAGATAATAATACATGTACATGTACAATAGGGTTTCATTAGAAGGGGGGTATTCAATAGCACAAGAGTCAATAGGACCTGTTAAGATAATAATACATGTACATGTACAATAGGGTTTCATTAGAAGGGGGGTATTCAATAGCACAGGAGTCAATAGGACCTGTTAAGATAATAATACATGTACAATAGGGTTTCATTAGAAGGGGGGTATTCAATAGCACAAGAGTCAATAGGACCTGTTAAGATAATAATACATGTACATGTACAATAGGGTTTCATTAGAAGGGGGGTATTCAATAGCACAAGAGTCAATAGGACCTGTTAAGATAATAATATATGTACATGTACAATATGGTTTCATTTAGAAGGGGCGTATTCAATAGCACAGGAGTCAATAGGACCTGTTAAGATATTAATACATGTACATGTACAATAGGGTTTCATTAGAAGGGGGGTATTCAATAGCACAGGAGTCAATAGGACCTGTTAAGATAATAATACATGTACATGTACAATAGGGTTTCATTAGAAGGGGGGTATTCAATAGCACAAGAGTCAATAGGACCTGTTAAGATAATAATACATGTACATGTACAATAGGGTTTCATTAGAAGGGGGGTATTCAATAGTACAGGAGTCAATAAGACCTGTTAAGATAATAATACATGTACATGTACAATAGGGTTTCATGTAGAAGGGGCGTATTGAATAGCACATATAATGTTGTATAAAACACAGATGTAGTAGCTTTATTGGTAAATATGTACATGTGATTAGCTACTAAAATGTAAATACAAGTAACATGTTTCCATAGTAAACATGTATTTATGATAACAATGTATTATCTTTTGTTTATGCTATCATAAATCTATCTGACAATATAGATGACATACATGTACCTATACACATGACATGACACTCTATTAGAAATACATGTATATGGTTCCTATGGAAACTTGCTACATGTGCAGTGAATAGAAAATTGAGTACATTGTATAATAATTGTTAAATTTGTATACACACTTCAACTGTTGAACTTTTTACTTTTCTTGTGAATTAATTCCAAATTATGATATATGTCATAATAACAATTATAGACTTGTACTTCATGTAAATAAACACATGAAATAATATTAGATGTTATTATGATACTATACTACAATAGTATGATATAAACCCTACCCCTGTCAGGATATATACATGAAACATGAACCTGATTATACATGTTACACTGTGTACATGTAATTGAATACTGAAGTACAAATACATGATGTATGTGACACAATTAATAACACCTGATATTAATAACAAAACATTTTAAATCCCAATTATACATCCATTATCAAAGGGAAACAAACATCATGTTTCATAAACACTTGTAGTGAGTGACACATGATAAATGTTGACAGAATGATGACATTCTACAATTAACAGGTCTATTTTTTACAAAATAAGGAATGAATCCATAAACCATTACAAAACTTCAGGAAAGGAATAACATTTCCACTTCATTTCCATGCTACATGTACAAAACATTTATAGTATACGTACACATGTATACATGTAATATATTGATACTGTGATGACACCATACCATCAATAACAATATATTACATGTGGAGATCAGAGGTACATGTATGATATAACAATTACATACAATATCCACATACTATAATTGTAATTAACTAGTATATTAATAATTATTGTTATGCTAGTTATTAAACTATACATAAAAGTATAGTATATTAAACATATCTATTATATACAACACTCACATAATTATTATAATTATACATTCCTGATCAGTTATATTGTGACCACTTCTTTTCATGATATACTATTCAAATATATTTACACATTACTAATAATAGTATAGTTACTATACCTCATGAAGATATTATAATTATGTAAATTAATTTTATGTATTAACTATTATATTTATTATCATAGGTACTGATATACCAATCTGGTATATCCGTCCTGAGACTCAGTCCCCACACCTCCTCCCTCCATGTACACTAACAATGTTCAACTACAATGAACACAAGAGAGTTGGTGATGAGTGGCATAGTATACCTTTTTACTCCACAACAAATGGATATAAATTATTATTAGAGGTTCACGCTAATGGGTTTGTTTCTGGAAAAGATACACACCTAAGTGTAGGTGTACGTCTCATGAAGGGGGAGTATGATGAGACTTTGAACTGGCCATTGAATAGTGAGATTACTATTCAATTGCTAAACTGGAGGGAGGATAAGGCACATGTGGAAATGATCGTTGACCACTACAATGCACCAATAGCATATCGTACAAGAGTAACAGATGGAGAAATAGCACAAGGTTCAGTGGGTAAACCTCGAGTCGTTCCTCACAAGGAGTTAGAGTATAATGCTTATAACAACACAGAATACCTTCATAACGACACACTATGTTTCAGAGTGTCTAAAGTTATCATACATACAGGTAATAAAACATATTGTATATTATATAACATTACATACATGTATACATATAGACCCTTTGTAGTAACATGATATTATTACACACATTATTAAAATTACATAACTAGTACATCACATGTTTGATAATAATATTGAATTAGTGAAGTATTGATAATTAGATCAGTAATCATTATCAGCTGTTATCTGTATCAATTATTATTATGTTATGTAACTGATATTATAATAAGTTTACTAATAATGTCACCTCTCATGATTACTATTTAGAACAGGTTCATCTACTCCTGTTTTGTCTACTCACATTTCATCTACTTGTAATTCATGTATTATTAATATAATTATAATCATAATAATCTCACAAACTTTAATCCTCTCTAAACCTTGTGTATCAGCTGGGATACAGATACATGTCTCTAGATACTGTCTTGTACACATAATAACTCAACCAGACTCATATATAATTTATAAATGGAAATTAATTAGTAGATGAAATGTGATCAGATGAAACAGGAGTACATGAATCAGGACAATATTATGATTACATGTAACATCAGGAAGAGATTTATAATATTATAATTAGTGATGTACAGATAATTGGATTGTAATTAGTGATAATTATAATTATAAGAGAAGAACATGAAATTTACAAGTTGATATTTACATATTTGACATGATTCATTGTTTTATATTTAATACACACACTTTATGTAATATAAATTGTATCAACACAAATTACACAAACCATTTTGTTTCTTACACATAATTGTTATATACATCATGTGATTAATTAAACACATACTCATTATCTATTATACTTGATATTGACTTGTTGTGTTCTATCTACTCCTGTTTTGTCTACTTCTGGTCTGTACATTACCATTTCATTTATAATTAACAATGAACCCAAAATGCTTATCTAATTCCTAACTACCAATGTGATTTAATTTTGTGTATTGTCAGCCACGTAGCGCCTCCACCTTGTTTGCTTAGTGTTTGCAGTTGTACGCTCCTTCCCCACCTTCGGAGGGGTTCATGCGCTCCTGAGTATATACATGTATATGATTTAGTAAACTAATGTGTCTTTATAGACTTTATAATTATGTTACTAGTAAATATCACAAGTTACATGTACTTGTAGATAAGAGTATTAATATACTGACAATATACATGTACAACATCTGTTCATATGACATACGTACATGTATTATTACACAGTCTCATTCCCATACACTCATGTCATACAATGTACATGTACATGTAAAATCAAACCACTGTGTCTATAGTCCAGGCAATAAGACAGGAATGTTTGCAATTAAATCATTTCAGTTATAGTCCACCTCGACTAGCTATCAAGATGTATGTATGATTCCTTTATGAGCTTAGGTGTGATTATAAGTTTGATTGGAATGACCAAATTCAATTATCAATTCTAGAAAAATCATATATTTCAATTGATCCTGTTACCAGGACTATAGATATAGTGAATCATTACCACACAGTGATCAAGATAGGAGAAGATTATAATTATTACATGTACATATATCCCTAACACAAGATATAACTAACCACATACTATTGATTATAAAGTACAGATGTGTATAGTAACACACAGAAGCTCATCAACAGGATTTCCATACAAATATAATGAGACACAGATGATTGTACTGAACTTAAGATAAATACATACACACTTTGAAAGCATGTCTTATTTTAACTAATAGATACATACAAAATGTATAAAACACATGTATACCACATGCACAGGTAGTCACTATAGACATAGTATATTGTACATGATATCTAGTTCTGAATTATAATAGGAACATGTAACCTAAACTGGATACTAGGATAAGAAACATCACTTGTGTAATTACTATAATTTGTGTGGGAGTCATTCCCTTTCATGAGCTTCTGGTATGAAATACATAATATAGACATGTATAAATTATTATTATCTACATGTATACATAGTCCTAGTTATATATCTGCAAACAGGAGTGATATACCTCCTACAAAATCAATTATGTTGCTATGACAACATAGTATATCTCATCCTATGTCAATATTGTTGTGGATATAAATGTTGGCATTCACAATTATTTTTATTACATGTATAATATATTCATCATGACTATTAAGATTCATTAGATATCTACTCACTACTCATTCAGACATTATGAGTTATGAAATCTCTTATAACTGACTGTTAAATGAACCTGGATAGACACATTAATAGTCTGTGTAGCAGGAAAATAACATCATCTGTTACCTTACAAATGTATTAGTCTCATTAACATGGTAGGCTACTGACAATTTGTGCAGCAAAGTCATGACAAGAATTGTTAGATTCAGTATTTAAAAAACAAGGCTTCATCTTTCAGGAGCTATATCTTCTCACCATTGCTTTTATTGCTGTAGCAGTACTACTTAATTTATATTTTAGAAGCACGTAATTTAGTATGACATCATCATCCATAGTACATGTATATATTATATGAACCATACCTACAATTTCCTCTGATATGAGCAACCATTTTGACCCAGGTACCAGGTAGTATTTCCCTGAAGTATGTTCCTTATAAAATCAGGAGACAGATATCTATAGAGATAACATATGATAATTACATCATAATTATATTCATAGTCATGTTTATACATTGTCTTGTAGTTTACAGTTAGCTAATGAATAATGTGATAACTTCATATATAATAGTTTTATACTATAGTATATTACAAGACATGTAGTGATTTAATAATAAGAATACTGGTTATGATTATGATCATCACGTTATGTAATTATTATAATCATTAATATAATTTAATAGGTTTAGTTTTGATTATAATATGTTACTATACTAATATGAATGATTTATCATTACATGTGTATAATTACATTTATATTCAGTGAAATGTACTCTTCACTATTCACTGAACTCATTGAAATATATTTATACTACACTCAGTGTTTATTAATATACACAACTATCAGTTGTAGGATGGATCACATGTTTTGTGTTAATAATCTCATTCAATACAACCACACTATGATGAACATTTGTATTTGAACATAACCAACCTTTGTCCTTCTATCATAATGATATTAATATACTATATGACTATGTACTAGGACTGGAATGAATATCCATTCTATCTGAATATTCATTTAATTACTATATATCTGAATGGATTTTTAATGTTAGGATATTCATTATATATCTGCACATAAACTGAACTAGTCAAATCAATAATTATAATAAAATGATGATAGATGATGATTGTGTTCATATTTCTTATCTTGTATAGTACTGAACAGATAATATAAACACTAAGTCTGTTAGTTAGTAGTTACTTAAATCAATATAATGAGGTAATACATTACTTTACATTATTATATTAGTGATAATACTTGATATTATATTAATATAGAAACACTACATGAGTCTTGTAAACATGTAATATAACTTGTAAATATATTCATTACAGTATAAACAACATGTACTATTGAATGTATATATCATTAACATCATGATAATATTACAACATGCACTATTGTCCTTATCATCACTGTCTGTTAATTAAAATGAAATACTTATAATTATATAATAAGAATTATTATAATTCATTATTATTATTTATTGTTAATTTTAGGTCCTGAAGTACCAAGTTGGTATATTACTCCAGGAACTGAATCTCCCTATCTCCTCCCTCCATGTACACTATCCATGCATAACTTCTCTGAGCATAAAAGAGTTAGTGATGCATGGTGGAGTACACCATTCTATACTAGACCTGATGGATACAAGCTAAAGTTAAAAGTACGTGCTAATGGTGATGGTAGTGGTAAAGGTACACATGTTTCTGTGTTTGTGTACCTCATGAAGGGTGAATATGATGATATATTAACATGGCCCTTCAAGTGTGATATCACCATTCAATTACTTAATTGGAGGGAGGATAAGGGACATGTGGAGAAGACTATTCCCTTCAATGATAATACTGATATAAAGTATCGTAAGAGAGTAATGGAAGGAGACACAGCTCCTAATGGATTGGGTTATGGAAAGTTCATACCACACAGTGATTTATATTATAATATTACTAATAACACTGAATATATTAATAATGATATATTGTGTTTTGTAGTATCTAAAGTTATTGTGTATTCCTAATAAACACTATTATATTTAATAGTTACTCAATAATTTATAATGTTATAATTATATTATATTTTAGAGTTGTTTCTTATAATTATATAAAGTGATTGTACATCTAATAAAAACACTATCTATAATTATTATTATAATTTTATTAGTTATTCATTGTACTATTTTATAGTTGTTTGATTAAAATATAATATTAACACTAATTAATAACATGAATTATAATGAGTCACATGATCATAATTATGAATGAGTATATCTACATGTACATATTATTAACTAGTGAAGTCATGAGATCAAACTATATTATCATAATAATTATAGTTACCATGGAAACAAAGTTGTAATGTACTTTGTATGAGAAATTCAAATCACACACTATGATAATATATTACTGTATCACACTACAAGTCACATGATCAAGGATGGTTATTACTTTGGAAGTCACATGACAGGAGTATTAGTAACCAATTCACCAATGAATACAGGGAAATATCACTCTTTGGATACATGTATTGCCACTCATCCTTCAGACTTATGGTAATATTAATACCAGTGTGTCTAACTGGTGACATTTCCCAGTATCTAGGTGATAATATATAATTATAATGAGTCACATGATATTAATTATTAATTACTGTATGAATGAGGACATCTATATACACTTTATTAACTAGTGAGTCACATGAAGATAATTATGAATGAGGATATGTACACATTATTAATATTAACTATGGAAGTCATGTAGTGGACAGAACTAGTCATAAGTAGTCACATAATATCTAATTCACATGATGTATTGTAATGAGACTGCGTAATACATATTCATACTATTAAACACATGATATTTGTTTGTACATGTACATATAGTAGAGGTAGGTGATACCAATAATTATCACTTTCATACAATACCGAGTAGTTTGGGAATCATTATCAATGGTATAATATTGATACTTGATAATGTACATGTACATAATACATACATGTATGGTCAGAAAAAAATCTAATTTTATATAAATTCAGTTAAATATGTGAAAATGTGAGTTTATGTACTGTATATGCAGTAGCAAAACAGGACATGTAATATGGTATCGTAAATGACCAATACAGAAGAAAGAGTATCAATAATGTTGGAATACTATAAGTACTGTAGACATCAAGGACTTAGACTGTATAGTGGAATATTTCAAAGTAGCAAAATTTAGTAATTGTTTGTGACAAAGTGTGTATTTTATATTTGTAGTTTATAGACATGACTATTAACATGTAATCAAGTGACTAAATATCAAGGATATTATATTTCGTGGTATGGATCAAAATCCATAGAAAGCACAATCCTAAAAGATTTCTCAAGTAATTCATTTCCTATTGTATAGCTCAAAAGTAATATCTCAATTTCGATCACATGCAACTAGCTGAAAAACTACAATGTATACATGTACTGTACCTGTGCCATTATTTCTTCATCATCTTCTAGTTCAGGTTACACATGTATGTCTGATTCCATAGAAGAACACACCCATTCATAAACTCTCTTCTTGCCATAGCACATACCTTGTTGTCTCCTGAAGCATAAATTTTACATTTGAAGTTTAAATGTTAATATTTCCCATTAAACTCATCTGTAATAAATACCTTTATCCCAGATATCACTTTAGCTTTAATTAGCATAACATAACATAACATACATGTAGATATTATAATATTATATGGTTGCCAAGACCCTTTCATGTTAGTTACCTGATTGATATATGGTTGCTAAGGACTTATCATGTTAATTATTGACAGTGACAAGAAATGTAGATAGATCATTACACTGCATGGTTGCTAGTGACTATTCATGTTGGAATATATTGATATAGTTACCTAGTTATGTAGTGTCTAACATATGGTTGCTAGGGACTTTCCATATTGGGTACCTAGTGTCTGATATATGGTTGCTAGGGACTTTTCATATTAGGTACCTAGTGTCTGATATATGGCTGCTAGTGACGTTTCATGTTAGGTACCTAGTGTCGAATATATGGTTATTACGGACTTTTCATATTAAATACCTAGTGTCTGATATATGGTTGCTAGGGACTTTTCATAATAGGTACCTAGTGTCAGATATATGGTTGCTAGTGACGTTTCATGTTAGGCACCTAGTATCGAATATATGGTTACAACGGACTTTTCATATTAGGTACCTAGTGTCTGATATATGGCTGCTAGTGACGTTTCATGTTAGGCACCTAGTGTCGAATATATGGTTACTACAGACTTTTCATATTAGGTACCTAGTGTCTCATATATGGTTGCTAGGGACTTTTCATATTAGGTACCTAATGTAGAATATATGGTTACTACAGACTTTTCATATTAGGTACCTAGTGTCTGATATATGGTTATTAGGGACTTTTAATTCATACTTGTAATTTATGGCTGACACCTTTCCTATACAAAGTAGACATATAACATGTCTAAACATTTGATATCAGTAAAGTAATTACATTTGGTATTTAAACTAGCATGAAAACTCCCTAGCAACCATATACCAATCATTACATATGGTAATTAACATGATTACACCCTAGCAACCATATAATATGTTTATGTGAGAATAACAATATAAATATGATCCTTTGCTGCTAATTAAAGCTAAAGTAATACCTGGGATTATGGTAAACAAATTTATCATTTTGTGTCTATGAAAGTTTATATCAGGTTTTGCATGAATCATATACTCCTCTATTATCAATCTGTTTAATGACAGTTATTCATTTACATGTAATTATATTATATCATACCTGGTTTAGACATTGCAATTATATGTACATGTACATGTACATACATGTATTAGGCCTTGGCAGATTATGCCAGCATAATTTTGAGCATAATAGGACACAAAAGCATTAAGCATAATGCCAGCAAAATAGGCCAGATTATCAGCATAATTAATTTTCTTTATAAAATTTCAATTCGCTGGTAAAACAGTCTTAGGGTTTGTGGTATTGGCTACTCCTGCCTTGTGCTTCTTGTTAGTAGTCACAGGCTTTTCAATTTTTCTATTTCTGGACAGCTGTGACCTCAACGGGGGCCTTAATTTATCAAGTATACAAAGTTCTCTCTCTTGGTGTTCCCCAGGATAGTGTAAAAGTTGAATTTCATCACCAGAAGATTGACTTGAAGCCATCAGAATGTACACGTGGCCAAGTAGGGGCGGCCAAAGGTGTGATTATTAATGATATTCATGAGCATAGTTATAAGCATAATACAATTTGGGCAGAGCATGATACAACATTTTACTGGAATTGCAGCATAGCATAATAGAGCATTTTTGGAGCATAATCCACCAAGGCCTAACATGTATTCATTTAAAAGCTGAACGTATGTACAAATCTCATGCCATTTGAAATCTACAAACCTTTGTAAGAGTAATGGAGTCCCTGAGAGTGTTGTACTTTCTTTTATCACATTGCACTACTTTAGGAGAAGAATCTTGCAAATACTAACACTTGAAAAGAAGAATAAAATGAATGGATGAATAAATGGATGAATAAATATATGAATGAATAGAGGAATTAATGAATATATGAAAGAATGGTTGAATATATAAATGAAAATAAGGGAGGATGGATGTACAGATCAATAGGCGAATGGATGGATGGACAGGTTATATAAATGAAAGGATGGATGGATGGACATGCTCAGTAACACATGATCAGTGGCCACATGTTGAGAACTGTGCATGCTCAGTGTCACATGGTCAGCGGCTAAGTATATTGGTAGTATTGAGTACTGTATGCTCTTTATCACATGGTTAGTAGTCATATGTTAGGTAGTATAAAGTACTAGAGAACTGTATATACTCAGTAATGCATGATCAGTGACCACATGTTACACACATGGTTAGTGGCCACATGTTACTGAGTATCAAGTACTGAAGCAGTGCTATTTAATAATGTATAATTATATTATTCAAGTAATTTGGTATCATCACTATAACCTGTCTTAATTACTTTAATACCATATCAATGGTCTATCATATATAGTATGCTAGACTATTGATATGGTAGATAATAAATGATAATAATTTTAGTACTCACAATAGTCTTGTTCACAGCACAGACTTTTCGCATTTAGTTGTAAATTGAAGCTTTAACAGCAAGAATTTCCAGGAAATCTTTTTCTGACAATAACAGCGGGAATTTGTTTGCATTACATCATAGCTCTGAATTAGCTCCACCTAGTATCTAAATATCTAAATATCTAAAGAGGTGGGGCTGGAAATAAGCAGACAAACTGAGGCTAATATCACACCAAGAGAGTGCCCATATTTCCAGTACTATATATAAACACCACAATGATTTAATTATAATATTTAATAAAATCATGAAAACTGATAAATTGCTTGTTATGATCTTTTGTTAGTTCTTATTGCGTCCATTCTGATAACTTGATTTTCATCTGTAGTTGTTTAAAACTTGTAAAGAAAAAAGTATCATAGCCTGAAAGGAAAGAGAAAAAGAGATATGGAGATAGATAGATAGATAGATAGACAGAGACAGAGACAGAGAGACAGGGAGAGAGTATGTGGCCAGTGTAAGTCACATTGCGATTAATACTTCAAACAAGTATTGTACAACATAGCTTTGTATAGTTGTAACCTGGATGAGTAGAGGAAACTGTACCTAAATACAGGAGGGCAAGAACTCACTACTTCTGAGTTGAAGGTAGCAACCTGATCACACATCAGTATTGATAGAGAGGTTACAATAACAACTATTGACCATGATGTGTGGGAGTCATTCCCTTTCATGAGCTTCTGGTATGAAATACATAATATAGACATGTATAAATTATTATTATCTACATGTATACATAGTCCTAGTTACATCATCGTTATTATATTCATAGTCATGTTTATACATTGTCTTGTAGTTGACAGTTAGCTAATGAATAATGTGATAACTTCATATATAATAGTTTTATACTATAGTATATTACAAGACATGTAGTGATTTAATAATAAGAATACTGGTTACGATTATGATCATCACATTATGTAATTATTATAATCATTAATATAATTTAATAGGTTTAGTTTTGATTATAATATGTTACTATACTAATATGAATGATTTATCATTACATGTGTATAATTACATTTATATTCAGTGAAATGTACTCTTCACTATTCACTGAACTCATTGAAATATATTTATACTACACTCAGTGTTTATTAATATACACAACTGTCAGTTGTAGGATGGATCACATGTTTTGTGTTAATAATCTCATTCAATACAACCACACTATGATGAACATTTGTATTTGAACACAACCAACCTTTGTCCTTCTATCATAATGATATTAATATTCTATATGACTATGTACTAGGACTGGGATGAATATCCATTCTATCTGAATATTCATTTAATTACTATATATCTGAATGGATTTTTAATGTTAGGATATTCATTTTATATCTGCACATAAACTGAACTAGTCAAATCAATAATTATAATAAAATGATGATAGATGATGATTGTGTTCATATTTCTTATCTTGTATAGTACTGAACAGATAATATAAACACTAAGTCTGTTAGTTAGTAGTTACTTCAATCAATATAATGAGGTAATACATTACTTTACATTATAAATATGAATATCCAGACACTAAAAATATCAAAAGTATGATTCATTCATGATATAACACTAGATGATATAAAATATAATAATAATTATATTTATATCATCTTGTGATATATACATCATAATTATCTAGTTCCTAGTATAAAGAACATGAAATATCATAATGTGATATATTATAGTTTAGTACTCATCACATTATAATAACATGTTTACATTATTACATGTATATTAGTGATAATACTTGATATTATATTAATATAGAAACACTACTTGAGTCTTGTAAACATGTAATATAACTTGTAAATACACTATAAACAACATGTACTATTGACATAATCAAATTACAATCATTTGTTGATATTGAAAAGCCTACTAGTATAGGAGTCAATACCTGTTAGATTAAGTATCAAATGATTAATAATTTATTTATTATTTATTATATTACAGGTCAAAATGTACCTAGTTGGTATATTCCTACACCTGTAACTGAGTTCCCTTATCTCCTCCCTCCATGTACTATCACTATGCACAACTTTAGTGAGCACAAGAGAGTAGCTGATACATGGGTGAGTCCTAACTTCTACAGTGAACCAGGTGGATATAAATTGAAATTAGAAGTTGATGCCAATGGTTACAGTTATGGTACAGGTACACATGTAAGTGTGACCACATTTCTCATGAAAGGTGAATATGATGAGAGCTTAAAATGGCCTTTCAACAGTGAGATTACACTTCAACTACTCAATTGGAGGGAAGATAAGGGACATGTGGAGGAGACTATCAACCATTACAATGCATCATTAAAATGTCGTACAAGAGTCACACAAGGAGACACAGCTCCTAGTGGATTGGGTATACCTGACTTCATATCACACAGTGATTTGGAATACAATGCTAATTATAACACTGATTATATTAATAGTGATAAATTGTGTTTTGTAATATCTAAAATTATTATACATTAATAATATAAACAATAGTTGTATAATTATTAGTTACATGTAATACAAGTAGTTTACTATATATTTTAGATGATAATACAGTATTTTCTATTATATTAGTTTGTTGTTATGGTACATGTATATTAGTACATTTAATATTTTAATAAAAAGTTATTAACATTATTTAATAATGGGAACTACAGTTTATGTAGGAACACATACATGTATTCCACACATGAAATTCATGAAATAAATGGAGGACTCAGGAGATATACAACAATTTAAAGAAAAGCAGAAACAAGAAGGTATTGAGGAAATATATCCCTATGATTGCTTTGCAGTGACTAAATCAATCATGCACTAGTGTCCCTTTAGGCCTTTATGCATACTATGAAACTATGGCCTGAACAATGCATAATTGAAGTCTACAGATCTTTGATAAAACTGAAGTACTCCTTCAATGTTCTAACCTTATTCATTGCTGATGACTCTCTCATGTCTGAAACTCAACAACTCATTATAATTACTTGCTTTTCTTACTTGTTTAATATTCTTACATCATCTTTATACTGTTTCTCTGATATATACAATAGCTATTAGTATTAGATGCTCTTTTACATTCTCCTGCTAGTCTGAGGCTCAAGAGTGAGTTCTTCTACAGGCCATGCCTAGTAATTAGCTAGTCCCCATAATGATATAATATTGCAACTTCCTTAACTATATTCACAATATGCATGTGTAGTCACAAACATTTAGCAAATGATTATAGTTCAAAATAAATGGAAGCCATCTGTATGAGTCATAAATAGACATTTGAAATGTGAATTAAACTCAAACACTCAAACATGGTCTGAATATGTATAGGTTATAGGTCGAGGGGAGGGATATTAGTTGTTTTAGAGCCCGAGCGAAGCGAGGGCACTAAAACAACTAATATCCTGACCTGAAGACCTATAACTGTCTTATACCTAATCTACAAAGCAGAAGAAACCCACAAAACAAGGATGTGGTTTTTCTTGGTGCCAAATTTATATTGCGCAATTTCTAATTTGCGTATGGAAAGAAAGTGACGGCTATGGCTGAAGCACTGAAACACTCGCCTTGGTGCTTTCCTACAACTAACGAAGCATAATTTTGATATTTATGGCTTTGTTGGAAGCTCTTCTGTGAAAATAAGTGAGTTAAAAGTCTGTGCTGTTTAAAATATGGAAGTTATGCAGGTGAGTAAAGTGAGAACGTTGTCTTCATACTCGCCTTGCTGTCTTTCTATACTACAGTACTATTAGTACGCCAAGAATGAAAATTATGCTGCAGGTGTCAGAGCGTTATAATAATAACATTCTGCTGGGCTTCAATAGTTGAAGTATTTTTTCTTTTGCTGTGTCGGTAATTCCATACTTTTTTGATGTTGTTATTTTTGTACCACATTATCACAACTAAACCCTCCTTTTTGCCTTGTTGTGGCTAGGTGAATAACAAAAAATTATATACCTCGTGTCGCGTGATCCCAGGTATCTAACTCGCGATTATCTACCTCCTAGTCGACATGTCATGTGATACCAGGTGTATTCGTCATTTAGACACCTCATCACATCAAAGGATGAATATTCATTTTAGGTATAAGTCTTATTAGTTTTGTTGTATTCAACATCATTTTCTGGATTCTACTACTACAGTCAATTGACAATATTTTAAACTTCATTTACTTGTATATAATATCATATTTCATATATATAATTACATATGTAATGAATAATCAGTGACTGTTTACTGGTAGATTTTCTCAGACAAGATAATATGTTTTTTGTGTGTATTACACTATCAGAATATATAAGTCATTAACAGTTTAGTTATACATGAGAAAATACCTAATAACAGTGCAGAACCCTCGCTAGCTTTTGCTAAAACAGCATGGCTTTAGAACAACTTTGCCTAAGTAACATATTGCAACAGCCCGAAACACACCATTCGTATCAACACTAAGAAGTCAGTAGTACATCATGAATATGCAAAATGTGGGGATAGCATGGGCATTAGATCTCTTGAAAACTAGCGAATTTCTGGACAAAACTTCACAAATAGCTGTATAAACACTCATTAGGACGATAGACAAAGCCCAAGAAACAAAGCTTCAAAGATACAAAAAACAATGTACAGAAAATGGTGTATGAAATGTACACATGATGTGACATAATGTTCATTACACAATATAATTATATAGTTATAATTTTAATAATACACTCATTAACTTATTCAAACATCCCTCTATTATAGATATTGTATAGTGTGAGGAATAATAACATATAATGATCAATAACTCAACAATAATAATAAACAACAGTCCTGAAGCAAAACAAATACACACATTATTCTTGCCTCTACTATAAATTTCCACAACATGGCGAGCACACTCTTTTGGCGTCATCAGCATACAAATCGGATTCCTTGTACCTGATCTGATCATCGTCTGGCTCACTACCACACTGATTTTCAATCCACGCTTCAAAAACACAAAAAGCCCATAATTGTGATTTGTCAGTGTTTTTACAGCCAGGTTTGTTCTTACACTCCTCTAGCTCGATCTCTGATAGCCTAGCAAATCTATCCTTCTGTTCATTGGTCTTGCCTTTTCTTTTCAAGAAAGGTGAAAGACCCCTTTTTCTTAATCGGTGGAGGGGAATAATCTTTATCTTGCCATTGACGATTCAACAAGATATTCCTTTCTGCCTGTTGACCTCTGCATGCACGTGTAGGAAGTGGCTCTCTAAACTACATATGCGCATGCGCGAACACACATGCACAATGGCGACACGCAATATACTCAAAATATATATAATATATACTATGAATTTTCGGTGTATATGCTAAATATACAACCTGTCAGTTCAGAAGTTTTGAAAAAATATCGCCCTCGGGTGATATTTTTCAAACTTCTTCAGTGACTGGTTGTATATTTAGCATATACACCTCAAATTCATTATATATATTATACATATATATTGAGAAAAACGTATCCCTATAATTGCTTTGTGATTACTATGTATGAATCAATGCTGATGGCACTAGTGTCTCTACCTTTCTATGTACTCAAAAACTGGGACCCAAGGAAGTAATGTAATTGCAGTCTAAGTACACAGATCTCTGATGAACTGACTTAAGTAGTCGTTCAAGGTTCTAAATGATGACTTCCTCATATCTGAAACTAAACAATTTGTTATATGTGACCGTGGATGAGAAAATCAACCTTATGGGCAAAATTTTCGAAATGCATTTTTTCATATTTTTGAAGTCCTTGGTATGTCAGCTATGCTGTGGTGAAATCGGTTTGGCGATCTGGCAATGCGTTACCAAGTTATAGACCTTTAAACATGTTATATCAGCACTTTAATTTTGGAGATAAACGCGTTGAAAAACAATGAAATTATTATTAAATAAGTGCCGTATATTCCCGTTGAAACGATCGCTATAGGAAATCTGTGTGTAACTGACATCTGTAACTAATTGTCAGGAAAGCTAAGGTATTATACTATAAGAAAATGTAATAAAACGCTAATCTGCTTTCGTTTGAATTTTTGTGTTATTTTGCCTTATACTGACAATTATTAAATTTGCCCATAAGGTTGATTTTCTCATCCACAGTCACATATACTTGTTAAAATTTCTTGCAATATCTTTATACTGTTTCTCTGCTATATACAACAGTTACTAGCTATTTTACATTCTTCCTGAATCTTCCTGCTGGTCTGCAGCTCAAGCGCGTACTCTTTCACGTACAAATTGAACGAAGCCCCAGGAATGATGCAACTTCCTTAACTACTTATACAATGAATACTCACGTAAATGATACAAACATAATTATAAATTAATTATACCACACAGAAAGCAATTACAGGGATAGCCCCTAAGACCCATAATAATTAATATCATAATGGCCACCACATATATAATATAATAATTATATATAATGTAGAGTTTGATGTTGTAGTAGTTCAGTTATTATAATCGTTATAATTATTATTTTAGTAACTTGAGATTATATCATGTATTACTGAACAAAATAAAGCATTATGTAATCATCACTTACATCTTCCGACAATCTTCTTCATGAGTTGAAGTGCCCCTCTGCCACCAAATATGATATTCTACTCAAAAAAGTTCACGTTACTATGGATGATAGTCACAGCTCTCTTATCAATATCCCTTGTTCTGCTCCTTCTGGAAGGGTGAATCGAGCTGCATAAGATGGTACCTTCCCTTGGCAGTGAGAAGAAGACAAAATAACAAGAACAGCAGGATCATCCTTACGCAAAACGTGTTACTGACGTCACAACTGCGAATTCATATCTATATCTGCAGTATTAATAGGGTGGGGCTGGATAATTGCCACCCTACACTAGCCACAACATTAATTTTATGTTGCCATTGGCGTGCATTTATAAACAAGAAGTTTACCCTCTGATAATGCTCAATGATTATTGAAGGCTTGCAACATCAAATCAACCTCAAAACTCAGTGGTGAGCTTTGGCTTAGGGGAACACCAAGTGAAAGCAGTGCAAGTTGAGGGAAAGGAATATACTGAACAAGTTCAGAAGTTAACAATAGATTTGAGAGCGGTGAAATCGGGAATGTGATGAAATGAAAATGCAAGCACGAGATATAACAGAAAGATTGTTAAAAGGGAGCTAAATACTGCTCGGAAAGGGCAGACTGATCTCTGCATGTAGGAGCAGACCTTCTATCTGCAGAGATCAGTCTACCCTTTCTGATCATATCAGCATTGAAGAAACAGCTCAGGATATTCAAGAGAAGAATGTGGAGTTATATAAAGCATTGCTTTTTTGTTCAAAAAGAATTATCTACCATTACTGATGCATCGTCTATCCTTTTTTAAGCAATAAAACAAAAGGTGATGGCAAGCAATACTCGACAATGATTCGAAAGTTGCATTATATTATATTAGATGAACAGATTCCACCTGCTAATATATGTACTACTATCAAGGCAGTTCTCAAATATAAACAAAACACTACTGAAGCACGAGGTAAGCAAATAGATTAGTTTTTTTGAAGGTAAGGATCATATATAGAAATAGACCATAATTATAATTTGCAGCCTCTAACACACAAATTATCAAAAACCAATGACCATACATACACTGGATGATGCTTTATCTAGGGCTACAGACATGGTAGGCAGTGTTGTATATCTGTGTATATTACTGCCAACCAAAATGTCTGCCAGCATTGATTTGTTTGTTGAGCCAAAAACAAATTAAGGATTCAATGTCCAATATCACTGGTGCCTACATTTTTTACTACATTTGCCTACTATGTGTCTTTGTACCCTCAACAATCAACTCCTTAAACTCATTCAACTCATACATCTTTATTATTTTTTTCATTTAATACTGATTTGTAAAACTTTGGTGATAAAAATAATAATGAATAATAATAATAATAATAGTGATAATAATAATAATACAATAATAATAATAGTTGCTAATAGTAGCTAATAATAATAATTAGTCTCAATAACAGTCGATTCTGACAATGTCTCAATATTTAGCAACTAGTTGTTATGTAATAGCTGTGAGATAGACACTTTAACTTTCAAATTTCAATTGGTGGGGCTGGAAACTAACAGATGAAATTTGAACAAGGTAATATTTTGTAATTTTATATTTTGAGTGTTTGAAACATAGATTCTAATTGTTACTAAAGTGTTTCAAGGAGAGGTATCAGAAAATATATCTTGATAAGTTACCTTCATCAGTAAAATTATTACTACTGAGTACTGATGTTCTCTCATGAACTCCTTTTTTAATGAACTTCAAGAGAGTGTTAGTTATTGCTTCACTATTATCAGGGACGCCATTTAGCTATGTGTTTCTGAGTTGTGTCATCTGGCTGATTTCTCTCTGTCATTGCATGATCATGAGTTCAGTCTTTCAGTCCGTTATAGTCTTTGAAAATATGTGAGTGGTTTCCCAGATGGTTGACAGTACCTACACACTGAAATCTGTAGGGATAACAAATGCACCATTTGAATAGTAATTATAGTAGCATTTTAAATACAGAAATGATTTAAGTTATGTTTGGAAAGAGTTGTGGCTAGTGGATGTGTGTGTGTGAAGTGTTTCACTATGATTTAGGAACTGACTGCAGTGTTTCCTTCAGATGATGTATTGTCATCTAAACTAAATCTTCTGTGTCTATAATGGATGAAACTCACAAATCTTATTTTTAGTTACTACGGTGTACTATATCATGGGAGGCATATTCCTTTAAGAACAATACACAATGATGATCTGCAATATCTTGAATCTAATTTGCTACTAATAGATTGGAAAAATATCTTATTTGGTTTATTTTCTGTTTTCATTGAATTATCTTCATGATAATACAATTCTCGACCATGAAATAAAATCAGAATGTCAGTTTGGTGATGTAAATAATGATAGCAAATGATAATTTTTTTCCAAATTTCAGGTATTGCAGATCACTGTGTTACCAGTACTTATACACTAACTACTAAGAGGCTTTCTTCAGCTGAATTGTATATCTTACTTCATTTTTGCATGATTTAATTATTATCAAGTTATTGTCTCTATAAACCACACTTGTTTAAATCTTGTAACATGTTACAAGTATTCATAGTTCTTTAATTTCAGTGTACCACATTGCTTGTAAAAGAGTGTTTGCAACTGCAATTGACAAATGAATGTGAATTTATACACGCACTAATTTCGAGCACAGTTGGAGTTGCAGGCAGGGTTTGATTGCATGTACCATAACTTGGATAAACTAATATGGTATGATCAAAACCTGCTGGGATTGAATTTTTTTGTGTGTGTGTGTGTAAGAACAAAACTTGCAGACTGAACAATATAAACTTTGATCCACAGAGCAGGACCATAACTTTGACATTTCCATGTGTATTGGATTTCTATTGCCCAGTATAGCCACATGATATATGGTGTATATAATAATATATGCATACAAAAAACACTGAAATGGATCAATATGCACTTGGAGTCATGTATTAGTATAAAAACACAGTTGTTACATTGGAGTAATTATAATTACAATATTTTTTTTAAAATACCACACACATTATTTTTTCCTAGATTTCAAATACTAAATTACTAATTATTAAAATTTAGGTCTGCATGATCAAAGTGCTTCTCAGATTAAATTTCTGCTTATTGAATTGTCTTTCAAATGCACTTGCATGTTAATTAAATATGTACTACACATACATACGAAGGTTATTTAAATACATCATGTGGTAAAACATACAATATCAAACACAATAAAAGCACACCTTCCTTTTGCCTTGTTATAAGTATTTTGTAAAAGGATAGAATGCTATGATCCATTATTGCTTGATTGAATACATGCACTCACCATGAAAGTTGAAATTAGCTTTATAATTTTAATACTCTTGATTACCGTTTGGGCATCTCGCATACTCTTAAAAATTTGAGTTTACTATTTATCATATGACTGGCATGGATTAAAGATGTGATATTCATCACTAACATATACTAGCTTTACTCTCGGTTTAAATTTTGAAAATTATATATACAAGTGGGTAAAAATGTGGGTGTTGCCCTTCAAACGTTTGCTTTGCTGTCTTCCTGCTGATAGAAAGCATAAAGTTTACATAAACGGCTTTCTTAAGAATTCTTCTTTCCAGTAAACTAATTTAAAATGTTGAGTCTTATAAAAGGTGAGTTATAGAGCTGAAAGGAGTTAGTTGTTAAACTGACATTTAGCACACAGATTTAGATTGCAAAAAAGCTAAGTTTAATTAGCATGTTAATACATTAGATTTAGTGGGCTGTTAGATAAGGAGGTAATGCAATGTACTGAAGTTAGCAAAGTAAGGTGTGGTAAACAGTGTGGTTATGTAATTAATTAGGGGAGTGGTTTTTATGTGCGCTTGGACTATTCTTAAAGGGAAAACACTGGTAATTACTCACAGTGATACATACACGCTCAGTTAGTAATGGACATTATATACATGACATATGAACATGTACATGACATGTGAACATGTACATGACATATGAACATGTACATGACATGTGAACATGTATATGACATATGAACATGTACATGACATATGAACATGTACATGACATGTGAACATGTACATGACATATGAACATGTACATGACATATGAATATGTACATGACATGTGAACATGTACATGACATATGAATATGTACATGATGTGATAAAAGAATGTTCATAAAGTGTACATGTACATAATGAGTGTACAGTAAAGTGTACATAATGAGTGTACAGTACACTTGTAAATGTACATGTATATAAAGTGTACATATTGAGTGTACAGTACCCTTGTAAATGTACTTGTACATAAAGTGTACATAATGAGTGTACAGTACACTTGTAAATGTACTTGTACATATTGAGTGTACAGTACACATGTAAATGTACTTGTACATAAAGCGTACATTATGAGTGTACAGTACACATGTAAATGTACTTGTACATAAAGTGTACATAATGAGTGTACAGTACACTTGTAAATGTACTTGTACATAAAGTGTACATAATGAGTGTACAGTACACTTGTAAATGTACTTGTACATAAAGTGTACATAATGAGTGTACAGTACACTTGTAAATGTACATGTACATAAAGTGTACATAATGAGTGTACAGTACATTTGTAAATGTACATGTATATAAAGTGTACATAATGAGTGTACAGTACACTTGTAAATGTACTTGTACATAAAGCGTACATATTGAGTGTACAGTACACTTGTAAATGTACTTGTACATAAAGTGTACATAATGAGTGTACAGTACATTTGTAAATGTACATGTATATGTACATAAAGTCTACATGTATAATTATTACATATGTGTATTGAGTTTACAAGCAATGTATACCGAACATCACTGTTCTGCCCACATTGGTCAGCACTGGTCGGGAAAAACCCCAAATTAACCACCTCTTAAATAAATTAACCACCTCTCAAGTATAGGCTACCGAGACAGAATTAAGATAAACAGCACTAAATCCAATGTAGAATCCAACCACCACTCTAAATATCCTGGGCAGAGCACAAGAACATGTACATGTAATTCTATATAGGGTTAGAGGTAGTAGGATTAAATATACTACAGTACATATCAGATGCAACTTAAGTGGCACATTCGTGTCAAACACATGTGCATTACTGGCAAACGCTTTTGATAGGGGATACAAACATGTGCATTATATAAGTAGGTAGGTAGGCAGGTGAATACAAAATGCAATTTATTTAACTCTTACATTTCACTAATAAAGACCAACTATTGAAAGAGTATGAGCTGAATTTGACATACTAGGAATAATTAGCTCAATTACTAATAGTGTACATGGTATGTTAATAACAAGATATAATGTCTCATAAGGAATTGAGGGTTGATAAAGCTATGATGAAATTTAACCAATTGCTTACATCGTTAAAATTTGTGGGAGAGGCAATTAATGAGTCGTTTGGGGGTGCTCTATAACCATTGCATTTTATATAATTGAAGTTATTTTGCTAAAAAGAAGAATTTTTTAGGAAGTCACATGTAAAACGCAAAATTTAAGGTCATCATTAAAAAAAAATACATGAAAAAGAAGCCAATCAAAAGAGGTATAAAAGTCTGTGTTTGAGTTGATGCTATAAATGGTAGTCTTTGATGTTTATATTGTAAAAGAAGATCCCATTGCAACACAATTAGCTACCTTAGTGGTATTGAAGTTACGAGCCCATTGCAACACAATTAGCTACCTTAGTGGTATTGAAGTTACGAGCCCATTGCAACACAATTAGGTACTTTAGTGGTATTGAAGTTATGAGCCCATTGCAACACAATTAGGTACCTTAGTGGTATTGAAGTTACGAGCCCATTGCAACACAATTAGGTACCTTAGTGGTATTGAAGTTACGAACCCATTGCAACACAATTAGGTACCTTAGTGGTATTGAAGTTACGAGCCCATGGCAACACAATTAGGTACCTTAGTGGTATTGAAGTTACATGTAACTACTACAGTCCAAGAGTTCATCATAATTATATATTATTTATCTTCTCCTGATTTCATGAAGCTACAGGAGATGTTATATACCTGTAGGAATACCAGATATTATCACTAAAGCCCATGTTTGTAATAATATATTTGTACAAGTAATGTAGAATACTATTTAGATTTCCATTACTTACCTCAACAGGTGATGTGGAGATCAATAATGTAATAACCTCATCAAAATATCTGGGTACACAGGAGATTAATGTACGCTATGTTAACAAATGCACCATCTACAAAATCATGAATATACATATATCATGAAAAGAACCAGATGGAAATATAATAATGATTCACAACTGCTAAGTATATTTGTATACAATCAATTTATCAGATGAGTGCATAAAGCAGACCAACTACATATGATAGTACTACCTAAGGATCAGTGATATATCAGTACTTAGATGTTAATACAGTAAAATGATACGACAAATCATTTCTGTTTGCATACTGAAATATTGAGTTAATTGTGGGCTTTAGGGTAAATATGTCTAAATGTAAGTATTTAATTAAGTTAACCCTTAGAGGACTGAGCTTGTTTCTCAAAATGTTTACCATTTCCAACACTGTCGTTTCTGCTGCATATATTTTGGCCACCGGCCACTTTCGAGGATCCCAAACTTGGCTCTTTTTCTGACATGGAGTACTACATGTGTTCTTCTACCAACTTGCTTACTGGGACTCGAAAGTCTCCAAGCGCTTCATAGGACTAATTCAAATGCAGTGTTCTCCCTCTTTTGACTGCAACTGGGGCAAACAAAACGACTCAATTGTACATGTATGCTGGCACCGTACTTGATATTTTGGCCAAAGGGCAGCCAAAAAAACCATCAACTCTTTTAGCCATTTTCATGGGCTTATGCGTGACAACAATTACAAACATTTCGAGTGGTTTGTAATGCTAGGAACACACTTCGAACCCCATAGGGGTCAAATGTCACATATATGTGACATACATTGTATATATGTCTTCCATATGTCATCCATACATGTATGTTAAATGTCTTCCTGCCGATTACAAAGTTTAGATCTATGGATTTCTGAAAAACTCTTCTTTCCACCATTGTAAGCTAAAATGAGAGCTATAGAGCTGAAAGGAGTTAGTTATTAAACACTCTACTCAAATATATATATATTTTAAGAAGCTCAGTTTAATTATAGAGCTAAACAGTTAAAATGTGTTAGACTAGGACTTGTTAGATAAGGAGATATTATTACACTTAAATGAGGATATGTAATATACGGAATCAGTAGGGTGTGATGAAGAGTGTGGTTATGTAATTAATTAGGGGTGTGGTTTTATGCACACTTAGACTTTTTATAGGGAAAAGACTGATGTACATCGGATGAGTGGGGAGAGTTGGCTAGCCATCAAAAATTGTTAACCCACCATTCCTGGTTCTAAACAATGGGGGTTCAGTGTTTCCTTTTTACTTGAAATTGTTTTTAGCAATTGTGGCTGCTTATTTTCTAAGCCATTATGGCTGCTTATTTCCTAAGTTATGGTGGCTGATTGTAGCCATTGTGGCTGATTGTTATTGTTATTTCAAAGTGGCTGCTCCATATAATATTTTCTAAGCCTTTGCGGCTGTGCTTAATGAAGCCATTGTGGCTGCTTGTTTGTTTGTTGTGTGTGTTTGTCTATATATCATGCTAGGAACACAAATTTTCCTGTACATTTCCTAGGGAAAACACTGATTGACATGTACATTTGATCTTAATTGCCACACCTACTAAATTGAGAATACATATATTTTGTATATGTACTAAATGTGTAGTTAATATAGTCATCATGTTACTAAATAATGAGGTTATAGTTGTTTCAGTTCCTTTACTTAGTCTAATTATTATAATATGTACTACCACAGTGTTACATTTTATTACTAATTATACATAATGACCATCAATTAAATTTTAAGAGAAGCTTAACAAATTATGTATATCACATATGGGTGTGGTCATTTATTAATTAAAATTTGACTATCATACACACATACATGTACATGTACAATATACCTCCTTCCTTTCTACTGCATCACGTTTGCTCTCTCCTGTCTCAATACACCCTACACAGAGGTCAAGTATCTCTAACATCTAGAAGATGTAAATACACATGTTCATGTATATTATGTACAGAAATCAGTGCTCTAAATAGTTTTTGAAAGTGTCAAGTTGAAACATGTACACAAAACAATATTTAATGAGCAAGTTGTGGCTTTTGACAGTAATGGCCATTTACTAGACATTATATACATATACAAGTGTATATAGAGAAAAAACATCCCTATATTTGCTTTGTGATGACTACATGTATGTATTAAGCATTGCTGGTGGCACTAGTGTCTCCACCATTCTGTGTACTCGAAACAAGTGTAAGCCTGATTGCAGTCTAAATACACTTTGATGAACTGACTGAAGTACTCCTTCAAGGTTCTAAATGATGACTTCCTCGTGTCTGAAACTCAACAACTTATCACACATGTACTTACTTGTTAAAGATTCTTGCATAATATTTATACTGTTTCTCTGCTATATACAACAGTTATTAGCAGTTTTACATCCTTTCTGTAGCTTCTTGGCTGGTCTGTAGCTCAAACCATAGATTATATAGACTACGTATAAGGGATTGGAAACGGCGCACGTGATCCCATAGCATCAATGCATAAGTCTGTGACGCACTCCGTGTCCCCAGAAATCAATTAAATTTTATTACTTAGTTGTGAGGACTGATTATAGAAAAAACACTATTCCTTGCTGAAACTGGACAATTAAGGTGTTTTTTCTTGATATACATGTTGCTATTTTATCGTTTTAACATCTCAATTGCTAAAACATTAGCAACAAATCATGTACGATGTTAAAAACTATTGTTTTTTAGTACATATCATAACGAAAACGGGTTTTGGGACTCTTACTTCTTTTAATAACAGTTCTATTGCAATATTCCCATGTAAGTTTTGTTACTCAATAAAAATACATGGGTTTAAAACAAATATAGAGAAAAAAGTTACCATTTAGATGTAGAAAATCCAGTTGAAACCGTTACGAGGTACTTACATTTTGGGGACTCTAAGCAGTTTGGTAGGTCATATAGTTCAACACTCCAGTTTTCTAGCTGAAGGTATAGCACTCCTATGTTGGTTGGTGATATTATCAATTAGTTTAACAAAAGTGTTCTTTAATGATACACGATTTAAAACAAGTTCTTTACCACTCTTGCATGCATAGCGCATTGTATTTAGAGGGGAGGGGCTGGCTAAAAAAGATACGGTGGGGCAACGGAGTGTACGGAAATGCGTGGGCGTTTCCAATCCCTTATACGTAGTCTATATAATCTATGCTCAAACGCGCGATCTTTTATGTGCCACGCCTATTAATTGACCGAGCCCCCGGGAATGACGCAACTTCCTTAACTACGTATACAACGCATAGTCGCGCAAGTGACACAAACATATATATATATATATATATAGATTCAACCCCGTGGAAAGCAATTATAGGGATGGCCCTACGGGCCATAACAAGTATGTACATATACAAGTATTATAATACAGTATTATATACATGTATATAAATGTATATAAATGCACCAGTGTTCTGCTCACATTGGTCGGCACTAGTCAGGAATATCTACCACTCTGCATGAATTAACCACCACTGAGATGAATTAACCACCTCACGGATACATACACATATACAATGTAGACTATTGATATAGTAATATATGTGACCGAATTTGCGTAATCAGGCTTACGGTATAAAATTTCAAAATTTATTTTTGTTATTACCTGAATAATTAGCTCCAGAATGAGATATACATGTAATACATCCCAATCACGCACAAGACAAAGCTACAGTGGGGGATTAAACCGTTGTAGTCACAAATCCTTCATTTTGAAAAAAGCAATTAAACCAATTATTTAATCATTAAACATAATGACTTACAACTTTTTTAGGAGGAGTGGCTAGCAAAGCACAGAGATGTCTCCAAACTTCTTTGAAGGTATGAGTGAATAGGTAAGATGTTAATGAAGCTTTTTATGTAGTAAAACAATGATCGCCCAAGTAATCCATAACAGTCTATTTTTACTCGTGTCTCAAAATTAATAATTATCCCATAGGCCAGATTTTCGCAAATTCGGTCACATATGTAAACAGCACTAAAAGCAAGACTCTAAATATCCTGGGCAGAACACTGATGCACATGTATACGAGTTGCATGTATAGTTATGTAAAACACTTACTTTATGAGGTTCTATAAGGTACGTGTATCTCTTAAATTGTCTTTTAAATCATGAATGAGTATTAGAATCTAAGATAAAGGAAGAATAGCAGAGAAATGAAGAGATATAGAGACAGCTACATATACATCCACATACAGTAAGCATAATAAACATTGTAGTGATTGAAATATACAATATTTATGACTATATATGTACATGTACATGTACATGTTCTTTATGGACGACATATGTACATGTAAACTAAAGAACAATGCATATGTACATGTATGTCAATAAATGTTATTATATAACAAAACCTCTTGTTATTTTTGATCCTTATATAATCTGAAGTTGGCCAGTAGCTACAATAAAATTCATAGTTTCATTTTGCGAACACACAAATATACAAACACACACATACACCCACTCATGCACACATGCACACACACACACACATGAAAACAAATTTAAAACATACCATTACTATAGTGATGTAACCTTAGAGCTACATACATGTACATGTATATAATAATAAACAGTTAATCTGATCCAATACAACATCTAAAACCTAAATTAGACTGCAAAATGCCAATCTTTGGTGTTATCCACTAAAAAGATGGCTAAAGGTATAGTGGAACTCACATCCATATTTGGACTATGAAGTGCATAAGTCTAATACACATGTGCATACAAATGTGTATGTATTATCATGATCATACATGTAGTTCTGTTATTGTTTATCGAGATAATAAAGTAAATGATGAAAATATCACTATATCGATATTATCGTACATTAGTGCTGGCCATGGGTACAAAGTTTGGAGCTGAGTAACCGAACTTTTAAAATTAGCGGGTACCCGGATACTCTGCACCATTTCTATTTAAGCATTGCGTTGTTTACTCATCGTTGAACTTCCAAACTTCTTCTAGAGGTAGTCTTAAGTTTTTATCATTAACTGCAAGATTATGCAAACTGAAAGCTAAGTATAAGCTATAAGCATGTAGTCAAACAAGAAATTTGCTTGCTAGGGGAGTTGGCCGATTGACGTTGAAACACTTGTCTTCCTATTTTCTTGGAACCTGCAGAAGCTTATCTCTGTTTCTCTGGCTTTACTAGCAGCTCTTCTAATAATATCTGCAAACTGAACAAGAAGTTTGGAAGCAAGTGTGAATCAAAATTGATTTGTGGGCATGTACAAGTATAGTGTCAACGTGGTCAGGAACAAATCAAAGTAAGGCAAAGAAAACGAGTGTTGTTTGGCTCTTTTTTAAAGAAAATAAGAAGAAGAACAAAGCAACATGTGTGTTATGCTCGAAACAGACGGTCTACAAAGGCTCCAGCACTAGCACCGTAATCAAACATCTTCAGGGACTTCATTCAGAGGAATGCTACACAAAGTGTAAAAAAGACCCAGAGTAGTCTCCTTGACTGTGGTTTCAAGTCACTTGTTGTACATACGAGGCCATGCTCTAGAGAAAGGAACCTAATGCTCACTACACTTATCAGTGAAATGATTATACTCATGACTTGTGTCCATTTTCTGTTGTTAGTAATGAGGGTTTTAGACGTTCAATTGAACCTAACTATAAACTTCCTAGCCCTCAAACCATTGTTAGGTATACCGAGAAAAGATACAAGGATCTCCTTCCTCAAGTGACAGCCTGCCGTCCTAAGGATGGTAAATTCATAAGTTTGACTACTGACTTGTGGATAAGTCGTACTACAACATCATATAAAGCGCTAACTGGTCAGTTTATTACTGAAAACTTTGTGTTGGAAGAATTTTGTACTAAAGGCTGAGCATTTTGAAGAGAGACACACAGCTCTTAACCCTTTGAGCGCGATGCGCATATATATAGCACAGCTTTCCCTTTAATTAAACGCGGCGCGCATATATATATGCGTCTAACTTTTAGCGACTTCAAACTACCCTTAAACTATCTTAGAACTATTTCAAACCTTCCATACATTTGTATCTGGCTTATAACTAAGTACCTACCAAGTTTAAACTACCATGTTACTTCCATGAAAGACTGTGAGCAGACAGACTCGACGAAGGAGACGGTCAACGCCCAACTTTCTAGAAAGTGAACGCTTGTCCTGACTTACCTGCTGGGAATAGCTAGCTATAACTTACACTGTAGCTGGAGGAGACATCTAGATTCTGTAGAATCACTTCATTTGGGGCATGCATACAACTGTGTAGATACAAAAGCCAAATCTCGAGCAACAACAAAAACGGTAAAAATCACGAAGGAATTGAGAGGAAGCCATCTATTAATGTTGTGGGGTTTTTTTATCAAAACTTCCTGTTCTATAAATAGATTTCATTTATTTATAGAATTTATAGCCATAACAACAATATAGAGCTAATAAAGCTTATGAATAAGTGATTATTACACCATCCGCGTTTTGTGCATAGTAACATTAATAAACTAACGCGTACAGCTGCATGCATACAACCAGCTATGGAACTCTTTGAAATTTCCGAAAATGTATTTACTACTGTGTATCACAATGCTACCAATATGAAGTTGGCAATGGAACTTGCAGACCACTTCCCATTCCATCTGCAGTGAGCAGGGCATACCCTTCAACTAGCACTCACGGCATTGGCAAGATTTGTCTCAAGCAATGTGTAGCAACAAGATGGAATTCTACCTATGGAATGCTAGAAGTAGTGCAATTTCAGCAACCTGCAGTCATGGCTGCATGTTTTATATGATAAAGATGTCACAAAACCATCTGACAGGAGAAGTTTCCAACTCAAGGATGAAGACTAGGACTTACTGGAGCCACTCTGTAATTTATTCAAGCCACTAGCTGCAACTAGTACTTGGCTCTCTGCTGAAGAAAATACATCAGTGTCGATAATAGCTGTAGTCATTTCACAGGTAATTAAAGTTCATCTCAACATTAAAGACACTGATGTACCTGGTATAAAGCAATTCAAGAAGAGTGTAGCTAGTGGCCTTACTAGACGTTTCCAGTTAGATTCATCAGTGTTTCCATTGTCAGTACCATTGGTAGATGCATGTTTAGATTATAGGTGGAAGTCATTAAGATAAACCTGTGCAAAAACATGAAGCCTATGCAAATCTACAGATTTTGGCAGGACTAACAGAAGGTGAAGACCAAGTAGAGTCAGAAGATGAAGCACAATCACAGAATATAAGACTAGAAGATGATAATCCAAAGCAAAAAAAGTGTTGCAGAATTAGTTATTGGCCAAGAGTTCACCAATGAGATGGCTCAGAGTTGTTCCTAACCTGAAGAGGAAGTTGCAATTGAACACTTTCTTCAAATGGTTGATGAACCAGCTAACACAAATCTATTATTGTGGTGGAGGAAAAATCAAAGCCATTTTCCAAAGTTAGCCAAATTAGCCTCTCAGTATCTTGCTGTCCCAGCTACATCTACTCCATCTGAATGAGTATTTTCAAAGCAGGAACTGTAGTAAATGTTAAACATGCATCCCTAACACCAAGGCATGTCTAGGAGATAGTCTTTTTGAATCACAATGAAAATCATGTTGAACACACTACCTCACTTTTGAGTGTAGTAGAGGCTGAAGATGAAATGGAAGTGGACGAGGAGTCTGATTCTGGATCTGAAGAAAGAAGACTAGACTGGTTATTTAAGTACTTATCATTTACTCACATTTTCATTATTCATTATTTACTCATTATCTTCACTCATAATCTGTTTTATAAGTTACTGTACAATTCCCATAATACCCTCGGGTAATGATTTTAGATCCGGGTAATGAATTTAAAGTCGGGTATTTAGCTATTCAAGTACCCTTGGTCAGCACTAGTACATATCATATAATCCCTTATATACATGTACATATCATATAGTCTAATACACCCCTCATTAATGAGGGAAAGATTAATTATGTGAAGCACACTGTCCACTATGTGTGGGAGTGTACCTCAGGAAATCTTATAAATATAAGCTTCTGAAGCTGCTTCTGGTGGCTTTTAGGGCCCCAGAAGGCTTGTAGCTTAGATGTTGTATCTGACCTCTAGTGGAGATTGTACATGTAACTCTAGTTAGGAGAGATATCCCTTTTCCCCCTCCTGTATGAAGCCCTACATATATGAGTATAGTTTTCAAAATGGTTTATTAAGGCATGGAATTCAGGAAATTCATAAATAATGGACAGATGTAGATTTGAATAAATTTTAAGGCTGAGGGATAGTACCAACAGTATCACTGCTAATACTATAGTAATGTGAGCATGTGTACTATGTAAACCACACTGTATAAATAAGTCCTTGGAGTGCAATAGTTTTCGTACACATGTAGTTAGGTATTGTGGTTTAGTTATGGTAACAAATAGGAGGGAATTTATAGCTTTCAGGAAATATTATGCTTGTCTTTCTATGTAGAAAATCTTATTGTTATAATCTCTGAAACTAATGCATATATAGTATATGTAGTACAGCAGTACTCATTCAAGTTGAAAGATAATTATTACATGTATTAATATCAATGTTCTTATCTACAGTTTAAACTTCATACTCAACTTTTTTATGGGGCATACTTTATATATGAAGCTCTTAGTATATGTACAAACAATATAGACCGCACTAACGCAGTATATTCACTATCGCAATAGTATCACAGATAAATATCATGATAGTGATAGCAGTTATATCGCCCAGCTGTAATTGTAAATGAGAAACGGAAAACGAGGCAAATAATCGTGACATAATGCTTTTTGGCTTGGAGTATGTATGTAACACTTCTATGGAGTGACTGCACAAGATCATATATTCAATGCACACATGGTCTAATGGAAGTCATGTGGATTCAGGAAAAAGTGAAGTGAATCGTTCTGTTGAAAAAATAACTTAGGAGAAAGGTGAAGGAATTGATTCTAAGCACATAACATGGACAACTGTGAGGGGAGACGAGCCAGGAAGAAATGATAGGACGAGATTGCATGTCCAGCACTTCAGAGAAACACATTTGGATCAAAGGTATCTGTGATGCTTGTTTCAAATGTATACCTTATAGGCAATCAAGACTAGCTTCAATCAGACAGAGAGCTATGGAGAAACTTTAACAAGAAACTGAAAAATGAAGTTACACTTCCAAATGATCATGTTTGCTTGTTTGATTCACACAATTACATGTAAATATATATATTGTTTCATATGTATACCTTATAGGCAATAAAGACTAGTTTCAATCATGCAAAGAATTCAACAACACAGTGGCTAGATAAGTGCAGCCTTTCTAATTCAACTGATCTTATCATTGATTGTAAAGGTCACACACATACATGTACCGTATGCATTTCTTCTGATTTAACCCATTGCTGGACATACTATCACCATAAACTAGGAGACAAACTCACAGCAATTCATGGAGAGTCAAATCCATTCTCACTAACATACACTCCTAGCTTTTTACAATTACCATCATTATAATTACATTCTTTATTCATTGAACAATCATTTAATTTTTCCCTTTATTCAGTTACTACAAAATTCATAATTTGTCATCTAAAGTTTCAATAAGTTCATTACATATCGGGTAGCTTATTTATTCTAGTGCACTCCTGCGAGGCTATTCCTGTGTACCCTATGCACATACAAACTAGTACATACATGTACATAACTACTGTACATATATATGTACAGTAAGTACATACATGTATGTACAGTAGAGGACATAAAAAACTTAACGTTTCATAATCGTTCTATAATCGTTATCTGATTTGTTCCGTTTTTACGATTAAGAATCTTTGCGCATGCGCATTTCAACAAGAAATCACATGAACGCCAAATATGGACATTGCCGATGACTACTTACACTTTCAAATGCTCGGCTTGCTGGTTTCTTGCAGCTAACGGAGCATGATTTTGGTATCTATGGCTTTCTTAAAAGGTCTTCTGTTATAAGTCATTGCTGTTTAAAATGCACAAGTTATACAAGGTTTTACAGAGGTGGGCGTTGCCCGTGGTACTACTATACTTTGAAGCGCTTGCCTTGGACTCTTCCCGGTGATAACGAAGCATACATTTGATATCATTGGCTTTGTTGACAACTCTTCTGTCCAGCAAAGTAAGTTAGAATCTTCTGTCTGATAAAATACGAGTGTTATGGAGGTTACAAGAATTGGATGTTAAATACTTGGCCCTGACGTATTTTTAGGAAAAACAGAAACGGCCATTTTAATTATAGGTTTTAATTATTAACGCGAACAATCAGCATCCTTTTTAAAACGATTGCAACCGTAATCTGCAACAAATGGAGCCGTAAAACGATCCTTCTACTATTATGAAACGTTAACTTTTTTATGTCCTCTACTGTATGTACGTATGTATGTACGTACAACATACATACATGTACGTAGTAACATACAGACATAGATATACATTCATACATACATACATACATACATGTACATGCACACATAGTATTAAAGGAGGCCAACAGTATTACTAACTGCAATAGCTGTGCTTTCAAGTATAACAGCCTGGTTATGTACAGCACGAGTTAACCACACCCACAGTTTATTATGTAATAGTTATTACTGAAAACTATTTTAATCTTTATTGTTATTCAAAAATTTATTATTTATTTTGGTGAATTAAAACAGGGCTGAATGTCCTGTCCTGCCTTGCTGCTCTGGGGAGAACACTGCACATCACATGTACATCCACATATAAAATATACATACATGTACGAAATACCCTCAAACACTTTTCCTACATGTAGATCGATGTCAAATACATGTATCATCAGACACCTGTACATGTACATTTAAATGTATATCCTAAAGATTGTACATGTACATGGCACATTACAATGTTTCTATGTGTACAGTACAAGTCAAAAAAGTTAATGTTTTGTATTTGTAGTAAGCCCATTCTATGCTCTGTAGTATGCTAAATCTTTGTTAAAACTCAGTTTAAACAGTAATTTCTTGTCAACACCAAGAAAACTGAAGTTTCACAATAGCCCATTTCATTTAAGAGAAAGTATTTTGATTGAATATATAGTGACGTGACGTCACATCTGGACTGCCATTTGGGCCTCGGAGCATCACATACACCAAGTATAGCCTCACAAAATAGCGCATGTTTGGACTGCTATAAGTGCTGAAATATACCGTATATGTAAATAACGAATGTACCATAAGAAATTTAAGACAATGAGCATTGTGTCAGTGTTGGTTGTATACTCGTAGCCCCTTCAGAGACAGAGAAATAGCGGTTCAAAGAAGGTCTAAGTTCCGTTATTCAACTATATACATAAAAGAAAAATTTTCAGGCTTTCATTATCAATACATGCAGTGCTTATTCTTAGACCTACATGTACCTGTTCACTGTTAAAAGAGCCTCCAGTTACTTTGGCACACACACTCCAACTTAGACTTGCCTTCTTTGAACCGCTGTTTCTCTGTCTCTGAAGGGGCTACGAGTATACAACCAACACTGATACAATGCTCATATTTTCCAGTATAGACTATAATAGAGCCATTGAATCCTGTACAATTCTGTCAGGACAACAAAACAATAAGAAAATTCCAATGATTAGAAATATCTTTATAACTATTAGTAATGTTATTACAGACATCAATAATGATCTACTAACAGTAAAGGCTGATTCACAATATGATGCAAAGTGTTTCTTTACTAGTTCACATCACATCAATGTGTTGTTTTGTAAGTGCAATATGCTTCATTCAACATTGTGAGGTGCAATCTAACATGAGGATAGGATCTGATCTTTGCATTAGCTGTGTTGCACTTGACCAATCTGTTTTCAGAATTTCATCACAACACAAGGCTTTCTTTCATAATACAGACAATATACCCTTCATCTACATGTACATGTATGCTGTACAGTGACAATAACTAGTGTTTCTGCATAGCTAAGACAGTTCCAATAAACATGTACATGCACATATTGTACATGTAGTTATAATATGTCTAGCTTTTTTAATTAAAATGATATTAGTCTTATTAAAAAGGTTTAGTTCCAGTTACATGTAATTAAAGTGCAAATTATTAACCAACTTTTGATGTATGTACATGTACATGTAGTTGCAGTAAAGATGTAATTGAATTTTATCAACTATATAATTATCGTCTTTTAATTCTACAGTGACCTGTATATACATGTACATGTACATATATACATACATGTACATACATGTACAGTTTGCAGAAATGAACCTTTCTCCCAACAAATGATTTAATGTTCATTATTCAGCCATTTTGTGGCAAAACATATGATATTTGATATCCAGGAAAAACTACATGTATTGTTAAGATATCAAAATGGTAATCAAGTCATTCGGCCAAGAGATGGAGATTGAAAAAACATAACTTCGTTATACATCATGCTGACTACTTTTCTTCATTATCTCCTAATAGCCATGTTTTGAGAATTCTCATGAAATGAAAGTTATATTGACTTACATGTACATGTACACGTACTACATGTGTGTATATATGTGGTGTCTGAGTAAACAGTGCATGATTCTAAGATCAACACAACCCCCAATAGTGTCTGTAGTAAACAGTGCATGATTCTAAGATCAACACAACCCCCAATAGTGTCTGTAGTAAACAGTGCATGATTCTAAGATCAACACAACCCCCAATAGTGTCTGTAGTAAACAGTGCATGATTCTAAGATCAACACAACCCCAATAGTGTCTGTAGTAAACAGTGTATGATTCTAAGATCAACACAACCCCCAATAGTGTCTGTAGTAAACAGTGTATGATTCTAAGATCAACACAACCCCCAATAGTGTCTGTAGTAAACAGTGTATGATTCTAAGATCAACACAACACCCAATAGTGTCTGTAGTAAACAGTGCATGATTCTAAGATCAACACAACCCCCAATAAACACTGTATACTAAGCAAAAAAATGATCAGGTAAAACAGTTAACTAACAGATCAGTTAGTGTAGTCAGGACATGAAACAATCCTTCAGTATGTTCAAGATATACAAAGGAGTTTGATTATCATGATCAATATTATATTCCCTCATGTGATACAGTACTTCCTCATTACAGCTAGCTAGGAGTACATGCCCAATGAGGATTAATAGTGATTATTATATACGGTACATGTACAATTACATCTTTACTGCATCTACATATATTATAATAAATACATGTATGTACATGTACAAGTAGGTAAATAACGTTATATGCTGATCAGAAGTACATGTACATGTATATGTATGTACATGTACAAGTATAGTGTAGGTACATAAGGTTATATGTTGATCAGAAGTACATGTATATGTATGTACATGTACAATGTAGGTAAATAACGTTATATGCTGATCAGAAGTACATGTACATGTATATGTATGTACATGTACAAGTACAGTGTAGGTACATAAGGTTATATGTTGATCAGAAGTACATGTATATGTATGTACATGTACAATGTAGGTGCTTAGGGTTAAATGCTGATCAGAAGTACATGTATATGTATGTACATGTACAATGTAGGTGCATAGGGTTATATGTTTATCAGAAGTACAGTACGTCTCAATAAAAAGTTAACGTTCCGTTGTACAAAACGGATCGTTCTACGATACGCAGTCAATCGTTGTGTTACCGTAAGGCACCATCGTTGTTTTTCCGTTGCTACGTCGTTGCTACGTGCGTCCGTAGCTACAATTGTTTTGGTCACGTGAGACAGCTTCATTCAGGTTATTTATTAATTGTTGATTCGATGTAGAAGTTTTCTTGGCTGGACTTTCAGAGGAAGCGCTTACTGCCAGCTTATTCGTGATGTAAACAAGCTGAAGAGATACGAATGGGCTGTGCAGTACAAGGATGACGAATTTTACAACGTTGTATTTACCGACGAGTGTACAGTTCAACTAGAAGCCCATCGACGATTTTGTTGCAGGAAAAAATTAGAGACTCCTCGTCCTAAACCAAGGTATATTGTTTAAATTTATATATATATATATATAATATATGTATTAGTATGATGGTGACATTATCCCTTTCATGTGGTGAGGTCTATATATTATATAACATATATATATAGCCCATAATGAAGTTGACCAAAAAGCTCCTAATTGTATATAGAGGTCTATATTTAAAAAAATATAGACCACTCTGTCTACATTGTGCATGAGATGACAGCACTACTGTCTTGACATGTGGGCCATAATAAAACATTTGTTATATAAAAATATTATAACATAATGTTGGTCCTCCTTACTTCACAAAGAGCTTTTGTCAAAGCTAAGTCACTCTGTTCAGCTTTTTTAAAAGCTACCAAATACACAAAAGATTTCACTAATCATTAATATTATCTTGCACATTTTTTTATGCAGGACTTACTCGAGACATCTATAGTTCAAATGATGATAATAATACAATACTTTCAGTTGTATGTAGTTTCTCGCTACTGTTAGTGATTATATATCCATGGTTACCAAACATTTATAATGTTATTTCAATTAGTTATTATTGAAATTTTATTTCCATGGTTATCAAACATTTATATTTCCATGATTACAAAACATTTAGTATTGAACATGATTACCAAACTTCCATCACATTTAACATTTTATTACAAACAACTTTAATTTAATGATTTTCAAATTAAGTGATTTTTTAAGTGATTTTCTAATTCCAATGATAACTTTGTAATTCCAATGATACAACTCAGGTAATTTTCTAAGTCAGTGGATACAAGTCTGCTCAGTAGATTATTTTCTCTTTGACTACAGACCACAATCTTCCCATCATACATCTTCCTTCTTTCCTTTATCTTACACCACTGTCCTTTCACCAAACTTTCTTTAGGAGAAACAACATTGCTAGATAGGGCATCTTCATCTGGCCAATATATATATATATTAAAAACATGATACAGCTATTAAAGAATGATTGATTAAAATCACAATAGTAACATTTTAACATCTTACCTGACACTTTAAGTGCTGTTCTCAAAGACATTGTACTCCACAACGACGTTCCAACGGGAGAAAAAACGACCAAACCAACCTTACAACGACAATACTACGATTGGTCGCACGTGGAGTCCATGTCAACGTGCACGTGACATCCAACCGTATAAACGATCCATCGTTTTCCAAAACGAGTAATTGGAAACCCTGCAGTACGCGTTTTAGCCTGAAAAACACCGTACTTCACATCGTTGTACGCTTCGTTTTGTACAACGCAACGTTAACTTTTTATTGAGACATACTGTATATGTATATGTATGTACATGTACAATATAGGTGCATAAGGTTATATGCTGGTCAGAAGTACATGTATATGTACATGTGTATGTACATGTACAGTGCAGAGAATGTACATGTACATGTACATAATGTGAAAAGATTCACAAAGGAACACAAACACACGTATACCTCTAAATTGAAACTTCCATCTTTGGGTAAAGGTGGAAATGAGAGATCAAGTGACAGATATTTTAGAAAAGGGTCTTCATATCCCTAGATAATCTCATCAACACTTCGGGTCATGAATAGATTCTCAGAGATCTCATCTTTTAATGTTGTATTCAATTCCTTTATGATATCATCCATAAGCTTCTTTGCCATCTCCGGAAGATTTTCTACCATCTTTTGCAATTTCTGTAACTGGACCAGAAGACCCTGAAAATAAATATAGAACAGAAAATATCAACTGTAATTGAAACTAGGTACAGTATAATAAAACACAGTACAGTACACTCCATTGTACTCTACATGTACATGTACATTGTACTTTATTGTATTGTACTGTACTGTACTGTACTGTAGAGTAGATGTAAATTAAATTTCTCTTTGCTAAGATCAACTATTATGTGTTTACGAGGGTCGCGGTCCCTCTTCCGTAACTGTTTTATTTCTCCTGACTCAGACATTGACCTTGCCCTTCATGAGGGCAGGGTCACTATTTAAATAATCATATACGTTTACTCGTCCTCTTATGTTAACTTATTATTTTCATTATTATAATAAAAAAATATTAAAATAATAATAAAAATAATAATAAAAATAATTTAAAAAAAACTGTAGAGTAGAGTAGAGTACATTCTGGACTATGGTGACTGCATGTATCAAGTAGTTGAAGTGATAATACTCACAGTTTGTACATTGCACTACACAATCCTACACTTCAGGTATGCAAAAGGTACATGTACATGTTTGTTAATCGTTTCCATGCTTATTGCTAGCATGCTCTTTTTGCTCATGAATTTTCATATACTATACTCAAAATACAGTTCCACTTTATACTTTGTACAATACAAGTACATATTGTACTGTACTGTTAATGTATTGATACAATACAGCACTACTGTACAATTTGTACAATACATACTGTACAGTACTGTACTGTACAGTACTGTACTGTACTGTTAATGTACATGTACATATATAGGTGACAACTAAATAATAGTATTGCATATCGCTGTCAAAAATATCACAATATAGTACAGAGTTTTGATAACTTTTGAAGCTTGGGCCAAATTGGCTCAAAAATGGTTAGTGTGTGTGCCATTAAGGGAATACATCTTGAGCCAATTACTTTAAAGTTAATGCTGTTACTGACAGTATAATCATAATTAACTGTGCCACTGGCCCAAAGAAAGAACTGTGCGATGGCAAATAAGAAGCACTGTGAGCCAATGGTGCACCATATGAGCTTATCAAAAACACTGATATAGTATCATGATATTTGAAATAATAATTGAAATGCTTATATTAAAAAAATTACATGAATCAAAGTTATGCACACTACCTAGCTACATGTACATGTATAATTGATTTTAGTTATAAAATTAGACAAATGCGAAAAACCAGGTTTACTAATAACAGTCCATTCCAGTGTATTGACATACCAAAAGCAAATACTGTATCACGATATTCAATGTAAATTTAGATATTTCACTATATCAATACATATTGCACATCCCTAAATACAATACATTAATACTTTATGCAATACATACTGTACTATACAGTGCAATACATTACTACTTTATGCAATACATACTATAATATACAGTGCAATACATTACTACTTTATGCAATACATACTGTACTATACAGTACTATACATTACTACTTTATGTAATACATACTGTACTATACAGTACAATGCATTACTACTTTATGTAATACATACTGTACTATACAGTGCAATACATTACTACTTTATGTAATACATACTGTACTATACAGTACAATACATTACTACTTTATGCCATACATACTGTACTATACAGTACAATACATTACTACTTTATGTAATACATACTGTACTATACAGTGCAATACATTACTACTTTATGCAATACATACTGTACTTTACAGTACAATACAGTGCAATACAGTGCAATACATTACTACTTTTTGTAATACATACTGTACTATACAGTGTAATACATTACTACTTTATGCAATACATACTGTACTATACAGTGCAATACATTACTACTTTATGTAATACATACTGTACTATACAGTACAATGCATTACTACTTTATGTAATACATACTGTACTATACAGTGCAATACATTACTACTTTATGTAATACATACTGTACTATACAGTACAATACATTACTACTTTATGCAATACATACTGTACTATACAGTACAATACATTACTACTTTATGTAATACATACTGTACTATACAGTGCAATACATTACTACTTTATGCAATACATACTGTACTATACAGTAGAATACAGTGCAATACATACTGTACTTTACAGTACAATACAGTGCAATACAGTGCAATACATTACTACTTTTTGTAATACATACTGTACTATACAGTGCAATACATTACTACTTTATGCAATACATACTATACTATACAGTGCAATACATTACTACTTTATGCAATACATACTGTACTATACAGTGCAATACATTACTACTTTATGCAATACATACTGTACTATACAGTACAATACAGTGCAATACAGTGCAATACATTACTACTTTTTGTAATACATACTGTACTATACAGTGTAATACCTTACTACTTTATGCAATACATACTGTACTATACAGTGTAATACATTACTACTTTATGTAATACATACTGTACTATACAGTGCAATACATTACTACTTTATGCAATACATACTGTACTATACAGTGCAATACATTACTACTTTATGTAATACATACTGTACTATACAGTACAATACATTACTACTTTATGTAATACATACTGTACTATACAGTGCAATACATTATTACTTTATGTAATACATACTGTACTATACAGTACAATACATTACTACTTTATGTAATATATACTGTACTATACAGTGCAATACAGTGCAATACAGTGCAATACATCACTACTTTATGCAATACATACTGTACTATACAGTGTAATACATTACTACTTTATGCAATACATACTGTACTATACAGTGCAATACAGTGCAATACAGTGCAATACATTACTACTTTATGTAATACATACTGTCCTATACAGTGTAATACATTACTACTTTATGCAATACATACTGTACTATACAGTGTAATACATTACTACTTTATGCAATACATACTGTACTATACAGTGCAATACATCACTACTTTATGCAATACATACTGTACTATACAGTGCAATACATTACTACTTTATGCAATACATACTGTACTATACAGTGCAATACAATACTACTTTATGTAATACATACTGTACTATACAGTACAATACATTACTACTTTATGCTATACATACTGTACTATACAGTGCAATACATCACTACTTTATGCAATACATACTGTACTATACAGTGCAATACATTACTACTTTATGTAATACATACTGTACTATACAGTACAATATATTACTACTTTATGTAATACATACTGTACTATACAGTGCAATACATTACTACTTTATGCAATACATACTGTACTATACAGTGCAATACATTACTACTTTATACAATACATACTGTACTATACAGTACTATACAGTACAATACAGTGCAATACAGTGCAATACATTACTACTTTATGCAATACATACTGTACTATACAGTACAATATATTACTACTTTATGTAATACATACTGTACTATACAGTGCAATACATTACTACTTTATGTAATACATACTGTACTATACAGTGCAATACATTACTACTTTATGTAATACATACTGTACTACATGTATACAGTGCAATACATTACTACTGTATGCAATACATACTGTACTAGTCTGAATAGTCGAACACTCTTGGGTTGGACATTCAGAAGATCAGTATAATGTCAACTGATACACCAGCCCAACAAAATGAAATGTCTTGCATGAACAATAGAGAACACAGAATGTCAGTTTGAAGAAGTCATTTGGACAGATGAAGCTTCTATTCAAATACAGTCTCAAAGGAGATTTTGTCATGGGAAAAGGGGAGAGCAGCCAAGTCCTAAACGTCATCCTAAGCATCCAGCCAAAGTCCATGTATGGGCAGACATTAGTTGTAGAGGAGCTACCAATAATTGCTTGTTTACAGGCATACTAGAAGCTGATGGATTTTGTCAGATTTTAAATGATTTCTCGATACTGTTTGTGAGAGAAGTGTATCCCAATCACCACAGACTGATGATGGACATCACACATCAATAAAGGGTAAAGCTTTCTTAGCTAAATCAATGAACCCGTGGATGAGACATCACACATCAATAATTAACATTACACCATGTGTGAACAGTTGTAAACTAGATAAATACAACTATATACATGTATTTCACACAGACAATATTGGATTGGATCTGCATATAGGCAATTTGAATTGTGAAATATAGCCATATAGGGAAATTACTGTATAGGTGCAACACTAATAATAAATTTATTTTAAGGTATGCTCAAATCCAACCAGTATCATTTTCCAGTAAACAGTGTTGATAGCAGGAGTTGAAATTAATAACTTATAATGAATACATTACTATACATGTACATGCTGGCTGATTGTCAAGCCAGAGTGGCTTCTTCAATATTTTATAAGCCATTGTGGTTGCTTGCTTGTTTGTTAATTGTTTCTACACCTATTGCTAGCATGCCAGGCACATGAATGTGCATGTACACAGTATGTATATGTATGATCAGAAATAATATATTTATATATTCTTGTGTCTTGTAAGTGTTGAATACAATGCTAAGGATGTCGCAAGTAAATGGAAGTAGTACATGTACATAAACGAATGTGTGTGAAAACTACAACACACTGGCAGACCAGTAGGATGATTCTGAATGAAATCAAATGAAATCAGCATGTGGAAACTACATTAATAGCTGTTGTAGCTGTGCGTGTTTGAGACTGAGCAGACCAGCAGAATGAAATCAGCATGTGGCAACTACATTAATAGTTGTTGTAACTGTGCGTGTTTGAGACTGAGCAGACCAGCAGAATGAAATCAGCATGTGGCAACTACATCAATAGCTGTTGTAGCTGTGCATGTTTGAGACTGAGCAGACCAGCAGAATGAAATCAGCATGTGGAAACTACATTAATAGCTGTTGTAGCTGTGCGTGTTTGAGACTGAGCAGACCAGCAGAATGAAACATTTTTATGACTATACTTCAAGTATTGATGCTATTATATGTGAACACATGCAGACATGACACAAGTCAAGGAGAGAGAAATTATGCCAAACGTGTACTTAAAAATAATTTTAAATTATTAACATGATAAACAATGTATGCATCTGTTCAACATTTTTATACGGTGAAGAGATATAAAAGGTCAGCACATTCTATCCTTTACATCACCATTATTATCATACATTGTAATAGAGACAGAAACTTAATAATATAGGGCATTCTAGAGATATAGGAGACTACAAAGCTTAACTATAAGAGCCTAGTGATAAAAGGGTCACAATACCTATGACTGTCATTAACTATAACCACTAGTACAATGTACAGTCAAGAAATAGTAACTATAAGAGCCTAGTGATAAAAGGGTCACAATACCTATGACTGTCACTAACTAATCACTAATACATTGTACAGTCTAGAAATAGTAACTATAAGAGCCTAGTGATAAAAGGGTCACAATACCTATGACTGTCACTAACAAATCACTAGTACAATGTACAGTCAAGAAATAGTAACTATAAGAGCCTAGTGATAAAAGGGTCACAATACCTATGACTGTCACTAACTAACCACTAATACATTGTACAGTCAAGAAATAGTAACTATAAGAGCCTAGTGATAAAAGGGTCACAATACCTATGACTGTCACTAACTAACCACTAGTACAATGTACAGTCAAGAAATAGTAACTATAAGAGCCTAGTGATAAAAGGGTCACAATATATACCTATGACTGTCACTAACTAACCACTAATACTATGTACAGTCAAGAAATAGTAACTATAAGAGCCTAGTGATAAAAGGGTCACAATACCTATGACTGTCACTAACTAACCACTAATACAATGTACAGTCCAGAAATATTAACTATAAGAGCCTAGTGATAAAAGGGTCACAATACCTATGACTGTCACTAACTAACCACTAATACATTGTACAGTCAAGAAATAGTAACTATAAGAGCCTAGTGATAAAAGGGTCACAATACCTATGACTGTCACTAACTAACCACTAGTACAATGTACAGTCAAGAAATAGTAACTATAAGAGCCTAGTGATAAAAGGGTCACAATATATACCTATGACTGTCACTAACTAACCACTAATACTATGTACAGTCAAGAAATAGTAACTATAAGAGCCTAGTGATAAAAGGGTCACAATACCTATGACTGTCACTAACTAACCACTAGTACAATGTACAGTCAAGAAATAGTAACTATAAGAGCCTAGTGATGAAAGGGTCACAATACCTATGACTGTCACTAACTAACCAGTAATACAATGTACAGTCAAGAAATAGTAACTATAAGAGCCTAGTGATAAAAGGGTCACAATACCTATGACTGTCACTAACTAATCACTAGTACAATGTACAGTCAAGAAATCAGTCTACATTCTATAAAGCAATACATGCTCACTATCTTCAATATACATTCTATAAAGCAATGATACATGCTCACTACTCTTCAGTATACATTCTATAAAGCAATGATACATGCTCACTACTCTTCAGAATACATTCTATAATGCAATGATACATGCTCACTACTCTTCAGTATACATTCTATAAAGCAATGACACATGCTCACTACTCTTCACTATACATTCTATAAAGCAATGATACATGCTCACTACTCTTCATGACTGTCACTAACTAATCACTAGTACAATGTACAGGCAAAAAATATTTTACTCACTTGTTGTGACTTTTTCCTTAATACTTGATTAGGATGTATGATTTTTGAAATTCAAACTACAAGTCTGTTATATATATAGATACATGTATATATATATATATATATCAGTCATTCCCCATCCCCCTTGCTATAGATTTGTCCCACCTTGAAATTTGTTTGCCAATAAGCACACTGTGATAACCTTGTATGGCGCCCACTCAAAATCCACGTTTCATTTGCCCTCCTTTAACAAATTTTGTAAATGAAACCCTGTATAAATTATGTTATATATATAATTATATATATATATATATATATATATATATATATACTCTAAAATGATGCATTACAATGTACATTATGAACTCAACAGTAAATCTTACCTCGTTTAAATAAGGCAGTCCATTATATCTATAATTTCCCTCATATACACTTTGGATCATCAGTATATATACATATCTCGGTCATACAATATCGCATAAACCACGTTGTGGTACTTGACTACTTGTCCAGTTGGCAGTTGTCCTCAGCTGCAACACTACTTCAAAGTTCAAACACGTGCTCGCATGCAAACTGATCTGAATCTCTGATTCTGATTGGGATTAGCACTAAAACATCAAACATGACTGGATACCGGGTGTGTCATGTAATTTGAATTTCAAGTGATCAAGTCTGGGAATGAGACTGTCGTCTATAGATTATGCAAAGCAGTATATATGAATATGAAAAGCGTAAGCTATCATCGACTATAGTTTTAGGGAAGCTAAGTAGAGTAAGCCACCGATTGTTGGACATATCTAATTTCGGACATTCAAATTATGCAAATGCAAGCACCCAGAGCTCTCATTTTTGGATCACAGTAAGATTTGAACCTTAGCTGTGTGCATACCAAAAACGAGCTGCTGATGATGAAATACGTAGACTTTACGGCCACAAATCCTGACCGTCCGAATCAAGCAAACGTCGGATAAAGATATCAAAAGACGGATCCGCTCCTGTAAACCTTAAAAGAGAAGCAAATAGATTATTTGTTGCATGTATGAAGTAGTGTCAGTTATTCTCTAAACAATGTCCAAGCCTTGTCTTCTAGGATTTTGATTCCATTGTAACGAGTTACCGCAGACAATAGGCGGTATATTCGGCCACGCCCATTATGAAATAATTATTATACAGTTGTATATAACTCAAACTCTTTACATGAATTTCTTTAACTACAATTGTTCTTTTCTTTTTCTGTAACTTTACTGCATAACCAAGCATATGATTCATCATCCCATGCTTTGGGATTAATTACTTCACACATTTCGTGAAACCAAACATCACAGTTAGTACATTCTATCATTCTAATGGTTGGAGTTTCTGGTAGACGACAACTGCAATGAACAACAACAGGTATTTTCTTCTTTACAACCTGACCAGGTTCCAAATGGCGATGCACTGATGGAAAAGGTAATGCTGTTGATCTTTGTAAACAATTGTACAGATGGTTTCTCAATTCACTTTGAATGTAGTCTTTCGTGCGAGGCATTTCACCATCACATAATGTGGTTGCATATGCCATTGCATATAATCCACAATCTTTAATTCCGCTCTGTTTGCAAACATTAATAAGTTCAATCTTGATACTTCTTCTCGGTGTCCGTACAATACTACAAATTTGACATATTGTGTCGTCACTTATATTTTCATCACTTATACTGTCAAAGATTTGTACACCTGTAAGTAAATAATTTGTATATATACATTGTACATGGAAACGTAAACTTATAATTCACACCACCATATAAAATCATAGCACACACTAGTAATCAGATATCATTTTCTAATGCTTTTTAATGCTATTGTTATAGTATTGTGTAGGTAAAATACACATTCCAACCCTATACAATAAATACAGATATATAACAAATTAGTAATACCTGATCTGCAATTAATATTAGACACAGTGATCCAATGATTACCATTCACATGAAGAATCTGCACAAAACGTCCCCTCTGAGTGGAAAAATTATACTCTTTACCATATGCTGGATCTTCCAACCCACCAATGGCAAACTGATCTCTCAGTAACAGTTGATAACGAATAATAAATGTACATGTTAGTTCTTCCCCATTCAATAGTAGTGACATATTGGCTAAAACTGCTCCATCAACATCAAGATGATCCTCGTCAGCACTGTATAGTATATGTATTATAATACTACCTATACATACTTGCCATTCATGACTACTTACTTCTTGCTACTCTCTTGTCTTTCTCAGAGAGACGTTTGACTAAACTGCCCTCATCAGAGACACTAGTTTTACGAGTTATCTGCTTCTTACCTATAGTATGCCAAACATTCATGTACATATATATCCAGAAATAACAAAATAACTTACTTCCTGTTTTCATTTCCACTAAACTGTCTTCACACACACCTCCAGTTTTACGAGTTACCTGCTTCTTACCTATAGTATGCCAAACATTCATGTACATATTATATCCAGAAATAACAAAATAACTTACTTCCTGTTTTCATTTCCACTAAACTGTCTTCATCACACACACCTCTAGTTTTACGAGTTATCTGCTTCTTACCTATATTATGCCAAACATTCATGTACATATAGAGTAACGGACCATATATCAGACGACTCAATTTTCGGACATCTATATCGAACAAACGACAAGTGCTCTGGAGCTAGTTCTTCACCAGCTGGTAGTCCTATATCTACGCTATTTGCGTACCAAAAAGTAGCTTGCAATCTTTGAAATAAATTTTAGTTATAGCTCGATAAAAGACATTGTCCGAATACTGCGGTTTTCATACAGTTGAACCAGTTTTCGGACTAGGTCTGGAAAAAGCTGAGAATGAAGCGAAAATGAACAAAACTTACGATTTCAGTATACCTATGTTCTCTCTTTCAAACCTCCAAGTGTAAGCTCTGGGTCTCTTATATGATGCAAATAGCGAGCAGTTGTTGATCATGCATTACGTGATCAATAATCGGATGCGCGTCAAAGGGACAAGTCGAATGCCAAGAGCTCAGATATTACTATAGTGCAGTTATATATAGGTGAGTGTTCAGGAACCACAATGCCAGTTTAATAAATCAAAGTATATATAATTATATAACTGAAAAAAATTGTCAACTCAAATATTATTTTTAATCATGAATCACAGCTGTCACACCTCCAGACATCAGGAATCTGGTCTGCATTAATGTTGACACAACAACAGTGAAACCACTTCTTACACAAATCACATAATATCATTAATTCATCATAATTTTCTGGCATCCTACAGCAGCAGAAGATTTTTATTCTGCGAAGCTTTCTCATCGGTCGAGGTAAAGGTTCTGCTGATATTCTTGGAAAAGAAGTAAGTTTTCCTTCATTAAAACATTCAATAAGGTGAGCTCGCATCTTCCATTGATCAAAGTGTGCCTGCTCAGGATTGCTACCATTACAAATTTCGAAAGCTGTGGCAATTGAAAATAGACCACAATCTTTATTTCCTTCTTGCTGTTGAACTGATAGTGTCTGAATTTCCAAAATATCAGAATCAGAAGGAATAGAATAAATTTGAGCAATTTGAAGGATGGTAAACTGGTTTAGTGGTAGGTACAGCTGTAAACTGTCTACTACTTGGACAACTCCAGATTTTTGGCTACTTGTACAAATCCAATGATTAGATCCTGCAACATAATTATAACAAGAATAATAAAAAACATTTTCAATAAAAATGAAAGAAGATGTAGGGATGTCAAAACCCAAAAAGCAAGCAAACAAGGTTGGGAAGCTAACTTAGGACCCAAAATTAAACAAACCACTTCCATATAACCCTACATAAGTGCTTACACCTCTGTACAAAGAGCTGTAATTATGTAGGGTTATATGGAAGTGGTTTGTTTAATTTTGGGTTCTAAGTTAGCTTCCCAACCTTGTTTGCTTGCTTTTTGGGTTTTGACATCCCTACATCTTCTTTCATTTTTATTGAAAATGTTTTTTATTATTCTTGTTTTCATTGATTTTTTTCTAAACGATGTGAATGTTTTTTTGTAGATTGCAGAAATACTATATATCATTATGAAATCATGCAATCAAAAATGCATTAAAATTTGTTCATCAATGAAGGTCAGTCTTTTGTTTATGTATTGATTATCATTCTCTTTCACTTACAGATGATGTATATTCTCTATTCACTTACATCACTGTCTGCAGTCCTACAAGAAGTAGTGTCAGTCACTGTGTCAACCATTCAGTATTCCAATGCTTATCATAGTATACAATATTATTATACAATTGCTTTAATATTAATAATTATTATATTCATTATTAGTATTTGCTCACAAACTCACAAATGTTATTACAATGCCAAACACTTCCACCTTTTCAGCTTCCATGTTTTAAAAGAGTATACAAATGCGCATGCGTAATTAAATTCCACTTAGGAAAATGGCGTCCAATTCCAGATCAAATCTTTGTAGTCGTTGAGACTGTCTTCTTTCATAGTATCTGAAGATATCATCTCGATACTTTACGACCAGAATTTTACTATAAATGCGACGGGAATGGTGCTAGAATCATCGTGATAGGTCAACAAACAAAAAAATGATTTGTCTGGAAAATAATATGATGAAGATTTTGCCAGTTTTGCCACTCGCTGGTTCTCTACCTTAACAATAATCTTCGGCCATCTAGAAGGTATTGGTAGTCATAAAAACACTAGATATAAACAGGCATGTGTGTATAGAAACTTATGTGTATATATTACCACAGATTTCAGCTCATCACTTGCAATTGAAATGCATGGGCGGCCATTTTTTTTCCGTGCCATCCCTACATAGAGAGTACTACCGTACTCTCTGATTATAACGGAGTTACAAAATCAAACTGTGCACTTAATTGATTAACTATTAATTTTAATAACCAAAATTAATGTTAGCATAATTGACTACTCTCTAAATTAATAAAATGTTTTTGTTAAATTAGAAATTACAGTACACATATTATACTACTCATTTCATATACCCATGTGCCATTTTCAGCAAAGGTTTTCTTGTGAGTATGGTAGGCCAACTAGTCAAATTGAGTCATTATTAATTTACTTGTAAAACAGTGTTATCTAGATTTTTTCGAAGTTGTTGGTATCACTTGGATATCAATGAGCCGCAACTGGCGAAAGAGTAATTATGTGTAAGTATGTGTACACATACTGTTCAACTGAAAACAATGTATATGATACAGTGATGGCTACATAAAGATATATGGTATGATTTAATTAATTAGCCACACTTTCTCCCTCTTGCACAAAAATTCCTATGATGTAAAATATAGCATTAATCATACCTGTGTGAATTATTTGAAGAATAGGGAAATTAGATATCGATGAAAATTTAAGTTTTTCACCCAGCAGTGTGTTTTGAAACCCAGACACATGTGGAAACTGAAGATGTAAAAGTGCCTGAGCAGCATTTATCACTTTGTCTGAAACATCAGCATCACTTTCAAGACACTTTTTATCAGATTTAAACAAATTCAGATTCTTTATCCACAATTCATCACAATGATAAGGATCTAAACGAAACATTAGTGAATTAATGAATCTTCAATTTTAATGATAAAAAAAAAAGTAATTATGTTTAACTCACCTTCAAATTGTACTGTTTCAACTAACAATGTAAAACACAATAAAACTCATTCTATTTTTCAGTATGTACAATGCACCAACCTTTCTTCCTGCTTTTAGCAGTGTGTCTCAGAGGAAGACACACCTCCAACTCCCCTTCAGATTCAACTAACACTACATTTAGTAAAACACAATAAAAGTCATCATTATTTTATAATTACGTATACACCTTTCTTCTTGTTTCTAGTGGTTTGTCTTGCAGGAAGACACACCTCCAACTCGCCTTCAGATTCAACTAGCACTACATTTAGTAAAACACAATAAAAGTCATTATTATTTATAATTATGTATACACCTTTCTTCTTGTTTCTAGTGGTTTGTCTTGGAGGAAGACACACCTCCAACTCGCCTTCAGATTCAACTAACACTGCATTTAGTAAATCACGTACAATAAAAGTCATTATTATTTTATAATTATGTACACACCATTCTTGCTTCTAGCGGTTCGTCTTGGAGGAAGACACACCTCCAACTCGCCTTCAGATTCAACTAACACTGCATTTAGTAAAACACAATAAAAGTCGTTATTACTTTATAATTACATGCATGTATACACCTTTCTTGCTTCTAACGGTTTGTCTTGGAGGAAGACACACCTCCAACTCGCCTTTAGATTCAACTAACACTGCATTTAGTAAAACACAATAAAAGTCATTATTACTTTATAATTATGTATACACCTTTCTTGTTTCTAGCGGTTTGTCTTGGAGGAAGACACACCTCCAACTCGCCTTCAGATTCAACTAACACTGCATTTACAATAAAAGACATTATCATTTTATAATTATGTATACACCTTTCTTCTTGTTTCTAGCAGTTTGTCTTGGAGGAAGACACACCTCCAACTCGCCTTCAGATTCAACTAACACTGCATTTAGTGAAACACAATAAAAGTCATTATTATTTATAATTATATGTATTCACCTTTCTTCTTGTTTCTAGTGGTTTGTCTTGGAGGAAGACACACCTCCAACTCGCCTTCAGATTCAACTAACACTGCATTTAGTAAAATACAATAAAAGTCATTATTATTTTATAATTATGTATACACCTTTCTTCTTGTTTCTAGTGGTTTGTCTTGGAGGAAGACACACCTCCAACTCGCCTTCAGATTCAACTAACACTGCATTTAGTAAAATACAATAAAAGTCATTATTATTTTATAATTATGTATACACCTTTCTTCTTGTTTCTAGTGGTTTGTCTTGGAGGAAGACACACCTCCAACTCGCCTTCAGATTCAACTAACACTGCATTTAGTAAAATACAATAAAAGTCATTATTATTTTATAATTATGTATACACCTTTCTTCTTGTTTCTAGTGGTTTGTCTTGGAGGAAGACACACCTCCAACTCGCCTTCAGATTCAACTAACACTGTATTTAGTAAAACACAATAAAAGATTATGTAAACACCTTTCTTGCTTCTATATATATATTATATATATATATATATATATATATATATAATATTATATATATATATTATATATATATCATATATATATTATATATATATACATATATATATATAATTATATATATATATATATATATATATATATATATATATAATAGTCATAAAACGATTTCATACCACCGATACTATGCTAGCTGTTGCATAACACATATTAGGCTTATATAATGGTTTATATATGTTAAAAGAACTCAAATTAGATGTGCATACCAACAAAAACATACCTTTCAGCTCTTACTGAACCAAGCATGTGCCTTCGTTTGATCACGTGCATCCGATTATTGATCATGTGATGCAAATCCGTCACTGCTCGCTATTTGCATCATACAAGCGACCCAGAGCTTAGAATTGGAGGTTTGAAAGAGAGAACATAGGTATACTAAAATCATAAGTTTTGTTCATTTTCGCTTCATTCTCAGCTTTTTCCAGACCTAGTCCGAAAACTGGTTCAACTGTATGAAAACCGCAGTATTCGGACAATGTCTTTTATCGAGCTATAACTTTTATTTGGTCAAAGATTGCAAGCTACTTTTTGGTACGCAAATAGTGTAGATATAGGACTACCAGCTGGTGAAGAACTAGCTCCAGAGCACATGTCGTTTGTTCAATATAGATGTCCGAAAATTGAGTCGTCTGATATATGGTCCGTTACTCTATATCCAGAAATAACAAAATAACTTACTTCCTGTTTTCATTTCCACTAAACTGTCTTCATCACACACACCTCCAGTTTTACGAGTTATCTGCTTCTTACCTATAGTATGCCAAACATTCATGTACATATATATCCAGAAATAACAAAATAACTTACTTCTTGTTTTCATTTCCACTAAACTGTCTTCATCACACACACCTCCAGTTTTACGAGTTATCTGCTTCTTACCTATAGTATGCCAAACATTCATGTACATATTATATCCAGAAATAACAAAATAACTTACTTCCTGTTTTCATTTCCACTAAACTGTCTTCATCACACACACCTCTAGTTTTACGAGTTACCTGCTTCTTACCTATAGTATGCCAAACATTCATGTACATATTATATCCAGAAATAACAAAATAACTTACTTCCTGTTTTCATTTCCACTAAACTGTCTTCATCACACACACCTCTAGTTTTACGAGTTACCTGCTTCTTACCTATAGTATACCAAACATTCATGTACATATTATATCCAGAAATAACAAAATAACTTACTTCCTGTTTTTGTTTCCACTAAACTGTCTTCATCACACACACCTCTAGTTTTACGCGTTACCTGCTTCTTACCTATAGTATGCCAAACATTCATGTACATATATATCCAGAAATAACAAAATAACTTACTTCCTGTTTTGTTTTTCACTTCATTGTCTTCATTTTCTAGACCACTGTCACTAGTTTCAGGACCACACACTGACACACCTCTACAGGTTCTTTGCTGTTTAGCTGATGCTTTGGCTTCCTTAGCCTTCGCTCTAGCTACTTTTCGTTTTTCTTTCTCGTCTATTTTCTCTTGCTTTATTCTTTCTTTTTCTTTAATAGCTTCAATATTTTCAATGCTAGTGAGTACCTTTCCTGCAGTCTTCTGGCACTTCATTGGTAGAGGCTTTGGAGTGCTCAAAAACTGGCTGATTGAAGAGGCTTTTCTAAGTGGCATGATAGTCAAAGAATCTTCATTGAAATGATTGATATCTCCTAATGATAATGACCTATTGGATGGAGATATTGCTGTGGAGGGTTCCAGTTCATTATTATAATCATAGAATGATTTAAATGAGGCATTTACATCTGATAATGTGGTAGTAGATTGCTCGTAATATGGTGAATATTTTGAACGTTTATCACATACTGGACTGTACAAAGGAATGTATGCCAGTCCTGTACGGTGTGGCAGTGATTCGGGGTGAAATGCAGAAGGGTTTTCTTTGCATATTTGATCTTGGACCTTTCTGGGGTTGAAAGGATATACACCTGTTGCACTAAATCCAGCTCTAATATTTTTTTGAGACATTGCTAACATCCAAGCTTCACTAAATAGATGTGAAAAATCGTATCGTGAAACTACTCTTCCTGGATTACGTTTATAAAAATTGTGGCAAACCTGCTTCCAACAGGACTTTAATGGACTGAAACAGCCTACATCCAATGGTTGAGCAAGATGTGTTGTGTGAGGAGGTAATGTGAAAAGAATTACCTTTTCTTGAGCTGCTGCTGTAATAACATCTGGACAGTAATGACTAGAATGCCTATCCATTAGTAAAAGTAAAGGTCTTATTGGAGGACAGTACACAAGGAAATGACGATAAAACCACTGGAAAAATAACTCTCTGTTAATCCAGCCTGTTTTTGACAGTCCGTAAAGGGTTCCAGGTATTTCTCCAACTGTCATCTCGGGGTTTAAGGTTTTCCTATCAAAGATGACTAGTGGTGGTAAAGCAATACCAGTAGCACATGTACAAGCTAGCACAGTAATCTGTGTCTTGGTGTCACCAGAGATAGAGCTTACATTCTTACAGCCTGTTTTCGCAACCACTTTGACACCCTTTGGGTTCAATGGCATCCCAGTTTCATCACAATTGTAGATACGCATAGGATTATTAAAAATACCATTTTCCTTTAAAGTATCTTCCAACATATCAAAATATCTCCCAATTGTTTCATGATTTGTTGCCTTTGCTCTAGCAATTGCTAGTGGTACTGCAGTACGTAGTGATATTTCCTTGTGGCGTTCACAAAATCTCTGCCACCAGCCATGAGTTACAGAGCGTTTTATACCCTTCTGATCAACAATTAGCTGTATTAATGCAATTACTTGTGCAACTGTATGTGGGTATCCAATACCGGCACAACGAATCAAAAAGTTCACCAGCTCCCCTTCTTGTTCCAATGTTAAATATGAAGGTGGTCCAGGTCTGGCTCCATGTTGGATTTTCCCAGATGTCCGGTCATGAAGACTTGATTTTGGTACACCAAACATTTCGGCAGCCCGTCGCAGTGACATTCCATTTTCCACTGCAGTCATAGCTTTCACCATGTTTATATCTTCATAAGTGTGATAGCATTTGGGTCTGTGAGAATTTGTGATGGAAAAGTCATCCAATCGATCACATAATTGTGATACTATAATCCTTTCACTCAAGATGGGATAATCAGTGATCTAAATGAAGTAAAAGATATAATAATTATACAATTATTTCAATATATAATATAAAATAGATCATCTCCAGTCAGTCATCATATATTATTATACCAACTGGAGTGTCGAAATAACCATCAAGTAGTTAAACCACATACAGCCAAAAGGTAATTAATAACCACACTGCTGCCTACTTTTACATTAGTATTGCTTTGGCTTTTTAGCTAGTGATACTTGTACACATTTGCTAAATTATAAATATAATAAAATGTATCCAGAAGTGAACCCACAATGCCATTGGGCCAGGCTATAGTAATGATTTGTGAACCTACGAAATGTCTACACCCTAGAATTGAGGGACACGTCGTATACATGCACAGATACATAACCAGGCAAATAGACCATAACATTCCCAAACAAAAATTATAATTTAATACGTAAATGTTTGTATTTGGGTCCAATTCTGGGGTTATTGTATGTTTACAAATATTTTTTCAAATGGAATCTGAAATGTCAAAATGCCATTACCATAAAAATAGCCCTACTCCCTTCTTTTGGTAGAGTTTAGTGCATCAGTGTTTCAAACACATATACATGTATCTGTACTTTAACACATACACTTTGCCCAACTAGTGACTTACTGACATATCTTCTATTTGTCTTACAATATAAGACAAAGTTGATAAAAACTTAGATCCAAGAGTGCAGGTTAGTGAGGTTCAATGCTGAAAAGAACTTCCTGGAACAACTCCTGCTGTCCTGCAGTATAATGTGGCCAATCATTGAGCATGCGCACTTTCGAAATTACAGCAATTTTATGATAGTCATTGATGACGACAATAAAGGAGTGGCAGAAGACAAGTCTTGGAGATTTATTAGAAGATGAGTTGTTCTACTTCATACAGGGAATAGATGATTCATATGCCTTTGTCTTAACGTTTACAACATACAGTCCGTCTTTTGATTTATCTATCCGATGTTTGCTTAATTCGGACGGTGCAGGATTTGCCTCTGCACAGCTTGCATACATCACCTTTTGCAGGTGATTTTTGGTACACACATAGCTGCACAGTAACTCTTCCAGTGGTCCAAGAATGACAGCTGTATGTTTTTGCGTTTGCGTGATATGACTGTCCGAAAATAGATATGTCCAACAATTGGTGGCTTACTCTAGTATCAGTAGAAACACTAATTTGAGAGCAAACGAGAGATCTTGAGCAGACACAAAAAAGTGTTTGAACGATTGCAAGAAAGACAACAGTAGTGTCCACTATAAGTCATCAGATATCATGATAGAATGACTGACATGAACAGTAGAAGAAATCTGAATGAACTAATCTATTAACTGGATATTTCAATTGAAACAGAAGATATCAGGTAGTAAAAGTAATATCTATGATATAATTAGTTTGGTGTGGCATGTCCATTCACTTGTATAGTAATGGACTGGTAATATTGATATAATAAAGTTGTTCCACTGTAGCTATAGTTGCAGTGGTTAATTATTACATGTCAATAATTAGTCTGGCGCAGCCACACCCTTCGCTTGGAGGAGGAAGGGTGTGGCCACGCCAGACTAGTCAATAATATAAACAGTGATGACTAAATCTATTAATATCATTATGTACATGTGATGATGAGAGTGTTTTGTTATATGTTATATCTTCTGCCATAGTTGTAGATAGAAACCAGGAATACAAGGAATTAAAAGATTTGCTAATGGAGATCATAGATCTACCTCCTTTTTGTCTGGTAATACATTATAATGTTTTTGCAGTAGCAAATATTGATGGAAATAGTTTCATGTCTACCTTGATTATTTGACTTTCCACTAGTCATAGGACAGATATGTCATTGTAGTTTATAGCTATATCAAAAGACCATTGAAGTGAGATTACAATGACAAGTTGCACGTACTAATTTAGTGTGACCACGCCCAATCGTCTAATTGTAATTACTGCATTCCCGAAGAGCAATAGCAGCCCATCTGTCTTTCTGTGAGGGTCTGGCTGTACATGTACATACTATATGTACATACCATCACTACATTATTATTATGTGTTATTACATAACAATGTTTACATAATGTTTGTATCATTAGATGTGATTGAAGAGTACACAATAGATACAGTTCAGTTAATATGAAGTCTTGTTCAAGAGATGAAACCAAATATCAGGTTAATATTATCATCTACTTTGTGATGTAAATGTTTTGATCTCATCTAGAATCTAGAGAAGAGATAATTGATCTTGATTTAGAAGAATATCAATACAACAATGTTATATACTATTATTATTACACATAGATGTGGATTGAGTCTTGACAAGATACATGTAAAACTCACAAGGCTCACTAAAACAGCTTCAATATTTGAAAAGTTTTCTCAAGACAGTTAGTTTCACAGGTACATGTATTCATAAAACAATGGATATATTCCAACCTGACATCCATGTTAAGCCCCATGTAAGTGTGGTCTATTTTGCAAGCAGTAGCTAGACCACACTTAACATGGAGTTCAACACATTTAGACTCCTTGCCCACACTCTGATTTGTGTAAGTACTATCTTAATGACTTTATAAACATAAACTTTATTAAACTTTATTCACAGTGAAGTTTATATAATGAAACCTTTCTGTTGAAGTGTAATAGTCTATGAAGAATAGACTAATCTGTTTGCCATGCAATGGAGTCTAAAATCATTAAATGAAACTGGATGATTTCAAGGTAATATATTATAGTGTTTGGGACTTAAGATTAGTTTATGATTTATAATTATGATTATAATGTAGTCATATTAAAACAGTCTATTTAGTCAGGTCATAAATTAACATTATTTTAACCCTCATCTGGTTACATCAGTTTCAATACAATATTACACATTGGGATTGTTTGTACTAGTACTTCCACATATATACATGTATGTAAAACTTATGACCAGTTATTGTTAACAAAACTTGCTGTATCTCTTGGACCACTCGTCGTTTTGTCTCAAAACAAAGATTGGTATGTTCATTCAAGATTCTAGTTTAGCCCACTTTTCACTAATATACAATGTAGAGTATACCGTATAGTATACATGCAGCAACAATTTTAAATTTGAACACTTCAGCTAATAGTAAGCAATACATTTCTACTGGTAATCACATCGTGACATCATGTGCAATTATTCATTATTGCATTCCATAGTTCCTACATGCAACTGGACTATTCTGCTAACTTCTGTGGAATACAACATGTTATTTGTTATTATAAATACAAATTCATGTATATACTAATTACTCTGAAATGAGTAAGTAACATCTGCTGTTTTCACACGTGGAATGATAATATTACACCATAGGTTGTACGTACATGTATACTATAATATATAATATATATATATATTGTATTAATATTATTTTTGTTACTATGCTTTATCATGACATATATATGTACTGGTCAATATAGATCAAGATGAAATGAAACCAGTACATGTAGATATTACCTAGCAGTAATAACAATTCAACATTGAGGATAATAAAATTACATTGAAACTCCTGTAACCAACTGAAGTATTTAAAATTACCCATTACATTATACAGTATACACATCAGTTTAGTATTCATAGTTTGTATTTTTGTAATATAAAGTGTTATGTTATTAGTTAGTCTACTTTGTGTTCCTACATATGGCTGATGGCCATATATGTGGGATATGACCCCTATGCAGTTGGGAGAGTGTTCTTAACATTACAAAGCACTCCAGATGTTTGTAATTGGTGTTAGGGATAAGCTCATGAAAATGGCTAATAATGTTCAGTTGCCTTTTGCTCCTGTAACCCATTAATGAGTTTCGAAGGTGGGGTATGCCTCCTTGCCAACCCCCCTCCCCCCTAACACACACACAATAAACCCATCCATGCTATTTGGTGAGTAGCTAAGTCATTTCTCTTGGTTTAACACCTGGTAACACGGTGTAACTGGTGCTAACATGCAGCAGTTTTGTTTTGTATGCCCCAGTTGCAGTGAAAAGAGGGAGAACACTGCATTTAAATTAGTCCTACGAAGCGCTTGAGGACTTTTGAGTCCTGGTAATCAAGTTGCTAGAACTAGTACTCCATGTCGAAAAAAAAGCCAAGTTTGGGACACAGAAAGTGAATAGTGGCTAAGATATCTGCTGTAGAAGCACCAGCAAGCTCAGCCCTCTAAGGGTTAATAATTAATAGTAAATGAAATACTGACAAGTGTAAACTGATATTACTAATTTACTATGGTATTCAGAGGTGTGAAATATTATACCAGTCATCTTATACTATCAGTTACTATTAGGTTTATATACTATAGTAATATAACTTGAATTATATTATAAATGATATATTATGTGTATTACTGTACGTACTGATAGTATAGTAATATAATATACTAACACTCGAATTATATTATAAATGAGATATTATGTGTATTACTGTATGTACTGATAGTATAGTAATATAATATACTAACACTTGAATTATATTATAAATGAGATATTATAAATTGTAACTGAGATAACAAACTCACTGACCAAACTGTTTTGTATGTAACATCATACAGTCTATAGTGTGATAAGCTAGGTATTCAAAAGACATTGAGTATTGATCACCTGATACTCCTGATATTCAGGTTTATCTTGACATATTAATAAGTATGATATCATTATAATTATTATACAGGGAATATTACCACTCATTACAATTATGGGATATATTAATTGAAGGATCTATAAAATGACTAGTTCCGTTAGAAAACATGTGATTTATATTCAAGGTATGCTAATATTACATATATGATGTATACTATAATAAATAATTTATATACATGCAAGTATAGGATATCTCACACTAGAGGTAGATTATAGTCATCTGTGGGAAATGTGGTTGAGGGTTCATGTAGATTTCCCACAAGCTGGATAAGATATCTCCATGGTGATTATAAAATTTGTCAATGGAATGCAATTAAGGTTCACAAAAGGAAGTCTTTACAAGTGATGTAGGGAGGAGACAAACTGAAAACAAACACTTAGTACACTTGAATTATCTACTGTAACACTTGAAACTGGAGACAAGTATTCCCTTTATGTAAACTGTAAAGTAATTAACTGTTCTTATGAGCCCCATGGTATTATAACATATTATATAATTATAATGTACTATAATAAATTCTCATTATACTTTATAGTAATTGGTTTTATAATTTTCAGATATGCAAGATATTTCTCAAGATATTCATCATCAACAATACACATTTGAAAGTAAGAAAAATGATTTTCATAATAAATATAATTATTATAACCCTATCATAATTATATATACAGCATCTGATATCGACCTAGAGATGGACTACAATCAACTTCAAGATAATATAATATTATAGTGAATACTAAATGCTCACTGTACTGGCTTTAATCTTGTTATAGTGTGTATAATGTATTATTCAATAATACTAAATCAATGATAGGAAATTTATCTATTGCAGTTTGTGTTATACTAATTTCAATATTACATTTCATATTTCTAATGATGATATAATTATAGTAAAGATGATGTTTATCTTTTCATGATGTTGAGTGTACACTTATGATTAGATAATAGTAGAGTGTGAAATACATAACTAGATTAGGTAGTTTGGGTGTGTCATAGTATACTACACTTCCTATGATGGCTATTTCTAATATCACTGTTCATGAATCACTACCTACTGGTGGATATGAAGATCAACTATTTCTTGATCTTCCTCCAGAATCACCTCATTGTCCAGTGTGTCTGTTAGTAGTTAGAGAACCACATGTATTATTGTGTTGTGGAACTCGTATTTGTCAGGTGAGTATTTTGAAGCAATCTGACCAATTCCTATATCACACCAGTAATTTGGCATGCAACATTACAAAATATTATACACAAAATGTAAAGTTTTTGTAGAGTATATAATTATTATTTACATGAAACACATTTTTAGAGTATCTTCATATTATGTTATATTGTGGGTTAACCATTACGATTCCCAGCTTTTAACTTACTAAACCAGTGATACTAATACTTTTGATATTTCCAGGTGTGTATAGAACATACTAGAGCCAACAAACAGTCCTGTCCTTCTTGTAATACAGAGGAGTATACTAATATCTTCGATAGAAAACAACATCGTCTACTTTCCAAATTGCAGATCCGTTGTACAAATGTTGAGAAAGGGTGTGAATGGGTGGGAGAGCTGGATGATCAAGAGAAACACCTTACTAATGATTGTGTATATTTACCGGAAATGGATACCTCCAAAGAACAGGAAGAGAAACATGGAGACGAGACAAGAATGGAAGAACAGGATATGACGACATCAAGAGAAATCACTGTACTAGAGAAGGAAATTGAATTGATACAAGAGCAGCTTGAAGCACACAAGAAGGAAATAGTCCTGACAGTCCCAAATGAACTGGTGATGTTACTAGAAGATGCTACAGAGGTAGAATGTGAAGAAGTATTACAATATCTGGAAACATTTGAGCAGAAATACGAAGCTAAACAAAAAGAAATGCTAAATGAGTTCAAGGAAGGCAGTGATGAAATGATGAAGGAGCTTAAAATGCTACAAGAAAGTGCAGAGAGGCTACAACAGCAGACGGAAGAAGAGAGCACAGAAATGAGGAAGTTAGATGAGAAACTAACCAGAGATCATGAGAAATTTCAACTACAACTACAAACCACCAGCTTACAAAATACTCACATGATCTTACAGTTGAAACAACAGTTATCACAAATGAAAGGTATTGTATATATGTATTTACTGATTTTTAAGCACACTCCTACTTTTAATCACATAATTCAAACTAAGCTCATAATTATTTATAACTTGTATTTGAGTAGCTACATGACTTGATCAATAAAATCATGAGAGTTGTTAACCTAACTGAAAGTTGCCTATATATTGTCATAAAAACAATGAAGATTGTTTTTGGTACATAACTTTCTTGGAAGGTATTAAATTATACATGTAATGTATACAAATAAATATAAAATAGAATCAGATCCTATCTTGTGTTAGTTAGGTTGTGTCTGACGGTTTTAAAAGAAACGTGTCATCTTAAAAATATAAAGCACTGACACAACGCAAAGAAACACAAGGCCTTGAATCATATTGTGAACCAGGCTTTACTATACAGTAGTGTATGTACATAATTGTCTCATCCCCAGGTATGAGGATAGTGGTCTTATTAATAATTACAATTAACTAGGAATACGTATGCACAGGACTGCCTCGCTCGCACTAAACTGTAGTCAATTAATATCCAGAAAGGTTTTAGTCACACAATGGTATAATTATTTGTCTTTGACACTTATAATGGGAGGAAAGAAGAGAGAATTTAGTGATTTGTCATCTTGTGATCCTTGCGATAATGCTAACATACATGGGATGCTCTTGCTTCTTGTTCACTCTCATCTAGATCTCGCTGTTTCTGTTCTCTACCTCTTAATTTCTCCTCTGTCTTGGCCTCTTCTGTAGCTCCCCGTCTTTGCATCCTTTTTCTCAGTGTATCTAGGTGTCGAAGGCATGCTGTAGGTTCCTTAATGGTAGGTTCCTCACTCGTCTCTACTTTAGAGCAGTACACCATCAACAGTATGCGCGCTCTATGTATTAACGTGCCTGTGGTCGTATGTTTAATTATTGCATTCCTAAGCGTGACAGAACCACACATATATATATATATATACAAACTAAGGTTGAAATTTCACTACACTACCGTATTAGTTGCATCGCACTAAGGTGCTCGGCAATAAGGCTTCATATAATACATGTAAGTCATGAAATAATACAGTAGTGTATGTACATAATTGTATCATCCCCAGGTATGAGGCTAGTGGTCTTATTAATAATTACAATTAATAAGACTTCATATAAGAAGTCATGAAATAATGTTATATTTATATAGTCTCATATGATATAAGAAGTACATGTATATTAGTAGTATGGACATTGTTATAGGGTTATATCAGGATGTTATCATTCAAGCATTACATTATTGTATTGTGTGGTTTGTATAAGTACATGTACATGTATTATACTATTTTGAATATGCAATATATCTACAATACTATCCTTATATGAAGTAATGACCTGTATTAGTATAATTATATTATCTTACATGTGATGAGATTACAATACATTCAGTTTGTCTCTTAATTACATGTAAATATCAATCATCTTATATATAGTATATATAATGAGGAGTATACTGTTACTAATCAATTCATAATTATATTATTATAACACATAATTATATTATGATGACTACATGTATGTGGATGAGAAAATGAGTCGCTTTGGAAATAATAATTTGTCAAATACTTAATATATTTAAATGTTCATTATTCAGTTATTTTATACATGAAGATAATTAATTTATAATCATAAAGTGAATATCAAATATCATTTGATATTCCTGACTGAATAGTGAACATTTAACCCTTAGAGGACTGAGATTGTTTTTCAAAATTCTTCCCATTTCCAAACACTGGCGTCTCTGCTGCATATATTTCGGCAAACAAAATTACCCCACTACATGTTGGCACCAGCTACACCCACACGATTTCAGATTTTACAGCAAGGGAAATGTAGCTACCCACCCAATTGCATAGGTGTGGTCTCTGTACTTCCAAATTGCGTGGGTGGTGAGAGGCTGAATCCCCTCCTAGCCTCCATTAACGGGGAGACACCCAACTTTAAAATTCCTCCTGTACTTGGTATTTAGGGCAAAGGTTGGCCAAACATCCCTCAACATTTTAAGCTATTTACATGGGCTTATCCCTGACACACATTACAAAATTTTAGAGTGCTTCGTAATACTAGGAATGCACTCCGAACCATGTAGCCCTCTAAGTTATGTGTTTTAAAAGCAAAATTAATTTTATTTCTCAAGAGACTAATTTTCTTATTCATAGTCACATATAATTGATATTTTAATGATTACTATTTAACTCTTATCTAATAACACAAGTACAGTTAATTATATTCATGATTTTAAATTTCAAAATAATCACATAACGTAGTTCAAATATTATAACACATGAAATTATACTACACATAGATTAATAATTATTATTATTATATTTCACAGGCCCTACAGTTCCTATGTGGTATTCTGCTCTAATTACAAAGTCATCTCCTTCTATTCCACCATTCATAGTAAATGTAACAAATTTTACTGACTACAAGAAACTTAATGCTGAGTATTATAGTGCACCATTCTATTCATCATATAATGGCTACAAGATGCTATTAGCTATTGTTGCAAATGGGTATGGTAAAGGTAAAGGCACACATGTGTCAGTGGTTGTATGCCTCATGAAAGGAACAAACGATAACCAATTGAAATGGCCCTTTACTGGAGACATCTCGATTCATCTCCTCAATTGGAGAGAGGATAACGAACATGTAAAGAAGATTATACCGTTCAATGATAACACTCCTTTAAAGAGTTGTTCTAAAGTGATTGAAGGAGAGAGAGCTCTTGGTTTTGGTTATTTCAATTTCATCCCCCACAGTGAACTATATTATAATCCTAGTAACAACACAGAATATATTAGCAGTGATACTCTCTGTTTCCTAATTGGAAATGTTTCCATACCTACAGGTACTTATTATTATTTATCATGTATTAATACATTTAGTATAGAATATGTATGTATACACAGGAATAACAATACGTATATTAATTACGTCCATTCCATTTTTAGTATTCCTTCTTTTGTGGTATTAAGGTGGAGTGAGAAAATATAAAATTAGTTGGATGTCACTGGATGTTAAAACCAGTCTTATGATTTAGAACAAATACTTACCCCAAAATACTTAACTAGTCATCATGGATAGTACATTAGTCATGGTGTGTCACATGAATATCATATCATTAGGAAGTTAACCACAATGATACTGGATGAGTGAAGAAGTATATAAAAGGAAATCATTAATCATGTTGAAATGCCAGCCCTACTCTTCCTAGGTCCAAATGATTCAGTGAATCTATATACACACTATGGTTCAGTGATCATGCCCTGACTAACATACTGTCCCTAATGACTAGTAATTCTCTCATCGTCTCACATTTCTGTCATTTTCTATATACATTGTACATATAGGAAGCCCACTAAATGTGGTATCCATTTCCCTGGATATCAAATATTATGAAATGCGAGTGTTTAAAGGCCGTTAGATCAAATTATCATAATCTATAAGACTGTTTATCACAGAGCCATACAGCTATCAGATATGTTGGTAGAGGTGTATTGGTGCTCATTGGTAAACATGCTATGAGAAAATGGTAAATGGGGATTGATATAAGCTGAATATAGATTTTGATATCCAATTATTTGAGGAAAAAACTAGTTATAGAGTGAGAGGGAAATAATCCTCATGATAAACACGTTGTCACTATCAAAAAAGATGTTATTATAATATTATACACATGTGTTTAACATGTATGTGTGGAATAAATCCTGATAAAGGATGTAGTATGTACTTAATTAAAAACATGTGATTAATAAGTAACAGTACTAACCATGCAACCAGTATATATGATATTAGTATTGATATCAGGACATTCAAACACAAAAGAGTTTTAAAGGTAAATAAACAGTCTGATTTGATTCTTTTATATTGTACATGTACATGGATACTATTAAACACACAAAATAAGTTATATAACATACAAGAAGAGAGTGTTCATTACTGAGTATTGATTATTAGTATCAACAGTATATACTGTGTATCAGTGTATCTCTATGAACAGAGACACTGAAAATATTGTGCAAACGTTTTATTTCCTGAATATTATTATTCTTAAGGGGTGTGGTTAACATACGTGTACATACATCATAGGTAATAAAGTAAAGGGATTGGAAACCCATAGAAACCGGGCTACATGTACTTGTTATTTCGCACGTTGCAGGCCTCAGCAAGCCTATGTAAACACGGTGAAAAGAAAGAAGAAGCTTACACTAAAAAGACTATTTCTGGACACAGTTAGAGGGTAAGCAAAGAATTGCCAGTATTTGAAGGTGCGCACAGCTTCTCTCGTCCAATTTACTGAAAAGTCGTACTATAAACTTTATAGACTCCTGTTTTATTTACCCTGCAGTTGTCAACAAATGTTTTCACTGTACCTATCACTCGACAACTAATAAACTACTAATAGTCAAAACATGTTATAGTACTATATATACATGGGTCATGAGACGAACCAAGTTTGGAACTTCCAGTACAAATAATAATCTCTCTACTCATCGAAATCTGCTCAAATGGTACCTAGATCAGCTGTACCTGTAATTTTCACAGGAATAGCCTAAATGGTGATTTAGACCCATTACATAATAACAGAATGATTGGGTCATGAGACAAACCACAATTTAAACTTACAGCATTAAAACATTAGCGAACGCCCATTTCCAATCCCTTTACTTTATTATCTATGCATACATGTAATATACATTATGTGTATGTAATTATAAACAAAACAATGTTTGATGAGATTTATAGTTATTAAGAATTAAGACACACCTTTCCTTGTTCATAATTATCATTTCCTTATATGGTAATTATACTATTACACATACATGTACATATGTATCTCTAACTGAGACAAGCCTGAGTCCCAATAAAGAATAGTACATGTATAATTTATTATAGTCATTAGTGATGAACCTCAACATATGTACAGTACATGTACACATCTAGTCATATGATATTTTGATGACATTACAACATACATGTACATGTACTTGAATTTAAATTTGAATGATGTGCATGATTCCCTGTATACTGAGTCAACATAACCAATAAATTGATAGAAGATCACTAGATATACGTATCTCAAGTGGTGTGACTACATGTAGTTTAGGTGGAGCTTCTCCATTACAATTAACAAATCATTTATGCAAAGCAAGGGACTAGCACAAAATAGCATGAAAGCTAATACTAGGTCAGCCCAAAGTATTTGTGATTTATCAATTATTATTGTACTGAAATGAAGATTACAGTTTATATAGCAGACAAAAAACATTACACAGTTCATCAGATCCTTACTCAAACATAGTCTCATCCCCAAAAGCTCATGCTCTTAATTAGTAAAAGGTCAACTGGTGACTTCAGTATAGTTTCTTGTTATTGAGCAGATTTCTGGCTAACCAATCAAATTTGTGATGTCACAACAATGTTAAAGAAAATTACTTTGTTTATCAAGTCTATAAAAAGCATAGTTTTGTAGATAAAATAATAAAGTGCTACAATACAGTCTTATCTGTAGTGATCCATCATCTTTTCAGTGATACTTTTTATGGCCCGTAGGGCCATCCCTATGATTGCTTTCCCACGGGTTCGAACTATATATATATATAATAATTATAATATTCTTGTGTCACCTACGCGAGTATGCGTTGTATATGTAGTTAAGGAAGTTACACCTTCCCGGGGGCTCGATCAATTAATGGGCGTGGCGCGTAAAAGATCGCGCGATCAAGCTCTACAGATCCCAGCAGAAAGAAAACTGTGTAGCTTACGTAGAAACTGGAACAAATAGCTAGCTATCCTACCTGAAATATATTCTTTAAGTTCTACAAGGTTCTTTAAAAGGTAAACAGAGTAGATAATCAGAATAATAACTATAGTATGCTGTTGTGTTTCAGGCATGATAAAGTCAGCCATGATTACTGAATGCTGGACATCACAAAGCATACTTTTATCTTCACTTAAATTTGTAAAGCAATCATAGGGATGTTTTTTTCTCTATATACACTTGTTAGTTTCAAATGACAAGAAATTCAATTAAAGTCACCAGATATCTTTTGTTTGTTAATAGTGTGGGTAGTGGAGACAAGACTACATGTATCTCAAACCAAATATGGAGTGAGCACAAATGTGCTTGTACTTAAAACTGCTATAAGCACATTTTTTGGAGTGCTTGAAAGTGCTCTTGATCATCTTTCTGGTAAAGTGCTTGTGCTTATGCTTAAGCACGTTTTATTAAAAGTGCTTATGAAGTACAATTAAGTGCTTGTTAAGTAGAAATGATTCAAAACAGTTTATAAATTACTTTTAAATATATACATGTACCAGGCTGATAGTTTTAAAATGTGTAATTATCATGACTTTATAGCATAGCTGGAAGGTGTTTTGGACTGAATGATGACAAATTAAAGACAGTACTTTTCAAAAAAACAATGTTTATAAAATGTAACAATAATCTAATTCACTAAAAATTGCTTTTTTGGCGCTGTTTAATTAGAAATGTGCTTAAAATTATGCTTGAACCACTTTCAGGGTGCTTCAGTTTGTGCTCAAAGCACTTCCGCCTGTTCAACTATATGAACAGTTTACAGCTTCAAGCACTTTACTGTATACTTCAGATTATGCTCAAGCACTTTCTAAAGTGCTTCGCCCTATGTCTGTCTCAAACTACTTGATATAACTTATACAACATATTACTACATATGAATATACTGAAATGAATAATTATTAATAATTATATAAATTTTGATAATAATACCATGTTGAGTTATTCTTATCTGTTTGAAGATATTATACATGTGTCATGTCTACTACATATACATGTACATGCGTATCATTAACTTACATGTACAATATCACCGCTTTATGAATTATAATTATAATTATTACTAGCATAATGAAAATTATATACAATCATGTGAAATGTCATGTGATACATAAACATCAATCTTAATGTGGCACTTCAGAGCACAAATTAAAGTCTCATTTAGAAATGACATTACACTCTGTATTATGTAAACTCAAATTGTTAGTTCAGATATACATCTCTCCTATTGAGAAGATTAATGCAAGGTTCTAGCTAAAGAGTTGAAGAGAGGTGTTGCACTACTCTATGCAATGTCATTTCCCTTTGCAATATCCTTTGATTTTCGTGCCAGCACCACTATGTTGAAAACACTAAAACACTGGAGTATACCGAATTATTGAATACAACCAAATAGAGCTTACTATAGAAAACATCTAATAGTAAACATTTGATAAACATTACATTTGATCAGTTCACAAACATCGTGTGAATGTATCCACTATACCTATTGATGTTGTTTTCATCAGACCACTGTTTGGGCCAATATATAATCATAATTATTTGCAATATTATATATATATATATATATATATATATATATATATACATGTATATATATAATAAATATTTACAAAGACCATTGGGAAATACAGGGGGAAATCACTGCACATCAGTAGCTAATAGTAATGGGAAGTCAAAATATATGAGTAATCTATTAGATACTAATTTTGTTTTGTCTATGTTTATAGCTTGGTCACAAGCAGATGTCTACTTCTACTTACAATAAAATAAAGTTTGCAAAAACTTTGTAAACATTATTTAAAATAATTATAATTATATACCAAAACTACATGGTCCAGTAAATTAAACCAACCATACATGTACATGTATAAACCACAAATTGAATACAACTGCTGAAACTTTATTCACTGCCAGCTGTAAGTCATGTATACTGACACATGCAGCTACTGTTGGATCACTTACACCTAATCAGTCACATGTAGCAAGTAATATACAAAGTGACACTTATATACATGTACACTACCAGTACAACATCAATACTAAACACCTATACATGTACATGTATATCCAGTGTGTACATGTACGTATTACTATATATAATATTAAACACTACCTGTACAATTGTATGAAATCATAGTTTAAGGGGTATTTGTCAAATTCAGCAGCAGCTTGAACAAGGCAAGCTAACTTTGGACATGAGGGATCTTTGATACGATAAGTTGCAAAGTTTAAATCATCACTTGTAAAATATCAGTACTAATTCCAAAGCTAGCTTCAAAGCCAGCTGTTTCTATCTTCTCAAATATCTAACTGGACTATAAGCTGATGAACAGTAGACTAACCAGCAGAACCAACCCTCACTTAGCATGTCTGTAACATCATTTATATTAATAGCAACCTTTGATTATATCTACATGATCTCATCATGAAGAGGTCAATACAAATACAATACATGTACATAATAAATGAGGATTAAAAATATGAATGATAAATACCAGCTTCTTTTAAATAGTTGAGAGGTTATTTAAATGATGTCACAATATTTCATACTCTGGGATTTACCAGATATTCTTCATGAAATGAGTGGTAAAAGAAAGCTTGATTCTATTGTATTATGTGGAAACAGAATAGTTGTAATCATATATACCTAGTATGTTATTCAACTACACTTAGGAACTACCAGACTAAAGGGTTTTATCAACATTATATTACCAGTAGTAGAACACAACAAGTACATGTAATGGATACTGTTATTATTGTTTTGTATAGTAGTTTACCACTCAAAATATCAGACTCACAGTGTGACACAGTTTACTTTTTATGTATTATCATGTAAATGATGTAATCAAATAACCTCTAATAGGATATATTATTCAATTACATGTACTTTATATAATACATGTATACATAGTTACTTCATTATCATATGTAATATAATTTTCATATCCTAAAGTTATATCATCATAATGTACATAGGTATAATTATCAATTAGATATGAATATAAAACATATTTAATAATCATCAACATTATAATTTTGTATAAAACACACATGTAGTAGCTTTATTTGGTAAATATGTACATGTGATTAGCTACTAATATGTAAATACAAGTAACATGTTTCCATAGTAACCATGTATTTATGATAACAATGTATAATTTACTCATCCTATCATAACGTACTCCATCTGATAATAGTGAACATTTAATATAATATTATGTACTCCTAAACACTTGATGGGTTGATATGAATGAATATTTTGTGATATTGTACATGTACATGTACATGTAAATGTATTGTAGTGCAGATCTATTGAATAATTACTGTACAGTATAGTGATGTTTTATTGACATACATGTACATGCACATTTACATGTACATGTACAATTATACATGTACAATGCACATGTACATGTACTGTAGTTACTAGAGCTGGATTAATTTCATTTCATTTTTCAGAAACAACGGGATGACAATTTAAGCAAATTTAAAAATCTTTTGTGTATTTATAAATTAACTAGTATAGTGTGTAATACAGATGTCAAACACTCCTACATATCATTGAACAGTTTATTCATACATGGGCTACTGTTATATATAGGTACTAACCTCCTTCCATTATGATTAGCTTAGTCATCTACGAGGACATCAGTATCCTATTTGTGTCAGAGAATCTAGTTGCTTTATTAGAGATCTGTGTGTGTGGAAGTAACCAAAAGTAGCCAAATGTACATACATGTAGCAAGTTTCTATAGCCCAGTTGCTATGACAAATATATGGCTACTAATATTATTAGCAAACATATACATGTACACTATATTCGTGATAACAATGTTCAAATGTACTGATCCTTTGTGTAGTATGGGATAATATTATAATATATTTATTACAAAATCATTTATAAAACATTTATTGGATGATTTAAGAAAAATATTCATAAATATTGGATGTTGTATGTAGACTATGTACTAAACTAATTATTATGTACTAGTGTGTCATCCATGATGTAGCAGTGTATCAATGACACATGAGAGCATAGTACATGACACTACATGATGCATGACACACCATTACATAATAAATGATACATCAGTACATAATAGATGACACACCAGTACATAATAGATGACACTCCAGTACATAACAGATGACACTCTAGTACATAACAGATGACACTCTAGTACATAACAGATGACACACCAGTACATAATAGATGACACACCAGTACATAACAGATGACATACCAGTGCATATTAGATGATATAACTACAGAATGCTAGCATGAATGCTAATCATTGTGGGGCGAGCCTGAGGAGGTGCTGCTTAAAGTGTTTAATTTCATAATTATCAGTTTAAGTGATAATAGTTGGTTAGTTGTCTGAATTTATTGGCTTTAATGTTTGAGTCACTAATAAGGTTTCCTATGTTGTTTAAATTCGTTAACACCTACGAATAAAAGATTTTTACAGATTATGTATGCAAACATATATATGTTAGGGCTGGGAATCGGCTGAGATTCTGAAATCGATTATCACTAACTCTAAGTCGATTGATAATCGATTAAAATCAGCAGAAGTAATTAGGCCAATTAAGTCAATTAATACAGGAAACTCCTCCCATTTGATGATCAAAAAGGCTTCCTGTCATTTCCATATCGTACATTATTTGCCGTCACATGCTTGAAAAGTATGTTGTTTGGAATAATTAGCATAATCGATATCATAGACTTATAATCGATAATCAGAAGAATTTTCAATATCGATTGATTAATCGATTAATCGATTAATCGTCCCAGCCCTAATATATATACATACAATGCAAACTTTCCAGCTAACTGATAAGTGTGGGGCATATATACATATAATGCAAACTTTCCAGCTAACTGACAATTATACACTTGTATAATTGTCAGTTAGCTGGAATATAACCGTACCCCTGTCAGGATATATACATGAAACATGAACCTGATTTTACATGTTACACTGTGTACATGTAATTGAATCCTAAAGAACACATACATGATGTATGTGAAACAATTAATAACACCTGATATTAATAACAACACATTTTAAATCCCAATTATACACCCATTATCAAGAGGCCACCAATATCATGTTTCATAAGCACTTGTAGTGAGTGACACATGATAAATGTTGACAGAAAGATGACATTCTACAATTAACAGGTCTATTTACAAGATAAGGAGTGAATCCATAAACCATTCCATAACTACTGGAAAGGAATAACATTTCCACTTCATTTCCATGCTACATGTACAAAACAGTTATAGTATACCTCCACATGTACCCATGGAATATATTGATACTGTAACAATATATAACATGTGGAGACCAGAGGTCCGTGTATGATATAACAATTACATACAATATCCACATACTATAATTGTAATTAACTAGTATATTAATAATTATTGTTATGCTAGTTATTAAACTATACATAAAAGTATAGTATATTAAACATATCTATTATATACAACACTCACATAATTATTATAATTATACATTCCTGATCAGTTATATTGTGACCACTTCTTTTCATGATATACTCTTCAAATATATTTACACATTACTAATAATAGTATAGTTACTATACCTCATGAAGATATTATAACTAATTTCATATATTAACTATTATATTTATTATCATAGGTACTGATATACCAACCTGGTATATCCCTCCTGAGACTCAGTCCACACACCTCCTCCCTCCATGTACAATCACAATGTTCAACTACAATGAACACAAGAGAGTTGGTGACCAGTGGTGTAGTGTACCTTTTTACTCTACAACAAATGGATATAAATTACAACTACGTGTTGACGCCAACGGGTTAGCTTCTGGAAAAGATACACACCTAAGTGTAGGTGTACGTCTCATGAAGGGGGAGTATGATGAGACTTTGAACTGGCCATTGAATAGTGAGATTACTATTCAATTGCTAAACTGGAGGGAGGATAAGGCACATGTGGAAACGATCGTTGACCACTACAATACACCAATAGCAGCTCGTACAAGAGTAACAGATGGAGAGACAGCACCAGGTTCAGGGGTTAAACCTCGAGTCGTTCCTCACAAGGAGTTAGAGTATAATGCTTATAACAACACAGAATACCTTCATAACGACACACTATGTTTCAGAGTGTCTAAAGTTATCATACATACAGGTAATAAAACATATTGTATATTATATAACATTACATACATGTATACATATAGACCCTTTGTAGTAACATGATATTATTACACACATTATTAAAATTACATAACTAGTACATCACATGTTTGATAATAATATTGAATTAGTGAAGTATTGATAATTGGATCAGTAATCATTATCACCTGTTATCTGTATCAATTATTATTATGTTATGTAACTGATATTATAATAATAATGTCACCTCTCATGATTACTATTTAGAACAGGTTCATCTACTCCTGTTTTGTCTACTCACATTTCATCTACTTGTAATTCATGTATTATCATTAATTTTAATATAATTATAATCATAATAATCTCACAAACTTTAATCCTCTCTAAACCTTGTGTATCAGCTGGGATACAGATACATGTCTCTAGATACTGTCTTGTACACATAATAACTCAACCAGACTCATATATAATATATAAATGGAAATTAATTAGTAGATGAAATGTGATTATATGAAACAGGAGTACATGAATCAGGACAATATTATGATTACATGTAACATCAGGAAGAGATTTATAATATTATAATTAGTGATGTACAGATAATTGGATTGTAATTAGTGATAATTATAATTATAAGAGAAGAACATGAAATTTACAAGTTGATATTTACATATTTGACATGATTCATTGTTTTATATTTAATACACACACTTTATGTAATATAAATTGTATCAACACAAATTACACAAACCATTTTGTTTCTTACACATAATTGTTATATACATCATGTGATTAATTAAACACATACTCATTATCTATTATACTTGATATTGACTTGTTGTGTTCTATCTACTCCTGTTTTGTCTACTTCTGGTCTGTACATTACCATTTCATTTATAATTAACAATGAATCCAAAAAGCTTATCTAATTCCTAACTACCAATGTGATTTAATTTTGTGTATTGTCAGCCACGTAGCGCCTCCACCTTGTTTGCTTAGTGTTTGCAGTTGTACGCTCCTTCCCCGGCTTCGGAGGGGTTCATGCGCTCCTGAGTATATACATGTATATGATTTAGTAAACTAATGTGTCTTTATAGACTTTATAATTATGTTACTAGTAAATATCACAAGTTACATGTACTTGTAGATAAGAGTATTAATATACTGACAATATACAACATCTGTTCATATGACATACGTACATGTATTATTACACAGTCTCATTCCCATACACTCATGTCATACAATGTACATGTACATGTAAAATCAAACCACTGTGTCTATAGTCCAGGCAATAAGACAGGAATGTTTGCAATTAAATCATTTCAGTTATAATCCACCTCGACTAGCTATCAAGATGTATGTATGATTCCTTTATGAGCTTAGGTGTGATTATAAGTTTGATTGGAATGACCAAATTCAATTATCAATTCTAGAAAAATCATATATTTCAATTGATCCTGTTACCAGGACTATAGATATAGTGAATCATTACCACACAGTGATCAAGATAGGAGAAGATTATAATTATTACATGTACATATATCCCTAACACAAGATATAACTAACCACATACTATTGATTATAAAGTACACATGTGTATAGTAACACACAGAAGCTCATTAACAGGATTTCCATACAAATATAATGAGACACAGATGATTGTACTGAACTTAAGATAAATACATACACGCTTTGAAATTTGATTTGATAGAATTTAGCATGTCTTATTTTAACTAATAGATACATACAAAATGTATAAAACACATGTATACCACATGCACAGGTAGTTACTATAGACATAGTATATTATACATGATATCTAGTTCTGAATTATAATAGAAACATGTAACCTAAACTGGATACTAGGATAAGAAACATCACTTGTGTAATTACTATAATTTGTGTGGGAGTTATTCCCTTTCATGAGCTTCTGGTATGAAATACATAATATAGACATGTATAAATTATTATTATCTACATGTATACATAGTCCTAGTTATATATCTGCAAACAGGAGTGATATACCTCCTACAAAATCAATTATGTTGCTATGACAACATAGTATATCTCATCCTATGTCAATATTGTTGTGGATATAAATGTTGGCATTCGCAATTATTTTTATTACATGTATAATATATTCATCATGACTATTAAGATTCATTAGATATCTACTCATAACTCATTCAGACATTATGAGTTATGAAATCTGTTATAACTGACTGTTAAATGAACCTGGAAAGACACATTAATAGTCTGTGTAGCAGGAAAATAACATCAGCTATATCTTCTCACCATTGCTTTTATTGCTGTAGCAGTACTACTTAATTTATATTTTACAAGCACGTAATTTAGTATGACATCATCATCCATAGTACATGTATATATTATATGAACCATACCTACAATTTCCTCTGATATGAGCAACCATTTTGATCCAGGTACCAGGTAGTATTTCCCTGAAGTATTTCCTTATAAAATCAGGAGACTGATATCTATAGAGATAACAAATGATAATTACATCATAATTATATTCATAGTCATGTTTATACATTGTCTTGTAGTTTACAGTTAGCTAATGAATAATGTGATAACTTCATATATAATAGTTTTATACTATAGTATATTACAAGACATGTAGTAATTTAATAATAAGAATACTGGTTATGATTATGATCATCACATTATGTAATTATTATAATCATTAATATAATTTAATAGGTTTAGTTTTGATTATAATATGTTACTATACTAATATGAATGATTTATCATTACATGTGTATAATTACATTTATATTCAGTGAAATGTACTCTTCACTATTCACTGAACTCATTGAAATATATTTATACTACACTCAGTGTTTATTAATATACACAACTATCAGTTGTAGGATGGATCACATGTTTTGTGTTAATAATCTCATTCAATACAACCACACTATGATGAACATTTGTATTTGAACATAACCAACCTTTGTCCTTCTATCATAATGATATTAATATACTATATGACTATGTACTAGGACTGGAATGAATATCCATTCTATCTGAATATTCATTTAATTACTATATATCTGAATGGATTTTTAATGTTAGGATATTCATTATATATCTGCACATAAACTGAACTAGTCAAATCAATAATTATAATAAAATGATGATAGATGATGATTGTGTTCATATTTCTTATCTTCTATAGTACTGAACAGATAATATAAACACTAAGTCTGTTAGTTAGTAGTTACTAATATAATGAGGTAATACATTACTTTACATTATAAATATGAATATCCAGACACTAAAAATATCAAAAGTATGATTCATTCATGATATAACAATAGATGACATAAAATATAATAATATATTTATATCATCTTGTCATATATACATCATAATTATCTAGTTCCTAGTATAAAGAACATGAAATATCATAATGTGATATATTATAGTTTAGTACTCATCACATTATAATAACATGTTTACATTATTATATTAGTGATAATACTTGATATTATATTAATATAGAAACACTACATGAGTCTTGTAAACATGTAATATAACTTGTAAATATATTCAGTACACTATAAACAACATGTACTATTGACATAATCAAATTCCAATCATTTCACATCTTTGTTGATATTGAAAAGCCTACTAGCATAGGAGTCAATACCTGTTAGATTTACTATCAAATTATTAATAATTTATTTATTATTTATTATATTACAGGTCAAGATGTACCTAGTTGGTATATTCCTACACCTGTAACTGAGTTCCCTTATCTCCTCCCTCCATGTACTATCACTATGTACAACTTTAGTGAGCACAAGAGAGTAGCTGATCAGTGCTATAGTCAACCATTCTATACTGGACCGAGTGGATACAAACTAAAATTAAGTGCAAATGCCAATGGTTACAGTACTGGTACAGGTACACATGTAGGTGTTGCTGCATACCTCATGAAAGGTGAATATGATGAGAGCTTGAAATGGCCTTTCAATAGTGAGATTACTATGCAACTACTCAATTGGAGGGAGGATAAGGGACATGTGGAGAAGACTATCGACCATTACAATGCACCATTAGAATCTCGTACAAGAGTAACACAAGGAGACACAGCTCCTAGTGGACTGGGTATACCTCACTTCATATCACACAGTGATTTAGAATACAATGCTAATTATAACACTGAATATATTAATAGTGATAAATTGTGTTTTGTAATATCTAAAATTATTATACATTAATAATATAAACAATAGTTATATAATTATTAGTTACATGTAATACAAGTAGTTTACTATATATTTTAGATGATAATATAGTATTTTATATTATATTAGTTTGTTGTTATGGTACATGTATATTAGTACATTTAATATTTTAATAAACAGTTATTAACATTATTGAATAATGGGCACTACAGTTTATGTAGGAACACATATTCCACACATGCATAAAATAGAATTCATGATATATAATTATGGAGGGCTCATGAGATATGCAACAATTTAAAGAAAAGCAGAAACAAGAAGGTATTGAGGAAAGGTATCCCTATGATTGCTTTGCAGTGACTAAATCAATCATGCACTAGTGTCCCTTTAGGCCTTTATGCATACTATGAAACTATGGCCTGAACAATGCATAATTGAAGTCTACAGATCTTTGATAAAACTGAAGTACTCCTTCAATGTTCTAACCTTATTCATTGCTGATGACTCTCTCATGTCTGAAACTCAACAACTCATTATAATTACTTGCTTTTCTTACTCGTTTAATATTCTTACATCATCTTTATACTGTTTCTCTGATATATACAATAGCTATTAGTATTAGATGCTCTTTTACATTCTCCTGCTAGTCTGAGGCTCAAGAGTGAGTTCTTCTACAGGCCATGCCTAGTAATTAGCTAGTCCCCATAATGATATAATATTGCAACTTCCTTAACTATGTTCACAATATGCATGTGTGGTCACAAACATTTAGTAAATGATTATAGTTCAAAACAAATGGAAGCCATCTGTATGAGTCATAAATAGACATTTGAAATGTGAATTAAACTCAAACACTCAAACATGGTCTGAATATGTCTTATTAGTTTTGTTGTATTCAACATCATTTTCTAGATTCTATATACTACTACAGTCAATTGACAATATTTTAAACTTCATTTACTAGTATATAATATCATATTTCATATATATAATTACATATGTAATGAATAATCAGTGACTGTATACTGGTAGATTTTCTCAGACAAGATAATATGTTTTTTGTGTGTATTACACTATCAGAATATATAAGTCATTAACAGTTTAGTTATACATGAGAAATTATCTAATAACAGTGCAGAACCCTCGCTAGCTTTTGCTAAAACAGCATGGCTTTAGAACAACTTTGCCTAAGTAACATATTGCAACAGCCCGAAACACACCATTTGTATCAACACTAAGAAATCAATAGTACATCATGAATATGCAAAATGTGGGGATAGCATGGCTATTAGATCTCTTGAAAACTAGCGAATTTCTGGACAAAACTTCACAAATAGCTGTATAAACACTCATTAGGACGATAGACAAAGCCCAAGAAACAAAGCTTCAAAGATACAAAAAACAATGTACAGAAAATGGTGTATGAAATGTACACATGATGTGACATAATGTTCATTACACAATATAATTATATAGTTATAATTTTAATAATACACTCATTAATTTATTCAAACATCTCTCTATTATAGATATTGTATAGTGTGAGGAATAATAACATATAATGATCAATAACTCAACAATAATAATAAACAACAGTCCTGAAGCAAAACAAATACACACACTATTCTTGCCTCTACTATAAATTTGCACAACATGGCGAGCACACTCTTTTGGCGTCATCAGCGTACAAATTGGATTCCTTGTACCTGATCTGATCATCGTCTGGCTCACTACCACACTGATTTTCAATCCACGCTTCAAAAACACAAAAAGCCCATAATTGTGATTTGTCAGCGTTTTTACAGCCAGGTTTGTTCTTACACTCCTCTAGCTCGATCTCTGATAGCCTAGCAAATCTGTCCTTCTGTTCATTGGTCTTGCCTTTTCTTTTCAAGAAAAGTGAAAGACCCCTTTTTCTTAATCGGTGGAGGGGAATAATCTTTATCTTGCCATTGACGATTCAACAAGATATTCCTTTCTGCCTGTTGACCTCTGCATGCACGTGTAGGAAGTGGCTGTCTAAACTACATATGCGCATGTGCGAACACACGTGCACAATGGCGACACGCAATATACTCAAAATATATATAATATATACTATGAATTTTCGGTGTATATGCTAAATATACAACCTGTCAGTTCAGAAGTTTTGAAAAAATATCACCCTCGGGTGATATTTTTCAAACTTCCTCACTGACTAGTTGTATATTTAGCATATACACCTCAAATTCATTATATATATTATACATATATATTGAGAAAAACGTATCCCTATAATTGCTTTGTGATTACTATGTATGAATCAATGCTGATGGCACTAGTGTCTCTACCTTTCTATGTACTCAAAAACTGGGACCCAAGGAAGTAATGTAATTGCAGTCTAAGTACACAGATCTCTGATGAACTGACTTAAGTAGTCGTTCAAGGTTCTAAATGATGACTTCCTCATATCTGAAACTAAACAATTTATTGTTATATACTTGTTAAAATTTCTTGCAATATCTTTATACTGTTTCTCTGCTATATACAACAGTTACTAGCTATTTTACATTCTTCCTGAATCTTCCTGCTGGTCTGCAGCTCAAGCGCGTACTCTTTCACGTACAAATTGAACGAAGCCCCAGGAATGATGCAACTTCCTTAACTACTTATACAATGAATACTCACGTAAATGATACAAACATAATTATAAATTAATTATACCACACAGAAAGCAATTATAGGGATAGCCCCCAAGACCCATAATAATTAATATCATAATGGCCACCACATATATATATAATATAATAATTATATATAATGTAGAGTTTGATGTTGTAGTGGTTCAGTTATTATAATCGTTATAATTATTATTATAGTAACTTGAGATTATATCATGTATTACTGAACAAAATAAAGCATTATGTAATCATCACTTACATCTTCCGACAATCTTCTTCATGAGTTGAAGTGCCCCTCTGCCACCAAATATGATATTCTACTCAAAAAAGTTCACGTTACTATGGATGACAGTCACAGCTCTCTTATCATTATTCCTTGTTCTGCTCCTTCTGGAAGGGTGAATCGAGCTGCATAAGATGGTACCTTCACTTGGCAGAGAGAAGAAGACAAAATAACAAGAACAGCAGGAGCATCCTTACGCAAAACGTGTTACTGACGTCACAACTGCGAATTCTGATATCTGATCTGCAGTATTAATAGGGTGGGGCTGGATAATTGCCACCCTACACTTGCCACAACAGTGTTTTAATTTTATGTTGCCATTGGCGTGCATTTATAAACAAGAAGTTTACCCTCTGATAATGCTCAATGATTATTGAAGGCTTGCAACATCAAATCAACCTCAAAACTCAGTGGTGAGCTTTGGCTTAGGGGAACACCAAGTGAAAGCAGTGCAAGTTGAGGGAAAGGAATATACTGAACAAGTTCAGAAGTTAACAATAGATTTGAGAGCGGTGAAATCGGGAATGTGATGAAATGAAAAGGCAAGCACGAGATATAACAGAAAGATTGTTAAAAGGGAGCTAAATACTGCTTGGAAAGGGCAGACTGATCTCTGCATGTAGGAGCAGACCTTCTATCTGCAGAGATCAGTCTACCCTTTCCGATCATATCAGCATTGAAGAAACAGCTCAGGATATTCAAGAGAAGAATGTGGAGTTATATAAAGCATTGCTTTTTTGTTCAAAAAGAATTATCTACCATTACTGATGCATCGTCTATCCTTTTTTAAGCAATAAAACAAAAGGTGATGGCAAGCAATACTCGACAATGATTTGAAAGTTGCATTATATTATATTAGCAGAACAGATTCCACCTGCTAATATATGTACTACTATCAAGGCAGTTCTCAAATGTTTCCTTCCTAAATTGAATATTGAACAATTGAAATTACCTATTAATTTAAAAGTGCACTGTGCTATATGTGAATGGAAGATCTGACAAATTAAAGCTAAAGAAGCTGGGAAGTATTGTTATTAATATAAACAAAACACTACTGAAGCACGTCTTCTTTTGAAGAATTTGAAAATTTTATTAAAATAGAGAGGTAAGCAAATAGATTAGTTTTTTTGAAGGTAAGGATCATAGAAATAGACCATATAAGTAAACATAATTTGCAGCCTCTAACACACAAATCATTAAAAACCAATGACCATACATACACTGGATGATGCTTTATCTAGGGCTACAGACATGGTAGGCAGTGTTGTATAATATGATCTGTGTATATTACTGCCAACCAAAATGTCTGCCAGCATTGATTTGTTTGTTGAGCCAAAAACAAATTAAGGATTCAATGTCCAATATCACTGGTGCCTACATTTTTTACTACATTTGCCTACTATGTGTCTTTGTACCCTCAACAATCAACTCCTTAAACTCATTCAACTCATACATCTTTATTATTTTTTTCATTAATACTGATTTGTAAAACTTTGGTGATAATAATAATAATGAATAATAATAATAATAATAGTGATAATAATAATAATACAATAATAATAATAGTTGCTAATAGTAGCTAATAATAATAATTAGTCTCAATAACAGTCGATTCTGACAATGTCTCAATATTTAGCAACTAGTTGTTATGTAATAGCTGTGAGATAGACACTTTAACTTTCAAATTTCAATTGGTGGGGCTGGAAACTAACAGATGAAATTTGAACAAGGTAATATTTTGTAAATTTATATTTTGAGTGTTTGAAACATAGATTCTAATTGTTACTAAAGTGTTTCAAGGAAGAGAGGTATCAGAAAATATATCTTGATAAGTTACCTTCATCAGTAAAATTATTACTACTGATGTTCTCTCATGAACTCCTTATTTAATGTACTTCAAGAGAGTGTTAGTTATTGCTTCACTATTATCAGGGACGCCATTGAGCTATGTGTTTCTGAGTTGTGTCATCTGGCTGATTTCTCTCTGTCATTGCATGATCATGAGTTCATGACACTGGATGGGTTATAGTCTTTGAAAATATGTGAGTGGTTTCCCAGATGGTTGACAGTACCTACACACTGAAATCTGTAGGGATAACAAACGCACCATTTGAATATATAGTAATTATATAGTAGCATTTTAAATACAGAAATGATTTAAGTTATATTTGGAAAGAGTTGTGGCTAGTGGATGTGTGTGTGTGTGAAGTGTTTCACTATGATTTAAGAACTGACTGCAGTGTTTCCTTCAGATGATGTATTGTCATCTAAACTAAATCTTTCGAATCTATAATGGATGAAACTCACAAATCTTATTTTTAGTTATACTATATCATGGGAGGTCATATTCCTTTAAGAACAATACACAATGATGATCTGCAATATCTTGAATCTAATTTGCTACTAATAGATTGGAAAAATATCTTATTTGGTTTATTTTCTGTTTTCATTGAATTATCTTCATGATAATACAATTCTCGACCATGACATAAAATCAGAATGTCAGTTTGGTGATGTAAATAATGATAGCAAATGATAATTTTTTCCAAATTTCAGGTATTGCAGATCACTGTGTTACCAGTACTTATACACTAACTACTAAGAGGCTTTCTTCAGCTGAATTGTATATCTTACTTCATTTTTGCATGATTTAATTATTATCAAGTTATTGTCTCTATAAACCACACTTGTTTAAATCTTGTAACATGTTACAAGTATTCATAGTTCTTTAATAAAACTTCGCTGATGCCCGGGTTCAGTTACGCCACTGAAAAGAGGTATAAAAGTCTGTGTGTTTGAGTTGATGCTATAAATGGTAGTCTTTGATGTTTATATTGTAAAAGAAGAGCCCATGGCAACACAATTAGGTACCTTAGTGGTATTGAAGTTACGAGCCCATTGCAACATAATTAGGTACCTTAGTGGTATTGAAGTTACGAGCCCATTGCAACACAATTAGGTACCTTAGTGGTATTGAAGTTATGAGCCCATGGCAACACAATTAGGTACCTTAGTGGTATTGAAGTTACGAGCCCATGGCAACACAATTAGGTACCTTAGTGGTATTGAAGTTACGAGCCCATGGCAACACAATTAGGTACCTTAGTGGTATTGAAGTTACATGTATGTAACCACTACAGTCCAAGAGTTCATCATAATTATATATTATTTATCTTCTCCTGATTTCATGACCTGTAGGAATACCAGATATTATCACTAAAGCCCATGTTTGTAATAATAATTATATTTGTACAAGTAATGTAGAATACTATTTAGATTTCCATTACTTACCTCAACAGGTGATCTGGAGAGGTATATTATCAATAATGTAATAACCTCATCAACATATCTGGATACACAGGAGATTAATGTACGCTATGTTAACAAATGCACCATCTACTAAATCATGAATATACATATATCATGAATAGAACCAGATGGAAATATAATAATGATTCACAACTGCTAAGTATATTTGTATACAATCAATTTATTAGATGAGTGCAGACCAACTACATATGATAGTACTACCTAAGGATCAGTGATATATCAGTATTTAGATGTTAATACAGTAAAATGATACGACAAATCATTTCTGTTTGCATACTGAAATATTGAGTTATTTAAATAATATTCATGTCAATACATGGCTTATTTAGTAGTGTTTGGTAGGCTTTTGTAGGTAGCAATTGAGTTAGTAAAGAGAGGTAAATGTCAACAGAAGGTGCTCCATTTATGTGCTGATGAGTATTACTGTTGTTGTACAGTACGCTATAAAAGCAAATTTTTAGATAGATCTAGTATTGTAGTAGTCTGAATGAGTTGTTGATGGTGTTTCAGGTACTGTTTGATACCTACAAGATGTTTTACTGGTGTGGAACGCATGGTTGGATAATATTTAGTTATTATGGTGACCTTTTTTAAAAAGAATATCATAATTTTGTCAATCTAATATACATGTACACATACATTTACATGTATTTAGCTAATACAAATACTGTACATGTATATACATGTATTATTAACACAGAGTCTGATTTCTATTTTGAAGTAACCTACATGTACAAGTTCCTTATCAGCTTCATCTTCTCTCAAGTTAATGGTGTCACATAGCACAAAGTCATGTCAGTTATACTGAAATGTCATGTGTATTATATAAATAATACAAATATTGTTTCATATACATGTACACAGGCATGGGGCGAAGCACTTTGATACTCGTGCTTGAGCATGCTTAAGCACAGTACTTGAAAGTACTTGTAATGTATTTAAGTACTTTTATTGACATCTAATAGGTACTTGTACTTAAGCACAGTGTAAAACATTCCTGTACTTCCTAAGTACTTTGAAGCACATTAAAGTACTTTAACACAGTTAGTTAACATTACAGGTGTTAAAACTAGCTATGTGTGATTGTGTATACTGTTATAGTATCAAGGATTTTCAAACAGTAGCGCCTGTCTTTTATATATGAGAAGTGTCAAATCTATACCAGAAACTTACACCACTGGTGAAAAGGGTTCTATCGGTGCCGTCATCATCCGCAGCTGTAGAACGTTTATTTAGTACAGCAGGAAAAGGTTTTACACCAGAAAGATGTAGACTGAATGACTCTAGATTTTCTAAGTTAATGTTCATTAGATGCAATAACTTTTTTAATTATTTCTAGTTACTATTTCCTATTGTTTTACTATGTAATATTGAAGATAGTGAGTAAAAGTGCTTAAGTACTGTACTAAAGTACTTGTACTCGTACTGATTACAGCTGTTAAAACCAAGTGCTTGTACTTGTACTCGTGATTTCAACCTTATAAAGTACTTGGAATGTACTCAAGTACTTTTAAAAGTACTTCGCCCCATGCCTGCATGTACATGTAACACATCATTTGTAACTACACAATTTACTTGTATTGTGGGCTTTAGGGTCAATATATCTAAATATTAGTATTTAAGTTAAGTTAAGTTAATTAACCCTTAGAGGACTGAGCTTGTTTCTCAAAATGTTTACCATTTCCAACACTGTCGTTTCTGCTGCATATATTTTGGCCACTGTTCACTTACGAGATCCCAAACTTGGCTCTTTTTCCGATATGGAGTACTACATGTGTTCTTCTACCCACTTGCTTACTGGGACTCGAAAGTCTCTAAGCACTTCGTAGGACAAATTAAATGCAGTGTGCTCCATGAAAGAATTCCTGGTTACAAAAGGATGGATTTACAACTCTTACCAACAAACATGACCAAAAAATTAGTATGGACTCAATACACTAAAGCTAATGAACAGTCCGACAGACGTCTTGCAGCATACACAACTTTCTGTTCCCTCTGGAAGAAGTATGTACCTCAAATTATAATCACCAAGCCACAGTCAGATTTGTGCTGGGTATGTCAACAGAATTCCAGAGTTATAACTGACGCAAATAATGCATCAGAGGATGTTAAACAACAGGTACATAAAATTACTCATTTTATCAACAAAAAAAATAGGTTCTTGAGCAAGCTAAACTACATATAGAAAGGGCGAAATATGAACGGCAATTTTACAAATTGCAATGTCAAATGAGCAAAGAGGACCTGAAAAAATTTTATTGTTTGCCAGATGGCACATACAAACAACCACCACTACTAAATGAAACACCTACCTCCTCTCTTGACATGACTCTCCATCTGAGTTTCGACTATGCACAACAAGTGCATTTCCCTAGTGATCCAATGCAACCTGGTCCCATATATTTTCTTACACCTCGAAAGTGTGGCATATTCGGGGTATGCTGTGAAGGAATACCCAAACAGGTAAACCTAACAAAATCTAAACAAACAATAATTTACTTTTACATTATCACACTAAGATTAATTACCTCATTGACGAACAAGTAGACACCGGAAAAGGGTCGAACACAGTAACCAGCCTACTCCACCACTTTCTTTCCATCTATGGGGTTGGAGAACAGAAACTGGCCATGCATGCTGACAATTGCATAGGTCAGAATAAGAACAACACAGTCATTCAGGTATGGCAAAATTTTACCTTTACAATACATTAATTAACTTAATTACTTGTTGCTTTATTCAACAGTATCTACTATGGAGAGTCCTTGTAGGCTTAAATAAATCTATTACCTTATCATTCATGATACCAGGCCATACGAAATTTACTCCAGACTCTTGTTTCGGTCTATTTAAACAACGATTCAGGAAAACTCGTGTGGAATGTTTAGATGACATTGTCAATGTTGTTGAACAGTCAGCAGCTGTCAATCATGCCCAGCTTGTGGGTACTCATAATGGGCAGGTCATTGTTCCCACTTACAACTGGGTAACATTCTTTGCAACACATCTTAAAAAGATAAGTAATATTACTAAATACCACCATTTTACTGCTTCTACCAACAAAAAAGGAATAATAATTTCCAAAATTTTGAGAGATTCTACTGAAATAGAATCAGCTCTATTAAAAGATGATTCATGGAATCCTACCATACATGAAATGCCACCAATTATTGAACCTCAAGGGATGTCAGCAGAAAGACAGTGGTATTTATACGACAAAATTCGACCATACTGTTCCGATAAGGCCAAAGACCTTACCGGACCCTTGCCATCAGTACCACGACCAGGAACACCAGTACCAACCCCTGTATCATCACCTCGATCTGTAGCACCAACTTCTAGAGTACAGTTTCAGTTGCCTACCTCCACACTTCCTCCTGCAAAGCGACAAAGAATTTGTGGAAACTGTGGTCAGGCAGGCCACAACCGTCGTTTATGCAAGAGGATAAATAGCTAACTCCCACGCATACACCATTTTATTACATCCATACAAATAAAGTTATAATTATATTCTATCCATAAAAAAACAAAGCTAATTGAACAGTCTCTGATACTTCCCGTTTAAATAATGCTACGCACACTGCTAGCAACATTCACTACACACTTAATACAAACATTAAAATATCTTACTCACCTTTCAGAAGTCTTCCGAGGTCCTAGAATCAACACAGATTCAAGAGAAAACCAGCAAATCATGGAGTCCAAATGACCTTAACCTTTCCACCACGCGGTTGATTCACATGACATTGAATAAACGGAGTTAATTTACGAACACGCGGGAAATGTATGAATAACTAGAAGAATGTAGAAACATTGTGGGGGCGAGCCTTCACGAGTTTATACGCATGCGCATTCCTACATCCACATTTAGTTGCATGGGAAATCGAAGTGAAGAGATCATGGCCAGTAGTAACTTGAAGAGGAAATTGGAATTTGACAATTTTGATGTATCTGAAATTGGAGAGGAAATACATTCTGGAGCTTTGGTTCACGGTAGAGTAATAGAGATGTCGCCAATAAAAAATAGCCGGAAAAATAAACATGCAGAAGATGAACTCAGATTCGCCAAATCAGCATGGCTTTGTGTACGCAATTGTCTTGTTTGTTGGTGTCCGTCTCTGTCGAGCTGCAGTCTACGTTGTCTTTCTTCTGGTTTTTCTAAAGACATTCTTTCCTGGCGATTATGACTTAGCTGAGCTAGTCTGGCAGCTCTCTGGTCATCATTTTCAGTAGACAGTCTTTGTCGCTGATTGTGACTTAGGTGAGCTAGTCTAGCAGCTCTCTGGTCGTCACTTTCCGTAGATAGTCTTTGTTGCTGATTATTACTTAGCTGAGCTAGTCTGACCGCTCTCTGGTCATCAGTTTAAGAAGTTCCAGTCTAGCACAACCTTTTTCAGGAGTTTCTGATTCTCTACGCCGTCTATCTGAGATCCTGCGTTTTTTCAGTCGCTCTTGGCGCTGTTCAGGAGTTTCTTCTTGTCGTGTTCTCTTCGCTCTTATTTTAGTTGAAATTGAATCAGCCATTTTGAACACGTGTGTACAGATAACGTGCAAGTCGCATGCTGATTTATTTTATTTCCATTGCATGTATTATAAGAGTTTTAACGGTAAGTAAGAGTTTTAACAGTAAGAAGTCGTATCTCTCTCTCTCTCTATATATATATATCGACGGAATCTCGTTTACACGACTAGTGTGGGGCTCGCTCAGGCTCGCCACAATTAATTAGCAAGACAAAAACGCGTTTTTCTAAGAAGTTGACAACCACGGTAGGACGACTTAAACTGGTCATAACTGAGCAACGCATTGCGATTTCATTGATTCAAAAACTAAATTGTAGCCAAGACAACAATCTATTTCAGAATACCAAAAAGTAAAAATTCAAATTTTGCACAACATCTGCTATTATTTTTCTAATATACGGTCACATATATATAATTATATATATATATATATATATATATATATATATATATATATATATATATATAATATACATATATACATATATATAATATACTGCTGCTAACTGATACAAATGTTTATGCATGCTCATCTTATCTTTCTTCCATGCCTTCAGCGGTTTAAGCTAGGCAAGCATAGTATGTTCTAGTGATATAAATATAATATATTTATAATACAAATGAATGTATTATTTAATAAATGAATAAACTAAATGATACGTCTCTCGCTCTCTCTCCGACTCTGTGTAAAAATTGTTCAAAAAATTGTCAAGCAATTGCGGACATAGACACTACATACTGTTGCTATGGAATTTCTGTATCCAAAGAGCTCCCAAATTCACTCCTGTAGTACATTCTAAGTGCAGTACACTACAGGCTCATTCATTTGTCTATCTTTATCGGATGTTAGCTGGGCTTCTCTCTCTATATCAATTAGTCTTGTCTGTGTTCCTATCTCTATCAGATGTTAGCTAAGCTTCTCTCTATAATTATATCAGCTAGTGTTTTCCTTTTCCATCTATGTCTCTCTCTCTATCTAAAGATCTCCTGAACACTCTTTATACTACTGTCTCCAAAGCTCTTCTCCCTCCATGCCTAAGTCCATGTTTGTCCTCTATCTATCCTAAACTCTCATTCTACTACTATCTCCAAAGTTATTCTCTCTCTTTGTCTATTTCTGTCGCTGATTATCACTCAAAGCTTCTTTTTCAATGCACAAATGTCAAATTTACTGTCAATGCCTCATTTTATTACATCACGTCAACGCACGCACATCAACATCTAATGATTTTCTGGGTCTTTGTTGCAAGGGAATTTAATTGTGACAGACAGACAACGGCATTATTATATAGATACAATTATATATATATATATATAATTAGGAAGTTAATTATTTTCCCTCCAACTATATATATAATTATATATATATATATATATATATATATATATATAATTATATATATACAGTGAAAATAATTAACTTCCTAATTAATAAGTTATATATTCATTTGGCTTTCCATTTTCCTATATAATTATACATGTACAAGCTGGAAAATAAGTAGACTGCAAAATCATCATAATAATGGGGTTTCTTTAGGTTTTGTTATGTAGATATATATATAATTATACATATATATACCATAGTTAAAAGAAACATCAAAGAGCCAACAGGGCATATACATGTATATGGCATATATCCCCGACTACAGGGCAGTTATACAACCGCAGGGAAGTTATACAACCCCATCAAAGTTCGTTCACGAGTACAGCAGGGATATATGCCATATATCACCACTGGTATGACGTCATGGTTTTGCACATGCGCATGCGCATGCACAGTCACAGAAACTCTAAGAGAGTGAAGGCCATGAAGCGTGTAAACACACAAAAGAAGCTGTCTTTGTCGCTAAAAAAGAGAAAGAAAGAACAAATAGATGGGCGTTTCTCTTTTGTTTCTTCATCATCGGAAACAGACAGTCTTAAGAAGAAGATCACTCCGCAAAATACTGAAAAAGTCACACAATGGGCTGTAAATATTTTCGAGGACTGGTTAGAAACCCGCAAGCAGTCTGGCAGAAGTGGGCCACCAAATGACATTTTACTGAGAAATGAGGCAAAGGAAGTACGTGATTGGTTGTGTACATTTGTCTCTGAGGTTCGTAAATCAAATGAGGATCCATACTGTCCAAGAAGCCTGGTGTCCATAATGTGTGGATTGAGTCGATACATTGACACTAACTAACTCACCATATAAACTCAAAATTCAGAATCCAGATGGTGAATTCGAGTCTCTTCATGCACTTCTTGAAAATCTACACAAGGAAGGAATAGGAGAAACATCAGCAACAAAAGCAGGTATTATAATGAATGAAGAAGAAGACAAATTATGGGAGAGCACAGTTCTAAATTCAGAAACCCCAGATGGTCTTTTGAATGCAGTTTTCTATTATAATGGGTTGAACTTTGTTTTGAGAAGTGGCTGAGAACATTGCAATTTAACACTGGCTCAGTTGAATTTTGGTTATGAACCAGATCCGGATTGCCCTGACCAAATGCTGGAATTTGTTGAGTATGTAGAGCATGGATCCAAGAACCGCCCTGGGGGTAGAAAGCAGTTAAACCTTGAAAATAAGAAAATTTGTCAATATGCTAGACCTGAAGTTGCTAATCGTTGCCATGTTTTTCTTCTCAAATTATATATCTCCAAACTTCCTGATGGTCTTCATGAAAACAGTGTGTTTTATTGCAAGCCTTTAACAAAAGTACCAATTGAAGATTCTGCCCCATAGTATTCTGTTATGACAATAGGCCACAACAAACTTGACACAAAATTGAAGGATATTTGTTCACAAGCTGGTATTGATGTTGAGAATAAATCAAATCACAGCCTGCGTGCAACTTCAATTTCCCGGATGAACAGTGCCTCCAACCCAGAAAAGGTAATCATGGAACGCTCTGGACACTTATCTAAAGAAGGCTTGAGATCATATGAGCGAACCTCTGTTCATCAAATACAAACAGCTTGTAAAGCCACAGTTACAAACAAACAAAAGGGAAATGATGAAAACCAAGCCAATTTGACTTTAGAATGCAAGCCTCCCATCGAAAGTCTGCCACCCATTCCTCCTAGCGATGCCTTGAAAACACTCAACTTTCAAACTGTACATGGAGGTGTCTTCAATATTAATCTTCACATCAATCAATAAACCAGTTATAACAATAAACTCAATATACCCACCATTTAATGTTTTCTTATCATAATCACATTGCAATATTAATAAACTTTAATGTTGATCATTAAGCTAATTAACCATGGTGGATATAGCGGTGTGTGTGTGTAAATATGTTCCAGAAGATATAGACCATGGCTTCTTAAGATATCACATGCTTGAACCTGTATGATGTCATGGTTTTGCACATGCACAGTCACCGAAAGTGTAAAGAGAATGAAAGCTATAGGAAGTGTGTTCGAGAAATAAACACAGAAAATAAGCTCTCTTTGTCTCTTTAAAAAAAGAACCAATAGATGGGCGTTTCTCCCAGGAACTATTCGTTTGATTGCCCCATATCGCTGAAAGTGTAAGTTGTGTTAGCCTGTTACTCGTGTCCATTGTCCTGTTCTTCTTTGATGTTTCTGTTAGCTATACCATGGCTTCTCGGTATATATGGTGAACATAAGACCCTCGCACCTTGATATTGGCCCTCGAAGCCATGGTATATATATTACATATAATTATATATAAAGTATGATGGTGATATCATCCCTTTCATGTGGTGAGTTCTATATATTGTATATAGACCTTCCATTTGCACACTATGCAGGAGATGTCACCATCATAAAATATATTGTATATACGTAGCATCCTAATAGGTCATATACACCCTCGTTTTGTGTCCTTGGATGTGATATATTTTGTATATACGACGTATTAGCATACTATGTAATATGTACATATATATACACAATGGTGTTGTTTTAGTTAATTCTATAACTAAAACTAATCTTGTAAAGGTATAATAGGCACTTTTAGTTAGTTAACTAAAACTAAAACCCTTTTAGTAAGCCTAATATTATTTTAGTTAATTAACTATAACTATAACTAAAAGCACAAGCACATGTTCTACTAGTGAAAATGTACTCAAGTACAAGATGTTATCAGAGATGTAAAAAGAAAGAAAGAAAGAAAGAAAGAAAGACACCTGAGGCAATGGAAAAATGAAAAATGAGAGTTGCATGTACAAGTACATTTCAGTACAAGCACAAGTACAAGTTCTACTAGTTAAAATGTACAAGTACATGTACAAGTACATTTGAGTAGAAGCACAAGTACAAGTTCTACTAGTTAAAATGTACTCAAGTACATGTACATGTACATTTGAGTACAAGCACAAGTACATTTGAGTACAAGCACAAGTACAAGCTCTACTAGTTAAAATGTACTCAAGTACATGTACATGTACATTTGAGTACAAGCACAAGTAGAAATTATACTAGTTAAAATGTACTCATGTAAATCTACAAGTACATTTGAGTACAGGCACAAGTACAAGTTCTACTAGTGAAAATGTGCTCAAGTACATGTATGTACATTTGAGAAGCACAGGTACGAATGCTTCTAGCTGAGAAGTAATGAAGTCAAAGCATTAGTACTAGGTATTTAGGTGCTGTTCATATGTAGCTGACAGATTGTTAAACTTCCATTCCACTTTGATATATTACATCTGCAAGCTTTATTCAATTATAACAAATTGACAGTATTTAATGCCTCCTTTGATGAAAGGACTTAAAAGTACTTCAATGTACTCAACTAAAGACTTTGTGAGTATTTTGTATTAATGAGGAAGGAATTCAAGTATCATTACTCTTATATGCACACTTATTTTAGCCCATGCTAAAACAATGCTAATAACAAGTAATTCAATATTATAGTAAGCTTTGTATATGATCATCATCTGAATGATTCAATGTAGTTGGTTGAAAACAGTACAGACATGAAAGCAGTGACTGTTTTACACTGTCACACACTGTCATACAGTGTTATCCATTGTACTATCAAGTGAGTTACTGTTTTACACTAACACACAGTTATACAAGTGTTCTCCATCATACTAACAAGTGAGTTACTGTTTTACACTAACACACAGTTATACAAGTGTTCTCCATCATACTAATAAGTGAGTTACTGTTTTACACTAACAAACAGTTATACAAGTGTTATCCATTATACTAACAAGTGAGTTACTGTTTTACACTAACACACAGTTATACAAGTGTTCTCCATCATACTAACAAGTGAGTTACTGTTTTACACTAACACACAGTTATACAAGTGTTCTCCATCATACTAACAAGTGAGTTACTGTTTTACACTAACACACAGTTATACAAGTGTTATCCACTATACTGAGTTACTGTTTTACACTAACACAGTTACACAGAGTTGTATGTTGTATATACATGAAAAGATAGAGTGTCCTATACTGTTACTGACACTGATGTATTATCATGTCTAGTGTTACACAGATATGGTTTCTTTATCAATATTAATAATTCGTATATATATAAACTAGTGCTGGGTCTCGATAATCAAAATATCAATAATCATTATCGATATAGCATATTTAGGAATAATTGATATCATGACCAGATATCAATTTGTACTTATGCACATGTGCATTCAGTACAAGGCATTTGTTTTTTTAAAAACATCCTAGTAACTTAACTTACAACTGGTTTTATATTTAGTACATGATACCAAAATTATGTATTTCATGCCAATTAGTGGAGGGTCTTTCCTGTCAAGTAATTAATTACTTCTTCTGATATTATCGATAATCAATCGATATTGGGTGTGCTAATAATCGATATTGATGTCTCTACTGATTCCCAGCACTAATATAAATACTGTTATCAGTTAATACAGATAGAGCAACATATTGAACTTCTCTTGTGAGTGTGCCTTCAATATAATCACTACCTTCCTTTGTCAATGTAGACAAGATTAGCAAAGCATTCCTTTGTTTGTTCTATTCATGTCTAAAAACATCAGTTTTGTCTCACACGTGTCTGTATCTTTATTCATAACTGTATGTATACTTGTCTGTCTATTTGTCTGTCTATTTATGAATGACTTCAAACATATTATTATATCTGTGATTGTTCTATATCCTCACTCTTTTCATCTTCATACAATTGGTCAATATTAACAGAACACATCTCAAAGTCTGTAAAGTGTTTGATAAAATCTTCATAACTCATCCAAAACTCTCCATCCTCTTTTACTCCATCTTCCTGGAGTTCACGATGCTTAGCAGCTGGTAATTTCTTCCATGTTGGAGAACTATAATATACAAAATAGGAATACACATATGTACATGTACACGTACATGTACACATACATGTACATGTACATGTATGTGTACATGTATTTGTACTTGACTACTGGTACTTGTACAGTGTAGTACATATATATGAACACACAAGTACACTAGTACATAATTATACACATATGTACATGTATGAGCACTTGTACTGTGTAGTACATAGCTATGAACACACAAGTACACTAGTACGTAATTATACACATATGTACATGTATGAGCATTTGTACTGTGTAGTACATACCTATGAACACACAAGTACACTAGTACATAATTATACACATATGTACATGTATGAGTACTTGTACTGTGTAGTACATACCTATAAACACACAAGTACACTAGTACATAATTATACACATATGTACATGCATGAGCACCTGTACTATGTAGTACATACCTATGAACACACAAGTACACTAGTACATAATTATACACATATGTACATGTATGAGCACTTGTACACAGTAAAAATAAAATTGTTAAAATAACAAATTTATTTGTTAGTACAGTTGCAAGGAATTATAATTTAATTGGTTGTGTATGTTATTATCCATATAATGCAATTATAATCAAATAATTGTAATCTCATTATCCTTATGCTGTCTATTAGATGTAAAAAGTAGAATATTTATTTTAATTGAACCATTCTAGGTTGCCAAACCTTCTTTATGCATCTAATTTAAGATATTAGGCATGCTAATTGATTACAATAGGTACATATATCTTTTACGTATTTTAATATAATTAGACCAAAATAGCTATGGTGTTAGATATATGTATACTGAACAACCACCTAATTGTTAAATCCTTGCAACTGTACTAACCAATATATTTGTTATTTTCTATTTTTACAGTGTATTGTGTAGTACATACCTATGAACACACAAGTACACTAGTGCATAATTATACACATATGTACATGCATGAGCACCTGTACTATGTAGTACATACCTATGAACACACAAGTACACTAGTACATAATTATACACATATGTACATGTATGAGCATTTGTACTGTGTAGTAGATGAACACATGTGCATACACTTACTTGTCACTCCAGTCTCCATTCCACTCTTTTTGTCCCCATGGGTTACAAATTCGAAGTAGTTTCACAGTTTTTCCACTCACAGTCACCTACATAGCATAATAAGTATATAGATTTCAGTTTTTTAATAACAACATCTTCATTACTGTTGTTGCTCCAGTAACAGAATAGGCGTGTCCCTTGATCAGACCTGAAGCAAGCTTTGCCTCTATATCCTGTCGTCCAGTAGCCTAAAAAAAGAGAAAAACATGATGAAAAAAAAGAGATGCATGTACTTTTTACTTTGTTTTACTTCAATGGAACAGCTCATGAGGAGTCTGATAAACTACGCAATATATTACCAAACATATCCGGTTGACGCTTCTAACTTTCAACCACACCCCCTGTGAAATCAGTCATTTGTTCTGAAGTCTTGCCTCCTTTCAGAGTCTCGTAACCACTGTATAGTCTACATGTAGATAGATAAATGAATTAGTAATAGATGGATGGATGCCTTGGATGGACAAATAGAGAGATAGATGGATGAATGAATGAATGAGTGAATAAATGGATGAATGGATACATAAAATTGATGAATGAAAAGGTGGATCTATGGATAAATAGATGGATGGATGGAGAGATAGATAAAAAAAGATGAATAGATACATAGATGAATGAATGATGATCGAATACTGGAGGATGAGTGGATGAATGAATGATGATTGAATACTGGAGGATGAGTGGATGAATGAATGATGATGAATACTGGAGGGTGAGTGGATGAATGAATGATGATTGAATACTGGAGGATGAGTGGATGAATGAATGATGATGAATACTGGAGGGTGAGTGGATGAATGAATGATGATTGAATACTGGAGGATGAGTGGATGAATGAATGATGATCGAATACTGGAGGATGAGTGGATGAATGAATGATGATCGAATACTGGAGGGTGAGTGGATGAATGAATGGATTAATGAATAGATGATTGGATGAATAACAAATCAATGGGTTGATGAATGATGGGTGGATGAAGGAGGTGAGATTAGATGAACGGATAGATAATGAATAAGACATTCATGAACAAGTACATGTATATTAGTGTTGTTTCACTTCTAGTAGTTTCTCACAATTTAGTTATAGTTATAGTTAATTAACTAAAACAATATTAGGCTTACTAAAAGGGTGTTAACTAACTAAAAGTGCCCATTTTTAGTTACAAACATGTAATTTAGTTATAGTTATAGTTACTAAAGCAACACAATACTATATATATATACATGTATAATTATATATATATATATATATATTATATATATATATATATATATATGTATATAATCACACAACTAAATATACTTAGCATAAGCCTTTTCCAACAGAGCACTCCAAAATTCAATATCATCTTCAGAATGTATGAACATCTCCCTTCTCTCCTAAAACTTGCTTCCTAGTTTCAACGTCAGTCACAGATTTACAAACACTTGGAAAATGTGATTCTCTGCAGTAGCAACAGTTTACCTTTTGACTTCCAACTACGAATGTGGCTGTTGTAAATGGTATGAACCTTCTGTAATCACGTGATGTAGATGAGGTTATTGTCTTGTATCAGCTCTCTCTCTAGCTTCGATTTCTTGTTCAATCAGTTCCATCAATGGGTCTAGTTCCTAATTATCTCCAGCGATGTGTCTGCTCACTACAAGTCTCAACTCAGACGGCAACTTGTTCATCAGTACGGATGAAAGCAGAGTACCGTAGGCATCTGATGTAACTCGGAGAGAATCTCCATGTGTTTGTTGACAATTACTTGTTTGTTCCCAAACCTCCTCTTCAGTATCCTTGTAGTTGGATGCTGTAAGGGAGAGGCCTGCTATTGCTTCGGATGCACTGTGCTCAATCATTGACGTTAAGTAGTTGAATTTGTCAACATCTGAGAGGTCGGTGTTTCGATGAACAGCCGATTCGAAGGAATCCCAGAAACTGGTCCATCTTGACTCATCTCCGTTAAACTTCTTAAGTGACAGTTTAGGTAGCTTCACCTTCGTAGTGCTGGATACAGTTGCTGTGACTGTTTCAGAGGGAGGACTCACACGAGGTGTCGGGGTTGGAGATCTTGATGGTGACAGGGACGTAGATCATGAAGGTGTCCTCCTATCGGTACTTGTATCTGTAGCACCATCACTCATTTTTTCAATTTCTCCCAATACCTTCGTCAATTTTATGATGGTTAGTTGAATTCTTTCAGCAAAGATATCCGACTGCTGTATTTCCTCCTCCACTTCTTCATCAGGGGTCTTTTCCAGTATCTTCTCATCGAGTGTGGTCAAAATAGTTACCTTTTCTTCAAGTGATTGTTTCAGTTGCATTAGTTTTAGAATGTCTGTACTCTCCTCTGTCAGTGCTTCGTCTACTTTCGTCAAAGTACGAGTAGTAGAGCCTCGGTGTCCTCCTCGTATTCGTTTCTGTCGAGCGTATTCACTCATCTTCTTTGGGCGTCAATTGGAATACCACGTGGTGATCACAAATTTCTGTCTCTCGTTCACGATACGGCTGAAACAGCTCAAGAGAGTCGACTAATCCGGTTCGGCGGACCATGTAATATAACTTCAATTGTCTGACTTGATCTTTGTTCGACACTTATTCGCCCTTGATACGCACTCAGTTTCACAACAACTTGTTTATTTTTCATTCAATTAAAACTACAACAATATTCATAGTCAAATCAATAAACAATAATAATATTCATAATCAAATTTACATCACAAATACTATCACTCATTACAATTATGTGATATATTAATTGAAGGATCGATATAATCACCAGTTCATTAGGAGCTCAAGCCACAGGCTGTATAAGTAGACATCTCCATGGTGATTATAAAATTTGTCAATGGAATGCAATTAAGGTACACAAAGGGAAGTCTTTACAAGTGATGTAGGGAGGAGACAAACTGAAAACAAACACTTAGTACACTTGAATTATCACTTGAAACTGGAGACCTTTATGTAAACTGTAAAGTAATTACCTCTTCTTATGAGCCCCATGGTATTGCCCATGTACCATGGTATTATAACATATTATAATTATAATGTACTATAATAAATTCTCATTATACTTTATAGTAATTGGTTTTATAATTTTCAGATATGCAAGATATTTCATCATCAACAATACACATTTGAAAGTAAGAAAAATGATTTTCATAATAAATATAATTATTATAACCCTATCATAATTATATATACAGCATCTGATATTGACCTAGAGATGGACTACAATCAACTTCAAGATAATATAATATTATAATGAATACTAAATGCTCACTGCACTGGCTTTAATCTTGTTATGGTGTGTATAATGTATTATTCAATAATACTAAATCAATGATAGGAAATTTATCTATTGCAGTTTGTGTTATACTAATTTCAATATTACATTTCATATTTCTAATGATGATATAATTATAGTAAAGATGATGTTTATCTTTTCATGATGTTGAGTGTACACTTATGATTAGATAATAGTAGAGTGTGAAATACATAACTAGATTAGGTAGTTTGGGTGTGTCATAGTATACTACACTTCCTATGATGGCTATTTCTAATATCACTGTTCATGAATCACTACCTACTGGTGGATATGAAGATCAACTATTTCTTGATCTTCCTCCAGAAACACCTCATTGTCCAGTGTGTCTGTTAGTAGTTAGAGAACCACATGTGTTAGTGTGTTGTGGAACTCCTATTTGTCAGGTAACGCATTATTATGAAGAATTCTAACAAGTGAACTAATCCAATATGATAATTATTATTGTACAGAATTATAATTTAAATACTAGACATACATGTACCTTATGCTTATTTTAACATTAAATATATAGTGCTGTTTGTTTCTGCTATTGATTTTATCAGGGCTATGAGCTCCAGACTGTGTATGCAAAAAAACAGTCTTACTTGATTTCCAATTTTTTTCTAAGTGGGGATATCATCTTATTAGCAAAGCTAATTCAACTCCCTAAAATAACTTCTTAGTTACAAAATTTTGTTAAATTCTGGAACTAGTCGACTGAGAAACGAGCAGTTGAACGTAAAAACTTGAAATTCAAATAAGACTGATTTTCACTTGCACAGTAGTACACATGTATATAGAATACTCAGTAAAACATGAAAATAGTCATAATCTCTATAACTATGAACAAATCATAATCAATAATATTAATTATTATTATAATCATTGATATTTTCAGGTGTGTATAGAACATACTAGAGCAAATAAACAGTCCTGTCCCTCTTGTAGTACAAAAGAGTATGCTAACATATTTAATAGAAAACAACATGGTGAACTATTGAAATTGAGACTTCGTTGTACAAACAATGAGAAAGGGTGTGAATGGGTGGGAGAGCTGGGTGATCTAGAGAGACACCTTACTAATGAGTGTCTATATGTGGAGGAGACAACTAGTGAAACCAATATAATACAAGAGGAAATCGATATGCTGCAAGAGAAGGTTGAAGCAAGCAGAAAAGAAATAGTCCAGACAGTTCCAGATGAGCTGATGATGTTACTAGAGGATGTTACAGAGGAAGAGTGTGAAGAGATATTAGAAGAAGTTTATGAGAAATATGGAAGAGAAATGGAACATGAGTTCATGGAAGGCAAGGAAGAAATGATGAGGGAGTTTAAAATGGTACGCGAAAGGGCAGATAAGCTACACCAGCTGATGGAAGAAGAGCTCAGAGAACTGAGAAAGCTACATGAGAAAATAACCAGAGATCATGAAGAACTACTAGCACAAATACAAGCCAATGATTTACACAATTCTCGTAGAATACTACAGTTGAAACAACAGTTATCACGAATGAAAGGTATTGTATTTACTGACATTTTAAGCATACTCAATGTTAAAGTGCATAATTCAAAACCAGCACATATTCTCTAAACCTGTCAGTAACAATGAATGTCTTATCTGCAGCTATGCAAGTTATAGAATCTGATTATTTTACAATTATAGTCGTGAACTGGGAGTAAGAATATATGTGTAGTCAATAATTAATAAATAATTGGTAGACCTTTTTAACACTTGTAAATATCATTTCTCATCAATCAGCACATGTGATACAGGAGATACATGTATAATGTTTATAATCAATGAAATGACAATATGTATATTAGTACAGCATAGATGTATTACCAAAAGCATATGAACAGTGAAACTATATTAGTACACCATCTATGCTGTACTAATATAATTATTGTCAGAAACTTAAGAACAGTGAAACAGCAAAGCAGCTTCCAATCCTGGGAACACAGATTGTCTAATTTTATTTATAAAAACTTCCATATAAGGAGTTTTATGTGGATAGTATTATACAAACGAGTATACACTGAAGTGGTTATGAGTAGGTAAAACATCCTCCCAAAATACATACTAGCACAATAATGATATCACAGGCACTTAACTGTGCAAGCAAACAAATAATTAGAGAGTCTGCAGATTAGTGTGTTGAACACCTGCATAACCAGGACTATGAGATCCTTAGGATAGACTTGTGTGTTGATTTTAACAAGTGGTGGGAATTAGTAATTAAATACTTCACAGGAAAGACCTCCCACTGCTTAGCATTAAAATATGTATACCGAATATAAAGATATTACACACATGTGCATGCATTCAGTAAAAGGCCATCCTTGAATCCCAACAAATGTCCTTTAGGAATATGTAATACATTCAAGTGATAATATTATTGTGATAGTATGATTTATAATGCTACAATTAAACATCCATAATGGTAATGAAGAATTTCACAACTAATTACAATGTCCATTCTAAATGATTAATAACTCCTTGTTTGTTTGTTAAAGAATCTTCTTTCCACATAGTAAGTTAGAATTTTGAGTATTATAAAATATGAGAGTTATAGAGTTGAATAAAGCTATATAGACCTTAAGGCTCCACCCACACAATATTTCCTAATTAAATTTAGGTTAATAACGAAAATGCTTATTTCAATTATAGTCGGTAAAGAGTTAAATGTAAGTGTGTATAATGAATTATTATCATTTCATTCGCTGAATTAATTAATTTTTATAGGAATTGTAGTTCCCATTTGGTATCCTCCTCCTCCTAAAACTACAAAGTCTATTTCACCATTTATAATAAACATTGTTAACTTTTCTGAACACAAAAAACTTAACAATACATACTATAGTCCACCTTTCTATACCAGAATAGGTGGCTATAAGTTAGAGTTAAGAGTGGATGCAAATGGGGATGGTGATGGTAAAGCCTCGCATGTTTCCATGTTTGTGTGTCTGATGAAGGGAGAAAATGATCAATACCTACAATGGCCATTCAAAGGTGATATCACTATACGACTACTCAACTGGAAGGAGGATAAACAACATGTGGAGAAGATCATTCAATTCAACGAGAGTATTGACATTGAGTGTAGATCAAGAGTTATTGAAGGAGAAAGAGCACCGGGGTGGGGTCTTGATTTAATATCTCACGATAACCTACACCTTGACCAGGAAAATAACCGTGCGTATTTACACAACGATACTTTGTGCATTGAAATACACAAAATCACTTTACCAACAGGTAATATAATTGTGTTACATTACACTCAGTGTAGTACATACTGTTTTACAACTTGTTATATCCAAATCGAGACTTAACAATTGTGTAGAAAATAATTATTACAACATATGAATTATGCTGTTATCTTAGTAAACTGGTCAACATAATTATCACTGTAGTAATCAAAGTATACACATTTAGCAAAGCTATACTCTTTGAATGTGAAAATGTACATTCAAAGGTCAGTACCTATGCACAAAGATTACAACCTTTGTTCATATTTACCTTGGTCCAATACAAGCACATTATATCCACCAACCTGTAGTACATGAAGACTTCTTATGTCCCACAAAATGAAGGTTGAAATATAAGTAAATACTGATTACATCATCCTGTACAGAAGTACATCTTGTTTCTAGTATGGTTAACAGGTTCTGTTCAATTGTGTTACAATAATATACCTTTCAATAGTATAGTTGTGTTCCACTGTAATTATAGCCAGGAGCAAAGAAAAGATTCTTTGTCTTTGTATACACATCAACAGAAGTTTATATAGCTGTACATGTATAAACACATGTACAAGTACATGTACATGAAACATAATTCATACATGTACATGTATAATGTAAAAGGAAATGTGTACATACACACACCAGACAACTCATAATCTTGTGGATACACTCCTGTGTCTAACAAGTAATATAGAAACAAAGTGACACTTACATGTATGTACATGTACATTTTACACGTGTTTAACTGGAATAAATCCTGATAAAGGATGTATGTACTTAATAAAAACAAGAAAAACGTATCCCTATGATTGCTTTTGGTGTCCAGCATTCAGTAATCATCGCTGACTTTATCATGCCTGTAACACAACAGCCTATTACAGTTATTATTTTGATTATCTACTTTGTTTACCTTTTAAAGAAGGTAGAATAGTTACCTAGTAGTTCCAGTTTCTAATTCTATGTAAGCTACAAGCAGCTTTTATTCTGCTGAGTTCGAGTGCGAGTTCTAGTACGTGTCACGCCAATTAATTGACTGAGCCCCCCGGGAATGACGCAACTTCGTACACACTATGGTTCAGTGATCATGCCCTGACTAACATACTGCCCCTAATGACTAGTAATTCTCTCATCGTCTCACATTTCTGCCATTTTCTATATACATTGTACATATAGGAAGCCCACTAAATGTGGTATCCATTTCCCTGGATATCAAATATTATGAAATGCGAGTGTTTAAAGGTCATGTGATCAAATTATCATAACCTATAAGACTGTTTATCACAGAGCCATACAGCTATCAGATATGTTGGTAGAGGTGTATTGGTACTCATTGGTTAACATGCTATGAGAAAATGGTAAATGTGGATTGATATAAGCTGAAGATACATTTTGATATCCAATTATTTGAGAACAAACTAGTTATATACTGCGAGGGAAATAATCCTCATGATAAACATGTTGTCACTATCAAAAAAGATGTTATTATAATATTATACACATGTGTTTAACATGTATGTGTGGAATAAATCATGATAAAGGATGTAGTATGTACTTAATTAAAAACATGTGATTAATAAGTAACAGTACTAACCATGCAACCAGTATATATGATATTAGTATTGATATCAGGACATTCAAACACAAAAGAGTTTTAAAGGTAAATAAACAGTCTGATTTGATACTTTTATATTGTACATGTACATGGATACTATTAAACTATTAATATATATATCTTGTTATATCTCAATTAAGACTTTACAATAGTTTAGAAAATAATTATTACAATACACAAATTATGTTCTTATCTGGTCAACATAATTATTGCTGTAGAAATCAAACTATATAGTCCCTTTGTAGTAACATGATATTCTTACACATAATTATTATGAAAATTGAATAACTAGTACATCACCTTTTAGCTCATGAATTATTCTTGAGGGATGTGGGTAAAATACATACATGTACATGTAATATGCATTTAGTAAAGCTATACCTTTTGAATATGAAAATGTACATTCAAAGGTCAGTACCTATGCACAAATATTACAACCTTTGTGCATATATTTACCCTGGTACCAATACAAGCACATTATATCCACCAACTTGTAGTACATGAAGACTTCTTATATCCCACAAAATGAAGGTTTCACAAATTGAAGTATTAAGTAAATACTGATTACATCATGCTGTACAGAAATATATCTTGTTTATAGTATGGTTAACAAGTTCTGTTCAATTGTGTTACAATAATATAGCAGTTGTGTTCCACTGTAATTATAGAAACAATGCCAGGAGCAAAGAAAAGATTCTTTGACTTTGTATACACATCAATAGACGTTTATATAGCTGTACATGTATAAATACATGTACAAGTACATGTACATGAAACATAATTCATACATGTACATGTACATTGTGTACATGTATAATGTAACATGACATGTGTACATACATGTACATGTTTAATGTAAAAGTACATGTGTACATGTACATGTACATGTATAATGTAAAAGACATGTGTACATACATGATGTTATCTGAGATGAAACAAAGAAAGAAAGAAAGACACCACGCAATGGAAAAATGAAAAATGAGAGTTGCCTCAGTTGGGATTCGAACCCATGACACTCTGCACTCCGGACAGATGCTCTACCAACTGAGCTACCAAAGCAGCTCAGCTGGCAGTGTCCGAATCAAACATCTCATATGCCTGTATACATGTGCATGTATAATGTAAAATGACATGTGTACATACATGTAGATGTTTAATGTAAAAGTACATGTGTACATGTACATGTATAATGTAAAAAGACATGTGTAGATACATGTACATGTATAATGTAAAATGACAAGTGTACATACATGTACAGGTTTAATGTAAAAGCACATCTGTACATGTACATGTATAATGTAAAAGGACATGTGTACATACACACACCAGACAACTCGTAGCAGTCTGATTTGATTCTTTTATATTGTACATGTACATGGATACACACAAAATAGACGTTTATATAGCTGTACATATATAAACACATGTACAAGTACATGTACCTGTTCTCACTGGCGTATGAGATGTTTGATTCAGGCCCTGCCAGCTGAGCTGCCTTGGTAGCTCAGTTGGTAGAGCATCTGTCTGGAATACAGAGTGTCGTGGGTTCGAATCCCACCTAAGGCAACTCTCATTTTTTCATTTTTCCATTGCCTCAGGTGTCTTTCTTTCTTTCTTTCTTTCTTTCTACATCTCTGATAACATCATGAAACATAATTCATACATGTACATGTAATAATGTAAAAAAACATGTGTACATACATGTACATGTATAATGTAAAAGGACATGTGTACATAGATGTACATGTATAATGTAAAAGGACATGTGTACATACACATGTACATGTACCTGTACAATGTAAAAAGACATGTGTACATACATGTACATGTACATGTATAATGTAAAAGGACATGTGTACATACACATGTACATGTACTTGTACAATGTAAAAAGACATGTGTACATACATGTACATGTACATGTATAATGTAAAAGGACATGTGTACATTGTACATGTATAGTGTTAAAGGACATGTGTACATAGTACATGTACATGTATAATGTAAAAGGACATGTGTACATACATGTACATGTATAATGTAAAAGGACACATGTACATACACACACCAGACAACTCAGCAGTTTGATTTGATTCTTTTATAGAAAAGAATATGTACATGGATACACACAAAATAAGTACAAGAAAGTGTTCATTACTGAGTATTGAGTATTAGTATCAACATTATATACTGTGTATCAGTGTATCACTATGAACAGAGTCACTGAAAAGATTGTGTAAATGTTTTAGCTCATGAATATTATTATTCTTGAGAGGTGTGGTTAACATACATGTACATACATGTACATCATAGATAATAAAGTAAAGGGATTGGAAACCCATGATGGGCATGGCTTATTATAGTACAATTTCTATTGTGTGCCTAGTGACCAGGCTACTTGTTATTTCGCATGTTGCAGGCCTCAGCAAGCCTATGTAAACACGGTCAAAAGGAAGAAGAAGCTTACACTAAAAAGACTATTTCTGCACACAGTTGGAGGGTAAGCAAAGAATTGCCAGTATTTGAAGGTGCGCACAGCTTCTCTCGTCCAATAATATAAAAGATTTACTGAAAAGTCGTACTATAAACTTCATGCACTCCTGTTTTATTTACCCTGCAGTTGTCAACACATTTTTTCACTGTACCTGTTACTCAAAAACTAATAAATGTAACTACTAATAGTCATAACATGTCATAGTACTATATGTGGGTCATGAGACGAACCAAGTTTGGAACTTCCAGTACAAATAATAATCTCTCTACTCATCGAAATCTGCTCGAATGGTACATAGATCAGCTGTACCTGTAAGTTTCACAGCAATAACCTAAATGGTGATTTAGACCCATTACATAAAAGCAGAATGATTGGGTCATGAGACAAACCACGATTTAAACTTACAGCATTAAAACATTAGCTACTAAGTTACCTGGACTTCCTATACTTTATTCATCAATTTGCCATTTTCATTAACATTTCGAAATAATTTTCTAATTATGTGTACAATAGATATAATACAGCCCCAAGTAGCATATTTCACCTGCGAAGGCCCGTTTCCAATCCCTTTACTTTATTATCTATGCATACATGTAATATACATTATGTGTATGTAATTATAAACAAAACAATGTTTGATGAGATTTATAGTTATTAAGACACACATTACCTTCAGTACATGTACAGATAGTCATGAGTGATGAACCTCAAAATATGTACAGTACATGTACACATCTAGTCATATGATATTTTGATGACATTACAACATACACATGTACATGTACATGTACTTGAATTTAAAGATATATACATGTTTTAGGCTGATAGTTTTAAAAATGTGTAATTACCATGACTCTATAGCATAGCTGGAAGGTGTTTTGGACTGAATGATGCCAAATTAAAATCAGGACTTTTCAAAAAAACAATGTTTATAAAATGTAACAATAATCTAATTCAATAAAAACATCTTTTTTGTGTTGTTTATTTACAAATGTGCTTAAAATTATACTTGAAGCAATTTCAGGGTGCTTCACCTTGTGCTCAAAGCACTCCCACCTGTTCAACTACATGAGCAGTTCACAACTTCAAGCACTTAACTGTATACTTCAGATTATACTTGAGCACTTTCTGAAGTGCTTCACCCTACATGTATGTCTGTCTCAAACTACTTGATATAACTTATACAACATATTACTACATATGAATATACTGAAATGAATGATTATTAATAATTATATAAATTTTGATAATAATACCATGTAGAGTTATTCTTAGCTGTCTCAAGATATCATGTCAACTACATATACATGTACATGTGTATCATTAACTTACACGTACAATATCAACGCTTTGTGAATTATAATTATAATTATTACTAGTGTAATGAAAATTATATACAATCATGTGACATGTCATGTGATACATAAACATCAATTTTAATGTGGCGCTTCAGAGCACGAATTAAAAGTCTCATTTAGAAATGACATTACACTCTGTATTATGTAAACTCAAATTGTTAGTTCAGATATACATCTCTCCTATTGAGAAGATTAATGCAAGGTTCTAGCTAAAGAGTTGAAGAGAGGTGCTGCACCACTCTATGTAATGTCATTTCCCTTTGACATGATCAAAGGAATGCAATTTGATTTTTGTGCCAGCACCACTATGTTGAAAACACTAAAACACTTGAGTATACTGAATTATTGAATACAACCAAATAGAGCTTACTATAGAAAACATCTAATAGTAAACATTTGATAAACATTACATTTGATCAGTTCACAAACATGGTGTGAATGTATCCACTATTCCTGTTGGTGTTGTTTTCATCAGACCACTGTTTGGGCCAATATATAATCATAATAAATATTTACAAAGACCATTGGGAAATACAGGGGGAAATCACTGCACATCAGTAGCTAATAGTAATGGGAAGTCATAATATATGAGTAATCTATTAGATACTAATTTTATTTTGTCTGTGTTTATAGCTTGGTCACAAGCAGATGTCTACTTCTACTTACTATAAAATAAAGTTTGCAAAAACATCATGTTAGCTCAGAAATCTCTTTGTAAACATTATTTAAAATAATTATAATTATATATTGACCCAAAACTACATGTACATGGTCCAGTAACCATACATGTACATGTATAAACCACAAATTGAATACAACTGCTGAAACTTTATTCACTGCCAGCTGTAAGTCATGTATTGTGCACATGCAGCTACTGTTGGATCACTTACACCTAATCAGTCACATGTAGCAAGTAATATACAAACAAAGTGACACTTATATACATGTACATGTGACTTGTATCAACATTTACATGTATACACTACCAGTACAACATCAATACTAAACACCCATACATGTACATGTATATCCAGTGTGTACATGTATTACTATATATAATATTAAAAACTACCTGTACAATATCAATACTAAACACCTATACATGTACATGTATATCTAGTGTGTACATGTATTACTATATATAATATTAAACACTACCTGTACAATATCAATACTAAACACCTTTACATGTACATGTATATCCAGTGTGTACATGTATTACTATATATAATATTAAACACTACCTGTAAAATATCAATACTAAACACCTATACATGTACATGTATATCCAATCCAGTATGTACATGCACAAGTATTACTATATATGTACATGTACTATTAAACACTAGTTTACTTTAGACATAAGGCTAATATCATAAGGTACATGTACATGTGTATTAGAAAAAATAATAAAATAAAATAAGTCTGCATGGACTATGAATGGGGATTGAACCATGGAACTTCTGGTATCTAGTCAGGCACTTTTACGCCACCAGATACCTTGATGGCAGAAGACCATAGCATTGTACTAATTCCAAAACTAGTTTCAAAACCAGCTGTTTCTATCTTCTCAAATATCTAACTGGACTATAAGCTGATGAACAGTAGACTAACCAGCAGAACCAACACTCACTTGGCATGTCTATAACATCATTTATATTAATAGCAACCTTTGATTATATCTACATGATCTCATCATGAAGAGGTCAATACAAATATAATACATGTACATAATAAATGAGGATTAAAAATATGGATGGCTTCTTTTAAATAGTTGAAATAAAGCTATAGAGGTTATTTAAATGATGTCACAATATTTCATACTCTGGGATATACCAGATATTCTTCATGAAATGAGTGGTAAAAGAAAGCTTGATTCTATTGTATTATGTGGAAACAGAATAGTTGTAATCATATATACCTAGTATGTTATTCAACTACACCTAGGAACTACCAGACTAAAGGGTTTTATCAACATTATATTACCAGTAGTAGAACACAACAAGTACATGTAATGGATACTGTTATTATTGTTTTGTATAGTAGTTTACCACTCAAAATATCAGACTCACAGTGTGACACAGTTTACTTTTTATGTATTATCATGTAAATGATGTAATCAAATAACCTCTAATAGGATATATTATTCAATTACATGTACTTTATATAATACATGTATATATAGTCACTTTATTATCATATGTAATACAATTACATTAGTGGTTAATGTGTTATTGATAAACAGTACATGACTCTTGTAAATTAGAACTTGTAAGTTTATTTAGTACAATGTAAATAACATTGAATATATTATCTATACTCATATAGACCTATCCACATTATGATACCCTGTTATGTTACATGTACATGTATGTTACAATTACACATTTCATTTGATCCTATTATATCCTGGTATGACACGAGTTAATAATAATTATTATTATCATTATACTTTAATAAAAAGATATGGTATGATGAGGTGTGTGTAAGTGTTAGTTCATAATAGTTAATGATTGTTATACTGTAAAAAAATGTTGTCTCAACTGTTCAATAAACCTATTACTAGTTATAATATGCACAATAATATATATAATAACAAAACATTTCACCACACTTCAATTCCTATAATTATACACTCACTATTCAAATATACCTAGTGACACTATTATATGTAATATAATATATTATATTAGAGAATATAATAGATATTCAATTGGACTCATCTCATGAATGACAAGAAATAGTATATACATTCTATTACATGTAACATAAGTAAATAATGAATGAAAATAACAACAGCAGCTGTGATAATAATATGTAACCATTTACTAGATCATGTGATCCAGTAATAATAATTAAGTAATATATTATACCAGTATTATACTCAATACTTTCCATATCCTAAAGTTATATCATCATAATGTACATAGGTCTAAGATATGTATTTAAAACATATTTAATCATCAACATTATAATTTTGTATAAAACACAGATGTAGTTGATTTATTTGGTAAATATGTAAATGTGATTAGCTACTAAAATGTAAATACAAGTAACATGTTTCCATAGTAACCATGTATTGATGATAACAATGTATTATCCTTTGTTTATACTATCATAACATACTCTATCTGATAATATAGATGACATACCTATACACATGAGATGACACACTATTAGAAATATCTGGTTACTATGGAAACTTGCAGTAAATAGAAAATTTTATTATTGTTAAATTTGTATACACACTTCAACTGTACGATGTTTTACTTTACTTGTGAAATAATCATAAATTATGATATGTCAAAATAGCAATTATAGACCTGTACTTCATGTAAATAAACACATGAAATAATATTATATGTTATTATGATACTATACTACAATAGTATGATATAAACCCTACCCCTGTCAGGATATATACATGAAACATGAACCTGATTATACATGTTACACTGTGTACATGTAATTGAATACTGAAGTACAAATACATGATGTATGTGAAACAATTAATAACACCTGATATTAATAACAATACATTTTCAAATCGGGTACTTATAAAACCAGGAACGGAACGGAACCAGGAACAGAATGGAACTATAATTTTTATCATTATTATTAATTATTAAAAGTTATTAATAGTCATTAAAATAACTGCTTGTGGTACGAATCTTCAGTGATGGCTGTCTACATCGATCTTACAAATTAACTTAGTCCAGTGAAGAAGAAATTTAAAAAGGAAGACGAGGAAGAAGAATGTGTGATTGTTAGTGACGACGAAACGTGCGAAATAGACCTACGGTAAGTGTATCAGTACAGCGCACACACAAAGTGTGAAGCAGCAGCTTTTTTTTCTCTCACAAGTACATTTATTGATGACTTATTCATATTTATCATTTATTTCACCTATAATCAGTGGAAGTGTGAAATAGTTCAAATGATGGGTGTGGTTACTATAATTATTATGCAAAGAATTTTGTGAGTGATCCCTTGGAGTTTGAAGTTTTGGATTTATTATAAATGATTGTCTAATGGCACAAGTTTTCCCTCATCTACGTACCACCACCGCAATTAACAAAGTTTGACACCAGGTAATTATAAACTACAAAACATGTTAACAGTACAGAAGTAGTATAGTTTAATAGTATAGTACACGAGTAAGTGGGAGGGTCTGGAATACGCGTGACTGTAGTTCTGTTCCGTTCCTGGTTCCGTTCCGTTCCTGGTTTTATAAGTACCCTTTCAAATCCTAATTATACACCCATTATCAAAGGGCCACAAACATCATGTTTCCTAAGCATTTGTAATGAGTGACACATGATAAATGTTGACAGAAAGAAGCCATTCTACAATTAACAGGTCTATTTTATACAAGATAAGGAGTGAATCCATAGACCATTCCATAACTACTGGAAAGGAATTCACTTCATTTTCATGCTACATGTACAAACAGTTGTAGCATACCTCTACATGTACACATGGAATATTTATTATCACTGTGATGATACAACAGTGACCACACCTTCAATAAACATATATTCCATGTGGCACTTGTAGGTACATGTATTATATAACTATTACAAACAACACTCATATGTGATCATGGATATGAAAATCAGTCATTTGCCAAATAATAATTATGTCAAATGCTTCCATTTAAATGTTCATTACTCAGTCATTTTGAACAGGAAACTAACCAAATTTGGAATTAGGTAGAGCAATAGTTGATATTTACTAAACTAAAATATGTGAGTATTATAATTATACATGACATGTAGACTATTATATATCTATTATACACAACACCACATACTATATAACATTATTATAATAATTATTATAACATGTAGTATTGTACATATCTATTATACACAACACCACATACTATATAACATTATTATAATAATTATTATAACATGTAGTATTGTACATATCTATTGTTTGTAGTATAAATTATAGATGTAAAGATCAAAGGGGCAACAATATCAAAAAGCAACATGTGACATATCACATGTAGTATCACATGACATTCTACAATTAACACACAACTTTTATACTTCATGTCCATGATACAAAACAGATACAGCATACCTCCACATGTACACATGTAATATATTGATACTGTGATGACACCTTACCATCAATAACAATATATTACATGTGGAGATCAGAGGTACATGTATGATATAACAATTACATACAATATCCACATACTATAATTGTAATTAACTAGTATATTAATAATTATTGTTATGCTAGTTATTAAACTATACATAAAAGTATAGTATATTAAACATATCTATTATATACAACACTCACATATTATAATTATACATTCCTGATCAGTTATATTATGACCACTTCTTTTCATGATATACTATTCAAATATATTTACACATTACTAATAATAGTATAGTTATTATACCTCATGAAGATATTATAATTATGTGAATTAATTTTATGTATTAACTATTATATTTATTATCATAGGTACTGATATACCAACCTGGTATATCCCTCCTGATACTCAGTCCCCACACCTCCTCCCTCCATGTACAATTGCATTGTTCAACTACAATGAACACAAGAGAGTTGGTGATGTGTGGTATAGTGTACCATTTTATTCCACAACAAATGGATATAAATTACAACTATGTGTTGACGCTAATGGGTTTGCTTCTGGCAAAAATACACACGTAAGTATAGGTATATGTCTGATTAATGGGGAGAATGATCAGATTTTGAAGTGGCCATTGAATAGTGAGATTACAGTTGAACTGCTCAATTGGAGGGAGGACAAGGGACATGTGGAGACGATCATTGACCACTACAATGCACCAATAGCATATCGTACAAGAGTAACAGATGGAGAGACAGCACCAGGTTCCTGGTTTCAACCTGAAGTCATTCCTCACAAGGAATTAGAGTATAATGCTGATAACAACACGGAATATCTAAAAAATGACACACTCTGTTTCAGAGTGACTAAAGTTATCATACATACAGGTAATAAAACATATTGTATATTATATTAGTGAAGTATTGATAATTGGATCAGTAATCATTATCACCTGTTATCTGTATCAATTATTATTATGTTATGTAACTGATATTATAATAAGTTTACTAATAATGTCACCTCTCATGATTACTATTTAGAACAGGTTCATCTATTCCTATTTACATTAACTTGTAACCACACTTATATACATTGTGCACACACATGTATGTTGAACTTGCCAAGGTTAAAGGATATTATGTTTACTATGAAGTTTATTTCATGTGTACTCTTGTATGAATATGTGATTGATAGTGAATGAATATAATGGATACTAGATAGAGTAAGGAGTGTATAAAACACCATAACTGGATGTACATGTATAATTATATTGACAGTATGAATTTCTTATTTGTTATACACATTATTCATTACTGACAAGTATATACACAACACTAGTAATAGTGAACTATACATATTACATTATCGATAAGTATAGAAGTAAAGGAATCAATAAACTGTTAGATTAACTATCAAATGATATATTATACATGAGCTATCTGATATGAAGTATACTTTATTATTAGCAATTATTATATGTTAGTCTAGTATATCCAGTCACTGATAATATATATCTTCTTTAGAGGATACACTTCATATCATATATGATGTATAAGTTATTATTACAAATAATTATTTATTATATTACAGGTCAAGTTGTACCTAGTTGGTATATTCCTACACCTGTAACTGAGTTCCCTTATCTACTCCCTCCATGTACTATCACTATGTATAGCTTTAGTGAACACAAGAGATTAGCTGATATATGGGAGAGTCCAGAGTTTTACAGCAGACCAGATGGATACAAGTTACAGTTAGAAGTGCACGCTAATGGTTACAGTACTGGTACAGGTACACATGTAGGTGTTAGTGTGAGGGTCATGGAAGATGAAAATGACGAGAGCCTAAAATGGCCTATCAGTGGTGAGATTATCATTCGACTACTCAACTGGAGGGAGGATAAGGGACATGTGGAGAAGACTATCGACCATTACAATGCACCATTAGAATATCGTACAAGAGTCACACAAGGAAACATATTAGCACCTGGCGTTTGGGGTATACCTGACTTCATATCACACAGTGATTTAGAATACAATGCTAATTATAACACTGAATATATTAATAGTGATAAATTGTGTTTTGTAATATCTAAAATTATTATACATTAATAATATAAACCATAGTTATATAATTATAATAATAGTGTTTTAGTTAATATCTTAACATTTTTGTCAATAATTACATTATTTTCTGTTTATTACATTGTTAGTTCTATCAGTACATTTAATATTAATAACAAGTTATTAACATTATTAATGTGAACTAGAAATAGAATTTACAACATACAATAGAGGGATCATGAAGAAGGAAACAAATTTTAAAAGAAATGAATTGGAGAGACAGAGACAGGTCTCTAGATCCTAAACTATGGCAACCACACAAACTTTACACCCATGATAACATACTGCTGCTGATAGTTATTTGAATGAAGAACACGAATTAAATTTAAAAGTTTGTATTTACATTATTTATTTATTTAACAATGAACATGAAAATCATATCTAATTCCTAATTAATAATAATTCCTAATTACTAATCTGAATTACATTACATAACTTCACTAATTGAATAATGAAAGTGCCTATTTTCTAAGAATTGATCACATTTGATGATATATATGAATCTACAGAAAACAACAAAGGCAATATCTCTAATGAAATAAGCGCATGATGATTAGTTTGTTACCTGGAGAAGGATTTGAAACCGCCTTGTATTCAAGCTTTCTTCTCGAGTTTCTTCTTGGCTTGCAGAACTTCTATTTCAGGCTTCCAGTTAGTTTGAAGTGTCCCATTTGAAATGTTTCGTCCCAGAAATCTGTGCATTGGTTCTTTGGATTGCTATTCCATCTCTACTAAACCAAAAATCTGCTTAGGACTGTGGCTTGACTGTTCTTTTGCACGAATTCGTTCGACATTTTTTTTCTGGACTACATTCTAATAATTGCCCACCCACTTCGAAACACTTATCTTAAACCTCTCCTTTTGGAGTTTTGCTGAAAGTGTGATTCGACAACAGATGGTACTGCAGTTTGACTCTCATTTGCACCGCTTTGCAGCGCTCATAAGCTCCTGATATAATAGTAATAATCTTTCCATTCATAACACACTGGTTTATATAGTACAAGAATAATAAAAAAACATTTTCAAAAAAATGAAAGAAAATTAATGTAGGGATATCAAAACCAAAAAAGCACAGGAACAAGATTGGGATGGTACCTTAGCAGCAAAATTATATGGTGTAGTCTTATTATAATACAATATATAAGTGTATATGGTATAGTCTTATTATAATACAATATATAAGTGTATATGGTGTAGTCTTATTATAATACTTTATATAAGTGTATATGGTGTAGTCTAATTATAATACAATATATAAGTGTATATGGTATAGTCTTATTATAATACTTTATATAAGTGTATATGGTATAGTCTTATTATAATACAATATATAAGTGTATATGGTGTAGTCTTATTATAATACTTTATATAAGTGTATATGGTGTAGTCTAATTATAATACAATATATAAGTGTATATGGTGTAGTCTTATTATAATACAATATATAAGTGTATATGGTATAGTCTTATTATAATACTTTATATAAGTGTATATGGTATAGTCTTATTATAATACAATATATAAGTGTATATGGTGTAGTCTTATTATAATACTTTATATAAGTGTATATGGTGTAGTCTAATTATAATACAATATATAAGTGTATATGGTGTAGTCTTATTATAATACAATATATAAGTGTATATGGTATAGTCTTATTATAATACTTTATATAAGTGTATATGGTGTAGTCTTATTATAATACTTTATATAAGTGTATATGGTGTAGTCTTATTATAAATTTATAATACAATATATAAGTGTACATTTTTACTAGCAGTTCATTTAGCAATGCTATTTCCTAAATATATTTTTGATCAGGTGATTCAGGTCTCAAATTCATATTGTTTATAATTATACAAGAGATACTATAATGTAGACTCTACATTATAGTATCTCTTGTATAATTATAAACAATATGAATTTGAGACATTGTCATGATAAGTGGTACAAAGTTGTAACTCACCATATTAATAATTTTACTGGCTAATCTTGTTCACAAACGAAGAAATACATAATCGAACAGAAATACACACCCTGTGGCTGCAACAATCCATGCATGGGTTCAGGTGTGGCTGGATTCACATTTATAAACACTAATAAAACACAAAAACAAAACGAAACAATCGTTTATTAAGTGTAAGTACATAATAAATAATACAAAATAAATACACAACGAAAAATAATCCAATAATGAACACATAAAATGAATTATGAAAACGATATTTTTAAATTTTAAAGAAGTTCCATATTAAATATATGTCTCTTCCAATACAACAGTTCTATATATGAATTTTATAAGCTGTGTGATGGGAAGTGAAAGTAGTATTACGACTTGAATGCAGGCAATTTGCAACTTTTTCTAACTACGGGAGAAATCTAACACTCACTTCAACCTTGCTCACCAATTACTGCCAACACAGGATTAACCCATGACCAAAAGTAAGGACAAACGCTTTTGTTCATTTATCCTCTCAACATCCCTTTGCTGACCAAGCTATAAAAAGTAAAGTGTCAATTAGCGGACAATACAAATACTCGGACTCTAAAGCGCTCTCTCTGCCACTACAACTGGAATTACTACACGACAGCAAGAATGTATACTAAGTAATATCCTTGTGTAACATGTTTCATGATGATCGCTTGTTTGGTCTTGGAGTTATAAGCTTGCAAAAATGAAAGCAGGACACACCTATGATCGGAAAAATTATATTTACGAACAGCAATCCATAGACGGCGAAACGGGTGATGGGCCCACCGATGTTTCAACGACCTGGGTTAATCCCCACCAATCATAAACCTGTCCATTAGCAAAATTTCAGGCACACTTACCAAAGTCAGTCACATCAAATACCATGATGAAACCAAGTAAATGCAGTCGTCGTCGATAGTCAACTAAGTGAGTCTAAGTCTACATCTTTGAACTCAAGTCTACAAAAATACTGATTATCTACACAATCAGCCATTTTTATTATCAATAAACATTGATCGCACCTCTCATAAAAATGTAAACGTTTTTTCCCGTGCGCTTTGTACGATATTTAACTATATCTGCTGAGCTGAGCAATCACTATCGGCCACGCCTTTTTGTAAATAGTGTAATTTTTAGAATTTTTTGGTGACTATATAGAAGAATTTATTATTTCCATCTTTGAACTGTATACTACTCACAAAAAGGCGAAAAAATAATTTTATTATATTATCGCACAGATACCAGGAAATATTACAAGTTGGAATACAGTGTTGCCACGAGTCCGATTATGAATATAATGTATGCGTGAAAGATCATCATGTTAGGAATGATTGTAATATAGAAACAAGTAATGATCATTAGCTTTGTTACAAGAACTGAAAAGGATCCTTAGATTCCCTTGCTGTTCATACTGTCATCACCCTGTGAAACAGTGAACAAGAGGAGTTGAAAACATTATATATAATTATATATATTATATATATATATATATATATATATATATATGTATTAGTTAAAGCACCGGTGCAAGTGTTGTATGGGAAATATAGCATGAGGGGTGGGGTCGAGAAGCTGAAGCTCATAAAGCACGAGGTGTAGCTGAGTGCTTTATGAGGCTTCCATTTTACAAGACAACACTAGCAAACCCAGTGCTTTAACTGGTTTATAGTACTTTGGATTGATGCAATGGAGAAGAAAAATGAAGTACTTAGTGTTCTTGCACTAAACCCGAGGTAAGCGCGTTGTTTTCTAGTGTTATAAACAATATCCGGAAAATATAGAACAGGATGTGGTAAAAAAAAGTGTGCTATATATATGGAAAATATAGAACAGTCGGTACCTTTGATGTTAGGCGTCAAAGTGCTATATATATATAGCATGCTACCATGGCAACCGTTTGATGTGGTTAGGTCTTATATTTTTGTATATAGACCTGTGAATCTTTAATCTATCAGCATACAATATATTGTATATAGTACACTTACAGTTCTTATATAAAACAATATAAAACCTTGGTTTAGTGTCCTCGGATGTGATATAGCCCTCGCAGGCTCGGGCTATATCACATCCTTGGACACTAAACCTCGGGTCTATATTTTTGTATATAAGACCTGTAAGTGTACTATATATATTATATATATATATATATGTATATACGTGCAGTAATTATTGAGAATGATCTACCATAAATGTTAACCAATTTTTTACCAAATTTGATAGTGATGTGAAAATAAATATATAATGGATTATCGTCACTTCTCAAATGGAATACTACATGTATGATTGATGGGAATACATTTATGATGTATGTCAAGACATGCACCATTTATATAATGATACAATTTCTAAGAATCCATCCATTATAAGTGTGCAAACACTACTGAATTATTTGCTCATTCATCTATCCATAATTATGTTTTTTTCATTTGTATCCAGCCATCAATATTATACGTTTCCTATTAATTACATCAATTTTTGAAGATCTTTTTGTACCAGAAAGAATGTTTGCAAGTGTTGTAATCAACATGTTTCAGTTACTTGTTGGGCTATCACACCATTTCATGATGAATAAAGCTTATTTGCTTTTAGTACTCCATCACAAAATGACATAACAATCCATCAAAGTAACCAATATTCAGAAAGAGCAGCTCGTTCAAACACTTCTCATTAACAGATGATTCCAGAAAATGTAATTGTAGACAACATTTAACCAACAAAATGTACAATCTAGATAGATTCTGCAAAGTTAGACAAAAAGTAACAGAAAACACGGAGATGAATGTAGCATAGAAACTAGCAAAGACAATTAGCTGTGATTTAGAAACTATGAAAAATCTTTGCATTCAATACAGAGAACGACAACAGTTGAGTGACACAGAGTTAAACAAACGTGAAATTAAGGATAATTGGAAAATAGAAACTAAAGGAAACACCAAAATCCTTATATTCAATCATGTAATTATTAAGTGTAATGCACCTAAGAGCATCGGGTTAAAGACAGACAGATTATATATAAGTCACGAATAATAATGCTTAAACTCTTAATGCTATATCATTAGTCTACGATATGGTGAAAAAAAAGGAATTGAAACACATGCAATTAAAGAGTATGATATACCAAATTCACATTTAGGATGACTGGAAAATAGAAACTAGCAAAGATCCTTAGCTTCACTGCCAATGATTCTAATTTTCGTTATTAAATACTGTCACCAGACTATTATACAAGGCTTGGAGAAACATACAATTGAAGTAATTATTCATTAGGAATGATTGGAATATAGAATAGAATAATGTAATAATGTTAATACATGATTATAGTGTAACTCAATAATGAAGCAATGGATTGAAATTTAACAAAGAATAATAAAAAACATTTTCAATAAAAGTGAAAGAAGATGTAGGGATGTCAAAACCCAAAAAGCATGCAAACAAGGTTGGGAAGCTTACATAGGATCCAAAATTAAAGAAACCACTTCCATATAACCCTACATAAGTACCTACACCTCTATAAAACAAAATACAAAGAGCTGTACTTATGTAGGGTTATATGGAAGTGGTTTTTTAATTTTGGATCCTATGTAAGCTTCCCAACCTTGTTTGCATGCTTTTTGGGTCTTGACATCCCTACATCTTCTTTCACTTTTATTGAAAATGTTTTTTATTATTCTTGTTTTCATTGTTTTTTTTAATTGTGTGAATATTTCTTGTAGATTGCAGAAATACTTTATATCATTAGAAATCATGCAATCATAAATGCATTAAAATTTGTTCATCAATGAAGGTCAGTCTTTTGTATTTATGTACTGATTATCATTCTCTTTCACTTTTGCCTTTTGATCCAGTTCTGAAATTAGAAATGAACTTAATGAAACTATATAGCACACACTATATTCAGTTGTTTTTATTTCCAAATTAAGGTTTATGGCTTATCTAGTGAATTAATATGTAAAATATTACAGAATTCAACAACACAGCTAATAGATACATGTAAGTACAGCCTTTCTATTTCAACCGATCTTATCATTGATTGTAAAGGCCACACACATACCTTGTATGCATTTCGATTGAAGCCATTGCTGGACATACTACCACCATAAACTAGGAGACAAACTCACAGCAATTCATGGAGAGTGAAATCCGTTCTCACTAACATCACTCATAGATTTTTGCAATTACCATCATTATAATTACATTCTTTATTCGTTGAACAATCATTTAATCTTTTTCTTTATTCAGTTACTACAATATTCATTCCAATTCATAATTTGTCATCTAAACTTCATTAATGTCCAAAAATGCCATCAAATTCTCATGAATATCATTATGTGGTTCATTTAGGGTAGGGTTAGTGTTCCCTTGTGGTTAGGGTTCACTCAGTATCAAAGTGATCTTAGTCTTTGATGGCATTTTTGGACAACACTCCTAAACTTGTTCAATAATTTCATTACACATTGGGGTAGCTTATTTATTCTGGTGCACTCCTGCGAGGCTACTCCTGTGTGCCTTATGCACATACACACTAGTACATACATGTACATATATATGTAAGTACATATGTATGTATGTATGTATGTATGTACATACATACGTAGAAACATACAGACATACACATACATGTACATGCAAACATACATACATATATACACGTACACATAGTACTAAAGGAAGCTTCAAGCCCAACAGTATTACTAACTGCACTAGCTGTGCTTTCAATCATAACAGCCTGGTTATGTACAGCATGAGTATAAATTAACCACACCCACAATTTATTATGTAATAGTTATTAAAACAATTTCAATCTTTTTTATTGTTATTCAAAAAAGTATTATTTTAGTGAATTAAAACAGGGCAGAATGTCCTGTCCTGCCTTGCTGCTCTGGGGAGAACACTACACATCACACATTTATCTACATACAAAATATACATACATGTATATAGCCTAGGAAATACCCTCAAACATTTTTCCGACATGTAGATCAATGTTACATACATGTATCATCAGACATCCCTTCTTCTATAATACATGTACGTACATGTACATATAAATGTATATCCTAATGATTGTACATGTACATATACATCAAAAATGTGTGCAGTACAAGTCAAAAAAAGTTTATATTTTGTATTTGTAGTAAGCACATTCTACACTCTGTAGTATGCTAAATCTTCGTTAAAACTCAGTTTAAACGGTAATTAAATATTCAGTGATTGATTGTATAAATGAACAGTTTATAAAACAGAAAAATTTATTGTCAACACCAAGAAAACTGAAGTTTCACATTTGTCTACATACTCACCAGTCCTTATGCTAACTTTGAAGCAAAATTCAAGCCTTTCCTAACATCTATGACTGCAGGAGAATCTGATACAACTCAACCATCTTTAGTAGTCAGACCCATCTTTGTCAAGACAATTGTTTGGCTATTTCCACAACTTTGTTTAGATCTGAATTCTTCTGAGAGAATCTAAGAGTACAATTTTGGCCATTTGGTTTGTTAACCACACCCATAATTCAGCAATGATTAAAAGCAAACATTAATGAACCTTTAAATGCAAATAAATTGTGTTAATAGTACAGTACAATCAGTTTCATACCATAGTTGTATTACAAATACAAAACGTTAACTTTTTTTCGACATGTACTGTAGATGCCACATACATGTACATGTACATCAGAAATGTTTTTCCATGTACATGTGGATGCCATATGCACCTGTACAACATGCATCACCGGATCCCCTTCATCTATAATACATGCACATTTATATATATATCCTAATGACTCTATACAGTGTACATGTACATCCGAAATGTTTTTACATCTACATGTAGATGCCACATATCACCACCAGACCCTCTCATTATTACCAGATCCCCTTCATCTATAATACATGCACAGTATACATGTTAAAATGTCACCATATAGTACAGTAATTACTCAGTAGTTTCATTTCTGTACTACAGTAGTTTTGTGTACTTGTCAATTGAACACCACATACATGTACAGTAGTGAGACAGTAATCACTGTTACTATAAGGTGACTTTTTATTGACATACATGCACATGTATACATGTATACTCTAATGCAATACTGTTGACATACTCAGTTGGTACACAGTGGTGAGGTTCAGTACTCCCTCAGGAGCATCCATATATAATCCAGGATCTTGATTAGCTTTCTTTAGTTCTTCCTGTGGAAGTCTGAACTGATACATTTCAACACCATACTCAGTGACATCTTGATAATAAGAGAAATATCCTGATCGAAACAATTCACTAACAAAAACTTCCAAATGTTCATCACGTTTTATTTCAGAATAAAATAGAAGGGCTTCACTTCCATTAAGCATCGTAGCATAGGGTGTACCCCATCCAGAAATAGAAAACTATCCATTCCACATGAGATACCAAGCTGTGTCCCTGGAGTCATATTTTCCTGTATACATTAGGGCTAGTGAATCCTGTACAATTCTGTCAGGAACACAAAACAATGAGAAAATTACAATGATTAGAAATATCTTTATAACTATTAGTAATGTTATTATAGACATCAATAATGATCTACTAACAGTAAAGGCTGATTCACAATAATTATGATGCCAAGCATTTCTTTACGAGTTCACATCACATCATTGTGTTGTTCTCTAAGTACATTATACTTCCTTCAACATGGTCAGATGCAATCTAACATGAGGATAGGATCTGATCTTTGCATTAGCTGTGTTGCACTTGACCAATCAGTTTTTAGAATTTTATCACAACACAATGCTTTCTTTCATACTGCCAACCAGCAGACAATATACCCTTTCATCTACATGTACATGTATGCTATACAGTGACGATAATAATGATTTTTCTGCAAAGCTAAAACAGTTCCCATATACATGTACATGTACATATGTAAATATGTACATGCACATATTACACATGTACATGTAGTTATAGTACGTCTAGTTTCTCAATGAAAACGTTATGAATCTTACTAAAAAGGTTAGTTTCAGATTCATGTAACTAAAATACATGTACATGTAGTTGCAGTAAAGATGTAATTGAATTTTATTAACTACATAATTATCATCATGTATTTCTACAGTGACATGTATATACATGTACATATATACGTACATACAGTTTGCAGAAATGGAACTTTCTTCCAACAAATAATTTAATGTTCATTATTCCGGCAATTTGTGGAAAAACATACGATATTTGATATCCAGGAAAAGCTACATGTATTTTTAAGATATCAAAATGGTAATCAAGTCTTTTGGCCAAGAGATGGAGATTGAAAAACATAACTTTCTTATAAATCATGCATGACTACTTTTCTTCATTATCTCCTAATAACCATGTTTTGAGAATTCTTATGAAATGAAAGTTATATTGACTTACATGTACAGTACATGTAATATATATGTGGTGTCTGTAGTAAACAGTCTATGATTCAAAGATCAACACAACACCCAATAGTGTCTGTAGTAAACAGTGCATGATTCTAAGATCAACACAACACCCAATAGTGTCTGTAGTAAACAGTGCATGAATTATATGCTGATCAGAAGTACATGTAGCTACATGTATGTATTTTGATATTATCTACTACATGTATAACTACATTGGATATACGTACATGTATATGTACAGTGCAGAGAGTGTACATGTACATGTACAAAATAGATTCACAAAGGAACACAAACACACGTATACCTCTAAGTTGAATCTTCCATCTTTGGGTATAGGTGGAAACGAGAGAACAAGTTGTGACATAGTTTAGAAAAGGGTCTTCATATCCCCACATAATCTCATCAACACTTCAGGTCATGAATAGATTCTCTGAGAACTCATCTTTTAATGTTGTATCCAATCCCTTTATGATATCATCCACAAGCTTCTTTGCCATCTCAGGAAGATTTTCACCATCTTTTGCAATTTCTCAAACAGGACCAGGAGATCCCGAAAATAAATATAGAACAGAAAATATCAACTGTAATTGAAACTAGGTACAGTATAATAAAACACAGTACAGTACAATGAAGTATATGTAGAGTACAGTACAATGAAGTATATGTAGAGTACAGTACAATGAAGTATATGTAGAGTACAGTACAATGAAATACATGTAGAGTACAGTATAATGAAGTACATGTAGAGTACAGTACAATGAAGTACATGTAGAGTACAGTACAATGAAGTACATGTAGAGTACAGTGCAATGAAGTACATGTAGAGTACAGTACAATGAAGTACATGTAGAGTACAGTACAATGAAGTACATGTAGAGTACAGTGCAATGAAGTACACGTAGAGTGCAGTACAATGAAGTACACGTAGAGTACAGTACAATGAAGTACATGTAGAGTACAGTACAATGAAGTACATGTAGAGTACAGTACAGTGAAGTACACGTAGAGTACAGTACAATGAAATACATGTAGAGTACAGTACAGTGAAGTACATGTAGAGTACAGTACAATGAAGTATATGTACATAAGTACAGTAGACTCTATTGTACTCTACATGTACATGTACATTGTAGTACTTCATTGTACAGTACTTTACTCTACTCTACTGTAGAATAGAGTATAGTACAGTACAGTAGAGTACATTCTGGACTGTCGGCAGTTTGGAGAAGGTAAGCGTTGTTTTCACACCTGACCACAGGGTGCTATATCTGATTTATAAACCTGTGGTTTACTTAGATGTTTTGCCATAACGGGATATATGATATTTTATTCTAGAGATAATTTAATCATTATGCAGATAAAAATTAATACATGTATCATTTTTTGATTATTGAAATTCAACCCACAAGTCTGTTTTTTTTTTCATAGTCCCTCGCATAAAACATGTATATAAAACTGTTTTTACACTTTATCTTCCGTGTTCATTGCCACTATGAACAGAAGTTTCCTCAGCAGGTCATGAAATATCCAACTACTTTACTCACCTCTAATTATACATGTATTTCTTTATTAACTGAAGAGTTAAAAAGCAAACCTGAAGACAAACAAACATTATTCACTAACTACAGCTTCAAATATAATTATATATATATATATAATTATTATTATAGACCTTATGCGAGTGACGTCTATGCAGTGTTTTCATAGCCCCGTCCATTTTGAGTGGAAAGAAGTCAAGGATCAATAAAAATGAAGAGTTCTTGTGCTGTTGGATGTTGCAATCGCTATTATAAGGGTTTTGGCTTAAGTTTTACCGTTTTCCGAGAGATGAAGATCGCAGAATGATGTGGATTCCTGCTGTTCAACAGAAAGACTAGGAACCCAACAAATACAGCTGGTTGTGCAGTAGTCTCGCGTAGCCAGCCCCTCTCCTGCTCCCTCGTTTAGAGGGGAGGGACTAGCTACGCGAGACTAGTTGTGCAGTGCCCACTTTGTTACTGGAAAGAAAGTAATGACAAACTCTCTCCGGATTATGTTCCAACAATCTTTATGCATACTGTTAGCCCTCTTAAAAGGAAAGCGCAAGTAAATTTAGAGAGATACGAGAGAAGGAAGGAATCTAAAAGGGCTTGTCCACCAATTGATGTGACCGAAGGTGTGACAGCTGGAGATCAAGCTAATCTGGACTCAGGAAGTAAGAATGTTTGAACACAGACTGATGAAATTACAACAAAGCATTTATCAACCATGACTGATGCATCAATGGAGTATGTTGAAGCATTAGAGAAGGAATGCATGAAAACAGCAAGTTCTAGATTGGAAAGTTGTGTCCAGACACGACAGGCTGATGAATGGTTAAAAGAGGCATTTATGTCTGATGAGAACAAGGTGGAGTTCTATACAGGCTTGCCTTCATTCACTGTTTTAATTGCTCTTTTTAACTTCATCACTACTCATGGATTATGTACTCCTAAACACTTGTTGGGTTGACATGTATGAATGTTTTGTGATATTTGATTATCAATTACATTTCATTTATCAGACACAATGGGTTGACAATTTAAACAAATTTTGGGAATTATGAAAACCCTTGTGTGTATATAAAAAAAAAACTAGTACAGTGTGTAATACAGATGTCAAACACTCCTACATATCATTGAACAGTTTATAATACATAATTATTATGTACTAGTGTGTCATCCATCATGTAGCAGTGTATCAATGAGTGCATAGTACATGACACACAAGTACATACATGTAATAGTATAGTATGTAGTATATATGTACTAGTATAATTATTATGTACTAGTGTGTCATCCATCATGTAGCAGTGTATCAATGAGTGCATAGTACACGACACACTAGTACATACATGTAATAGTATAGTATGTAGTATATATGTACTAGTATAATTATTATGTACTAGTGTGTCATCCATGATGTAGCAGTGTATCAATGAGTGCACAGTACACGACACACTAGTACATACATGTAATAGTATAGTATGTAGTATATATGTACTAGCATAATTATTATGTACTAGTGTGTCATCCATCATGTAGTAGTGTATCAATGAGTGTATAGTACACGACACACTAGTACATACATGTAATAGTATAGTATATAGTATATATGTACTAGCATAATTATTATGTACTAGTGTGTCATCCATCATGTAGTAGTGTATCAATGAGTGTATAGTACACGACACACTAGTACATACATGTAATAGTATAGTATATAGTATATATGTATTAGCATAATTATTATGTACTAGTGTGTCATCCATCATGTAGCAGTGTATCAATGAGTGCATAGTACACGACACACTAGTACATACATGTAATAGTATAGTATGTAGTATATATGTACTAGCATAATTATTATGTACTAGTGTGTCATCCATGATGTAGCAGTGTATCAATGAGTGCATAGTACACGACACACAAGTACATACATGTAATAGTATAGTATGTAGTATATATATACTAGTATAATTATTATGTACTAGTGTGTCATCCATGATGTAGCAGTTTATCAATGAGTGCATAGTACACGACACACTAGTACATACATGTAATAGTATAGTATGTAGTATATATGTACTAGCATAATTATTATGTACTAGTGTGTCATCCATCATGTAGCAGTGTATCAATGAGTGCATAGTACACGACACACAAGTACATACATGTAATAGTATAGTATGTAGTATATATGTACTAGCATAATTATTATGTACTAGTGTGTCATCCATCATGTAGCAGTGTATCAATGAGTGCATAGTACATGACACACAAGTACATACATGTAATAGTATAGTATGTAGTATATATGTACTAGCATAATTATTATGTACTAGTGTGTCATCCATGATGTAGCAGTGTATCAATGAGTGCATAGTACACGACACACTAGTACATACATGTAATAGTATAGTATGTAGTATATATGTACTAGCATAATTATTATGTACTAGTGTGTCATCCATGATGTAGCAGTGTATCAATGAGTACATAGTACACGACACACTAGTACATACATGTAATAGTATAGTATGTAGTATTTATATACTAGTATAATTATTATGTACTAGTGTGTCATCCATGATGTAGCAGTTTATCAATGAGTGCATAGTACACGACACACTAGTACATACATGTAATAGTATAGTATGTAGTATTTATATACTAGTATAATTATTATGTACTAGTGTGTCATCCATGATGTAGCAGTTTATCAATGAGTGCATAGTACACGACACACTAGTACATACATGTAATAGTATAGTATGTAGTATATATGTACTAGCATAATTATTATGTACTAGTGTGTCATCCATCATGTAGTAGTGTATCAATGAGTGCATAGTACACGACACACTAGTACATACATGTAATAGTATAGTATGTAGTATATATGTACTAGCATAATTATTATGTACTAGTGTGTCATCCATGATGTACATGTAGCAGTGTATCAATGAGTACATAGTACACGACACACTAGTACATACATGTAATAGTATAGTATGTAGTATTTATATACTAGTATAATTATTATGTACTAGTGTGTCATCCATGATGTAGCAGTTTATCAATGAGTGCATAGTACACGACACACTAGTACATACATGTAATAGTATAGTATGTAGTATATATGTACTAGCATAATTATTATGTACTAGTGTGTCATCCATCATGTAGTAGTGTATCAATGAGTGCATAGTACACGACACACAAGTACATACATGTAATAGTATAGTATGTAGTATATATGTACTAGCATAATTATTATGTACTAGTGTGTCATCCATCATGTAGCAGTGTATCAATGAGTGCATAGTACATGACACACAAGTACATACATGTAATAGTATAGTATGTAGTATATATGTACTAGCATAATTATTATGTACTAGTGTGTCATCCATGATGTAGCAGTGTATCAATGAGTGCATAGTACACGACACACTAGTACATACATGTAATAGTATAGTATGTAGTATATATGTACTAGTATAATTATTATGTACTAGTGTGTCATCCATGATGTAGCAGTGTATCAATGAGTGCATAGTACACTACACACAAGTACATACATGTAATAGTATAGTATGTAGTATATATGTACTAGCATAATTATTATGTACTAGTGTGTCATCCATGATGTAGCAGTGTATCAATGAGTGCATAGTACACGACACACTAGTACATACAATTGTACATGTAATAGTATGGTATGTAGTATATATGTACTAGCATAATTATTATGTACTAGTGTGTCATCCATCATGTAGTAGTGTATCAATGAGTGTATAGTACACGACACACTAGTACATACATGTAATAGTATAGTATGTAGTATATAGTATATCTACTACTACAAATATATGGTTACTATGGAAACTTGCTACATGTGCAGTGAATAGTAAATTGCGTCCATTGTATGATAATTATTGTTAGTTTAATTTGTATACACACTTCAACTTGTGAAATAATTCCAAATTATGAAATACAGTGAAACCCCTCTACTAAGGACACGCTGAAATGAGGACACCTCTTTATTAAGGACAGTTAAAACTGTCCCAAACTACATGTATGATTTATAATATAATTTCACCCCAGAAATGAGGACACCCCTGTAATCACGATACTTTTATTTGTCCCAAGGGTGTCTGGAATAGAGAGGTTTCACTGTATGTCAAAATAACAATTATAGACTATACTACAATAGTATGATATAAACCCTACCCCTGTCAGGATATATACATGAAACATGAACCTGATTATACATGTTACACTGTGTACATGTAATTGAATACTGAAGTACAAATACATGATGTATGTGAAACAATTAATAACACCTGATATTAATAACAAAACATTTTCAAATCATAATTATACACCCATTATTAAAGGACCACAAACATCATGTTTCATAAGCACTTGTAGTGAGTGACACATGATAAATGTTGACAGAAAGATGACATTCTACAATTAACAGGTCTATTCTATACAAGATAAGGAGTGAATCCATAGACCATTCCATAACTACTGGAAAGGAATAACATTTCCACTTCATTTCCATGCTACCTGTACAAAACAGTTATAGCATACCTCCACATGTAAACATGTAATACTTATTATCACTGTGATGATACAACAGTGACCACACCCTCAATAAAAATATATTCCATGTGGCACTTGTAGGTACATGTATTATATAACTATTACAAACAACACTCATATGTGACCATGGATATGAAAATCAGTCATTTGTCAAATGCTTACATTTAAATGTTCATTACTCAGTCATTTTGAACAGGAAACTAACTAAATTTGGAATTTAGGTAGAGCAATAGTTGATATTTACAATAGTAAAATATGTGACTATTGTTTAATTATAATTATACATGACATGTAGAATATTATATATCTATTATACACAACACCACATACTCATATGTGATCATGGATATGAAAATCAGTCATTTGCCAAATAATAATTATGTCAAATGCTTCCATTTAAATGTTCATTACTCAGTCATTTTGAACAGGAAACTAACTAAATTTGGAATTAGGTAGAGCAATAGTTGATATTTACTAAACTAAAATATGTGAGTATTATAATTATACATGACATGTAGACTATTATATATCTATTATACACAACACCACATACTATATAACATTATTATAATAATTATTATAACATGTAGTATTGTACATATCTATTATACACAACACCACATACTATATAACATTATTATAATAATTATTATAACATGTAGTATTGTACATATCTATTGTTTGTAGTATAAATTATAGATGTAAAGATCAAAGGGGCAACAATATCAAAAAGCAACATGTGACATATCACATGTAGTATCACATGACATTCTACAATTAACACACAACTTTTATACTTCATGTCCATGATACAAAACAGATACAGCATACCTCCACATGTACACATGTAATATATTGATACTGTGATGACACCTTACCATCAATAACAATATATTACATGTGGAGATCAGAGGTACATGTATGATATAACAATTACATACAATATCCACATACTATAATTGTAATTAACTAGTATATTAATAATTATTGTTATGCTAGTTATTAAACTATACATAAAAGTATAGTATATTAAACATATCTATTATATACAACACTCACATATTATAATTATACATTCCTGATCAGTTATATTGTGACCACTTCTTTTCATGATATACTATTCAAATATATTTACACATTACTAATAATAGTATAGTTACTATACCTCATGAAGATATTATAATTATGTATAGGTTATATAACGCACTTCTACCATGCTATAGCAACGCATTTCATTTGCAAATTGCGCGTGGCAACAGTATTCATAATTTCACTAACCTATGGATATATATAGTGTGGGTTTCTGTGACTCTTTAGACAAATAACTGATCTACAGTCAATTGCAAATGACAGAAAGAGCTCTACATGTGGCAGACTTCCGGCTCCTCCTCCACTCCAGTATAAGGTGTGGTCTTCCAACAGCAATATCGATCGATCGCGATCGCTATCGCTATCAAGAAGTTCGCGAATCGCGATGCAAGAACAGCCCCACCAAACTATTTTTGAATCGATCTCATACGAGAGGAAACACTAGAGCTCTGAAAGACCTCAATCACAACCATACAAATTGGTGTCAGATTTTCAAAAAGGACAAGCATCACTATGAATTACAGCTAATAATTATAGCTACAGTTGTATATAGTCATACCCTTTAGCCTACGCTTCACAGCGAAGGTAATAATCTTTTAATGTGTAATTTATAAACCATTATATATAATAAATCAATGACAACTCTGACAAAATTATTATACAATCCCGGGAAAATAATCCCGGGAGGTTTTAATATAATATTGAAACCTCTCCAGGAGGTTTGATATGAGATTTATTAACCTCATTTTGAGCAATTTCATTGGTCAATTAAATACAAGCATGGTAGAAGTAAATTAATTTTATGTATTAACAATCATATTTATTATCATAGGTACTGATATACCAACCTGGTATATCCCTCCTGAGACTCAGTCCCCACACCTCCTCCCTCCATGTACAATTACAATGTTTAACTACAATGAACACAAAAGAGTTGGTGACCAGTGGTATAGTGTACCTTTTTACTCCACAACAAATGGATATAAATTACAACTACGTGTTGACGCCAACGGCTTTGCTTCTGGTAAACAAACACACCTAAGTGTAGGTGTACGTCTCATGAAGGGGGAGTATGATGAGAATTTGAAGTGGCCATTGAATAGTGAGATTACTATTCAATTGCAAAACTGGAGGGAGGATAAAGGACATGTGGAGACGATCATTGACCACTATAATGCACCAATAGAAGATCGCACAAAATTAGTGGATAGAGAAACAGCACAAAATTCAATGATTCAAGGAAAGTTCATCCCACACTCAAGTCTACCTTACAATGCTGATAACAACACAGAATATCTACACAACGACACACTATGTTTCAGAGTGTCTAAAGTTATCATACATACAGGTAATAAAACATATTGTATATTATATAACATTACATACATGTATACATATAGACCCTTTGTAGTAACATGATATTATTACACACATTATTAAAATTACATAACTAGTACATCACATGTTTGATAATAATATTGAATTAGTGAAGTATTGATAATTGGATCAGTAATCATTATCAGCTGTTATCTGTATCAATTATTATTATGTTATGTAACTGATATTATAATAAGTTTACTAATAATGTCACCTCTCATGATTACTATTTAGAACAGGTTCATCTACTCCTGTTTTGCCTACTCACATTTCATCTACTTGTAATTCATGTATTATCATTAATTTTAATATAATTATAATCAGAATAATCTCACAACCTTTAATCCTCTAAACCTTGTGTATCAGCTGGGATACAGATACATGTCTCTAGATACTGTCTTGTACACATAATAACTCAACCAGACTCATATATAATTTATAAATGGAAATTACTTAGTAGATGAAATGTGATTAGATGAAACAGGAGTACATGAATCAGGACAATATTATGATTACATGTAACATCAGGAAGAGATTTATAATATTATAATTAGTGATGTACAGATAATTGGATTGTAATTAGTGATAATTATAATTATAAGAGAAGAACATGAAATTTACAAGTTGATATTTACATATTTGACATGATTCATTGTTTTATATTTAATACACACACTTTATGTAATATAAATTGTATCAACACAAATTACACAAACCATTTTGTTTCTTACACATAATTGTTATATACATCATGTGATTAATTAAACACATACTCATTATCTATTATACTTGATATTGACTTGTTGTGTTCTATCTACTCCTGTTTTGTCTACTTCTGGTCTGTACATTACCATTTCATTTATAATTAACAATGAACCCAAAAAGCTTATCTAATTCCTAACTACCAATGTGATTTAATTTTGTGTATTGTCAGCCACGTAGCGCCTCCACCTTGTTTGCTTAGTGTTTGCAGTTGTACGCTCCTTCCCCACCTTCGGAGGGGTTCATGCGCTCCTGAGTATATACATGTATATGATTTAGTAAACTAATGTGTCTTTATAGACTTTATAATTATGCTACTAGTAAATATCACAAGTTACATGTACTTGTAGATAAGAGTATTAATATACTGACAATATACAACATCTGTTCATATGACATACGTACATGTATTATTACACAGTCTCATTCCCATACACTCATGTCATACAATGTACATGTACATGTACATGTAAAATCAAACCACTGTGTCTATAGTCCAGGCAATAAGACAGGAATGTTTGCAATTAAATCATTTCAGTTATAGTCCACCTCGACTAGCTATCAAGATGTATGTATGATTCCTTTATGAGCTTAGGTGTGATTATAAGTTTGATTGGAATGACTAAATTCTATTATCAATTCTAGAAAAATCATATATTTCAATTGATCCTGTTAGCAGGACTATAGATATAGTGAATCATTACCACACAGTGATCAAGATAGGAGAAGATTATAATTATTACATGTACATATATCCGTAACACAAGATATAACTAACCACATACTATCGATTATAAAGTACACATGTGTATAGTAACACACAAAAGCTCATGAATAGGATTTCCATAATGAGATACATATCTCAGTGATGACTGTCCTTAACTTAAGATAAATACATACACACTTTGAAATTTGATTTGATAGAATTTAGCATGTCTTATTTTAACTAATAGATACATACAAAATGTATAAAACACATGTATACCACATGCACAGGTAGTTACTAATAGACATAGTATATTATACATGATATCTACTTATGAATTATAATAGGAACATGTAACCTAAACTGGATACTAGGATAAGAAACATCACTTGTGTAATTACTATAATTTGTGTGGGAGTCATTCCCTTTCATGAGCTTCTGGTATGAAATACATAATATAGACATGTATAAATTATTATTATCTACATGTATACATAGTCCTAGTTATATATCTGCTAACAGGAGTGATATACCTCCTACAAGTTCAATTATGTTGCTATGACAACATAGTATATCTTATCCTATGTCAATATTGTTGTGGATATAAATGTTGGCATTCACAATTATTTTTATTACATGTATAATATATTCATCATGACTATTAAGATTCATTAGATATCTACTCATAACTCATTCAGACATTATGAGTTATGAAATCTGTTATAACTGACTGTTAAATGAACCTGGATAGACACATTAATAGTCTGTGTAGCAGGAAAATAACACCATCTGTTACCTTACAAATGTATTAGTCTCATTAACATGGTAGGCTACTGACAATTTGTGCAGCAAAGTCATGACAAGAATTGTTAGATTCAGTATTTGAAAGACTAGGCTTCATCTTTCAGGAGCTATATCTTCTCACCATTGCTTTTATTGCTGTAGCAGTACTACTTAATTTATATTTTATTTTAATTTAGTATGACAGCATCATCCATAGTACATGTATATATTATATGAACCATACCTACAATTTCCTCTGATATGAGCAACCATTTTGATCCAGGTACCAGATAGTATTTCCCTGAAGTATGTTCCTTATAAAATCAGGAGACAGATATCTATAGAGATAACAAATGATAATTACATCATAATTATATTCATAGTCATGTTTATACATTGTCTTGTAGTTTACAGTTAGCTAATGAATAATGTGATAACTTCATATATAATAGTTTTATACTATAGTATATTACAAGACATGTAGTGATTTAATAATAAGAATACTGGTTATGATTATGATCATCACATTATGTAATTATTATAATCATTAATATAATTTAATAGGTTTAGTTTTGATTATAATATGTTACTATACTAATATGAATGATTTATCATTACATGTGTATAATTACATTTATATTCAGTGAAATGTACTCTTCACTATTCACTGAACTCATTGAAATATATTTATACTACACTCAGTGTTTATTAATATACACAACTATCAGTTGTAGGATGGATCACATGTTTTGTGTTAATAATCTCATTCAATACAACCACACTATGATGAACATTTGTATTTGAACACAACCAACCTTTGCCCTTCTATCATAACGATATTAATATTCTATATGACTATGTACTAGGACTGGAATGAATATCCATTCTATCTGAATATTCATTTAATTACTATATATCTGAATGGATTTTTAATGTTAGGATATTTATTATATATCTGCACATAAACTGAACTAGTCAAATCAATAATTATAATAAAATGATGATAGATGATGATTGTGTTCATATTTCTTATCTTGTATAGTACTGAACAGATAATATAAACACTAAGTCTGTTAGTTAGTAGTTACTTCAATCAATATAATGAGGTAATACATTACTTTACATTATAAATATGAATATCCACACACTAAAAATATCAAAAGTATGATTCATTCATGATATAACACTAGATGATATAAAATATAATAATATATTTATATCATCTTGTGATATATACATCATAATTATCTAGTTCCTAGTATAAAGAACATGAAATATCATAATGTGATATATTATAGTTTAGTACTCATCACATTATAATAACATGTTTACATTATTATATTAGTGATAATACTTGATATTATATTAATATAGAAACACCACATGAGTCTTGTAAACATGTAATATAACTTGTAAATACAGTATAAACTATTGAATACATATCATTATTATCATGATAATATTACAACATGCACTATTGACATTATCATCACTGTCTGTTGCTGGAAATGAAATACTTATAATTATATAATAAGAATTATTATAATTAATTATTATTACTTATTGTTAATTTTAGGTCCCGAAGTACCAAGTTGGTATATTACTCCAGGAACTGAATCTCCCTATCTCCTCCCTCCATGTACACTATCCATGCATAACTTCTCTGAGCATAAAAGAGTTAGTGATCAATGGAAGAGTACACCATTCTATACTGGACCTGATGGATACAAGCTAAAGTTAAGAGTAGATGCTAATGGTGATGGTAGTGGTAAAGGTACACATGTTTCTGTGGGTGTGTATCTCATGAAGGGTGAAAATGACGATATATTAACATGGCCCTTCAAGTGTGATATCACCATTCGATTACTTAATTGGAGGGAGGATAAGGGACATGTGGAGAAGACTGTTCACTTCAATGATAATACTGATATAGAGTCTCGTAAGAGAGTAATGGAAGGAGACACACCTCCTGCTGGATGGGGTTATCATCAGTTCATGTCACACAGTGATTTATATTATAATATTACTAATAACACTGAATATATTAATAATGATGTATTGTGTTTTGTAGTATCTAAAGCTATTGTGTATTCCTAATAAACACTATTATATTTAATAGTTACTCAATAATTTATAATGTTATAATTATATTATATTTTAGAGTTGTTTCTTATAATTATATAAAGTGATTGTATATCTAATAAAAACACTATCTATAATTATTATTATAATTTTATTAGTTATTCATTGTACTATTTTATAGTTGTTTGATTAAAATATAATATTAACACTAATTAATAACATGAATTATAATGAGTCACATGATCATAATTATGAATGAGTATATCTACACAATATTAACTAGGGAAGTCATGTAGTGGACACAATTAGTCATAAGTAGTCACATAATATCTAATTCACATGATGTATTGTAATGAGACTACATAATACTATTAAACACAGTACATGTACATATAGTAGTGGTGGATACCAATAATTTTCACTTTGATACAAAACTGAGTAGTTTGGGAATCAGTATCAATGGTATAATATTGATACTTGATAATGCACATGTACATAATGAATGTGGTTAGATAAACATCTAATTTTATACAAATTCATTTAAATATGTGGAAGCACTGTGAAACATTATGTGAGTTTATGCATATGCAGTAGCAAAACAGGACATGTAATATGGTATCGTAAATGACCAATACAGAAGAAAGAGTATCGATAATGTTGGAATACTATAAGTACCGTAGATATCGAGTATTTTAGTATCAATCTGCCCACACCTAACATATAGAACTCAATGAAAATATTTTACTGTATCATACTATAAGTCACATAATTAAGGCTGGTTATTACTTTGGAAGTCACATGACAGGAAGTATTAGTAACCAATTCACCAATGAATACTGGGAAATATTACTCATTTGATACATGTATTGCCACTCATCCTTCAGACTTATGGTAATACTAGTGTATCAAACCCATGACATATCCCGGTATCTGAGTGACAATATATAATTATAATTAGTCACATGATATTAATTATTAATTACGAATGAGGACATCTATACACTTTATTAACTAGTGAGTCACATGATGATAATTATGAATGAGTATATGTACACATTATTAATATTAACTATGGAAGTCATGTAGTGGACGCAATTAGTCATAAGTAGTCACATAATATCTAATTTACATGATGTATTGTAATGAGACTACATAAATGTAATACTATTAGATATTTGTTTGTACATGTAGCAGTGGTGGGTGATACCAATAATTTACATTTTGATACGATACTGAGTAGTTTGGGAATCAGTATCAATGGTATAATATTGATACTTAATAATGCACATGTACATAATGAATGTGGTTAGATAAATGTATAATTTTATATAAATTCAGTTAAATATGTGGAAGCACTGTGAAACTTTATGTGAGTTTATGCATATGCAGTAGCAAAACAGGACATGTAATATGGTATCATAAATGACCAATACAGAAGAAAGAGTATTGATAATGTTGGAAAACTATAAGTACTGTAGATATCAAGTATTATCTGCCCACACCTAACATATAGAAGCCAATGAAAATTGTCTTCTAATAATTGTAATTATTAACATAATTTCAATACCTTACTAACAATAGGACTGTATAGTGGAATATTTTCAATATAGCAAAATTTAGTGATTTTTTGTGACAAAGTGTGTATTTTATATTTGTAGTTTATAGACATGACTAGTAACATGTAATCATGTGACTAAATATCAAGGATATTATATTTCGTGGTATGGATCAAAATCCATAAAAAGCACAATCCTAAAAGATTTCTCAAGTAATTCATTTCCTATTGTATAGCTCAAAAGTAATATCTCAATTTCGATCACATGCAACTAGCTGAAAAACTACAATGTATACATGTACTGTACCTGTGCCATTATTTCTTCATCATCTTCTAGTTAGTTTATGTCCGATTCCATAGAAGAACACACCCATTCATAAACTCTCTTCTTGCCATAGCACATACCTTGTTGTCTCCTGAAGCATAAATTTTACATTTGAAGTTTAAATGTTAATATTTCACATTAAACTCATCTGTCAGATATCACTTTAGCTTTAATTAGCATAACATAACATAACATACATGTAGATATTATAATATTATATGGTTGCTAAGACCCTTTCATGTTAGTTACCTGATTGATATATGGTTGCTAAGGACTTATCATGTTAATTATTGACAGTGACAAGAAATGTAGATAGATCATTACACTGCATGGTTGCTAGTGACTATTCATGTTGGAATATATTGATATAGTTACCTAGTTATGTAGTGTCTAACATATGGTTGCTAGGGACTTTTCATATTAGGTACCTAGTGTCTAAAATATGGTTGCTAGGGACTTTTCATATTAGGTACCTAGTGTCTAATATATGGTTACTAGGGACTTCTCATATTAGGTACCTAGTGTCTGATGTATGGTTACAGTACTGGTACAGGTACACATGTAAGTCTTAGTGTGAGGCTCATGGAAGGTCCAAATGACGACATCTTAAAATGGCCTTTCAATAGTGAGATTAATATTCAACTACTCAATTGGAAGGAGGATAAGGGACATGTGGAGAAGACTATCGATCATTACAATGCACCATTAAAATAACGTACAAGAGTCACACAAGGAGACATATTAGCATCTGATGGATGGGGTATACCTGACTTCATATCACACAGTGATTTAGAATATAATGCTAATTATAACACTGAATATATTAATAGTGACACATATTCCACACATGAATTCATGAAATAAATGGAGGACTCATGAGATATGCAACAATTTAAAAAAAAAGCAGAAACAAGAAGGTATTGAGGAAAGGTATCCCTATGATTGCTTTGCAGTGACTATAAATCAGTCAATCCTGATGCACTAGTGTCTCTATCTTTATGCATATTATGAAAACTTTGGCCTGAAGAATGTGTAATTGCATCATCTTCTACTATTTCTGCTTTATATAACAGTTATTAGCAGTTTTACAATCTTACTGAAGGTTTGTAACTTGAGTGTGCATTCTTTTAAATGCTACACCTATTAATTGACTGACCGCCCTGGAATGACACATCTTCCTTAACTACAAATACATGTACAACGCACACTCCGGTAAGTAGTCACAAACATAAATATATATATATATATACTTATATAATTAAACCTGATGGAAATCTATTATAGGGAAAAACATGTAGCTCTATAGGCCATGAAAATATTTATTATAAACATCTCAGCTGTTATGATTATAATAATTATTCACCTCGCTGATCATAAATATTAGTTCAGTTGTTGTTAATGATAATGGCAATACCTCCATTCTCATGTAAAGAGTATTCCTCTATAATATCATGTGATTACTAATCTAGTGGGAATGATTATAGTGATGAGATAGGAATATTTGACCTTCCCTCTTCGGGAAGATTACTGTAAATTGTTTGCAAAAATGTCTGTATGCGTGTCTGTGTGTGTGACCCTGCTGTACCTCAAGAACTGGACACTCTTGGAATTTCATACTTGGCGTGTATAAACTCCTTTGAAGTGGCAAGAACGAGCATTCCCTAATATTTTCTCTACCATACTAGAAGCAATCAAAAAAGGTAAGAAATCCGATGAGGTGTGGTTTCTTACAGTCTTCCAACACGAGGTTTACATCATTAACTGTCTTAACAACATCTCTTTCTAAATAAAGAAAGTTAAAACCTTTGAACATGTATACTGACAATAGTTTCATGAAACACCCAGCCCATAATTATATCTTGTATATAAATCTGCAACAGTTAGGGGAGGGAGGGTCATGCAACATTCATTTGCTATATATTAAGTTAGTGTAATAGTATCTATGTCACATGACATACAATAGATTACCAATCTAGTGGGAAAGATTATAGTTAAGTGATGAGATAGGAATATTATTTTAATAATGACTCTTCATAAGTAGCGATGAACTAATATGTAACTGTTTAAAACAGCTGATAACATTTTATATGTAGCTGGGTTTAGTGTATAATGTTGAAGCAGTTGCATATCCACCAATTGTTATATTGAGGACTTATTTTAAAACTTATTATCAGGCTGAAATACAAGGTTTTAACTGCTTTGCAAAGGATTCAAAAGAGCTTCCTGAACGCTAATCAGTAATTGACAGTGATTATATGTTACCCTGGTCTATTGTATTGATAAATTAGCCCAAGCAACACATACATATGATTAAAAGCTATATAAATGTTGTTTAGTTATACAACTGCTACTGTTGAGACAAAAAGTCTGAATCATTTTTAAATATGGTGTAGTCTTATTATAATACAATATATAAGTGTACAATTTTACTAGCAGTTGGGTATTTCATTTAGCAATGCTATATCCTAAATATATTTTTGATCAGGTGATTCAGGTCTACATTATAGTATCTGTTGTATAATTATAAACAATATAAATTTGAGACATTGTCATGATCAGTAGAACAAAAAAAAAGCTCACCATATTAATAACTTTACTGGCTAATCTTGTTCACAAACGAAGAAATACATAATCGAACAGAAACACACAGCATTTTAAACATGCACGTGATTGTATAGTTCCAGCCTGTGGCTAGCTGCAAGCGCAACGTGCAATTAGCGCAACCAGGAGTCCATGATAGTAAGAGGGAAGGAGTGTGAATCGCCCACGTTGTAACGAGATTTTTGTATCAGCGATGTCTCGCTAGCGGATATACTATTTTTAGAAAGATGCTTGGCCACGTGGCCCAGAAATGACCACACCTCCACGAAAACATGGCTTTTGTTTCAACACGAAGGCCACATAGATTGTCTGCTATTCGTTCTAATTCTATCAAGTAGCAAACACAACCACTCCAATTAGAGATCGTTTACGAGAGGCGACAAGAAGTACTCCTATTTTAGGAGAAACGAAGCGTTTTATCGATCTTGTATCTTGGAGGTGCGGTCATTCTGCTGGCCAAACACTTTCTAAAAATAGTATATCCGCTAGCGAGACATCGCTGATACAAAATCTCGTTACAACGTGGGCGATTCACACTCCTTCCCTCTTACGTTTTTTCTATCATGGACTCCTGGCGCAACACTGCATGCATGGGTGGCGCTGGATTCCCCGTAATAGTATATACAACACATGCACTGTGAATGATAATCCAATAAAAAATTGAAAATGACATTTTAAAGAAGTTCCATATTAAGTATATATATATATATATCTTTCAATACAACAGTTCTGTGTATTTATAAGCTGTATGAAGGGAAGTGAAAGTAGGATTATGACTTGATAGATAGTGTATATGTACAATAGAAGACAATAAACTGCAGCCTTTTTTATTATAAAACTGAAAGTGCTACGCTCTGGAGCGCGCACAAGTACAAGCGTAGCGGATGATTGTGAATGCGCATGCGTAAAACTGGCGTGAATTCCTTTTTTGAGAGCGGAAAAGAGTAGTTTCCCAGCTACTGACCTACTACTGTAATAGCTACTATTTTAGAGAAGGATACCAAAGCTTCAGCTACTAAGACATCAGGGCTTTAAGAAAAGCTATTCGACTCCAACTAATTTTTCTTCACTCTAACTTTTTTGTACTCTTGCCAATCGACTCCTTAAACTTATACATATTTATTATTTAATACTGAGTTGTAAAATTTTGATGATAATAATGATAATGAAAAATAATGAGTAATAACAATAATAATAATAATAGTGAATAATAATAATTAATCATGATAATAACAACTGATCCAGTCGATCCTCACAATATCTCAATATTTAGCAACTAGCTGTGAGATAGACATAGCTCCCTCATTACAATAACTTTCAAATTTCAATTGGTGGGGCTGGAAACTAACAGATGAATTTTGAACAAGAAGGTAATGTTATATTTTGAGTGTTTGAAACATAGATTCCAATTGTTACTAAAGTATTTCAAGAAAAAGAGATATCAAAAAATATATTTTTGAGAATTTCTCTTCATCAGTAAAATTATTACTACTGATGTTCTCTCAAGAACTCCTTATCTAATGTACTTCAAGAGAGTGTTAGGAATAATAGTTATACCTTCACTATTATCAGGAGACCATTTAGCTGTGTGTTTCTGAGTTGTGTCCTCTGGCTTATATATCTCTGTCACTGCATGATGATGACAATGGATGGGTCATAGTCTTTGAAATTTCGTGAGTGGATTCCCAGATGGTTGATTAACAGCACCCACACACTGAAATCTATAGGGATAACACAATCCCCACACTAAAAAACTCTTAGAAGGATTAGGTATCCCTTCTTCGTAATCTGGAACAAATGCACCATTGGAATAATAATAATAGTAACATTTTAAGATGATTTAAATTGTTTCTGCAAAGTGTTGTAAGTAGTGGTTATATGCCATCACATTTAGATGTATGTATAAAGTGTTTCCCTATGATAAGGAACTGACTGCAGTGTTTCCTTCAGATGATGTATTGTCATCTAAACTATTTTACCTGAATCTTCCCTGCCTATAATGGATGGAATTACAGATCATGAAACTCACAAATTAGTGTATCTACTATATGGGATGTCATATTCCTTTTAAAAATCACAACACAATGATCCTCAAGGTCTTGAATCTAATTTGCTACTAAAGATTCATTGAAGTATCTTCATGATAATACAATTCTCCACAATGACAGTTTGGTAATGTATATAATTATACACTTGGGCATGCATTAAATAATGATAGTAAATGTCCAAATTCCAGGTATTGTGGATCTTATGCACTTAGAGGCCTTCTTCATCTGAAATATAAATTGCATGATTTTACTGTCTTTATAACTACACTTGTTTAAATCTTGCAACATGTTATAGGTCTTTAATTTCAGTGTATAACATTACTTGTAGAAGAGTGTTTGCAAACTGCAATTGACGTATGAATGTGTTTTAAATTTAATTTACATGCACACTCATTTTGAATACAATTGCATGGTGTTGCCAGCAGGATTTGATTGCACCATAACTTGGATCAACTTATGGTATGACAGCTATGTCACAATCTTGTGGTGTGAATCACACATGGGTGCTATAATTTGATCCTACATAAGTGTAAGGTTGTATTTTTGATCTTGGACTGGGATTGAATGTTGTTTTTTTGTGCATTTTGCTTTTTTGTGTATGTGTGTAAACACAACATTTCAATATAGGATTGGGAGTTTCCACTTTGGTCCATAGAGCAGGACTATAAGTTCAACATTTTAATGTGATTGTGTGTTCTAAGTTCAGAGCTGTATGTTCATCCATGTGTATTGGATTTTTACTATTAATTATTGGCCAGTATATATATAGCCACAGCCTATATAGTGTATATAATTTATATATATATAGTATGATCAAAGTGCTTCTCAAGTTTCTGCTTATTGTCTTTCAAATGCACTTGCATGTTAATGAAACATGTACTACATACACACACAAAACGTTATACATGGATTATTCAACTATAGGTGATCTTCTTAAGTAATAATTACTGCATACATATAGCTCTTGATTGGATAGCTCCATGTATACAAACATGGTGGGGCTGGAAACTGGTCTTGACAGTTGAATGTCATTCTGGCTTCATAATTTATAATTTATAAAATTAATAATAAAAACTATTATGAAAAAAATAAACATCAATTTTTATTACTGGTGTTAACGTTCTCAGTTCTTTGCAACTGCTTCAACCTGAAATAGAGAGAGAGAGAGAAAAAGAGAGGGAGAGAGTATAATTGTGGTAGGTATATAAGTGTGTGTTAGGTATGTGTGAAGTTGTGTAATGTGTAGTGTTTCATATTACATACAAAGGAGAGGGGATGTTTTCCCTGGGATAGCACATTCACTACACTCAGAAGATGACATAATTATTATTGTATGTACAATGTAATCTGAAATCTTGGGAATTCTAATGACTATTGTACTCATGAGGTAAGTACCTAATAATTAATAGTTCTAATGACTATTGTACTCATGAGGTAAGTACCTAATAATTAATAGTTATAATGACTATTGTACTCATGAGGTAAGTACCTAATAGTTCTAATGACTATTGTACTCATGAGGTAAGTACCTAATAATTAAGTTATAATGACTATTGTACTCATGAGGTAAGTACCTAATAATTAATAGTTCTAATGACTATTATACTCATGAGGTATATAAGTACCTAATAGTTATAATGACTATTGTACTCATGAGGTAAGTACCTAATAATTAATAGTTATAATGACTATTGTACTCATGAGGTAAGTACCTAATAGTTTTAATGACTATTGTACTCATGAGGTAAGTACCTAATAGTTATAATGACTATTGTACTCATGAGGTAAGTACCTAATAATTAATAGTTATAATGACTATTGTACTCATGAGGTAAGTACCTAATAATTAATAGTTATAATGACTATTGTACTCATGAGGTAAGTACCTAATAATTAATAGTTATAATGACTATTGTACTCATGAGGTAAGTACCTAATAATTAAGTTATAATGACTATTGTACTCATGAGGTAAGTACCTAATAATTAATAGTTCTAATGACTATTATACTCATGAGGTATATAAGTACCTAATAGTTATAATGACTATTGTACTCATGAGGTAAGTACCTAATAATTAATAGTTATAATGACTATTGTACTCATGAGGTAAGTACCTAATAGTTCTAATGACTATTGTACTCATGAGGTAAGTACCTAATAGTTTTAATGACTATTGTACTCATGAGGTAAGTACCTAATAGTTTTAATGACTATTGTACTCATGAGGAAAGTACCTAATAATTAATAGTTATAATTATGGATGGGTGACTATGAAAATATGATTATTGTCTGTGCATGTATCACAATTATTGGCTACCTTACATATAGATGTACAGGTAGATTTCATTCAACAATCAAATTGATACCTATTATTTGTTGACTAAACAGTGTTGAAAACTGATTTACATGTAGCATGTAGATGTGATAGTACTGAACACCTGAATTTATGGGACAATAATTATTATTTTTGTGACCATGATATGGCAATATTTTATTGGGTGCAAAATGAGTCAAAATCGTTTTGTGTTGGCTGCTCCATTATTACCCCTTCTGATATACTATATCCGACATCCAATATCATATCAGATGTCCGATATACTATATCCGACATCCGATATACTATATCCGACATCTGATATGATATCAGATGTCGGATATAGTATATCCGACATCTTTAACTGGGGGGTCTGGGGGGGGGCTCTGCCCCCCCAGTTTAGGCCTTGGGATCATTAGGGTTATCATCCATGTTGTTTGAGTTGGGAGACACGAATAATTTTGACGCAAATGGCACTCCATAATATTTAGACGATATGATTATCACATATGATTATTACTAATGGACACATTATATACATGTACATGTACACATACATACACAGTATATCATAATATACATAATATAGTCACACATACACACATATGTACTATATGTATAAAGTCTCACACACAAATACACATACATGTGTATGATGTATAAACACAGTCTCACACATGTACTATAAGTATACTCACACATACATATACACAAGTGGTATATGTACAGTCACAGTGTATGTACTACTGTATATGTATAGTCACATACATGTACATGTATACACACATGTATACTGTATGAATAGGAACATACACACACATGTGCTACTGCATATGTGTAGTGACATAATATATGTACACAATGTATAGTCCCATACACACACATGTACTACTGTATATGTATAGTCACATACATGTACATGTATACACACATGTATACTGTATGAATAGGAACATACACACACATGTGCTACTGCATATGTGTAGTGACATAATATATGTACACAATGTATAGTCCCATACACACACATGTACTGCTGCATATGTATAGTCCCATACACATACTGTATAAGTATAGTCACATACATGTACATGTATACACACATGTATACTGTATGAATAGCAACATGCACACACATGTGCTACTGCATATGTGTAGTGACATAATATATGTACACAATGTATAGTCCCATACACACACATGTACTACTGCATATGTATAGTCACATACAGTATACACACACATGTACTAATGTATATGTATAGTCACACATAAAGTGATTATTATACACACACATCAGAGTTTTTGATAAGTTTTGAAGCATGGGCCAAATTGGCTCAGAAATGGTTAGTGTGTGCACCTTTGGGAATACATCTTGAGCCAATTAACTAAGAGTTAATGCTGTTAGTGACAATATAATCATAATTAACTGCGCCACTGGCCAAAAGAAAGAACTGTGCAATGCCAAATAAGAAGCTCTTTGTGCCAATGGTGTGCTATATAAGATTATCAAAAACACTGACACACATGTACTACTGTATATGTATAGTCACAAATACACACACATGTACTACTGGATATATAATTTGGTGTATACAGTTCATGTACAAAACATAATGATTGTTCATCCTGGATATATAATTTCATTGGCTACATGCACGTAAGAGTATACACTGAAATGACATAATTCAACAGTAAATTTACATGTGTATTACTCCATTTATAGATTTTACATTTGAGCTAGGACTTAATCTATAAGAGAGAGTACTGAAACTTAGTACTAACCAATCACATCGCTCAGTGTATATCAAGATATTATATTTCAATACCTTCCATTTTGCAATGGTCTCCTGCAAATTCTGGAATTCATCAAAATTGAGAGTACCATTCTTGTCAACCTTTTACACAAAGAATGTAATTATTACTATTATCACACAAAAACAAAATGACATACTGTATACGTGGAAATATTGATGAGGTTTGTCATTTGGCAGTTAGGTGGTTTTGGGTTGAAACCATCAAATTAACATTTGCCAATTAGTTCACACATGCGCATTCAGAAATACAATACAACCAGTTGATATCTTCCTTGGAATGTGTCTAACAAGAAGTAGTAGTCTTCATTTCTCAGTCCCCACAATCTATCTCACCTTCCACTACTAAGTACTTCCAGTGATAAACAGAACAACTGCATATTGTTTAAACGTAAAACATACATGCTCAGTCACACCTGCATAATGAAATTTAAGTGCTAATCGTCAAAATTTAATTTGTCAATACTCTGTGAACAGCAAAGAGTCAAAATTTCCACATATACGATCAAGAAATACGTTAGCAACCACCATTACTGGATATAAGTATCAGCGTTTAAGCATAATAAAAACAGTGTAATTTTTACTATTTTTATTATTATAATTGCATGTACATGTATATTATATATTCTTACATCCAACATAGCAATCATGGAGCGACAGGCATCCAGAGAGAACACTGCAGACTGCATGTCTGTGAGAACGGGATACAATTTTAAAAAATGATGCCATAACTTCTCTCCCCATCCCTCTTACACCTTCCCTTCTCTCTCCTTCTCTAACACACTCATTTCTCTCTCCTACACTCCCTCCCTCTCTCAAGCCCTCCTTCCTCTCCATCGCTCGCTTCTACCCTCACTCTTTCTCTCACTCCCTTTTTCCTCTCTCCTCACCTCTCTCACACTCTTCTCCCTCTCTGACTCCCTCCTTCACTCTCATTCCCTCTCCCTCCCTACCTCTCTCTCTCACTCTCTCCTTTCCTCTCTCCCTCCCTCCCTCCTTCCCTCTCTATATATCTCTAACCTTTGCTCAGAGATGCTGTCAAAATGTCTTGCAGTTCCACAAAATCTATTTCATTATTGTCACCAACAAACATTTCTTTGAGTTGAGCTAAATGAGGATTAGTCTGAAAAATAGAGCCAGAGCTTGTTATAACTTAAGACTTCAAACAGTGTTATTGAACTCATATGATGTATATACTATTGGCATAAAGAGCTTTTATTTGGCACTGTACAGTGCTCAAGATTGGATGGTGTATTAAATTATGATTATATTACCACTAATAATATTAACTCTTTATTAATTAGCTCAGGGTGTATTCCTAATGGTGTATAGGGTTTCATACAGTAAGGGGAATATCCACTAATAGCAGCATACCCCCCCCACCAGGAGCAGTGTGCTTTGTATGAGCAATTCTTTCTCTCCCTAACAAAACATTCTGTATGGAAATCTGGTGTACACCACTGAGTCGATTTCGCCCATGCTCAAAAGGCAAAAACCTTATCAAAAACGTAAAATGGTGTAATATACGAAATGTGTTTCTCTGTGTATCAACTAACGCTCATTCGTATAATGTTGAGTGTACCTACCGGCTGTGGACCAGAAGGTTCACCAACCTTTCCCTCTTTGGTAGTTTTCCTGTCAAAGTAGAAAGGTAAATAGATCTATTCAAACATACTGAATAGATAGACTCACTGTTCAGAGTAACTCTCAGTGAAGATACTCCAAAGGAAGTCTCCCTCCTCTCCTGGTTTGAATGCACATGGTAAGACAAAGTAACATCCAAGATCAAAATCAAACCACTTCACGACTTCACAAGCATTTGTGAAAGAACCTGAGTTACCAGAACTATAGTTGTAGTCAATATATTGTTTAGTCAGTACAGTACTGCCATCTTCTGGAGCCTGGAAGAAATATAAGGCATTATGAGTTATAGTTACATGTACATTGTAATTAAAGGGTAATAAATTATGATACCAAAGTTGTTGATGCTTCAATACCACACCTGAAATTCGGCCCATTTTAATTCAACTACATCTAATATTTGCATACCTTATCCATTTTTATACAGAGTTAATTAAGTACAATTACATGTACATGTAAATTAGGCATACATGTACATGTACAACTTAGATTGACTAAATATAAATACAGTTATATTTCAGAAATCAATATTAGAATAACGTCTATGCAATACCAGGCCTTCATATAAAAAAATTGTCAAGGTGGCAAAACCTGTATTAGAAAGACTTTGAGGGGATGATGTACAAAGTTATCGTACTGTGCCTTTTTGTAACCTAACTTCCATGCTTCTAGCTAGAAGTACCGAAGTCAAAGCATTACTCATATATGCACACTTATTTTAGCCCATGTTAAAACAATGCTAATAACAAGTAATTCAATATTATAGTAAGCTTTGTATATGATCATCATCTGAATGATTCCATGTGGTTGGTTGTCAAGTTGAAAACAGTACAGACATGAAACCAGTGACTGTTTTACACTGACACACACTGTCATACAGTGTTATCCATTGTACTATCAAGTGAGTTACTGTTTTACACTAACACACAGTTATACAAGTGTTCTCCATTATACTAACAAGTGAGTTACTGTTTTACACTAACACACAGTTATACAAGTGTTCTCCATCATACTAACAAGTGAGTTACTGTTTTACACTAACACACAGTTATAAAAGTGTTATCCATCATACTAACAAGTGAGTTACTGTTTTACACTAACACACAGTTATACAAGTGTTCTCCATCATACTAACAAGTGAGTTACTGTTTTACACTAACACACAGTTATACAAGTGTTCTCCATCATACTAACAAGTGAGTTACTGTTTTACACTAATACACAGTTATACAAGTGTTCTCCATCATACTAACAAGTGAGTTACTGTTTTACACTAACACACAGTTATACAAGTGTTCTCCATTATACTGAGTTACTGTTTTACACTAACACAGTTACACAGAGTTGTATATACATGAAAAGATAGAGTGTCCTATACTGTTAGTGACACTGATGTATTATCATGTCTAGTGTTACACAGATATGGTTTCTTTATCAATATTAATAATTCGTATTCATGCTGGAACTCGATAATCAAAATATCAATAATCATTATCGATATAGCATATTTAGGAATAATTGATATCATGACCAGATATCAATTTGTACTTATGCACATGTGCATTCAGTACAAGGCATTTGTTTTTTTTTAAAAACATTCTAGTAACTTAACTTACAACTGGTTTTATATTTAGTACATGATACCAAAATTATGTATTTCATGCCAATTAGTGGAGGGTCTTTCCTATCAAGTAATTAATTAGTTCCTCTGATATTATCGATAATCAATCAATATTGAGTGTGCTAATAATTGATATTGGTGTCTCTACTGATTCCCAGCACTAATATAAATACTGTTATCAGTTAATACAGATAGTGCAACATATAGAACTTCTCTTGTGAGTGTGTCTTCAATATAATCACTACCTTCCTTTGTCAATGTAGGCAAGATTAGCAAAGCATTCCTTTGTTTGTTCTATTCATGTCTAAAAACATCAGTTTTGTCTCACTCGTGTCTGTATCTTTATTCATAACTGTATGTATACTTGTCCGTCTATTTGTCTGTCTATTTATGAATGACTACACACATATTATTAAATCTGTGATTGTTCTATGTCCTCACTCTTTTCATCTTAATACAATTGGTTAATACAAACAGAACACATCTCAGAGTCAGTCTGTAAAGTGTTTGATAAAAAAAATTTTCATAACTCATCCAAAACTCTCCATCCTCTTTCATTCCATCTTCCTGGAGTTCACGACGCTTAGCAGCTGGTAATTGCTTCCATGTTGGAGAACTATAATATACACAAGTGTTTATATAGAAAAAAACATCCCTATATTTGCTTTGTGATGACTATGTATTAAGCATTGCTGATGGCACTAGTGTCTCTACGTTTCTGTGTAATCGAAAGCTTGGGCCAGAAGAAGTAAGTGTAAGCCTGATTGCAGTCTAAATACACAGATCTTTGATGAACTGACTGAAGTACTCCTTCAAGGTTCTAAATGATGACTTCCTCATGACTGAAACTTATCAACTTCCTTGTTAAAGATTCTTGCATAATATTTATACTGTTTCTCTGCTATATACAACAGTTATTAGCAGCTTCCTGGCTGCTCTGTAGCTCTAACGCGCGTTCTTTTACGCGCCACGCCCATTAATTGACCGAGCCCCCGAGAATGACGCATCTTCCTTAACTACGTATACAACGCATAGTCGCGCAAGTGACACAAACATATATATATATATATATATATACATTAAACCCCATGGAAAGCATTTATAGGGATGGCCCTACGGGCCATAAAAATAGGAATACACATATGTACATGTATCAGTACTTGACTACTTGTACTTATACTGTGTAGTACATACCTATGAACACACAAGTACACTAGTACATAATTATACACACATGTACATGTATGAGTACTTGTACTATGTAGTACATACCTATTAACACACAACTACACTAGTACATAATTATACACATATGTACATGTATGAGTACTTGTACTGTGTAGTACATACCTATTAACACACAACTACACTAGTACATAATTATACACATATGTACATGTATGAGTACTTATACTGTGTAGTACATACCTATTAACACACAAGTACACTAGTACATAATTATACACATATGTACATGTACATGTATGAGTACTTGTACTGTGTAGTACATACCTATTAACACACAAGTACACTAGTACATAATTATACACATATATACATGTATGAGTACTTGTACTACATGTGTGTAGTACATACCTATGAACACACAAGTACACTAGTACATAATTATACACATATGTACATGTACATGTATGAGTACTTGTACTGTGTAGTACATACCTATTAACACACAAGTACACTAGTACATAATTATACACATATATACATGTATGAGTACTTGTACTACATGTGTGTAGTACATACCTATGAACACACAAGTACACTAGTACATAATTATACACATATGTACATGTACATGTATGAGTACTTGTACTGTGTAGTACATACCTATTAACACACAAGTACACTAGTACATAATTATACACATTCCTAGAATGTGTTGATAATCACAATATCCAATTAAATGGAGTTTTATACTAGTTACTTAGAAACAGCCATGATTTTATGACAGTAACCATTAGAACCACAAAAAAGTAGAGGAATCCAATGGTATTTAGGATACCTCCATACTAAAGACACTTGGTTTTGTCCCAATACAATACATTTGTCTATTAAATGACCTATAATTAAAGGACACTTCCTCTAGTCCAAAGTGTCCTTTAATTATGAAGAGAAAGTTCCACTGTATTCATCAAAATATTTCAACTCCATCAATACAAATGTAATGTTTATGCTACATTTCTTTTTCATATGGGGTCGTCATTCAACTTAAATGGGGTATTTATCGGAAGTGGTGTTAACCTGTCCTTCCTAAACTAATAAAACATGAAGTTCCTTACTTTATTCACAATATCTTGTCTTGTGTGAGCAAAGTTATAGCAGCTACTAACAAACAGTCTCCTAGTATCCCTTGAGCAACATCAAACCGACTAGCACCTCCGGTAAACAACTTTGGATCACGTACAATCTCCTAATATGGTAATAAACATTATGAAATGCAAGGGAATTGATATAACCACAAACAATTTTAAAAGTTTACTCTTCTCACATATTAATATGGAGTAAAGAAAGTTAATACAACTAGTATCTTACCACCTTCCCACCCCCAAATAAAAAGAAACAAAAGTACATTTTGAAACATTGAAAGAACATGTCAGGATATTATATCAAAACCAAAACAAATGTCGATACGGTAGCTTAATTAAGCTATAGTCACTTCCATTAACCTTAGCTACAAGTATGTATAGTCTAGGAGTATATAGAAATGCATTTATAACTATTAATTTAGTTGACACCATCCCAATCTTGTGTGTGTACTTTTTGGTTTAAATGTTATACATGTATGTGCAATGGATGGGCGTTGGATTTATGAATATTCATGAGTAATAATAAATGACTGGAAATGTTACTACTTATAATAAAAACTAGCAATACAAAAAAGAATAATGATGAGTTTGAGAGGAAGAGCATTGAGAATAATAATACAATGATGAGTTTGAGAGGAAGAGAATTGAGAATAATAATACAATGATGAGTTTGAGAGGAAGAGCATTGAGAATAATAATACAATGATGAGTTTGAGAGGAAGAGCATTGAGAATAATAATACAATGATGACTTTGAGAGGAAGAGCATTGAGAATAATAATACAATGATGACTTTGAGAGGAAGAGCATTGAGAATAATAATACAATGATGAGTTTGAGAGGAAGAGCATTGAGAATAATAATACAATGATGAGTTTGAGAGGAAGAGCATAGAGTATAATAATACAATGATAAGTTTAAGAGGAAGAGCATTGATACAATGATGAGGAAGAGCATAGAGTATAATAATACAATGATGAGTTTGAGAGGAAGAGCATTGAGAATAATAATACAATGATGAGTTTGAGAGGAAGAGCATATAATACATAATTAATTTCAGACCACAAGGTACTTGTTAGCTAATATATACACAATATTCCATTAATTAACAGCTGCTAAGTACCTTATTTACAATTTTGAGTCTAAATATAATTTCATTACAGTGAACATATATACATGTATATAAATTTGAATACTGAAGGAAACCAAATAGTTACTTCCACTTTAGGAGCAGTCAACACATTGACCACAAATATTCAATAATAATTAACTAAAGTATATAATATATATGTGAAAGTCTTCGCTTGAATGTTATGTATAATAATTAGTAACATCTCAAAAGGCATATTTGTAACCAACACAAATCACTATGGTGCTCAACATTATTATGAAGTTGTTATAGTAACGCGATACAAACAACACTGTCCCTTAACCGATTAACGGCCGCTTGCGTGGGCGTTAACTTGACCCCAAATGCCAAAGGCAAAACATAAATTTTTACCAGGCAGGGAAAACCCCTATAGATGACGAAGCAAGCGTCAGGGCTGTTATTACAGTATTACAATATTGTAGAGCACGTGATAAGGAATCGAACGATGTTTTTCTTGAAGAGCTATGATATTCTGGTGGTAAGTTATGTTTGTTTTCATACAAAGTGTGTTATTATCCATTGTTTTACAACTACATGTAGAAAGTTTTTTAAAGCTTATAACAGAGACTTTGGACACTGAAATAATCGTGTGGAGAGCCTGAAATGACTTTCGACGCTCTTGCTATATCGAAAGTAAGTGAATGACTGGGTCAAAGTTATAATAATGTTAGATGAATAATATAATATATATTATAGATATAATAAATATAAATAAGTGAGTTGAATGTTGCAGCCTGATAAAGTAATGATGTTTGAATAAGTTTATGAACTAGTTGTTGAAAGATTGGAATGATATATATAAAAACAGTCTGTTTCCACTTTTCCGGTGTGGCAAAAAAAATGTTGACATTCGTTGCAGTACCACTGTGTATCCCTTCTAATTTAATTTATGCTACAATAGTAGCATTTACCACGTAATCTCTGTGTTTCTTGTCCTTCCTCACAGACTTTCTTCAGTGGAAAATGCCCAGAGTGTGTTGTTGTACATCCAGATATTCTCTTACGTGAATTATAATCTCCAATGAGCCCACGAGCTAATTCTATTCTATAATTGATTACGTGTTTACCAAAACTACATTGTGGATGAGCTTCTTTGAAAAGCACGTAAGAATTAGTGATCGAAACATCGAAAAGAAACCAGAAGATATATTTATAGTACTTCCGATTTTTCAATCTTATGTGATAATATCCGTGGAGCTGATCTCCATGATCAACACCGCCCATATACGTATTATGATAGTATTGATGCTGGACATGTAATTTGTTTTGTACTACCATCTTTCTGTTTACGTGGTACAGTCGTTATTTCTGAAGGTTGTCCATTTGTTGACAGCACATGAATAACACGATTATCCAACCACATGACACTGTTACTTGACCTCGTTGTCTTATTACAGATTCACCTCTGAAACAAGAAAATATACTGTATATGTTTATTACAATTCTAGCTATTATTACAGGTAAATGTACTATCATCATTATATATTTTAATTTAGTTTTTTACCTATCTTTTAGTTTCACCACCTTCAAATTCAGATCAACAGGATATTCCTTGCGATTTGTTCGAACTGTTCCACAGGCATATATTTGGTCTACATATAGTGCATCTAGCAATTTGGGACTAGAAAAAAAATTGTCGAAGAAGATGTGAGTATAGCTACCAACAAGTGATCGTGTTAACTTCATCACCACATCTCCACCAAGTCCAAGATCTCCTATGGATTCAGCTTCAGTACTCTTTCCAGTGTACATATCAAACTGGCAGAAATACCCTTGACAGCATCAGCTCGTACCCATACTTTAAATCCCCTTCTCACAGGTTTGAGAGGCATATACTGTTTCATCGTTGATCTCCCTTCAAACGGTATCATGGCTTCATCAATACTCTGCTCTTGTCTGGGTATGTAGTTTTTACTAAATACATCTTGAAAGTGATCAATAATAGGCCTTACTTTCCCTAGTCTATCATAACCATCTTCACCTCTTTCTTTTAGCTTAGTGTTGTCAGCAAAATGCAAATATCTCGAAATATCCCGAAATCTGTTACGTGAAATTCGAGAGGCTACTGGAGAAAAATGAAAGATCTCGTCCTTCTTCCAGTAGTCATCTATAGCAGGAAGATCAACTACACCCATAAGGATAGAGAATCCAAGGTAAGCAGATAGCTCAGTCACTGTGATTGGTTCCCATTGATCATATTTCTCTTGACCCATGTATTGTAGAGCATATAGGTTGGTTTGGTTTACAATATGCATCTTCAAAGTATCTGTAAAAAACCAATCAAATAATTTTATTGGACACTGTTCGACAGTGAATTGAGGGCCTTTGATGAGACCATATGGGTGGATAATCACTGGTTTTAGGTTTGCGGTCCATTCTTTATAGGGAAGGTTTTTTTTTTGATGTAGGATTAGATGTCTGTTTAGAATGTTTCAGTTGTCTCTTTTTAGATTTTGGGTTGCCCACTGGTGTTGACGACAAAGAAGTGTTGGAGGAAGGCATAGATAACAGCGGTTGTACAGAAGTAATTGGAGATATTGTGCTACCCATAGATGTTGTAAATATTGGACCTGGTGACAATGAAGGTGATGATGGTAGTGGTGATATAGATTGTGGCAGATGTTGATTGTCAGCAGAGGTAGTTGAAGATGTTTGTATACAAGTACTTGTTATATTTGTAGATGTTGCTAATATAGGAGGCAGAAGAGGAGGTGGGGACACAGGAATGCAGTCAGTGTCAGATAGTAAAAGGGAAGAGGAAGATGGTGAAATGGTACTGGTATCGTCTAGTGGTGATGGTAAAGGAATTCTTTCATCATCAGAGGGATCAGTATCTTCTTCATCAAAATCATCAAACTCATCGTCGCTCCCACACATCATTGGATCTTCAGCACTGCTGTCCAGCATTTTTATTACATCACTTGTCTCAAATCTTTGTCTTTTATTTGCCATACTTTTTTTAATTGTTTATACAAAATTATTATAATTATCAAAACAGCTAGCTAAACCATGTGCTTTTCCACGTGTAAAAACTCTGTGTTTTCTTATGGCAAGCCTCTAGACCCAGTACAGATTTTTTGAAGCATAAGAACTCCTCTTAGTGTTGCCAAAGTATCAGGTCCCTATCAGTTATTATTTGCGAGATATAAGTATAAGAGTAAGGTGTGGTAGAAAGACGCCAATTGGCGTCCACGGCGTTTCAGCGCATTCCGCGCCGGACGCCAATTGGCGTCTGTGGCCGTTAATCGGTTAAAGAAAGAAAGTGTTTAGGCAAAAATGGAGAAGGCAAAAGCAGAGTTGGTAAACTTAAAGTTGTAGTTGTTTAATAAATTTTAAACTAGGTTTACTAACATGGTATTAGTTACATGCACTGTATACTCAATTTCTATATACTGTACTTCATTGCAATTAATGCTTTTATGTACATGTACATGTACATAACCTACAAAATGTCACCATACAGTAACAGTAATTACCATGTCAGTATAGTACAGTAATTACTGTATCACTTATGGCTTATGGGATATAGAAGTGACCTATTAGAGCATGACTTTTCGTATTTATTTATATTATTATTATTATAAGTATATGTGTAATCAGACAATTCAAATGGAATTTGTCCAGACAAAGAGCCAAAATGTCTGGAAATGTTATTTCAAGCACTATACACATGTACAGCTGTATGTTGTACTTAATTACAAGTACATTGTAGAGCAAAAAAATGGTGATCACTTCATATAAGGAATAAGGATAGTATAGTACCTATATTACACATTCAAAATAGTATAATATTTATACAAACAACAGAATACAATAATTTCATGCTTGGGTAAGAACAAAAACATCCCCTAACAATGCCAGTACTCCTAATATAATTCTCATACCATATGAGACTATATAAAAGTAACATAATTTCGTGACTTCTTATATGAAGAAACAACCCAAAAAATTAATAATCTCAATAAAATGTCACCATAGAGTAACAGTAATTACCTTAGTTGTACTGCCAATATAATGTACAGTAGTATAGTAATTACTGTCTTATTACTGTAGTGTTCAATTGACAAGTACATCAATTATGTCAAACTACTGTGGAACTACTGTACCGTATGGTGAATGTTTATTTACATATACATATATAATGCATAATGAAAGTAGGTTAATTTTCATGTACAGGTGTGCTACAGGTACATGTAGTTGAAGATGTACAAACAAATCCTGTGAAATGCATAATTAAGAAACAACAAATTGGTTTTGTGTATCAAAGGGAATACAGACTTCATACAAATGTTATTCTGAGTGGAGGGAGGTGGTACTGTAAACCTGTAATGTACTGTAGAGGGTTTTAGGGGTATCGATCCTCTCCTGTGAAATTTTATAAATGAAACAATTGATTCTGTTATTCTTGGATTCAAACATCTTATGAAACTGAAGTAAAAATTATTGAGTTAAGTAAATGTACAATGTCTCAATCACCAGTAATTACCTTAATTGTACTAGCTGTCAGTTAGTGTTGTTTTAGTCAACTATAACTATAACTAAAACCCCTTTAAGTAAGGCATTGTGACTTTTAGTTAACTAAAGTACAACTAAATTATAAGTCTATTACAACAATGTTAACTATAACTAAACTAAAAGTTTGAGAAATTGTTCCAACTAAAGTGGACTTTATTGTCATACTAAATTTCATACTCACATGTAAACAAAAGGACCAATCTCCTTCGCTATTGGTTTGCTACCATTATCAGAAACTCATCAGATTAAAAAGGTAGAATGTCATGTGAACTGGAACAGGAGAAGTGGCAAACTTGTCTATTGTGTCACCATCAGGAGTGAAAGCAACATCCTGAAGAAAGGAAAAGTACAGGAATCATATCTTGAAGATTTAAATACGACTAAAATCTGTGCACATTCAAAACGACTTCATAGAACAAATAATAAATATAGTTGCACCTATACTAGAATGGTGATCTGAATAGGTGCCTATATTGAAGATATAGGCAGAGTATTGGTATAGGCAACTGCATTACCTATACATTGCCTATAGAGTTGCACCTATACTAGAATAGGGATCTGAATAGGTGCCTATATTGAAGATATAGGCAGAGTATTGGTATAGGCAACTGCATTACCTATACATTGCCTATAGAGTTGCACCTATACTAGAATAGGGATCTGAATAGGTGCCTATATTGAAGATATAGGCAGAGTATTGGTATAGGCAACTGCATTACCTTTCCAATATACATTGCCTATAATGCTTACACAATCAGGCTTTGTAGATACATTATTGTCAAACTACACAAGTACAATCTGAAGATATGTGCAACTAAGGCTGAATATGTATGTAACTACATGTACATGTACTTTGGGCTGAATGTACAGCACACAAACAATAGAATAATTGTGTGAATAGTTGCAAACTGCAACTATATATTTCACACAGACAATATTGGATCGGATCTGCATATACATGTAGGCAATATGGATTATGAAATAAGGCATATAGGCATGAAATATAGCAAATTGCTGTATAGATGCAACACTAATAATAAATTTATTTTAAGGTATGCTCAAATCCAACCAGTATCATTTTCCAGTAAACAGTATTGATAGCAATACAATAACTTATAATGAATATATTACTATACATGTACATGCTGGCTGAGTGGCTTCATTAATATTTTATAAGCCCTTTGTGGCTGTGTTACTTTATAAGCCATTGTAGCTGCTTGTTTGTTTGTTGTGTTTGTTAATTGTTTCTACACCTATTGCTAGCATGCTAGGCACATGAATGTGCATGTACACAGTGTGTATATGTATGGTCAGAAATAATATATTTATATAATTATTCTTGTGTCTTGTAAGTATTGAATACAATCCTAAGGATGTCACAAAGGCTCAGTAAATTGGAGTAGTACATTTAAACTTTATCTTTATTGAAACAATAAACAGAAGTTTCCTTGGCAGGTCATGAAATATCCAACTACTTTACTTACCTGTAGCTATATTTCTGTATTAACTGAAGAGTTAAAAAGCAAACCTGAGACAAAACAAACATTATTCAGTAACTACAGCTTCAAGTGTAATTATATAAAGAATAATAAAAACATTTTCAATAAAAATAGAGAGAGATGTAGGGATGTCAAAACCCAAAAAGCATGTAAACAAGTTTAGGAGGACCTAAAATTAAACAAACCACTTACAAATAACCCTACATAAGTACTTACACCGCTATAAAGCAAAATACAAAGAGCTGTACTTATGTAGGGTTATATGGAAGTGGTTTGTTTAATTTTAGGTCCTACATTAACCTCCCAACCTTGTTTGCATGCTTTTTGGGTTTTGACATCCCTACATCTTTCTCCATTTTTATTGAAAATGTTTTTATTATTCTTGTTTCCATTGTTTTTCTTGAATGGTAGACGATTTGTGACTATTTTACATAGATTGCTATGAGGCTTGATCCTCACTGAAGGTCAGACTTTTGTATAATAATATCCATTATTTATGAATTGATTATCATTCTTTTTCACTTACAGATGACGCTGCCTATTTTATATCTCACTTACAGCTTTGTTAGTGCTAGTCTCTGTGTCAACCATTCGGGATTCCAGTGCTTATCATAGTACATAATATTATATTATCAGTTTTAATATTATGCTCATTATTTTAAGAATGAATTTGCTCACAAACTTTATTACTACTCTCATGATTCCAACGTAGCAGGCAGTTTCAGTAAACAGCTTTCATATTCTGAGGACACAAGTGCGCATGAGCAATTAATTCCACATGGCTAAATTAATGAATACACTTATAAAAATAGCATCCAATTTCAGATCAAATCTTGGCCGTCATTGAGACTGTCTTTTTTCATCGCATCTAAAGATATCATGTCGATACTTGTAGACCAGAATTTTACAAAGAATGCGATTGGAATGGTGATAGAATCATTGTGATAGTTCAACTAACCAAAACAAGTGTATATAGAGAAAAAAGTATCCCTATGATTGCTTTTATGGTGTCCAGCATTCAGTAATCATGGCTGACTTTATCATGTCTGAAACACAACAGCCTTTTATAGTTATTATTTTAAATTTTCTACTCTCTTTACCTTTTAAAGAAACTTGTAGAACTTTAGGAATATATTTCAGGTAGAATAGTTAGCTAGTAGTTCCAGTTTCTAATTCTATGTAAGCTACAAGAAGCTTTCTTTCTCTTGAGTTCGAGCGCGTGTTCTATTACGCGCCACGCCCATTAATTGACCGAGCCCCCGGGAATGATGCAACTTCCTTAACTACGTATACAACGCATACTCACGAAGTGGACACAAGAAAAAAATATATAATTATATATACGTAGTTCGAACCCGTGGGAAAGCAATCATAAGGATGGCCCTACGAGCCATAAAAATGATTTCTCTGGAAAATAATAATAATAATAATAACATGAAGCAGATTTTGCCAGTTTTGCCACTCGCCAGTTCTCTACTTTAACAACAATCTTTGGCCACCTAGACAGTGTTGGTAGTCATAAAAACACTAGATATGAATAGGTATGTGTGTATTAAAGCTTATATGTACATATTACAAGAGATTTCAGCTTATCACTTGCAATTGAAATGTATGGGCAGCCATTTTTTTCTCGTGCCATCCGTACATAGAGTACTACCGTACTCTCTGATATATACAATATAATTATAATATATATATCAGGCATTCCTTGTCCCCCTTGCTATAGTTTTGTCCCCCCTTGGAATTTGTTTACCAATAAGCACACTACGATAACCTTGTAGGGCACCCACTTAAAATCTTTCAAATTCACGTTTCACCCACCCACCCTTAACAAATTTTGTAAATGAAACCCTGTATATATATTATATTTATACCTAAAATGAATATTCATCCTTTGATGTGATGAGGTGTCTAAATGACGAATACACCTGGTATCACATGACATGTCGACTAGGAGGTAGATAATCGCGAGTTAGATACCTGGGATCACGCGACACGAGGTATATAATTTTTTGTTATTCACCTAGCCACAACAAGGCAAAAAGGAGGGTTTAGTTGTGATATTGTGGTACAAAAATAACAACATCAAAAAAGTATGGAATTACCGACACAGCAAAAGAAAAAATACTTCAACTATTGAAGCCCAGCAGAATGTTATTATTATAACGCTCTGACACCTGCAGCATAATTTTCATTCTTGGCGTACTAATAGTACTGTAGTATAGAAAGACAGCAAGGCGAGTATGAAGACAACGTTCTCACTTTACTCACCTGCATAACTTCCATATTTTAAACAGCACAGACTTTTAACTCACTTATTTTCACAGAAGAGCTTCCAACAAAGCCATAAATATCAAAATTATGCTTCGTTAGTTGTAGGAAAGCACCAAGGCGAGTGTTTCAGTGCTTCAGCCATAGCCGTCACTTTCTTTCCATACGCAAATTAGAAATTGCGCAATATAAATTTGGCACCAAGAAAAACCACATCCTTGTTTTGTGGGTTTCTTCTGCTTTGTAGATTAGGTATAAGACAGTTATAGGTCTTCAGGTCAGGATATTAGTTGTTTTAGTGCCCTCGCTTCGCTCCGGCTCTAAAACAACTAATATCCCTCCCCTCGACCTATAACCTATACATATACTATACACTAAACTGATGCATTACAATGTATATACATTATGAACTGAACAGTAAATCTTACCTGTTTTAGCTATACTAAATAAGAGGTCCATTATATTTTCCCTCATAAGTCTCTTATACACTTTGGATCAACAGTATATATATCGTAGTCATATGTATCTGGAACTTGTCCTACATGTAGATCCAGCTTGTTCAAACACGTGTTCACTTGCAAGTTGCAAACTGATTCGAGAGACTAATACTGATTCTGATTGGGATTAGGACTGAAATATCAAACATGACAGGGTGTGTCATGTCATTTGAAGTTCAAGTCTGGGAACGAGACTGTCGCCTATATTGCACAGCAAAAAGCCAAAAACGTAAGCTGGAGGTGATACAGGATATCATAGACTAGTGTTAGGGAAGCTAAGTAGTATCAGTAGAAACACTAATTTGGGAGCAAACGAGAGATCTTGAGCAGACACAAAGAAGAGAATATAAAAAAGTGTTTGAACGATTGCTAGAAAGACAACAGTAGTGTCCACTATAAGTCATCAGATATCATGATAGAATGACTGACATGAACAGTAGAAGAAAACTTAATGAACTAATCTATTAACTGGATATTTCAATTGAAACAGAAGATATCAGGTAGTAAAAGTAATATCTATGATATAATTAGTTTGGTGAGGCATGTCCATTCACTTGTATAGTAATGGACTGGTAATATTGATATAATAAAGTTGTTCCACTGTAGCTATAGTTGCAGTGGTTAATTATTACATGTCAATAATTAGTCTGGCGCAGCCACCCTTCGCTTGGAGGAGGAAGGGTGTGGCCACGCCAGACTAGTCAATAATATAAACAGTGATGACTAAATCTATTAATATCATTATGTACATGTGATGATGAGAGTGTTTTGTTATATGTTATATCTTCTGCCATAGTTGTAGATAGAAACCAGGAATACAAGGAATTAAAAGATTTGCTAATGGAGATCATAGATCTACCTCCTTTTTATCTGGTAATGCATTATAATGTTTATGCTGTTCTTTTGCAGTAGCAAATATTGATGGAAATAGTTTCATGTTTACCTGGATTATTTGACTTTCCACTAGTCATAAGACAGATATGTGATTGTAGTTTATAGCTATATCAAAAGACCATTGAAGTGAGTTTACAATGACAAGTTGCACATACTAATTTAGTGTGACCACGCCCAAGCCTGTAATTATAATTACTGCATTCCCAAAGAGCGACTTCAGTATAACAGTGTTTCTAGACCATCTGTCTTTCTGTGAGGGTCTGGCTGTACATGTACATGCTATGTACATACCATCACTACATTATTATTATGTGTTATTACATAACAATGTTTACATAATGTTTGTATCATTAGATGTGATTGAAAAGTACACAATAGATACAGTTCAGTTAATATGAAGTCTTGTTCAAGAGATGAAACCAAATATCAGGTTAATATTATCATCTTTTACTTTGTGATGTAAATGTTTTGATCTCGTCTAGAATCTAGAGAAGAGATAATTGATCTTGATTTAGAAGAATATCAATACAGCAATGTTATATACTATTATTATTACACATAGCTGTGGATTGAGTCTTTACAAGATACATGTAAAACTCACAAGGCTCACTAAAACAGCTTCAATATTCGAGAAGTTTTCTCAAGACAGTTAGTTTACAGGTACGTGTATTCATAAAACAATGAATATCCAACCTGACATCCATGTTAAGCCCCATGTAAGTTTTTTTTTCACAAAGCCAAGGAGTAGCTAGACCACACTTACATGGAGTTCAACACATTTAGACTCCTTGCCCACACTCTGACTTGTGTAAGTACTATCTTAATGACTTTCTAAACATAAATTTTATTAAACTTTATTCACAGTGAAGTTTATATAATGAAACCTTTCTGTTGAAGTGTAATAGTCTATGAAGAATAGACTAATCTGTTTCCCATGCAATGGAGTCTAAAATCATTAAATGAAACTGGATGATTTCCAGGTAATATATTATAGTGTTTGGGACTTAAGATTAGTTTATGATTTATAATTATGATTATAATGTAGTCATATTAAAACAGTCTATTTAGTCAGGTCATAAATTAACATTATTTTAACCCTCATCTGCTTACATCAGTTTCAATACAATATTACACATTGGGATTGTTTGTACTAGTACTTCCACATACAAGAATAATAAAAAACATTTTCAATAAAAATGAAAGAAGATGTAGGGATGTCAAAACCCAAAAAGCAAGCAAACAAGGTTGGGAAGCTAACTTAGGACCCAAAATTAAACAAACCACTTCCATATAACCCTACATAAGTGCTTACACCTCTGTACAAAGAGCTGTAATTATGTAGGGTTATATGGAAGTGGTTTGTTTAATTTTGGGTCCTAAGTTAGCTTCCCAACCTTGTTTGCTTGCTTTTTGGGTTTTGACATCCCTACATCTTCTTTCATTTTTATTGAAAATGTTTTTTATTATTCTTGTTTTCATTGATTTTTTTCTAAACGATGTGAATGTTTTTTTGTAGATTGCAGAAATACTATATATCATTATGAAATCATGCAATCAAAAATGCATTAAAATTTGTTCATCAATGAAGGTCAGTCTTTTGTTTATGTATTGATTATCATTCTCTTTCACTTACAGATGATGTATATTCTCTATTCACTTACATCACTGTCTGCAGTCCTACAAGAAGTAGTGTCAGTCACTGTGTCAACCATTCAGTATTCCAATGCTTATCATAGTATACAATATTATTATACAATTGCTTTAATATTAATAATTATTATATTCATTATTAGTATTCTCTATTCACTTACATCACTGTCTGCAGTCCTACAAGAAGTAGTGTCAGTCACTGTGTCAACCATTCAGTATTCCAATGCTTATCATAGTATACAATATTATTATACAATTGCTTTAATATTAATAATTATTATATTCATTATTAGTATTTGCTCACAAACTCACAAATGTTATTACAATGCCAAACACTTCCACCTTTTCAGCTTCCATGTTAAGAGTATACAAATGCGCATGCGTAATTAAATTCCACTTAGGAAAATGGCGTCCAATTCCAGATCAAATCTTTGTAGTCGTTGAGACTGTCTTCTTTCATAGTATCTGAAGATATCATCTCGATACTTTACGACCAGAATTTTACTATAAATGCGACGGGAATGGTGCTAGAATCATCGTGATAGGTCAACAAACAAAAAAATGATTTGTCTGGAAAATAATAATATTAATAATAATAATATGATGAAGATTTTGCCAGTTTTGCCACTCGCCGGTTCTCTACCTTAACAATAATCTTCGGCCATCTAGAAGGTATTGGTAGTCATAAAAACACTAGATATAAACAGGCATGTGTGTATAGAAACTTATGTGTATATATTACCAGAGATTTCAGCTCATCACTTGCAATTGAAATGCATGGGCGGCCATTTTTTTTCCGTGCCATCCCTACATAGAGAGTACTACCGTACTCTCTGATATACATGTATGTAAAACTTATGACGTTAACAAAACTTGCTGTATCTCTTGGACCACTCGTCGTTTTGTCTCAAAACAAAGATTGGTATGTTCATTGAAGATTCTAGTTTAGCCCACTTTTCGCTAATATACAATGTAGAGTATACCGTATAGTATCCATGCAGCAACAATTTTAAATTTGAACACTTCAGCTAATAGGAAGCAATACATTTCTACTGGTAATCACATTGTGACATCATGTGCAATTATTCATTATTGCATTCCATAGTTCCTACATGCAACTGGACTATTCTGCTAACTTCTGTGGAATACAACATGTTATTTGTTATTATAAATACAAATTCATGTATATACTAATTACTCTGAAATGAGTAAGTAACATCTGCTGTTTTCACAGATGGAATGATAATAATACACCATAGGTTGTATCTATAATACTATACTATATATATTGTATTAATATTATTTTTGTTACTATGCTTTATCATGACATATATATGTACTAGTCAATATAGATCAAGATGAAATGAAACCAGTACATGTAGATATTACCTACAATTCAACATTGAGGATAATAAAATTAGATTGAAACTCCTGTAACCAACTGAAGTGTTTAAAATTACCCATTACATTATACAGTATACACATCAGTTTAGTATTCATAGTTTGTATTTTGTAATATAAAGTGTTATGTTATTAGTTAGTCTACTTTGTGTTCTTACATATGGCTGATGGCCATATATGTGGGATATGACCCATATGCAGTTGGGAGTGTGTTCCTAGCATTACGAAGCACTCCAGATATTTGCAATTGGTGTTAGGAATAAGCTCATGAAAATGGCTAATAATGTTGATGGTTTCTATTGTATGCTAAGCTAGGTATTCAAAAGACATTGAGTATTGATCACCTGATAGATCCTGATATTCAGGTTTATCCTGACATATTAATAAGTATGATATTATGATTATTACTACCACTCATTACAGTTATGGGATATATAAATTGAAGGATCGATAAAATGAATAGTAAACATGTGATTATATTCAAGGTATGATAATATTACATATATGATGTATACTATAATAAATAATTTATATAAGTATAGGCATGGGTGGATACAGGATTTATTGTATGGTGGGGTTGATCTCGGCATGCATCGCGCGCCGTGCAAAATTTTAGCTAATTAATTATTCATAAAGGGCGTGGTAAACTAATTAATAAAAGAAAAAGGTCCTCTAACACCGATTTCTGGAAGATGTGCCTCGGATGTTGTTAAATGAAAGCCTTCAAAATGTCTTCTACTGGAATTCTCTCCTGGTAATGCATAGCTATCACAGCCATGTCTGAAAAGTGTTCTTCTGTGAGTGAGGATCGTGTGTAAGTCTTTCAAAGTTCAAATGTTTTGGGGGGGTTGCAACTCCACAAACCCCCCCTAAATCCGCCCTTGATAGGATATCTCACACCAGAGGTAGATTATAGACTTATACCATCTGTGGGAAATGTGGTGAGGGCTGAAGCACAAGACATAATTTCCCACATCAATCTGTAGTGGGAGATATCTCCATGGTGATTATAAAATTTGTCAATGGAATGCAATTAAGGTTCACAAAAGGAAGTCTTTACAAGTGATGTAGGGAGGAGACAAACTGAAAACAAACACTGAATTATCTACTGTAACACTTGAAACTGGAGACAAGTATTCCCTTTATGTAAACTGTAAAGTAATTAACTCTTCTTATGAGCCCCATGGTATTGCCTATGTACCATGGTATTATAATTATAATGTACTATAATAAATTCTCATTATACTTTATAGTAATTGGTTTTATAATTTTCAGATATGCAAGATATTTCTCAAGATATTCATCATCAACAATACACATTTGAAAGTAAGAAAAATGAATTTCATAATAAATATAATTATTATTACCCTATCATAATTATATATACAGCATCTGATATTGACCTAGAGATGGACTACAATCAACTTCAAGATAATATAATATTATAATGAATACTAAATGCTCACTGTACTGGCTTTAATCTTGTTATAGTGTGTATAATGTATTATTAAATAATACTAAATCAATGATAGGAAATTTATCTATTGCAGTTTGTGTTATACTAATTTCAATATTACATTTCATATTTCTAATAATGATATAATTATAGTAAAGATGATGTTTATCTTTTCATGATGTTGAGTGTACACTTATGATTAGATAATAGTAGAGTGTGAAATACATAGGTAGTTTGGGTGTGTCATAGTATACTACACTTCCTATGATGGCTATTTCTAATATCACTGTTCATGAATCACTACCTACTGGTGGATATGAAGATCAACTATTTCTTGATCTTCCTCCAGAAACACCTCATTGTCCAGTGTGTCTGTTAGTAGTTAGAGAACCACATGTGTTAGTGTGTTGTGGAATTCCTATTTGTCAGGTAACGCATTATTATGAAGAATTCTAACCAGTGAACTAATCCAATATGATAATTATTATTGTACAGAATTATAATTTAAATACTAGACATACATGTACCTTATGCTTATTTTAACATTAAATATATAGTGCTGTTTGTTTCTGCTATTGATTTTATCAGGGCTATGAGCTCCAGACTGTGTATGCAAAAAAACAGTCTTACTTGATTTCCAATTTTTTTCTAAGTGGGGATATCATCTTATTAGCAAAGCTAATAAAACTTTCAACTCCCTAAAATAACTTCTTAGTTACAAAATTTAGTTAAATTCTGGCACTAGTCGACTGAGAAATGAGCAGTTGAACGTAAAAACTTGAAATTCAAATAAGACTGATTTTCACTTGCACAGTAGTACACATGTATATAGAATACTCAGTAAAACATGAAAATAGTCATAATCTCTATAATTATGAACAAATCATAATCAATAATATTAATTATTATTATAATCATTGATATTTTCAGGTGTGTATAGAACATACTAGAGCAAATAAACAGTCCTGTCCCTCTTGTAGTACAAAAGAGTATGCTAACATATTTAATAGAAAACAACATGGTGAACTATTGAAATTGAGACTTCGTTGTACAAACAATGAGAAAGGGTGTGAATGGGTGGGAGAGCTGGGTGATCTAGAGAGACACCTTACTAATGAGTGTCTATATGTGGAGGAGACAACTAGTGAAACCAATATAATACAAGAGGAAATCGATATGCTGCAAGAGAAGGTTGAAGCAAGCAGAAAAGAAATAGTCCAGACAGTTCCGGATGAGCTGATGATGTTACTAGAGGATGTTACAGAGGAAGAGTGTGAAGAGATATTAGAAGAAGCTTATGAGAGATATGGAAGAGAAATGGAACATGAGTTCATGGAAGGCAAGGAAGAAATGATGAGGGAGTTTAAAATGGTACGCGAAAGGGCAGATAAGCTACACCAGCTGATGGAAGAAGAGCTCACAGAACTGAGGAAGCTAGATGAGAAAATAAACAGAGATCACGAAGAACTACTAGCACAACTACAAGCCAATGATTTACACAATTCCCGTAGAATACTACAATTGAAACAACAGTTATCACAAATGAAAGGTATTGTACATGTATAATTATTATTGTAATAAATAGTTATGTACATGATGAAGTGAGAATGCTAAAATGTAACAATAAAGTACATTTATAACAAGTGAACTGTGAGTATGATAGAGATTCTATACACCAACTGTGATTACAATTCAGGTGCACCACTGCATATATATCAGACAAGTACACAACAATTAAGACATATTTAATAGTCATCCACTAGGATCACATATTAAAATTTCACAACTAACAGTTGCAGCTACATCAAAACAAATTGTATTACATTACTTGGGCTCAAAACACAGAGGATACAATAGTTAGAAATGTCCTTCCATGACAAAACAATTATGGTCTTTTTCCATGGGTTCAATGTATGTTTATATATTATAACATTGTTCATGTTACATATGCATATGCGATTATAAGTTGTATATGCAATTAGAGAAAATGCATCATTCCAGGGGGCTTGGTCAATTAATGGCATGGTACATTATACGTAGAACGTGTGCTCGAGCCTCAAGGTCTACAGATCAGGAAAGATGCTTGTCAGAAGCTACGCATTCTGCTTGAAATAAGTTCTACAACATCTTTTTAAAGGTATAAGTAAACCAAATAATAAGTATAATATGCTGTTGTACTTCAGGTGGGAGAAAGTCTGTCATGATTAATGGTGATTTACCAATCCAGTACTCTAATGTGAATTTACTAAATGTTGATGGAATGTTGGTAACACACACCCTAATGCAATCAAGGCATCTCCATTAGATTGTGCTTACAACTAGTTGATCTACAATCCCTATTAAAACCTATTACAACAGCCACAAAGGTTAGCTACTTGATGTTTCATATAATACTACATGTACCTGGCTGGTGGCCCCCAGCATACACTTGGCACTTACTGATTTCCAGATAATGCATATACTTTTTTGTATTGATGAGCAAATGCATGCATGCATGCGTTCAGGTAAATTTGTGGGCTACTGGCCATAAATTTACCTGAATTTATACGAATTTACCTTGTAGTAATTCATGTCCAATCCATACCCGTTATTGCTTCATAGACAGTGTATGCCAAGAAATTGTGTTCATTGCTCATTAATTTACACTAAGGCGTGCATTACCTACAAATCTATGTGGCAAACATTGCCCACCACCATGTCTAAATCTGCAAGCAGCATGCATTGCAATAACTACTAATATAAAAAATGTATTGCCTTCACACAACGAAGTGGCACACATTGCCAGTACAATACCATAAAGCATACATTGTCAGTACATTACTATAAGACACGTATAAGCCAGTACACAATCCACACAATGTAAGTATATTACTATAAGGCAATCATTGCCAGTACAGTACTATAAGCCACATAATCCAGTATACAATGTACACAATGTCAGTACATTACTATAAGGCATGTACAATGAATACAATGTTAGTATATTACTATAAGGCATGTATTGCCAGTACAGTACTATAAGCCATGTAATCCAGTACACAATGTACACAATGTCAGTACATTACTATAAGGCATGTACAATGAATACAATGTTAGTATATTACTATAAGGCATGTATTGTCAGTACAGTACTATAAGCTATGTAATCCAGTACACAATGCACACAATGTCAGTACATTACTATAAGGCATGTATTGCCAGTACAGTACTATAAGCTATGTAATCCAGTACACAATGCACACAATGTCAGTATATTACTATAAGGCATGTATTGCCAGTACAGTACTATAAGCCATGTAATCCAGTACACAATGCACACAATGTCAGTACACTACTATAAGGCATATATTGCCAGTACATTACTATATGCCATGTAATCCAGTACACAATGCACACAATGTCAGTATATTACTATAAGGCATGTATTGCCAGTACATTACTATAGGCCATGTAATCCAGTACACAATGCACACAATGTCAGTACATCACTATAAGGCATATATATTGCCAGTACTATAAGCCATGTAATCCAGTACACAATGCACACATTGTCAGTACATCACTATAAGGCATGTATTGCCAGTACAGTACTATAAGCCATGTAATCCAGTACACAATGCACACAATGTCAGTATATTACTATAATGCATGTATTGCCAGTACATTACTATAAGCTACGTAATCCAGTACACAATGAATACAATGTTAGTATATTACTATATGCCATGTAATCCAGTACACAATGCATACAATGTTAGTATATTACTATAAGGCATGTATTGTCAGTACATTACTATAAGCCATGTAATCCAGTACACAATGAATACAATGTTAGTATATTACTATATGCCATGTAATCCAGTACACAATGCACACAACGTCAGTACATTACTATAAGGCAATCATTGCCTATGTGGAATGCATTGCCAATATATATTTCTATATATAATTATAAGGCACTCATGCATGGCATGTGAATCAATAAATGATATTCACTGTCTAAACAGATGTACACAGATGTGCATTAGGTATAAAGGAATGGCAATAGTGCTGTATAGGTGATGTTTTATAGCCTCCCTTCTCAGGTATATAGATAGCTATGTATCATACATGCTTGATTTAAGAGTCATGAATTGCTTCGGTTATGTAATCATGTCAGCACACCAGCCACCACCATTGGTACATGTTGCCCGGTTTTGATAATTTTAGGCCATTCCTAGTTTATTACTGACAATTCAACCATTGTGATATTACCTATACACACTAATCAGGTAATTCCTTTGAACGTGTGTTTCATAAAAAATAATATTAACACAGTTTGATAGCATATAGTAGTTACTTACAAGTACTATAATTATTAAAATATAATTAATAACCAGTTGATTATTTTATTACAGGAATTGTAGTTCCCATTTGGTATCCACCTCCTCCTAAAACTACAATGTCATCTCATGCTATTCCACCATTTATAATAAACATGACCAATTTTTCTGAACACAAGAAAATCAACAATATTTGGTATAGTACACCATTCTATACTGGAATAAACAACATGTAGGTGGATACAAAATGCAGATAAGAGTTGATGCCAATGGTGTGGGCCAGGGAAAAGATACACACATTTCAGTTCGTCTGTTTTTAATGAAGGGTGTGTATGATGTACAACTGAAATGGCCATTCAAAGGTGAGATCACCATTCAACTTATGAACTGGAAGGAGGATAAAGGCCATGTGGAGGATATTTTTCCCTTCGATAATTACACACCACTAACCTCATCTCAGCTTGTTAGTGAAGGGGAAAGAGCACCAACAGGATGGGGATATCACACCTTCATCTCTCATGCTGACCTGGATTATAATCCTGTGAAAAAAAAAAACGGCCTTTCTTCGTAATGATGTACTATGTTTTAAAGTGGCTAAAATTGTTTTGCCAACTGGTAATTGTAAATAGCACAATATTAATTATAAACTTATACATGCATATGATAATTTTGATAATCAGAGAGTACAGTAGTACTCTCTATGTAGGAATGGCCCTACAAAACAATTGAAGCTGAAACGCAAGTCATGAGCTGAAGTATGTATATGAGGCTTATAAGGTATTCGGCCATTTTGTAAAGGAATCCACTAAAATTTAGAAGTATAGTGAATTATCTAATTGAATACATCCAAATACAGCTTACTATAGATAAATAGTAAACAATAGATAACAAGATATATAGAGAAAAAAGTATCCCTATGACTGCTTTGTGGTGTCCAGCATTCAGTAATCATGATAACTTTATCAAGTCTGAAACACATCAGCCTATTATAGTTATTATTTTGATTATCTACTCTGTTTACCTTTTAAAGAACCTTGTAGAACTTTAAGAATATATAGAATAGCTAGCTATTAGTTCCAGTTTCTACGTAAGCTACACAGCTTTCTTTCTGCTGAGCTTGAGTGCGCGTTCGTATATGCGCCACGCCCATAATTGACCGAGCCCCCGGGAATGACGTAACTCTTTTAAAGACGTATACAACGCATACGTAAGTGACACAAACATATATAGTTACAGAATACGCACAAGTACAAGGTCTATTACTGAAATGTAATCCCTAGCAACGAGTGTGGCGGCGTGGCATGCCCGAGTGCGCGGGATTATATTTCAGTATAATAGACTGTGTTCGCATTCTATAACTGATTTATAGCCACCCACTTCACTTCAAACATGACACCACCTTCCTACTTCTCGGCAACTAACGAAGGATACATGTATGTTGATATGTATGGCGTTTTTACAAGTTCTTCTATACATTCAAACAAGTTAGATGCCTTACTGTTAAAAATACGGAAGTTATGAAGCTTAGCCAGAGTGTGGGCGTTGCCCTGGATGTTTCATACACTCGCCTTGGTGTTCTTCTGCAACTAACGAAGCATGAATTTCACTTCAACTCACCAATAAAAGAAATTAGAATCTTGAATCTTGTAAAATGCAAAAGTTTTCGAGCTAAGAGCAGTTGTTTCTGTAACGCCTCGTCCACACAATTTTCTAATTTACTCATGTGCGATACTATTACCTTGGTTACAGCGTCTGCGAAACTAGAAAGTTATAAACCGGTCTATAACTTCCAGTATGCGAAATATAACACATAACAACAGCACGGTAACAGGCTGAATATATATAATTTATATATATATATATATATATAGTTCGAACCTGTGGGAAAGCAATGGATGGCCATAAGAATTACATTTGATAGGTTCAGAAACATAGTATGAGTATATCCACTATTCCTATTGGTATGAAGAAACTACAAGTCTAGAGTACTACAACAGTAACAAGAATTACAATTAACTAAATCATGCAAACTCAGAAATCTCTTTGTCAACCAACATAATGATTATCTTCAACAGTTAAAGTTAGCATTTTCATTAATTAAGAAAGTTAACATATGTCAAAAGGTCCTTGTAAGCCTACATGAAATAATTAGAGTATATATGGTACTACACTATCTAGTATATAGTCTAGACATGGGTAGGGTTTATATTATAGTATTGTACATGTGGTATAATACCATATATACTCTAATGATTTAGTTTACACACATGAAGCACCTATTCAGCCATTTTGTAAAGGAAGCCATTGAAATTTGATATCTAATAAATTATCTACTCGAATACAACCAAATAGAGCTTACTGTAGAAAACATCTAAAATTTTATAGCGATAAAAAAAAATCGGTTCACAAACATATCCACCATTCCATTTGGGCCAATATTATATATATTATATTAAATATTTCCAATATAATTAATTTACAAAGAGATTTCTGAACCTGCACATAATAGTTATCTAAAACAGATATGTAATATGTTACTGTTATAGTACTGTAGACTTGTGACACACATGCACATTTGCATATAGCTATAATTCTTCAACTACTGTATACCACAAATTGCTGAAATTTTATTCAGTAATGTACACCCATGTAATCTACTTATAATTTCATCATAAAAGTGGATATGGTCAGCCTAAATTATCCTGGTACACGCACACTTTTCATAGCTTTTACCTAATTTCCACATGTACATGTACATACAGCTGTAAATGTATAAACACATGCACATGCATGTACACGAAACATAATACATACATGTACATAAAAAAAACATGTGTACATACATGTACTTATATATTGAAAAAGGACATGTGTACATACACACACCAGACAACTCATAATCTTGTTGATACACTCCTATGTCTAACAAGTAATACAGAAACAAAGTAACACTTAATATGTACATGTACATGTGACTTGTATCAACACTTACATGTATACTGGTTTAAGATGAGTACTCAATATTGGGTATAGGGTTATACATGTACATGTACTAATATATAAGATGAGTACTCAATATTGGGTATAGGGTTATACATGTACATGTACTAATACGAAAGATGAGTACTCAATATTGTGTATAGGGTTATACATGTACATGTACTAATATGAAAGATGAGTACTCAATATTGGGTATAGGGTTATACATATACATGTACTAATATGAAAGATGAGTACTCAATATTGGGTATAGGGTTATACATATACATGTACTAATATGAAAGATGAATACTCAATATTGGGTATGGATTATATATGTACATGTACATGTACTAATATATAAGATGAGTACTCAATATTTGGGTATATGGTTATACATGTACATGTACTAATATGAAAGATGAGTACTCAATATTGGGTACAGGGTTATACATGTACATGTACTAATATATAAGATGAGTACTCAATATTTGGGTATATGGTTATACATGTACATGTACTAATATGAAAGATGAGTACTCAATATTGGGTACAGGGTTATACATGTACATGTACTAATATATAAGATGAGTACTCAATATTGGGTATAGGGTTATACATGTACATGTACTAATATATAAGATGAGTACTCAATATTGGGTATATGGTTATACATGTACATGTACTAATATATAAGATGAGTACTCAATATTGGGTATAGGGTTATACATGTACATGTACTAATATATAAGATGAGTACTCAATATTGGGTATAGGGTTATACATGTACATGTACTAATATATAAGATGAGTACTCAATATTGGGTATATGGTTATACATGTACATGTACTAATATATAAGATGAGTACTTAATATTGGGTATAGGGTTATACATGTACATGTACTAATATATAAGATGAGTACTCAATATTGGGTATATGGTTATACATGTACATGTACTAATATATAAGATGAGTACTCAATATTGGGTATAGGGTTATACATGTACATGTACTAATATATAAGATGAGTACTCAATATTGGTTATAGGGTTATACATGTACATGTACATACAGGTTGTAATACTGTTGGTAGTAGGGTTTGGGAAACAAATGAAATCACATATGTGACCTTTATACATGTACATGAATTAATTTTAATGAATATTAGATGACCAAATGATATCTTGCTAAGCTAAATATTTTCCCTGCAATACTAAACCGCATAATTACATACATTTTACTACATGACCTGACATTTCATATAATTATTATTATTTAGCTCACAAACAAACAGATAAATTCTGACCTAATATATCAGCTTCCATTTTAGAGATCTAGGCATTGAAATATAACTCCATCTTCTGATTCTGATCCTGTTCTTGGAAAACTTGGATCATGACAGAAGAACTTCTTGAATAGATATATTCTTTTTAGTATATTCTGTAAATTGTACATAATTATATACATGTATGGAAACAAAAGTCAAAGTCTGAATTACATTATACATGTATGCAGTCATACATGTATATGATTTCATAAAATAGGGAACCTCAAATTTCTGTCCACAAGAAAATGTTTCCCTACCTGGTAAGCAAGTAAGTGATTATACAGACTTAATTACAAGGATCTCAAATAGTACATTTCAAAGGATTTCTTGTGGAGAGATATCTTCAGACTATCTACAAGAATATAGTATGGACAACTACATCCCCCATACTAAAGCAGTTCACTATGAATCAATGTACTATTTTACTGTAGATGAATGGGTATGATAAATGCATGTGAGTGATAAAGAAACATTCAATAGAGAGATATGGATTAGTACATAATCAATCACCTTTGAAATTTACTCTATAACAGCTGGACTTTCTCTCTTAGCTTATTATACTTCTTTCTGGTATTCTCACTAGAATTTAGCAATTGGTGGTGCAAGTATAAATTTTAAACATCCAGTTTAGCGTGCCAAAATTAGCTTGAGTGGCTTCTTGTAGTAGCAGCTATAATGTATAGACAGTGTAATAATGTATTTACAATAGTGTAAAAGATTTGTGTAGAGTCATGAGTCATTATATTGTCACTAACAGCATTAACATTTTGTTCAAGATGTCTTCCCAATGGTGCACACACTAACTATTGTTGAGCCAATTTGGCCAATGCTTCAAAACGTATAAACACCTCTGTAGCCAACCCTTGTAAACAACAATATTTATTTGCCTCCTAATATGGTATAATCATAGGACATCAATTCATTGCAGTTAGGTGTTCTGGGAAGCACTCAACATATATAATCAGGCATGAACTAATCAACGTATCTATACAGGGGTCAGGACATGCCCTCATGTCTACGCAAGAGTCAGGACATGCCATCGTGTCTGCAAAAAGGTCAGGACATGCCATTGTGCCTGCACAAGGGTCAGGACATGCCATCGTGTCTATGCAAGTGGCAGGACATACCATCGTGTCTATGCAAGGGTCAGGACAGGCCATCGTGTCTACGCTAAGGACAGGATATCCCATTGTGTCTGCCCAAGAATAAGGACATGCCATTGTGTCTGCACAAGTGGCAGGATATGCCATCGTGTCTATGCAAGGGTCAGGACAGGCCATCGTGTCTACAGTAAGGACAGGATATCCCGTTGTGTCTGCCCAAGAATAAGGACATGCCATTGTGTCTGCACAAGTGGCATGACATGCCATTGTGTCTACGCAAGGCTCAGGACATGCCATTGTGTCTGTACAAGGGTCAGGACATGCCATCACATCTGAGCATGGGTCAGGCCATATCTGACATACACTCATCATAGATACAATATAATATGTATTGCCTGTTGAGAATATTAGTTTATGATACCTGTCTATTGATCTAATGACCTATACTATACCCATTTATTACTTGTGTACATGTATTTATGTATATAATACACAAAAGCATAAATTAAGTGAAGCGAGGTAACAATGTAATTACACATAATTATGTAATAATAAATCATGAGAATTATTTTTTTTTTTATTTTCTTACTAGTTTGGGACAAGTGCTGGTATTTTTAATGATGAACATTATTCATGTATTATGTTCAAGTGGTCCAGTCATCATTATGAAATACACTCACAGTGTGTAATCCAAGGGGATTTTGAATTTGTAGGGTTCGAATGAACCTCTCTCTACCAATGAATTTGAAGTATAAGTATAACCACACTACACCCTATATAATCAAATAAATAATGATAAATAATATTGATCATTAATTATTTTTAAAATATTATTTTTATGGCCCCACATGGCCATTCCTGATTGCTTTCTCATGGGTTCAAACTATATATATATTTATATTCTTGTGTCACATACACACAGTATATGCACTCAAGGAAGTTGTGTCAGACCAGATGGCTCCCCATTTAATAGAGGGGGCTCGTAACAGTAAGTGCAGTTGAGCTGTATAGACCAGCAGTGGAATGCTGTACATAGAAACTGAAACTAACAGCTGTTATAGCTGTAATATATTCCTTAAGTTCTATAAGAATTAACCTTTAAAAACTAAGAAAAGTAGATATTAGTTACTAGTTCATAACTCTATAATTATAATTATAACACAGCAGGTGAAACCTCAGCTGTAATGCAATATCTTAACATATATATAATAAGGGACATACTAGATAGTATTAGGTCTTACATAATTATACTTTATATATTATATATATATAAATTATAACTTGAAAATCTGTCACTTGTTATACTCACTTGAAAATCCTCAGATAGCCAGAAACACAATGTACACCACGTGACTAGCTCCACCCTGTATTGTGCTAGCTGCACCCTGTTTCTAGGTGGGGCTACAGTTTACAGCATTTGAAGTCTAAAGTTTCTCCTATTTATAATAAATATTTTTGACTGTATAAACAATCATAAAAACAAAACAATTATTATGTGTAAATGTATAATAATTATAACATCTAATAATAATAATGATATATATAATTATATATTGACTGATTATTGACAGTATACACATCAAGTTACAATTCTATAGGAAGTGATACATGTATGTATCAATTCATAGCTTGTTATTTCTCAACTTGTTAAATTTTGTTGATAGAAGAGTGCCAATGGAGTAAATAACTTCCACACATAATAGCTACATGTAGGTGTGTGTGTATGGTCGTCTGTATATATGCGTGTGTTTGAGCGAGAGAGAGAAATAGAGATGGAGATTATAATTGTTTGTATGCTATATTTTTCAGTATAGCACAATCAAAACCAGTAGTTTGGATTGATGCCAGGATATATTCATTGAAGGTGAATAATGAAGTACATGCGCTTGCTGTTCTTTCACTAAACCTTAGTAATGTGAATAACATGTGGAAAATATAGCACTGGATGTAGTACTAACTGTGCTTTATATAGAACTGTCAGTACCTTTGATGTTAAGTATCATAACGCCATAATAATAATCAGTTATTATAATTAGAGGTACAGTAGTAGGTGGTGTGGCGTGAGGAGGAGGAGACTGATGAGGAGGTGGAGCAGTACTACTCCAGTAATAATAAATGAGGGTGTGTAAGTGTATATTATGCCATAGATTACTTTTTTAGTTTGGGAGTACTAAACAGGAGTGGATGTAGCGTTCAAAGTGTGACATTGTTGCTAAAACAATGTTGATAATAATTATGTTGGTCCAAGTAAGGGGGTTTAGGGCAATGCTCTGCCAGGAAAATTTGGATTTTGGACCCCTAAATGAGGTAACATGATGCAATCTAGCTAGGAGTAAATTTACACTTTGTTGCATAAAAAAATCCTGGTTTTTTCATGTGCGTAAAACATTTCATCAAAATTGAAAAAAAATAATAGTACCACAGAGCTCTGTAATAATATTATAATTCATAACAATACATTAAGTAATAGTTATAACACACTTTACAACCGAATGCAAACGAGACCTTTATTGATCGCCCAAGTGCTACATTGAAACACACAATGCACTGTCAAGTGTGTTCTAAGTGATTTATTGACGATCTGGTGAACTTCCACTGTTGTTAAAGCAGCTTCGTTAGTCGTTAGTAGAGGTGAGCAAAGTGTGTAATAACTAACTTATTGCACACAAAAGTGTGCAATAAATGATTTAATGCTCAATGATGTGACGCATTATCTGCACTCTGATTGGCCATAGGTCACATGATAAGCAATAAGGTATTTTAAAATAAACTTCCATACAATGATACCGTTGATCAGTTGTTGGCAGTTTCACTTTAGAGAACACAAATAGTTCCAGTGATAATAATTAAAATTCATATTCACATAATTAATTAATTTCTTGACTGTCTTCCATAACCCCCAAGTACCCCCTTGTCTATGGTCTTGTATATGATTAAGTGTGTATGTATATACATACATGTATATATTTAGAAAATAAACACATATTACATACACATATATATAGTCATACACTTCCAGAGTTGGAAATAACATCCAGCAATTGGACATTTTCCGGACATTTTGTCTCTTTGTCCAGACAATATTACATTTTACTGGACAAATTGTCTCATTATTTATAAGAGAAATACAGAAAAGTATAAGTCAAAGCAGTAATAGTCTAGTGGGTTACTTATATATCTCATAAGCCATAAATGCTGGTCAAATATTGTTTTGTTCAGATGTTTCTACTGGACAATTTCAAATTTTATTTCCAGTACTGCACTTTTATGTACATGTACAACACACATTTATGGAGACTCCATAACTATAATAACTATAATTATTATTGTGATATAAAAATGGTTCATGAAATTGACTTACTTGGTTGAGGACTAAACATTACAGGATAAAAGTTCACTTTTTTATGTAATAAAACAGTGATCACCCAAGTACTGTATGTTTTCATTCATATCACCAAATTATATTTTAATACAAAAGACTGGTTTTCGCCGAGCCGAACACATATACTATGGTACATGTATAGTTACATACACACAGATGTACTACTGTATATGTATAGTGACATATACACACACATGTATTACTGCTTATGCATAGTCACATACACAGACACATGTACTACTGTATATACACACACATGTAATGTATATATACATGTACATGTAGTGTACTACAGTATATGTATAGTCACATACATGTATACACACATACATGTATGTACTACTGTATATAGTCACATATACACACCCACACGTACTACTGTGTATGTATAGTCACATATACATACGCACACATGTACATGTACTACTGTATATGTATAGTCACATATACACACATGTACTACTGTATATGTATAGTCACATATACACACACATGTACTACTGTATATGACATACACACACATGTACTACTGTATATGCATAATCACATACACAAACATGTACTACTGTGTATGTAGTCACATATATACACACATGTACTACTGTATATGCATAGTCACATACACACACACACATGTACTACTGTATATGTATAGTCACATATACACACACATGTACTACTGTACTGCTGTCCTATAGTCTAATACAACCCTCATTTTACATGTACATATCATATTGTTTAATACAACCCTTATTTTACATTTACATGTACATATAACATAGTCTAATACACCCCATGTAAATGTAAAATGAGGGTTGCATAATGTATATGCATGCACATGTAAAATGTCAACTGAGGGGTGTATTAGAGTATATGTACATGTAAATATAAAGTGAGGGATGTGCACTACCTGCCTCAGTGGTTCAGCTAGTTTGCCCTTTCAACCCAACACGTAAATACACACCAACACACACACAGTCACATGATACAGAAAAAATCATGTCTCAAATTATTAAAAGATACTTTAATTATGGAAAGCACATGGAAGCTACAAGCAAAAATAGTGGATGTTTTATTAAAGACATAAATAAATACATGTCTTTCAGCACAAAAGGATTATGTTGCATCTTTCACAAATATAGTATTAAGACATGTAAAAGAATATACCGATCATTTGTCTCTTGAGAGACACGTCAAACACATGTACAAATAATATTTGACAATGAATACTGAAGTACATAATAACTAAACAGAATATTTTGGTATATATTCTCTTGTGCTCATTATGTTAGAATCTTGAGTTAGAAAAGGTACAAAGGTCTAGAGTGTGTGTGACATGTATAATTATGTACATGTGTGCATATGTAAAGGTTATAACACCCTACAAGTGCTATATCAGATTTATAATCACCAAGCACGAGGGTCGTAGGCCCCGAGGGCGAGGTGACTCAGAGTTTCATAATCACCCATCCCTACTACATACACAAACTAGTGAGCTAATACTTAAGGAACAATTGAAACAATTTATGATGAGTTAGCAAGCGAACACTCAAACATTCGTATGGTAAGGAAAGCAAATGTTGGAATACCAAAAAGCAGTATTCATTTCAGCACTAGTATGTACATGTCCTAACCTAATGTACATTATAGTACCACTTACATATTTATACATGTATCAGTACTGTATAACTTTATAATCCATCTTCTTACACACTCATCACAGCATCAGTGATAAAGTTCTTTTCGTTTCATGAAACTGACAGAGGCCAGAGAGCTAAATAGTAAATTAATAGTGGTGATTATGATCATTCTTTCAAAGCTATCTCACTCTGTCTTCTTCACTGTCCCTGCGGTACTGCTGCACCTCGTGGCGGTCTCAGGTCTGGGAACAACACAGTTACAACACAGGTGCTATAGACACGACGTATATGGCGTGCCGTTTGTCTCAAAATTCATGCAAGTCGTTACTTGTGAACTATGCGGTATTTACACTTGTACGTTTGATCGATATTTGTTACTTTGTTCGATATTTATAAATAACTGTTAGTTTTGATCGATATTTATCAATAACTGTTACTTTTGTTCGATATTCATAAATAACTGTTACTTTTGATCGATATTTATAAATAACTGTTACTTTTGATCGATATTTATAAATAACGGTTACTTTTGATCGATATTTATCAATAACTGTTAAATAACTGTTACTTTTGATCGATATTTATAAATAGCTGTTACTTTTGATTGATATTTATAAATAACGGTTACTTTTGATCGATATTTATAAATAACTGTTACTTTTGATCATATTTGTTACTTTTGTTCGATACACTTGTACTTTTGATCGATATTTATCGATATTTATAAATAACTGTTACTTTTGATCGATATCTTTGTAAATAACAGTTACCTTTGTTCCATATTTGTTCGATATTTATAAATAACTGTTACTTTTGATCGATATTTATAAATAACTGATCGAGCAATAATTATTATCCGTCTAATTTGAAGGTGGAGCTAATTGTTGCTGCAATGTCGAAAAGAAGATACTCCAAATTCAGTGGGGAAGATGAAGTGGTTGCGGGCCCTAGTGGCCTTACTGCACTGCAGAATGCCTTAGTAGGGGCAGTCTCTTCTGTTTTCTCACAGTTTGAGTCTTCTAAGTCAGAGAGCGATGAAGATTTTGAGCCAAAATCAAAGAAAACAATTGCAAAAAAGTAATAGTAACACGATTTAATAATGTATAATAATTATTAATGCAAATTATAATTGGTTCATAATTATTATATTTATTTTCAATAACAATTATTTTAATTCTATATAATTATGTATAATTATAATTATTATAGAATTAAAATAATAGTAATAATTATTATAATAATATAATTATGTGATATACAATGCATTTACTGGTTAATCATTCTATTAGACCACTACCATCTTCATTTGGGAAAAGAGTGAGGGCCATTCAGTCTGGGTCATTGGCTACAAATAAGCCGAAACGTTGCAAGATGTTTGAGTATGATCGTGATATAATTTGTCTCCCAAAGAATTTTATAGAAACAGATGGAAGCATCCCTATACCTAGAAGTGGAAAGGTGCGACAAATCCTTGCATCCAATGGTTTAATTGGTAAAATCCATCTTGATTCAACTATGAGTGAGGAAGAAATCTTTCAAGAGATACGAGCTGTGTTCAGGAAACCAATGAAACAAAATCATAAGTTTAGATTCAATGTATTACAACCAGCTGGCGGAGGAAGCAAAACACTAATGATCCCATCCTTGTCAGAAAGTTTTACATGGACTGCTAGTGCAGTAGCTGGGAAGAATGCTAAGATGCCCATCTACATTTTAGCACTACAAGATTTTGAGGTAATCTGTTTATAACAGCTTTTTATACAGTTAGTACAAGTAAGCACATTGGTGGTGCTTACAACAACCTATATGTTAATTGTGGTTGAATGTATATACATCACAAGTACCTGATGGCATGATGTGTATAATATTTAAACCACTATAATAAAAATATTTTTTAACAGACCAATATTGATAGTGATACTAATGCAAGTCTTGAAGTTGCCAAACCATATTCAAAACTGCAGTCTGAGCAACCTTCCCCTACCCTATCTGTCGAAGAGTTTATGGAAGAAGAACAAATTGAATGTACGAGTAGAAATTATTACAGGTGTGGTGAATACAGTTAAGTAAGATTTTATAAATATATTTACGTAATCATGTAGTACTTATATCAACTTGGTTGAAGACAGTGATTCAAATGAATTATCTCCATCTCCTCCACCAATATCACCTCTCACACCTCCAGCTTTAAGGTATACTAACAGGTCTGCAGTGATTATAAATAATGTATTATAATTATTACTTAATTTGATCAGGAACCCCATAAGTATTAAAGATATTGTCCAAGATCATCAACGTAAAGTTCTGTCTGGTGATACTAGTGATATTTTTAGAATAACAGTACGCCGTCGCCATGTTTGGGATGATGCACTAGCTACTTTTAAAAGAGGGTTTCCTTTTACTTCACATATCCGAATCACATTTGTTGGAGAACCAGCAGTTGATGCTGGTGGCCCATGCAGGGAGTTTCTATGTATACTAATGCAAGAGTGCATGCGAAACAACAACCTTTTCGAAGGCCCTGATAATTGCAGGATCCCTGTACATAACATGGCAGAGCTAGAAAAGAGAACCTTCAAGTACATAGGACAGATGATAGCAGTGTCAGTTGTTCAAGGTGGTCCAGGACCACAGTGTCTATCCCCTGCTGTAGTAGACTATCTGTCATATGGTATTGAGAAAATTCTTGCCACCTCTGAAGATGTACCAGATACTGAAATAAAATATAAACTAAAAATGGTTTGTGAAATATTTTTTGCCTTTACTCGAGTGATCTATAATATTTTATACAGTTGGAAGATGCAACTGATGACGCTACTTTACAAAGTATGCTTGGAAGTGATAATTTTGACTTTCGATTTGAATGTGGTGTAATTCAAAGTGCTGAATTGTATACCATGCTACAGAAGCCAAAGATTCTACGACTAATTGCTACACACTATGCTGTAGTAAGCAATAATATGTTTACAATAATATTGGTTTAGTACTGTGTACAATGTTGTAATTATCTTAACTATTTTTAATAATTTTGTTATAGATCCGAGTGAAAGCAGAGCTTGATGAAATAAAAGATGGTCTTCAGGCACTAGATTTTCTCAGTCTGCTGAAAAATTATCCTACAGCAACTAGACAATTGTTTGTTGCTGTTAAGTGTTGCCTTACTGCAGACAGTTTGCAAGACTTATTCATAGTTTCTTCATTTTCACCAGAAGGCTCAAATGTCAGAGAGGTTGAGGAAAAGACATACATTTACTTTATTAATTTTTTACAAGAATTGGAAGGTACTATACTTATACCGATTTTGTTTCTAACATGATTTAATTTATTCATGTAGCATCAAAGGGCACAATCCAAATTTCTGACACAGAATCAGTTTCTATATCACTCAGTGATCTGCTTGCCTTTGCCACAGGTGCATCATCTATTCCTCCAATAGGATTTACACCAACACCAAGTATAGATTTTCATACCGACTCTCCTTATCCAAAAGCCAATACCTGCTGCAATGTGCTAAGTCTACCGCATGTACATGAATATGAAACTTTCAAATATAACATGTGTTTTGGCCTATCTAATGCTATTGGCTTTGGACAGATTTAATAAATTGATGTTGAATTGATGACACTAACTACAATTATCATTTATTTAATTCATTTATTCATGTGCTATATATGTACATTCATGATATAGAAAAGGATAATTATGATTATCAACAATTACCTATAGCTATTCAGTACAATTATTGCAACCAAATTGCAAATGAGATCCAACAATGTTAACAACTTGTATATATGTACTTTTACAATTGTCTTCAACACCTGAAGTTGTTGTATTGATGACAGCATTTAATGAAGTCATGAGTGCTCTGCATGGCTGAAATGTTCCTCCTGGAACTGTAACTGTATCTCTTACTGCAGGCAAAGTAAGATTTCGAGACTGTCCCACTATTTGGGTAAAATTTGGCTGATTTTGTTGGTGAACAATTCCTTGTACATATAGTTGATTGGGTGTTTGATTATGCTCGCTAGACAATGAGTGATTGTTCCAACATTCTGTGAACACCTTTAAAAAATGATTTAGTCTTGGGATGTAAGTATAATGTAAACAAAACATATCAATTTCATTTAAAACATCTAAATGACCATTTAATTCTAATTCTTGGAATGTAGCATAAAAGTAAGAACCAACAGACCTTGTCACATCCCTCCATAACCTTTCTATACGTTCGTTATGTGTGGATGAACCTGTAATTACACTGGATTCAGACGAATGTTGTTCTATCATGAATCTCCACACCTCTACATTTTCGCCTCCAAGATCAGAGCGAACACGTTCAGGTAAGCCATATTCATCAACAGCTTCATTAAAGGCAACCATTACTGTATCAGCTCGATTATTCTGAGCACATTTCAGGTACACTATAGTTCGTGAGTATCCATCCACACCACCATGAATAACCATCCTCCATCTAATTAATTTGTGGTTCCCATCGATGTGCCAAACAGCATTGGGACCACTTACATGGTAAACCCTCCTTCTAACAACTATACTTCTCCTTAAAGCTGTATTGATAGGATCCACCCTATGAATTGAAGCACGTAATCTTGCTCTTGGTACATGTATACCAAGTGCTGACAAATGCCCATTCATAAACCGTTCACCATCATGAGGATGATCAGTTTTAATGTGATAAATTAAACGGTCAAGGTCACTATCACTAATGTTAGAGTATGATGTAATTCTTGAAATACCAAATTCATCTAACCTACGATATAAAGTGGCACGACTTATCCCAAGGATATCAGCAATTCGGACCCAATTGAATTTTAAGCTTCGGAGAAATTCTATGTCTTCTATATTTATCTCAACACGAGGTCTTCCTACTGTAGACCTAGAGCAGACAAAACTGTATCATAATTTTTTTATTGGATTGACTACTAACCTTCTTACTGCCATTTGTTAAAAATTTACTAAGCCTAAATTAACTAATTGTATAATTATGATCAAAGTAACTGTTTTACAAGCATTATTAGCAGTTATTTATAAATATCGATCGAAAGCAACAGTTATTTATAAATATCAAACAAAGGTAACTGTTATTTACAAATATCGATCAAAAGTAACAGTTATTTATAAATATCGATCAAAAGTAACCGTTATTTATAAATATCAATCAAAAGTAACAGCTATTTATAAATATCGATCAAAAGTAACAGTTATTTAACAGTTATTGATAAATATCGATCAAAAGTAACCGTTATTTATAAATATCGATCAAAAGTAACAGTTATTTATAAATATCGATCAAAAGTAACAGTTATTTAACAGTTATTGATAAATATCGATCAAAAGTAACCGTTATTTATAAATATCGATCAAAAGTAACCGTTATTTATAAATATCGATCAAAAGTAACAGTTATTTATAAATATCGATCAAACGTACAAGTGTAAATACCGCATAGTTCACAAGTAACGACTTGCATGAATTTTGAGACAAACGGCACGCCATAGACGTACACGTACTCACAGATTTTAGACTGGGACTGGGTACTGTGTTCAATTCTGGGAACGAGACTTACTCCTATTCTACTATATACTATATATGATTATTGTAGGGATATTGTAGATCTGCAAAAGACAGTTGAAAAGGCAACTTTGAGATGATGTGGACAGTACCTGCAGAGACTCTACTTGATCAAATTATACTGAGCATAACAGAAGTATCGAGTAGCTACCACAGTTTCAGTAAAATTGAAGAAATTGTCCACTCAGTATGACTGAGTCATCAGAGCAGGAGAGGATTGACTGAACAAATCAAAGAGGTCAGTAGACTGGGAGGGGAGAATTAATTGACATAGTAGATCACTCAGATTAAAGAAGCGTGAGTAATCTTTGAAATACATGTAGTTGTATTGAAACAGAAGGTATCAGGTAATATATATGACAGAGCTTGTTTGATAATTTAATAACTAAAATTAATGTTCATTATTTGTACAATTATGCGTAGAAGTAGTAACTGATCTTCATGATTATTAAGTTCATTTTGACTCAGAGCTGAATATGACACAAGATAATTGAAACTATATGTTTTATTCATGCTCACTATGAAACTGTTTTGTATGGGTAGATAGATAATGAGAGTTGCATCCAGGAAGGTCCATCATCAATGAGGCTTTTTAAATATCAAATTTCCTATACAAATAGTGAATTACTGAGTAATTCAATGGAAACATTTAATATGTAGTGAAAGTAATTTTCATCTAATAGTAAGTTTTTATGGCCCGTAGGGCCATCCCTATAATTGCTTACCACGGGGTTTAATGTATATATATATATATATATGTTTGTGTCACTTGCGCGACTATGCGTTGTATACGTAGTTAAGGAAGAAGTTGCGTCATTCCCGGGGGCTCGGTCAATTAATGGGCGTGGCGCGTAAACGAACGTGCGATCAAGCTCTACACACCAGCAGAAAGAAAGCTGTTGAGCTTACGTAGAAACTGGAACTAATAGCTAGCTATTCTGCCTGAAATATATTCCTAAAGTTCTACAAGGTCCTTTGAAAGGTCAGGAGAGTAGATAATCAAAATAATAACTATAATAAGCTGTTGTCTTTCATGCTTGATAAAGTCAGCCATGATTACTGAATTCTGCACACCACAAAGCAGTCATATCTTCACTTAAATTTGTAAAGCAATCATAGGGATGTTTTTTTCTCTATATACACTTGTTGCAAATGCTATCACTAATAGTGAAATATAAGAATTTTATTATAAATTGTAATACTGTTGTTTTAGTTTGACAGTAATAACCACTTTTAGTTATAGTATCCCTAGTTTCTCAAACCTTTAATACTAAGGCTTATTGAAAGTTAGTTAACTATATACTGTAAACATACTCACTTGGTTACATAGTTTCAATACAATATTAATAATATACTCCTAACATTATATAATAATTTCTTTTCTTGGTAGGTAATGCTTACAAGTAGTAATCTATTTGTTTTAATATATGTGGTACATCCCATAATAAAAAGAAGAAAATGTACTTCAAACACAAATCCCTTGTGCTAACATCATAATATCTGTGGAATACAACAGATTCTATTTGTTATTATAAGCAAGTAACATCTGCTGCTTTCACAGATGTTAGTGATGATAACTCCCTATGCCTATAATACTATGCTATTATTGTGTACTATTCTTTATTATTACATGTACTATATACTAAAACTAGTATTACCTAGCAGGAAAAACAAATCAGCACTGAGGAAAATAGAAACCCCAATAACCAACTGAAGATTAAATGAATGCATTAAAGTGCAGAACCCTCGCTAGCTACTGCTAAATAGCATGGCTTTAGAACAACTTTGCCTAAGTAACATATTGCAACAGTCAGGAACACACCATTCGTATCAACACTAAGAAGTCAGTAGTACATCATGAATATGCAAAATGTGGGGTTAGCATGGCCATTAGATCTCTTGAAAACTAGCGAATTTCTGGACAAAACTTCACAAATAGCTGTATAAACACTTGTTAGGAAAATAGACAAAGCTCAAAAAACAAAGCTTCAAAGAGACAAAAGTTAGTGGTTCAGTGTTTTCTGCTGACATCAGCAAAAACGAAAAAATTTCAAGATGGCAATAGATCGACGAGAATTTACACGGCTGTTTCTCTGCAACAAGAGAGTTCAGAACAGATCCTTTAAATGTCAGCATTATGGATATATAGCGTCTTCACACATGTGTCAACAAATTAGTATCATCAGGTATTTGCAAAGATTACGTGGTAACACAGACAGACAGACAGACAGACACACACACACACACACACACACAAACCAACTACTATAACCCTCCGCCTACGCGCTCGGGTTAATAACCTATTACTTTTTATGGCCCGTAGGGCCATTCCTATGATTGCTTTCCATGGGGTTGAATTTATATAATTATGTTATATATAATTTATATATAATATTTTCTTGTGTCCACTTGTGCGAGTATGCGTTGTAGGCCTATCTCTTTCAGTTTTGCAACAGAGACATATTCGAAATTATTATAACCACACCCACCTTGATCAAGCATATAATGTGTGAGGTGTGGCTCAGCATCACAAATGCAGCTTCTTTGCAACTTTCCGGACCTCCTGGAGCAATCTAACACTCACTCAACCTTGCTTACCAATTACTGCAAGCACAGCATCCACTCAAGTCTGCAAGCGAACGGTATTTTTCACTTATTCTCCCAACATCCCTTTCTCTCTCACTAGAACCAGCTAGAAAGCAAGTCTATACATCACACATACATCAACATCCCATTCTGATCTCCTTTTACTTTTTATTTATTTATTATTATTTTTTTAAAAGTACCCTAAGCTAACTTCAAAGTAACATCAAAGGGCGGACACTTGAATCAAAGCACCGCCCGACCACATCCAACAAAGAGTGGGCGTTTTTGACAATAGAATGCCAACATGCCGCCACCACATTGGCATACTCTCGTAATCTACAGTAATTTGGGGCGTGGCACATCCAAGATCCCGTGAATTGCAGTTTGAATTCAGTATTCTATTAAGTTGGATACACTTCCTCTCTGACAGGATGTTGTAAAATTACAACATTAAACAAGTGTATATAGAGAAAAAAACATCCCTATATTTGCTTTGTGATGACTATGTATTAAGCATTGCTGATGGCACTAGTGTCTCTACCTTTCTGTGTACTCCTGGGGCCTGAAGACGTAAGTGTAAGCCTAATTGCAGTCTAAATACACAGATGTCTGATGAACTGACTGAGGTACTCCTTCAAGGTTCTAAATGATGACTTCCTCGTGTCTGAAACTCAACAACTTATCATACTTACTTGTTAAAGATTCTTGCATAATATCTATACTGTTTCTCTGCTATATACAACAGTTATTAGCAGTTTTACATCCTTTCTGAATCTTCCTGGCTGGTCTGTAGCTCAAACGCGCGTTCTTTTACGCGCCACGCCCATTAATTGACCGAGCCCCCCCGGGAATGACGCAGCTTCCTTAACTACGTATACAACGCATAGTCGCGCAAGTGACACAAGAATATATAATTATATAATTATAATTATATATATACATTAAACCCCGTGGAAAGCAATTATAGGGATGGCCCTACGGGCCATAAAAACTGAAAGTATAATTATGTAGTTAACACTTACAGTTTCGTAACCCGGGGGCTTTTGAAAAAAGAATGAATTAATTTTAATAATAATTCCAACCACACCTACCATGGATGTAATATACTGATTGCGAGGTGTGGCTCAGCATCTCATTAAAATCAAAACCTTCGTTGCAAATGAATACAGGCAATTTGCAACTTTCTCCAACTTCTGGAGCAATCTAACACTCACCTCAACCTTGCTTACCAATTACTGCAAGCACAGCATCTACTCAAGTCTGCACACGAACGCTATTTGTCACTTATTCTCCCAACATCCCTTTCTCTCTCGCTAGAACCAGCTAGAAACCCAAGTCTATACATCACACAAACATCAACATAACGTTCTACTCTCCTCTCCTTTCACTTTTTTTTTTTTTTAATTTTTTTTTTTAAGTACTCTAAGCTAACTTCAAAGTAACATCAAAGGGCGGACACTTGAATCAAAGCACCGCTAGACCACATCCAACGAAGCGTAGGCGTTTTGAACAATAGAATGCCGACATGCCGCCACCACATTGGTATACTCTTGTAATCTACAGTAATTTGGGGTGTGGTACATCCAAGACCCAGCCATTGCAGTGAAATTTAGCAATGTAATAAGTAGGTGTGGTACTTCCTATCTGACAGGATGTTGTAAAATTACAACACTAAAAAACTGAAAGTGTTATATGGCATAAAATATTTGCAGTGGAGTTGGTGAAATCTCTTGTGATCTGGTGGTTCTATGAAGAACCAGGAGTGGTATACAACCACAAATTAAAAGAAAAATGACACCAACAACAGATGAAAACACAAAAACAGTGACAATGAGAACAGAAACTGGAATAAAGACACTGAAATGTCATCAGATTAAATTAACATCGTTTGACAAGTACTCGTACCCTCTGAGTCGTGGAATGATGGTCTCCTATGTTTACGACAACTGTACCCTTCCAACAACAAGTGAACTAGTTCCAATCGAAATTACACTTATGATCAAAAGCATAGTACTTGTGCAACTGATCAGTTTTAGCAACTGCCCCCATAAACTTGTTGTATGCAGGCAGTAATGGGGGAACTGATTGAGCTACAAGTAGTCATGATTTTCGCCCTACTTGTTCCCTGTAAACCTTACCCTTCATGGATTGTGGGAAAACATTCGTAACAAAGCTGACAACCTTGCGATCATGGAAAACAAAATAGTTATTCCCACTTGATGAGCAAGAGTTATACGAACCCTTTGGAGGAGCACTGTTGTCTTTGGGGTCAGTGTCGTCTGTAGGACCTTCCATACCCGTAAATTCTGGGTACATTCCAGAGTACAGCGATTGGAGAAGGCTATGAGCTTTAGCCTCACGTTTACGATCAGAAGAAGACGAACCTGTAGACATGAAAAATTACATAATCATTTAATGCACTTGTAGTGTGTGAATCAAAATAATTAATTATGAGCACAATTATATGCAAAATACTACACATAATTTAATTAATACGTTCATGAATATTCATGAGATTACGGTAACAACGATCAATATTGAAAGTTTGTGGTTAGTGGGTGGGATATACTCCACCCTCTGCCTATGAATATAGTTAAATCTCAGTGCATTCACATGTAAAATTGGGCCCAAATTTATGTAATATGCTCATGAATATTCATGAGTTTGACGTCACAATCATGAATATGCATGATTGTGTGGTTAGTGGGTGCGGTATACTCCACCTACTACCTATGAATATAGTTAAATCTCAGTGCATTTACATGTAAAATTGGGCCCCAATTTAAGTAATATGCTCATGAATATTCATGAGTTTGACGTCACAATCATGAATATTCATGAATGTGTGGTTAGTGGGTGGGGTATACTCCACCCTCTGCCTATGAATATAGTTAAATCTCAGTGCATTTGCATGTAAAATTGGGCCCAAATTTACGTAATATGCTCATGAATATTCATGAGTTTGACGTCACAATCATGAATATGCATGATTGTGTGGTTAGTGGGTGCGGTATACTCCACCTACTACCTATGAATATAGTTAAATCTCAGTGCAATTGCATGTAAAATTGGGCTCAAATTTAAGTAATATGCTCATGAATATTCATGAGTTTGACGTCACAATCATGAATATTCATGATTGTGTGGTTAGTGGGTGGGGCATACTCCACCCTCTGCCTATGAATATAGTTAAATCTCAGTGCATTTACATGTAAAATTGGGCCCCAATTTAAGTAATATGCTCATGAATATTCATGAGTTTGACGTCACAATCATGAATATTCATGATTGTGTGGTTAGTGGGTGGGGCATACTCCACCCTCTGCCTATGAATATAGTTAAATCTCAGTGCATTTACATGTAAAATTGGGCCCCAATTTAAGTAATATGCTCATGAATATTCATGAGTTTGACGTCACAGTCATGAATATTCATGAATGTGTGGTTAGTGGGTGGGGTATACTCCACCCTCTGCCTATGAATATAGTTAAATCTCAGTGCATTTGCATGTAAAATTGGGCCCAAATTTACGTAATATGCTCATGAATATTCATGAGTTTGACGTCACAATCATGAATATTCATGATTGTGTGGTTAGTGGGTGGGGTATACTCCACCCTCTGCCTATGAATATAGTTAAATCTCAGTGCATTTGCATGTAAAATTGGGCCCAAATTTACGTAATATGCTCATGAATATTCATGAGTTTGACGTCACAATCATGAATATTCATGATTGTGTGGTTAGTGGGTGGGGTATACTCCACCCTCTGCCTATGAATATAGTTAAATCTCAGTGCATTTGCATGTAAAATTGGGCCCAAATTTACGTAATATGCTCATGAATATTCATGAGTTTGACGTCACAATCATGAATATTCATGATTGTGTGGTTAGTGGGTGCGGTATACTCCACCTACTACCTATGAATATAGTTAAATCTCAGTCCAATTGCATGTAAAATTGGGCTCAAATTTAAGTAATATGCTCATGAATATTCATGAGTTTGACGTCACAATCATGAATATGCATGATTGTGTGGTTAGTGGGTGGGGTATACTCCACCCTCTGCCTATGAATATAGTTAAATCTCAGTGCATTTGCATGTAAAATTGGGCTCAAATTTAAGTAATATGCTCATGAATATTCATGAGTTTGACGTCACAATCATGAATATTCATGATTGTGTGGTTAGTGGGTGGGGTATACTCCACCCTCTGCCTATGAATATAGTTAAATCTCAGTGCATTTGCATGTAAAATTGGGCCCAAATTTACGTAATATGCTCATGAATATTCATGAGTTTGACGTCACAATCATGAATTTTCACGATTGTGTGGTTAGTGGGTGGGGTATACTCCACCCTCTACCTATGAATATAGTGAAATCTCAGTGCAATTGCATGTAAAATTTGGGACTATATTTAATTGTTATGCTCATGAACATTCATGAGTTTGACGTCACAATGATCACTATTCATACATTGTGGTTAGCGGGTGAGGTATAGTCCACCCTCTATCTATGAATATCATTGAAAGTGTTTCAAGACGACATATAATTTGCTCATAGTTTCGTACATTTATATTAATTTGACCACATCAAGTATAAAGTAGCATCTCGTGACATTTATTATTACAGGCTGTATTACAATTATTATATATACATAATATTATATATATATACATATATATATATATATATATATATATATATATATTATATATATATATATATATATGTATAATTATATATATATTGTATATAGACCTGTGAATCTTTAATCCACCAGCATACTATATATTGTATATAGTACACTTACAGTTCTTATATACCACAATATAAACCCTTGGTTTAGTGTCTTTGGATGTGATATAGCCCGAGCTTGCGAGACACTAAACCTCGGGTCTATATTTTGTATATAAGAACTGTAAGTGTACTATATAATATACATATATATATATAGATATAGATATATATATATATATATATATATACATAATAGTAATAACCTGTCGTCTTGTATTATCAGAGATTATGTAATTATTGTTATTCACTCACCAAATGTATCGCTGTGTTCGAGATCTGTACTCATATTATCTAAAACAATAAAAATGATATACTTGTACAACAGGATTATCACTTACAGTTTCGTAACCCGGGGGCTTTTGAAAAAAGAATGAATTAATTTTAATAATAATTCCAACCACACCTACCATGGATGTAATATACTGATTGCGAGGTGTGGCTCAGCATCTCATTAAAATCAAAACCTTCGTTGCAAATGAATACAGGCAATTTGCAACTTTCTCCAACTTCTGGAGCAATCTAACACTCACCTCAACCTTGCTTACCAATTACTGCAAGCACAGCATCTACTCAAGTCTGCACACGAACGCTATTTGTCACTTATTCTCCCAACATCCCTTTCTCTCTCGCTAGAACCAGCTAGAAACCCAAGTCTATACATCACACAAACATCAACATAACGTTCTACTCTCCTCTCCTTTCACTTTTTTTTTTTTTTTAATTTTTTTTTTTAAGTACTCTAAGCTAACTTCAAAGTAACATCAAAGGGTGGACACTTGAATCAAAGCACCGCTAGACCACATCCAACGAAGCGTAGGCGTTTTGAACAATAGAATGCCGACATGCCGCCACCACATTGGTATACTCTTGTAATCTACAGTAATTTGGGGTGTGGTACATCCAAGACCCAGCCATTGCAGTGAAATTTAGCAATGTAATAAGTAGGTGTGGTACTTCCTATCTGACAGGATGTTGTAAAATTACAACACTAAAAAACTGAAAGTGTTAAAAGGAAGTTGCGTCATTCCTGGGGGCTCGGTCAATTAATGGGTGTGGCGCGTAAAGCAACGCGCGCTCGAGCTCTACAGACCAGCGGAAAGAAAGCTAACTTTAGTAACTTAGAAACTGGAACTAATAGCTAGCTATTCTACCTGAAATATATTCCTAAAGTTCTACAAGGTCCTTTGAAAGGTCAGGAGAGTAGATAATCAAAATAAGAACTATAATAAGCTGTTGTCTTTCATGCTTGATAAAGTCAGCCATGATTACTGAATGCTGCACACCACAAAGCAGTCATAGGGATACTTTTATCTTCACTTAAATTTGTAAAGCAATCATAGGGATGTTTTTTTTTCTCTATATACACTTGTTACAATGAAACAAAATTGTCCACTACTGTCCAATTTTAGTTATGTGGTATAATTTAGTTATACAATGTACATGTGTAGTTTAGTTTAAAAACAACACTAATAATTAGTAAAAGTTTTGACACAAATCAACTCTGTGTGAGATACTCTTCTACATGTACTACAACAGTACATGTACATACTACTTTTATTACTATGGCAACTATGATTATTATTACATAACAATGTTTACATAATGCATGATTGAAGAATACACAGTGCTATATTGTACATAAGCTGTATGAAAACTCTTGCATACTTTACTGTATGGTTAAATGCACTCTGATACTTTATGCTACGCAGTATACGCCTTCATGTATAGGCTATGGAAAATATATTACTAGCTGGTAGAACACAAGCATATACCTCAAGCAATGGTGCATTTTATACACAGAAACAAGGAGCATTTTATAAAAATGGAGTTTATCTTTTGAGCATCGTTCAATTCACCAACATATCACGAAGACTGATATGTGTCATTTCACCCCTACGTGGTTTGGAGTGTGTTCCTAGCATTACGAAGCTCTCCAAAGGCATAAGCCCATGAAAATGGATAAATAAGTTGATGGTTTTTTGGCCGCCCTTTGGCCTAAATAACGACTATGGGGGGAATTTTAAAGGGGGTGTCCCCCCGTTAATGGGGGTACATTGGGGGCTGTGCCCCTCAACGCCCACGCAAATTGTGGTTTCAGTGACTCCGCCCACGCACTCTGTTGGGTACCTGAGGCATTTCCCTTGCTGTAGAACCTGAAATCGTGGGTGTAGCTGGTGCCAACATGCAGTGGGGTCATTTTGTTTGCCCCAGTTCCAGTCAAAAGAGGGAGAGCACTGCATTTGATTTAATCCTACGAAATGCTTGGGGACTTTCGAGTATGTTGGTAGAAGTAGTACTCCATGTCAGAAAAGGAGCCAAGTTTGGGGTAGAGAAAGTGAACGGTGGCCAAAATATATGCAATAGAGTCGCCAGTGTTGGAAATGAGAAGAATTTTGAAAAACAAGCTCAGTCCTCTAAGGGTTAAAGCACCTGCTTACTCTCGTGTCCCTTCTCCATCAGTAGGCTATTTAAAACCACAAATGATAATAAATTATTGTATTTTAGTAGTGAACAAATTGTAGTTGTTTATACAGAACTGAACTGACTCAACTGAGCACAACTGAAACTAAGGAAGGTTCTAGAATAGAATCAATTAAACATGTGGGATTATAAGAAGCCTAGAAATTAAATATAATTAATAGTAAATGAACTACTGACAAGTGTAAACTGATATTACTAATTTACTATGGTATTCAGAGGTGTGAAATATTATACCAGTCATCTTATACTATCAGTTACTATTAGGTTTATATACTATAGTAATATAACTTGAATTATATTATATATGATATATTATGTGTATTACTTTATGTACTGATAGTATAGTAATATAATATACTAACACTTGAATTATATTATATATGATATATTATGTGTATTACTGTATGTACTAATAGTATAGTAATATAATATACTAACACTTGAATTATATTATAAATGATATATTATGTGTATTACTGTATGTACTGATAGTATAGTAATATAATATACTAACACTTGAATTATATTATATATGATATATTATGTGTATTACTGTATGTACTAATAGTATAGTAATATAATATACTAACACTTGAATTATATTATAAATGATATATTATGTATATTACTGTATGTAATGATAGAAGGGTTTTGTACCTTTAAAAAACAGTCTGGCAAGAACCCTATATTATTTAATACATTGTGATTATATTTTACAATAAATCATTATAATTGGTTTTATTGTTTAGAAATGACGGAGATTCTTCAAGATGTTGTGAACTACAATCAACTTCAAGACAAAATAATACTTAATGCTTAAGTCTTGTTATAGAGTGTATACATGTGTGTTTGTTCAATAATACTAAATTGATGAAAGTTTGTGTTCAATATTACATTTTATATTTCTAATGATGATATAATTATAGTAAAGATGATGTTTATCTTTTCATGATGTTGAGTGTACACTTATGATTAGATAATAGTAGAGTGTGAAATACATAACTAGATTAGGTAGTTTGGGTGTGTCATAGTATACTACACTTCCTATGATGGCTATTTCTAATATCACTGTTCATGAATCACTACCTTACTGGTGGATATGAAGATCAACTATTTCTTGATCACTAAATAAACCAGCATTTTGCGCTGTTTTTGATCAGCAAACTTTATAACTGGCAAGTAAAAAAAAAATGCACACTGACCTAATTTAGCATTTAATTTTAAAAACTTGAGTATAATAATGCAAAGCTCAAACAGATAGTACTAGCTTCTATGAGTCATAGCAGACATATTGCATTGGTTCACAGAGTAGGTGAATACAGCCATTACCAAGAAAAAAAAAAGAGAGCCATATGAAAGTGAAGGGACTTAGCAAAAAAGCTAAGTAATTGGATCACACTGATGTGTTTGGGTGATGCCACTAGGTCATATGGTAATGTAAGTCACAGGGCTGAACGATAAGAACAGCTAAAAATGTATGCTATGTATATATAACCATTGCATTGTATTGCTTATGTAATCGAAAATTTGGAATTTACCGCCAATACTTATGTAACATTTTCGCGCATGTGCAATTTGCGTAGGGGTGTCAAGTAAGATATATCGTAAGTCTTTTCTTCCAGGAGATCTCATTACCGTTACATTAATTCATAAGGAAACTACATTGTTGTTATCACTCATGTAGTACTAGTTATAATATATAATTATACTAGTTTGTCATAGCAATTTAAAAGAGAGATTAGTGGTTTCATGTTTACTTGATTATTCTCTGTGTGGGTATTGGCACTGTAGTTGTAGACTATCATTTATTATGCAATATATATAGTTTTACTATAATATTTATTATATATAATAATTATGCAAAACTATTGCTTAGGCTTAAATAATCACTCCGATCTTAGATGTTATTACTATTCTTTCTCATATACAGGGACTCTTATTGGACTCTATGCCTTGTTAAGAACGTTAAATGATCTCCGAATTCTTAGCATATTAACATATACATAAGGAGTTCTCTTAGCCTGCTCAGTCCATTCTCCATATTATCATCATATATTTCATATGTATACATAAGGAGTTATCTTAGCCAACTCAGTCCCTTCTCCAGGTAGTCAAACACTTTTGAATTCTTCTTTTACCTTTTCTTTTGTCTTTTTGCCACTCAAGTTATAAAATTTCATAATTGTGATGTTTTTTTTTCATTTGCTATAGTGAGATTTCTAATAGATTGCCTCACAAAGTTCCTTCAGGTAATTATATACAAAAGGTTTATTGATCATCCATATAATTTTGACATAATAATTATTATTATATATATGCTTGCTTCATTATTACAGTTATATAATAAGTAGAATTTTTAATCTTTTGATTGGAAGGTTCCTTTGTGTGTGCATTAAATTTATGCTTACGTGATTTTAATGTTTATTACTCATCACGACAAAACAGTAATAAACTGATATCTTACTATAATATATCTGCGGTGATGCAAAAACATTTTATCAATTCAGCAATTGAATGAATTGCAATACAATATATATTTCCCTGCAGTCCAATATGAAATTGTGTATTCAGGCTACTTGTGAATGTTGTTAATAGAGTATTGGCAGTTCTTATGTAAATTAGTAGTAGGAATTATTAACGCATAAATTGCGATTACTATGGAATATATAATGAGTCATGTTGTGTATACTATCAGTTTACAATGTAACTGTGAATAACAACATTCTAATACCAAAATAGCTTGGCTTAGATGTGACAAGACACATAGTACAAATACAATTTATAGTTGGATTATAACCTTCGCTTCATGTCTGAAAACAAATTTTAAGTCATACAATTCACATGAAATGGTTTTGCTGCCACACACTGCTGCCTTCAATAGATAGTCCATGTTTGTTCTCGTGTATGAAAAACAGTATTACTAAGTTTCAGTTGAATCTAGATCTACTATTTTTGATGAATAAAGCAGAGACAACAGACAAATTGAGAGGGTTAAATTATGTGAATAAGATACTATGATAATTATTACATCTGATCATGCAGTAGGTAACAGTTGAAACACAAACCCATTTTACAGTGATGCTTTCACTGTAAGGAACCAGTTTAGACAAATATGTATATAATGGAATGAGAAAATATCTCCCATTCAACCGGCAAGTTCTATGCTTCAAAATGTTTATTTTGGTAGCTTATTTTAGTGAGCTAGTGATTTGTCCCTAAAATAAACAGTATGTCAATATAACAACTCTTTTTTGAGGAGTGCAGATAAAATTTAGGCAATTCACACCCTGATATTTGGTTGCATAAGTTTCAATGCAATTTTTATTAGCTAAGATCTTTCCTGAGAGGATATTGATACTGATTGTGGTTAAGTGATGTTTAAAAGTATTAGTGGTTTCAATATTTACTATAGTAAATAATAGTACATGCCATGCATAATAAAGCATGGAAACAATAGTAAGTTCCATAGTAATTAGTTACAACTACACCTAGTTTAAATATCTGTTGTGTGGCCCGTAGGGCCATCCCTATGATTGCTTTCCCACGGGTTCGAACTATATATTATTATAATTATTGGGGCGAAGCCCCACACTAGTCGAGAATCTTGCTTGCTTGCATACGTACGTCTTTTCTCCCACGGGACCACTTGGCCCCAGGCAGGGTGAAATAGCTTAAGGCGCTTTAACTAATTAATAGGCGTGTACTACTTTGCCCCCAAAATGTTTTACATTCATCTAGTATATAATATATGTTTGTGTCACTTGCGCGAGTATGCGTTGTATACGTAGTTAAGGAAGTTACATCATTCCCGGGGGCTCAAGCTCTACAGAAAGCTGTGTAGCTTATGTAGAAACTGGAACTAATAGCTAGCTATTCTACTTGAAATATATTTCTAAAGTTCTACAATGTTCTTAAGGTAAACAGAGTAGATAATCAAAATAATAACTATAATAGCCTGATGTGTTTCAGGCATCACACCACAAAGCAGTCATAGGGAAACTTTTTTCTCTATATACACTTGTTTTTAACAGCAAATTCATGTAAATACTAAATATTATGTAGTACTAGTGCACTCAATGTATACATGTTTAAATGAATTCCAAAACACAAGTAACCTCGGTTGTACAGTTTTTATGATGTACAAACTATTAAGATATCTAATTAGTGTATTATGAAATGATATGCAGCAGGAAAGACAGAATTCATTTTTTCACGCAATAATATTGCTCACTTTCACTGATTCAAACTATAGTCAGTTCACATTCACAATGTCCTCAAAGTTATGATGTGATGACTTTATATGTAATATAATGTATAGTTGAATGTCTTAAGGTTAATACATGATTATACTGTAACTCAATAATGAAATATAGACTGAAATTCGACATACACAAAAAAGAACAGGATGGAATATTATATAAAAATGGTGCAGGCAAAAAGGTTGTTGGACATTCCAAACTAATGTTATGAACATTTTTCTGAGGTCATGGTGAACTTGAATGACCTCTATAGTGAATGCACTAAAGTGCAGAACCCTCGCTACTTAAAAACGACAACTATTATAATTGTTCACCTACTGTGTTATTTACAGAAGATGAAGATGCAAACTAGCTATCTCAAACCAAAGAGTAGTTTTGCAGGATTAATCATCTGGTTCGTATAATAATTATTTGTGCAAGTTTTATATAATAATTCGTGCTTTTTTCATTGACATTCTATTAGATTCTTTCCTACACAATGCTTCATCTTCAGTTTCTAACATTTGTGCTTTTTTCATTGACATTCTATTAGATTGTTTCCTACACAATGCTTCATCTTCACTTTCTAACATTCGTGCTTTTTTCATTGACAGTCTATTAGATTCTTTTCTCAATATTGTTTCTACACTAGTCTCAGATGCACGTTTGTTTTCACTGACTACATTTGGATCAATTGTTAATGCTTTCTAAAAGAATATCCACATGAATACACCATTGTTCTATTAGGCACAGATTTTCACACTTTGAACATGTTTTTGATGGTCCAGGGTTCATCTCGGCATTTCCACTAACAATCAAACAATTTTCACAAATATCCTTATACACCAACAAAATCATCATACATTCACTCATTCACTCATTTTACATACATAACTCAACCAAGCATGACGTAAATGACCTTCTACAATCAGAAATTCGTTTTAGCAACATGTGTTTATTATAAAATTCAGATCTCTGAGAACTAGCAAATAACTGGACAAAACTTTACAAATAGATGAATAAACACTCGTTATGACAATAGACAAAGCCCACCAAACAAAGCTGTTTCCTGCAAAAACGATAAGATTTCAAGATGGCGACCGATCTCTGCAACAAGACGAGTTCAGAACAAATCGTTTTTAAATCTTACCTGTCACTATACCAGCATTCTGCATATATGCTCAGTATGCAGTAAGACCTTGCAGTTGTGGAGATCAAGCGGTGGCACACACACACACACACACACACACAAACACTACTATAACCCTCCACCTACGTGCTCCGGTTAAATACTGTCACTTGCGCGAGTATGCGTTGTATCATCATTTCGGGGGGCTCAATTAATTCATGGCCCTGGCATGCAAAAGAGCCCTCGCTCGCTCGCTCAACAAACAGAGAAACAGGAAGAATGTAAACTGTCGTATAGCTACAGCAGAGAAAAAGTGACTGCAGTTAGATTTACTTCTTCAGGCCCCACTGAGATTTCTAGTACACAGAAAGGTAGAGGCACTAGCACTCGGCATTCAATCATACATAGTCAACAAAACAGTAATAAACTTGTGTATTATTATAACATGAAATATATCTGTCGTGATCCAAAAAGATTTTATCAATTCAGCAGTTGAATGAATTGCAATACTATATTTCCCTGCAGTCCAATATGAAATTGTGTATTCAGGCTACTTGTGAATGTTGTTAACAGTGTGTTGGCAGTTCTTATGTACATTAATAGTAGGAAATTATCAACGCATAAACTGGAATTACTATGGAATATATAATGAGTCATGTTGTATATACTATCAGTTTACTGTGAATAACAACATTCTAATACCAAAATAGCTTGGCTTAGATTTGACAAGACACGTAGTACAAACACAATTTATAGTTGGATCATAACCTTCGCTTCATGTCTCAAACAAATCTTTAAGTGATACAATTCACATGAAATGGTTTGGCTGCCCACACACTGCTGCCTTTAATAGATAGTCCATGTTTGTTCTCATGTGTATGAAGAACAGTATTACTAAGTTTCAGTTGAATCTAGATCTACTATCTTTGATGAATAAAGCAGAGACAACAGACAAATTGAGAGGGTTAAATTATGTGAATAAGATACTATGATAATTATTACATCTGATCATGCAGTAGGCAACACAAATCCATTTTGCAGTGATGCTTTTGCTGTAAGGAACCAGTTTAGCCAAATATGTATATATAACAGAATGAGAAAATATCTCCCATTCAACCGGTAGGTTCTATGCTTCATAATTATTATTGTGGTTGCCTATTTTAGTGAGGTAGTGATTTGTCCCTAAAATAAACAATATGCCAATATAACAACTCTTGTTTGAGGAGTACAGATAAAATTTAGGCAATCCACACCCTGATATTCGGTTGCATAAATTTCAACGCAATTTTTATTAGCTAAGATTTTTCCTGAGAGCGAATTGATACTGATTCTGGTTAAGTGATGTTTAAAAGTATTGGTTTGATCAATATTTACTATAGTAAATAATAGTACATGCCATGCAAAATAAAGCATGGAAACAATCCATAGTAAGTAGTATCAACTACACCTAGTGGTTGATTTTGAAAACTTGATATTTGTGGAGTGGAACGAATATATACAACTTTTGTTTTTAACAGCAAATTCATGTACATACTAAATAATTATTATGTGGTGTACTCAATGTTTTAATTAATTCCAAATACAAGTAACCTCTGTTGTACAGTTTATATGAGGTACAAGCTATTAAGATATCTATTTACTGTTTTATGAAAGGATATGCAGCCAGAAAAAACAGAATTCATTTTTTCACCTGGTAATATTTCTCACTATCACTGATTCAAAAATAGAAAGCTATTCATCCCTTGATGATGCTTAATAATAATTATATCAGGTGCAATTATGTAATAAATTTTATTCTTTTCCAAATGCATACTTCAGAAATATAATTATACATCTACCAAGATAGACATGTATTGGTGCATTCTGAAGTAGGCCTATATGCAATATGAACTGACATAGCTAGTTGTGGTGGAAATCATTTCTTAGAGCATAAATTTTAATGCTGAATAATAGTGTACTAGTAGATGACAGCAGTACCATGTATTTTTAATGAGTTACCAACTTTCAGGAAATTTATGTGTTCTTTTTATTCTTAAATTGGATATCAAACAGAGAGGATCATAGTTAGCTTTGTCTTCAAAATTTATATTTTTCCTTATGATTATGCTACAAGGTTTCATTTCATCGTGATCTATATTGACTAGTATATAAAGTACATGTCATAATAAAATATAGTCAATGTATAGAGCATAGTATGATACATGTACGTAGGTATAACCTGTGTTGTATTATTATCATGTGGTATCAAAATATTGCTTATTCCATAGAAATTAGTATGTACATGAATTTGTACTTATAATAAGAAATAAGGCTGCTTATTTTCTAAGCTATTGTAGCTGGATATGTTCTAAGCCATGGTGGCTGATTGTTATTTTTCAAAGCTAGAGTGGCTGCTTTGATATTTTCTAAGCCCTTTGTGACTATGTTTTATGAATTTTATAAGCCATTTGGCTGCTTGTTTGTTGTGTTCGTTTGTTAATTGTCTGGCATGCTAGGCACATGAATTTTCATGTAATTGCAAAATGAGGCATCTATTAGACTATATGATATGTACATCACCTAATGCTTTGTGTCTGTTAGCCTGTTCATACGGGCATATGAGATGTTTGATTCGGACCCTGCCAGCTGAGTTGGTAGAGCATCTGTCCGGAGTACAGAGTGTTGTGGGTTCGAATCCCACCTGAGGCAACTCTCATTTTCCTTTTTCCATTGCCTCAGGTGTCTTTCTTTCTTTCTTTCTTTCTTTCTTTCTACATCTCCGATAACATCATGTACATGTAAATGTAACAAGATCTATAGAGAAAAAATAGTATCCCTATGACTGCTTTATGGTGTCCAGCATACAGTAATCATGGCTGACTTTATCATGCCTGAAACACATCAGCTTATTATAAATACTATGTAAGTCAAACAGAGAATAGACATTATCTGTAAGTGTAAGACAATGATAATCAATTTACAAATAATTGATATATACAAAAGACTGAACTGCATTGATGCATTTGTCATTAAATGATTTCATAACTTAAACACTATTTCTGCAATCTCTATAAAAATATCATTCAAAAAAAACAATGGAAACAAGAATAAAAAAAACATTTCCAATAAAAATGAAAGAAGATGTAGGGATGTCAAAACCCAAAAAGCATGTGAACAAGGTTAGGTGGCTAACATATGACCCAAATTAAACAAGCCACTTTCATATAACCCTACATAAGTACAGCTCTTTGTATTTTATTATGACAAGCAATTGAAGCAATCTGTCATTCTAGACTGGATATGTCAATGTAAATCATGTAAATACTAAATAGACACAACCTTTTCAATTATTAATTAAGATTCCATCAATTGTCTCAATTTCCCTCTCGTGAATAATATCACAAACTGACAGTCTCTTCATGTAACTATTTGCTCAATTCAATATAAATCCACACCAATCTTTAACAATAATACTGACAATAATAATTTTATAATAATTATATATAATTATAACATGGTCACGCTTTGGTTACACATAGAAACATACCACAGACTACTATACATCATTACCTAGCATGCGAAACGTTTAATCCGATAAAAGACAGCAGTTTCAGTTCTATATAGGAGAGACTCACAAACTTCATCACACCTCTCTGTACAAGCCCTAGTCACATGGAGTCACGTAATGTTTATTGGCATTTTGTGTGTGCCTCCATTCCAGTTTCTCTTGAAACTTTTGGTTGCCTATTCACTCTTTCCTGTATATCGGTGAGACAAGCTAACTATAATTTGCATCTCTGTTGTTGTAAGCAATTGCAATCACACAGAACTCTTGGGTGTGGCTGGTCAAACTGTTGTTGTTCAGGGTGTGGCTCGTTGCATCGCATCCGTTTAAAATTTGTCCATGCAATTCTAAATTATCAAATATATTTTTTACGTTGGATTATTATTGTTTTATTATCTTATTTTTTTATGTTTGCAGATTGAAGTCTAAATTGATGTTATGGCTTCCACAAAGCCAATTGATATAAATGCAGCCCGAACAGCCCTTCGGAAGAATTTCGACAAAATTATTGAATCTACCATAGATCCTTTTGACCCAGCAAGGAAACTTTTTGCAGCTCAAATACTTCCAGATGATGTTTATCTCAAGGTGTTGGATGAAAATGTAAACATGTCTACTCAGCGACGAATGCATCTAGTCCTTACCTCACTTCGTGGAGCTGTCACTTTGAATGGAAGAGCATTTGAAATTTTTTTGGATATTCTCAAAGAAGGAGATAGTGTTATTGGTAATAGTCTTGCTGAATCACTCATTAAAGACTATGAAGGTAGTTATATGAATATTAATTGTTACAGATTGTTAGTATAAAGCTACAGTTACTATAAGTTTCATACTTAGGATATTTTCTTATTCCACTTCCCAATGTACATCATACATAATTATATAAATAAATAACCACTTTGCGCATATGCTGTGCAGGGTAACAAACAAAAACATGCAATATGTTTATTGACTAAAACATTATGGATCATGCATTCTTTCATCACAGACAGTAAATCCAGTGCAATCCTAAAGAAACATCAAGATGATGTTGTACAAGTATTACCAGTACAATCAACTGAGCTATTGGAGACGCTGCATGCTGAAGACATTATTACTTCAGAAACCAGAAATGAAGTAAAGGATAAAGGATCTGAAGCATTAGTACAAGCTATTGTTAAGACACTGGATGAGCATCCTGACAAACTACACTCAGTAGTGAAGATTCTCTTGTTAAGAGATGAAACAGTGTCTATAGGGGAAAAAATGAGGAAAGATTTAGGTGATGAATATTTTAATTATTATGACCGATATTCTACCAACTGCCTGCAATATGTACTTGTTAATCTCTTTGGTTATTTTTTAAATTAAAAGTCAGTGTTCTCATTTTTCAGTGAAATAATTAACAGTTTTGGACTATAATATCATTTTATATTTAACATTCGAAAAATGACATAATTTCACATGTCAATAGCCTATTCATTCATAATCCTTTATAATTATTGTACTATTATATCTCTTTTTGATATAGCGTCAGAAGTTCAACACGATGCTAAACATTTGCAAACTTGCAACACCACTGAGCCTGTTTCGACAGATATCCTGAATCCCCCTACTGAAGGTGAGTGAGTGCTGTTTCATCAATCATGTCTATTTGCATACACTTTAGTCGATGATGAAAACCTATATAGTAACAAAAATTTGGAAGACTGCATTTTATTTTCAGACAGTGTATACACAGTATTTAAAAAATAACAATTCTCATTAACAATTTCCTTTTTCTCAGTAGAAGAGAGTCCCGAAACAACAGAACTAATGAGCCAAGCTGAACAAGTGAAAGGTAGGCTTTGTCCTTTCAATCATTATAATTATAGCTTGAATTTGTTATTATATAATATCATTATATAATATTAACAAGAATGTATATTATGTTGCCGTGAAGAATACGAAGCTGAGATATCAATGATGTTTGGCTCAATGTTTTGAATACCTAACAGCTAAACAATAGTATTTAACATTTATATCTTGGAAGGTTTCAATCATTTGTGAACACAGTTTCTCATGACTGTTTTCTATAATAAAAATTATAATAATTGTTATCAATAATTTATCAGCCCAATTTTGCAATTTCGATAAAGATTGAATATTATATTCCACAACGAGCAATTACATACTCTTCTTCCATTCAGAAAGGTCAGTTACTATATACCGTCTGTCAAAGTAATTATGAAAGTTTTGATGGAATCAATGGTTGCAGCTTCTGCTCTGAGCTTTAAGGCACTCAGTACAGTTCTTCCAGGTCCTTGGATACCCCAGACCTCCACACTTTCGGTGTTTATTAATAACACAAGCTCTACACTTAGTGACCAGTATATATTTGCTTCAGTACCCCAGCCCTTAGGACTGTTTGGTTATAATCCTGTTGTATCTCACGATCTGTAGCTGATCATTCAGATGCTATCTGATAGAACGGCTGAAGCTTTTGTGGTAACTTATTTTTGCCTGGCAAACTCAATAAAAAATAGACTATTATACATACTGCAACTGCTTCTTGGTGACCCCAATGCTATCCAATCTTTGGTCGGAGATTGGCAGGTTTTCTATGACAGTTTTGATGTAAAAATCTCTTTATCCACTATCAGAGAGTACGGTAGTACTCTCTATGTAGGGATGGCACGGAAAAAAAATGGCCGCCCATACATTTCAATTGCAAGTGATGAGCTGAAATCTCTGATAATATATACAGATAAGTTTTAATACACACATACCTATTCATATCTAGTGTTTTTATGACTACCAACACCTTCTAGATGGCCAAAAATTGTCGCTAAGGTAGAGAACCGGCGGGTAGCCAAACTGGCAAAATCTTCATCATATTAATAATAATATTTTTCAGACAAATCATTTTTTTGTTTGTTGAACTATCACATCGATTCTAGCACAATTCCTATTGCATACATAGTAGAATTCTGGTCTTAAAGTAGTAAGTGACTGACACTACTTCTTGTAGGATGGCAGACAGTGCTGTAAGTGAAATAGAGAATATACATCATCTGTAAGTGAAAGAGAATGATAATCAATACATAAATACAAAAAACTGACTTTTATTGATGAACAAATTTGAATGCATTTATTTTTGTATGATTCCATAGTGATATACGTATAGTATTTCTGTAATCTACAAAAAATATTCACACCATTCAGGAAAAAAACAATGGAAACAAGAATAATAAAAAACATTTTCAATAAAAATGAAAGAAGACGCAGGGATGTCAAAACCCAAAAAGCATGCAAACAAGGTTGGGAAGCTAACATAGGACACAAAATCACTTCCATATAACCCTACATAAGTACTTACACTGCTATAAAACAAAATACAAAGAGCTGTACTTATGTAGGGTTATATGGAAGTGATTTTGTGTCCTATGTTAGCTTCCCAAACTTGTTTGCATGCTTTTTGGGTTTTGACATCCCTGCATCTTCTTTCATTTTTATTGAAAATGTTGCAGTTGCATAAAAACAGTGTATGCTTCTGTGACAAAAAAAATCATTAGAAATGCAAGAATGAAATGTACTTAAGAAGTACTGTCTATGGCATCTTCATCTATAAACCGACTGGCAAAGTTAATGACAGTTCTGTAAACCCAAAACCAACTGCACCAGAAGATGAATGTATTAGCAGTCATTTAGTATAATTACAAGATTATGCATAAACTTTGCATGTGAATTAATTGTGTGCATGTTAAGTATGTCTATCAATCTTAATGTACATTTCTTTTCTCAACTGCAGATTCTTCTTTGCAAACATCTAATTCAGTTACAGAAGTTACAATTCCCCTAACTGAAGAAGCCAAATTTGATGCAATGATTATAAAATTTGGCATTACAATGGAAAATGTTAGGTCGTTCATCTCGGCAAAAAATCCTCCCATTGATAAATTAATAGCAATTCTCGGGTGGCCATATCGTGCATTGAAACCAAGGTTATAGCAGTGTACGTCTGTCAATAACGTTTTGGAGGTTATTGAAGACAAGTGTTCACTACTTAATCTTTCCTGCATGGAGGCAATTGCTGAACACTTTCAGATCAAAGAGGCACAAGATTGCATTACCAGTTACAATGATGCCTTATCTAAATTCTGCAAACATATTCGTCTTAGTCCATGCATTGGTAAACATTTCATCCAGTCCACATCTACAGAACCTCTCAAATGTGAAACAGTGAAATTTACTTTAGACTGGAAAGTAGACGAATACAGACTCAGTGATATAAGAGGCCTGCTGTGCAAAGCTTTTGAAGAGTTAGCTGATGAAGTCACAGTAGTTGATATGAAAACAGGAAATTCCATCATCCTGACTTGTTATTCATCTCACACTATCACAAGCCTACTAATCCTGAAGGCACAGCGAAATCTTTCCATCTTGACTGAAGAAGGTGTTATGAGTCTATCAATCGGATATTGTGTAGTCCTAGAATACACAGCAAAGATTGTAAGTTTATTTACTAAGAGCTGCCAAGTAGGATAAATACAAGATTAGGCCTGGCATAGCATAAATGAAGTTGCCCATGCCAAATCACAAGTTAGCGTAAATACAAGAGTAGGCCTTACTAATTTCATAGCATAATTATCTAATTTTATGAAAGTAATAGTTGACTAAAAGCACATTACGTATAAAAAGCATTGTTAGAGGAGTGTATTGATTTTATCATTCATGTACATGCAGACATCAATTGAAGAAGACTCGACACTAGATATGGAACACACATTAAAGGAAAACACAGCAGTTGACATTACTTGTGATGAACAGCATGAAGACAATGGTATAAGAACTGGACTATAAATTTTATGATTGACCATCATATTATAGATGTAGTATTGGATGTTCATGAAGAAAACAATGCCTATATTAGTAGACTAATGTCTCGTGAACTAACTGTGACAAAGATAGAGGAGGGAATCACAACCACTGGAGGTGACTTGTGTGAGTATTTTGATAAGATCATTGATAATATAATTATATTGCACAAATATTGTATTTAAATACTATTCACTACAGCTGCCAGCAAAACGGCAACAGAATTGATCAATCAACTCACTGAACAGCTAAATGGTAAGTTTTGTTGAGTTATTTACATACTAACTCAATTGATTTTTCATAATAGTTTACAAAGAAGAAAATAACATGCTAATAGCAGAAAAACATAAGTTGGAGAGGAAATTAGAAGTTGAGAAAAAAATGTCAAAATCAAAATCCATGCAACTTCAATCAGGTTATTATGTGACAAAATATAAAACTGTGAAATTATAATTATTTATGGTTGATTTGGACTGAAATTTCCAACACAACTATTCTTGTTAGTACAACCATAATTTTTATTAGTTGCTAATTCAATATTTTCTCAAACCTGCTTCACACATTAGAAATTATTTATTTAAAAAGGCCAACATTGCAACCATAAGACATACATGCTAGTAACCGTGTAGTCCTCTTATTTGGCATTCTGCTTTATACTTTATGAGGACTGTAATAATATTTTTATTTTATTTTAGTTGAGAGTCCAAAAATAGAAACTGTGACCAGAACCACTGAGCAACAGGAAGGTAATTTCTTTATCATTGATATCAGAGTTCATTAATTGACACACAGACATATAAATAACACAATAAAATCATACATCTTAAAAGATACTGAAAAAACATCCATGTTTAGAATAACTAATTCAGCTTCAAATGCAATTTCTTTGAATAAGTATTTACATGCATTCCATAATTAGCAATAATTAGTGTAGAAATGTAATTACGAGAAAACACAGATGGCCATGTTTTTAGATTTCACTTGCAACACACCAGTGATAAATGCATTATAAATATTTTGGTTATTATTCGAAATGAACATGGCCCAATTATATAGTCACATGTACAGATTACTAAAAGCATTATTATTACCTAGTTTGAGGCTTCTGCTAAGACTGATAGAGATAAAGCTTGAGTCTGGTACATCCTCGAGGAGTATATAGTAATAACAATATCTCCAGCTATAAACAACTTGTAAATCAACTTGAAAATAAACTTAAAATGAATTCCTGTGGGGCTCCCAAAGCACCACAGGAATTCATTTTATATTTACACTAGGGTGACTTGGAAACTACTAATTACAAACAATAGTGAATTTAATACTATTATTTATTACACATATACAGCTAAGAGTCAAAAACCAATAGAATCTATTACCAAACTCACCGAAGAGTTGAAAGGTAAGTTTTGTTGTTTTATTGCCATGCTAATTATAATTACTGACCTGCTCATTCCTTATGACATGAAAATGGCCAAACAACAGCTCAAAAACATGAGTCACATAAAAGTTTGGATGTACCAAAGAAAATTCCTGAGCAAACTTTGCCAGGTTAGTATTTACATAAGGGCATAACAATATTGCTATGGAAGTTATGGTAGGCTCGTGACTACAAGTAAGTTAGTATTGTTATAGTTTATAATGGAATATACACTCATCCTGCATTTGATAAACTACACAATTTGATCACAATAGTAATAGTAATTGTAGCATTTCCCACATGACAGAAATTTGTCCAATTTTTTGTACTAAAATATCAACTTTGAGAATGCAATCAACTACTTACTATAATGTATTGTAGATATATGAAAATGTAATGTTACATTTGGAAGCCTCTATAAATGTAATTTTCACCAGCAATAATGATTACAGTAATCCCTCGTAATGCAAGTATAATCATAAAATATTTCTACAAGAAAATACTGTAATGTTGTTATAGTTCATTTAATGTACTAGGGATTATCCATTAAATGTATTCACCAAATGTAGGTATAATATCAGATGATCATGGAGGGATTAGTAGTTCTGAGAGTAGATTTGTACAAGAAAGGGGAACACGCAAGATCAGTAATACTGGAGGTAAGAATTTTGGTAATTATTATGATTCAAAGCATAAAGAATTTATGAACTGAATGACAACTATTATTCGTTTCACTTATTATAATTATACAAATGTAGCTAAGAGTCCAAAATCTTTGGAACCTATTACCAAACTCACTGAAGAGCTGAAAGGTATAATTATGTTTCATATTTGAATTACATAATAACTCACAACATTTTATAGTACATAAGGATCAAATCAACAAAATAACATCAGAAAAAAAAGAACTGAGTAAAAAATTGGAACTTGAGAAGAAGATCTCCAAAATGAAAACTATACAAATTGAATCAGGTGATACTTATGTGTTTAGATTGTAATAAGCAATAAGACTTTAGTCACAGTTACTATTGTAGTATATAGTGTTTTTAAGAAGAGAATAAAATTATGAAAGATTGTACATTTGGAAATTATCAATTTTATTATTTTCATTGAACACGTACAGGAAATCAGAAGTTACAAGCACTGAAGAACCAAAAATCACAAGTCAATGTGACAAGTGTAGCTGATACAGGTATAATTATAATGAAGATATAATATAATCTGCTAGTCCATGATTACATAAAACTATGTATAATTTTTTAATGCAGCTCCATTTCATAGTATAAAGTTAACTTGAATTAGATGATTTTATGAAGTATAATAATTGTTATAGAATATTTATTTTCTTATGTTATAGATTATATGACAATTGCACATCCACCGTGTATAATAGCAATGAATAACTTCTCACAACACAAAACCAATGATGATTCCTGGTTCAGCCCTCCTTTTTATACAGCACCCAATGGATACAAAGCACAATTAAGAATTGATGCTGTTGGTCATAGTAGTGCTAAAGGTACACATATATCTGCCTCTGTGTATCTTATGAAAAGTCAGAATGACGACAAGTTGAAATGGCCTTTCGAAGGTTTCATTAACTTGCAGCTTCTCAACTCCAAGGAGGATCGAAATCATGTCGAAAGAATCTTCAGTCACAATATGGCACCATCCTTTTGTTTAGACCGAGTGTCTATTGGAGACAGAGCAGCTGGAGGGATGTACTATCAACGATTCATTGCTCACAGTAATCTACACCACAACATTGATAAGAGCACACATTATCTTTGTGACAATACACTGTATTTTAAAGTTTCTAAAGTTACTATGTTAACAGGTAATATAAATTATTATAGAACAGTTTGTAAACCATTATAACAAGTTCAATTTAGATAAAGTACTTATAATTATGTCAGAGGTTTATATTCTGGGACACTCCAAAACTATTTAATGTTATTGTTACATTAGAATCTGACCTCTTGCCCCTCTAGACTGACTAAACAATCATTGAACTATTTATTAATGTAATTATTAGGCTGCTATAATTAGTTGTTGGTGTCTAAAGATGATCTGGTATAACTTATATAATTATAGAAAGTGTCCATTAAACTGGTTTGCTTAAACTGTAGCTAAAACAAGAATTCATTATTATTTTCCCATGTACCACTCCAGTGTAGATATAAAACAATATTTATTTTTGTTACTGATTTGACAAGTAGATAGTTAAGTTGATTTTTGTAACACTCACATATATTTCGGCTATCTATTTGTCATCATGTTCAGTGACAAATGCAGTACAGAAATGTTGATCATTACAGTATTTATGATAGTGGAAAATATACAACACATAATTAGACTGATATAGATCTGTGTTTATACATGCACAATATAATTATAAACAATTTACATAATTATTATACACTGCTATTTATAATTTGGTAGCACATAGCAATGTTATCAAAAATTGAGCAAAACAAGACTTCTGATCATTGAATGTTTACTTCTCACATGAATACCTGATAGCGATCTATAAGTGTATTATAAAGTGTAAAGAGATATTCTTCTACCACACAATGTTTGAAAGTCCACTTCTGAAGAATTTAGTGTCAAATGAAACTCCTTACCTTCCCCATGTTGTTTAGGCTTTTTGGATAACAAAGTTTATGTGAAGTGAAAGATACTATTGTATTCTCAAATATTCAACAGGATAACAATTACAACTGATATAAGAATAATTATTATTCTATCAATATGCATGACATCCACTGTTGTACTGTATACTTGATTCATATTAAATGTAGATAATGATTATCAGTTAATAATTATTTTCTATATTTATATATACAGGTGAAACTGTTGACACACCAAGCTGGTATAATTCTCCTATCAGTGAATCCTCTCAACTCATTGCTCCGTGTCTACTAACCATGTCCAATTTCCATGAATACAAAAACATTAGTAGCAGATGGTGGAGCCCTGCATTTTACACATCAAAATGTGGATATCGCTTACAATTAGTTGTTGATCCTGATGGATCTGATAGTGCAAAAGGTACACACATATCTGCAGGTGTGTTCCTAACAAAAGGAGAGGATGATCTCAGTTTAGATTGGCCTTTCAAAATTGATGTTGCAATTAAACTCCTCAACTGGAGAGAGGACAATAGACATGTGGAGACGATTATTTCCTTCAATGATAGTACGCCATTTGACTGTCGAAACAGAATTACTGAAGATACCATAGCACCAAATGGTATGTTTGAACATCAGCTCATCTCCCATGCAGATCTACAATACAACAGTGACAAAAATACGGAGTATCTTCATCATGAGAGTCTATGTTTCCAGGTGTCACTACTAACAGGTATTGTTTTAACAAAAATTAAAAATTATTACTCATGTCATCTCATCTCATTTTTCTTACTTGATTATTTGAGTATTAAATTAAAACTCAACTAAAGCAAGAGTTACTTACATTTCTCATCCTCTATAACTAATTATCAATTTTGAGGACACTTGCTTTGTGTATGTTATTAAAGAAGTTGCAGTAAGTCAGCCCGCAGATGAAAAGTTAATCATCCTAGTGCATAAAATAATGCTACTGATACTAGTGCCATAAGCAATGAGTGATAGCTACTGCAAAGCGATCATAGTAGTACTTTATCTCAATCATTATAATTACCTTGTTCATATAGATATTATACTCATAATAATTATTGTCATAAATGTACAAAAAAATGATGATGATTTATACTAGTGATTCACTGATAAAAAGATTGGTAATTATGGCCCGTAGGGCCATCTCTATGATTGCTTTCCCACGGGTTCGATGTATGTTTATATATAATGTTTATATATAATATTGTCACTTACGCGAGTATGCGTTGTATACGTACGTAGTTAAGGAAGTTACGTCATTCCGGGGGGGGGGGGGGGGGGGGGGGCGGGCTCGGTCAATTAATGGGCGTGGCGCGTAATAGAACACACGCTTAAGCTCTGAAGCTCTACAGAGTAGCAGAAAAAAAGCTGTAGCTTTACTAGCTTATGTAGAAGCTGGAACTAATAGCTGGCTATTCTTCCTGAAATATATTTCTAAAGTTCTAGAAGGTCCTTAAAAGGTAAGGAGAGTAGATAATCGAAATAATAACTATAGTATGCTGTTGTGTTTTAGGCATGATAAAGTCAGCCATGATTACTGAATGCTGGACACCGCAAAGCAGTCATAGGGATACTTTTGTCTTCACTTAAATTTGTAAAGCAATCATAAGGATGTTTTTTTCTCTATATACACTTGTTGGACAATATTTCTAGTATCAGTATTGGTTATTTTTGAAATATGTAACTGATATTGTAATAACACAAATAAAATTAATACATAATTTAATGATTAAACCTCATAGAAAGCAATCATGGGATGACCACAATCAATTTTGAATGAAATGTAAAACTGAGCTATTGTAAAAACATTGTGTGATTTACTGAATTCAGTCTCAATCCAGTTTTGTAGCTGCATTTACTGTGAATTCACTGTAATAATTAACAGTCATGCAGTGTCGTTGATTTACTATAAGAATAATAATCAGTGACTGTATGATTATTATTATTATAATACCTGTACTTATTATAATATGCAAAGATGCTGCCATGTCAATTGTAATGAGCAAAGAAAAATAGTATTTATGATCACATAATGACAAAAGAAAAATAGTATTTATGATCACATAATGACGAAAGGTAAATAGTAATTTGCATGCTTATGTAGCTAATAACAAAACAATGGTCTATCCTAATATAGAAGCCGGATTATTGACAGTGATGTAATTATAGGGGTGTGGATTAGTTGGCATTGGCAATGATCAATGTTTGTAGTATCATGATTAATTAACTTGATCAATTATATGAGTGGTTATCAAACTGCATTAATTAAATTGTATTATTGACCAGTGCCATGCGCCTATATATAGTAACAGGGGGAAACCAATGTTTATACAGAGCAACCACATTGTAGAAACTCATTGAAGTGTCAAAATATATATAAGCAATGAATACCATGGCTTTTTCAACTTCTGTTGTATTGGAAATGATTGGTGATTGGAGGTCTGGTGAAGAGACTAGTAACAATGAGAATGATATAGGTACATAATTATACATAAAACTAAAAAAGAAAACAATAAACAATTACTATATTCAAATAATATTACATAATGGTCATAACATATGAAGGAGTTCTTGTTGACCAATTAACGAGGGACTACATCCAACAATCTGTTCGTAAACCTCTAGCAGGAAGACCCCGTTCTTCATTAGAGAATAAGCCTGAAAGACTAGATTGAAGAAAACATTTCCTTGCTAAAAGAACAGTAAAAGAGCAGTATGAATGTATACTTTGCAGCAAATCTACTAAGAGAAAGAGAACCCTTTACCATTGCAAAACATGCCAAGACCATCCCCCTTTATGCCCTATCCCTTGCTTTGAAAAGTACCACACAATAGTCTATATAAGCTCCCATATCATATATAAGTGACTCTCTAGTTACTAAACTGTACATTTACTTTATTTCTTTGGTTTAATGTTTAAAATTAACAAATACACAATGAATTACAACAATACTATTAATTTTTCAAAGATTACTTACCTCGTAGCTGAATATCACTCTACATATCGACAACTGAAGTGATACAACCAGTCTCCATGTTTCCCAAAGGTCTATCAAACATCAGAGAGTAGAAAAATGGCCTTACAAGACGTTACAGACTTAGAAAATACCCGCAAAAGCAGAGCGTCTGAAACGTCGACCTTTCTTTCTGACCACAGAAATTAATTTGGTATTGGGGAATTACCCCACGAAAATTAATTAATTTTTTAACGGAACGCAACGAGTGAAATCTGAACTTGGAAATGAGTGCAGTTTACTATAATATAATATTTGTTTAATTGTAGTAAATGACTAGTTCAGGATGTAATTATACCACAAGAGTGACACAAAATTGACATTCCACTTTTGTGAACAATGACAATCATCACTGGTAAATAAATCCAGGACTTCTGGGTACTATATATCATTCAAGCTACTGGAACCTAATCGCGATGTGCCTATATAACCATCACTCTACAGATAATAATCACAGCACACCACTGCTAAATAAATTCACCTCTGCTATGTGACTACTGGAGCCAGGTTGAGAACCCATGTAGAGAACGCCTTCTATAATACTTTGAAGAATATCAGCTGCATCTTTCAAATAATAAATTTTGATAGTTGCAATAATAATTATTATATTCAACTGATATAGAAATACTATGACAATAACATGACCAACCACATTGTTGTTAGTATAAAAGCCTCCACAACAAAGCTCAATAGAGGAGATGTGCATGCTTATCTAATTGGGATTTCTATATTCTATGTCTGTTTTCAACTTCTTGATCAAATCACTGTTGGTAATTGGTGTGTATTAATTACTTCTATATCCACATGTTTCTTTTATGAGCTATATTATTTGTGCAAAAAAAAAACCCCCAAAAAATAGACAGACTATGATGTACAGTGATCAATTCATTATGATGTTGAACTTTACAGTAATATCTTTCAATCTACTACTATAATGGATTCTTGTGAGTCGTACATCTGGAAGTACTTCTCTTTTTCAATTTCTTCTTCATCTAATATAATGAGATTGGAGCCAGTAAATTCATACACATACAATACATGATAATGATAATGATACAGGTATTACTAATAATCCATATCTAAACTTACATTTCCTTCAATGCAAAATCTTTTCTTCTTTAGTACCTTGCATGGAGAGTAATGACAGGCCTTAACGAAAGTATTACACTCTCGTTTATGTTGGTGGGTCACACCAAGTTTACCCCGGATTCTTGTTTCGGTTTATTAAAACAGAGGTTCAGACGAACACATGTTCAGTGTTTGAATGATATCGTTCAAGTTGTTGAACAGTCTGCTAGTGTCAACAAAGCAAGATTGGTGGGTAATGAAGCTGGAGAGGTGTTTGTCCCAACCTATGATTGGTTGTCCTATTTTGTTGAGAGATTTAAGAAACTCTCAGGTATAAAAAAGTATCACCAATTTCTTTTCTCTTCCTCAAAGCCTGGTGAAGTAATATGTAAGGAGTACAGTGATAGCCCTGGTGAAACCATTAAGCTGCTCAAGAACCAGTGGAAACCCATTGCGACAGATTTGCCCCCAGTTCTTCAACCATCAGGACTGTCAGCTGATAGGCAATGGTATCTTTATGATAAGATACGGCCATTCTGTGGATTAGGTTTTAAAGATATAACCTGCCCTCTGCCAGAAGTCCCAAGGTCAAACCGAACTCCTGATATCACTCCAGTAGTCAGTCCCGTGTCATCTCCGAATCGTGGTGGATCAAGGCAAATATCAACAACAGCCTCTCATAACAGTCACACTACTCAAGAACAAACAGAATCTAGTCATCCAGCCAAGCGAGCACGAATATGCACCAACTGTGGACGTCCAGGTCATAATCGTCGGACCTGTAACCAACGAGTTTGATATCGTCGGATAATGCTACTTTTTACTTTTTACACACATCCACATACATCCATAATATTATATTATCACAATAGTAATAAAAATAACTAACCTTCTATGAAGGAAAATAAGATATCTGAAAGAACTTCAAAAACAAAATGGCAACAATCCACACGTACACGGAAGTATACGGAATTAATCTACCAGCAGATTTAATTGCAATTACAGCATTCTTTCTGAAATAATTGGTTTCCAGGACAGTGGCATTTTAATTGTAATAACTCGTGACAGGAATGTCGTATCCGCTCGCTTCAAGCGTCATGATGTAGCCAAGGTAATGTATAATTTCGTATCAACAATAAATAAATTTTCATGAAATGCGGTAGAATGGCCTTTTTCTAAGACTGGGTCACATATGAAGGATAATATCAGCTGTAGTGTTAATATACTTTGATTATCAGTAGCTTTGGATTCACAATCAGGAAATGCTACAAGTAGTACTAAGTGTTAATTCTTATACCTTGTACATGTATATTTATACAGTACTGTGTAACATCTTGTACTACAGCATACATTTATAAACTCCTTCCTCATGTGAGATACAATAATTAATCAAAATGTTGTTGCTTGTGATCTTATTTTTCAAAATACTTCCCAACAAACACTTGTATCTCTGTTACAGATATCTTGGCCACTGTTCACTTTCTATACTTTAAATTTGGCTCTTTTCTGACACGGAGTACTACTTTTACCAACTTGCTTAACGGGACTCGAAAGACACAAGTGCTTGTAGGACTAATTCAAATGCAATGTTCTCCTCTTTTGACTGTAGCTGAAATAAAACAACCCCACTGCATATTGGCACCAGTTACACACACGATATCAGGTTTTACAACAAGAGAAATTTCTCAGCTACTCACCACATTGTGTGGGCAGGGTTACTGAATCTCGAAATTGCACATGCGCATGCCCCCTTTAAAATTCCCATTGTAGTCTATATTTAGGCCAAAGGGCAGCCAAAAATAATCAACTTTTTTTAGCCATTTTTATTGGCTTATCCCTGACACCAATTGCAAACATTTGGAGTGCTTCATAATCACTCCAAACTGCATTAGGGGTCAAGAGTCACATATACAGTGGCGTGTCTAGACCTGAATATCAGGGGGGGCTAGCACCTGTATTGGTGTAAGAATGGTGCACAAAGTGCGCCGCAAAATTTTGAATTATTATTTATTCATTAGAGGTGTGGTCGACATTGCGACGTACGTTACGTACATAATGGTACATTATCACTATCTCACTGTTCACGATCTTCGTGGGTCTACTGATTCAATGCTCTCAGACTCAGAGTCAGAGTCCAAATCAGACTCAGTTAATCTTGTAATGGGGGCGAAATATGCTCATTTCTGCAAACCACGATGCATGGGGGCATTAATTAGAATTGTTATTTAGACAACAGGGGGGGGGGGGGGGGGGGGGCTGGGCCCCCCCAGGCTTCCCCTTAAACACGCCAGTGCACATATATATGAAATATGACCCTAGAGGATGATGCGTCAGTCCTCTAAGGGTTAATTATCTAGTATTATGATGATACATATTCATGGTAGCAAACAGACAAGTGGTCAGCTATAGACTGATTCATGACTAAAGACAGCTGCTTATAAATACTGTGGCTAACAGCTGTAGCAGCTGAAATGTAAAATCGAAAATGTTGTATAACTACAGTACAGAAATAAATGACTGTTGGGTTTCAGATCTAAGAAAGCAGCAGTCTGACTTTTAGACAGGTCACAAAGCAATCATAAGATTACCTTTTCTTCATGTACATGTTTTATATGTATTATGTATTCAGTATGAATAGTATAAAAATAATTATTGCTTCACTGAATGAATGATGAACACTCTTTCAATAAACAAGATGATAATATTAATACTTCACTTAGTACATGTACAAGTACTAGTCTTATACTTAAATCTTGTAGTACATGTACATGCATACCTCCATATTAATACTTTACTTAGTACATGTACAAGTACTAGTCTTATAGTTAAATCTTGAAGTACATGTACATGTATACCTCATTTTAATACTACATGCACAAGTACTAATCTTACACTTAAATCTTGAAGTACATGTACATGTATACATCCATATTAATACTTTACTTAGTACACGTACAAGTACTAGTCTTATACTTAAATCTTGAAGTACATGTACATGAACATGTATACCTCCATATTAATACTTTACTTAGTACATGTACAAGTACTAGTCTTATACTTAAATCTTGAAGTACATGTACATGTATACCTCCATATTAATACTTTACTTGGTACATGTACAAGTACTAGTCTTATACTTAAATCTTGAAGTACATGTACATCTATACCTCCATATTAATACTTTACTTAGTACATGTACAAGTACTAGTCTTATACTTAAATCTTGAAGTACATGTACATGTATACATCCATATTAATACTTTACTTAGTACACGTACAAGTACTAGTCTTATACTTAAATCTTGAAGTACATGTACATGAACATGTATACCTCCATATTAATACTTTACTTAGTACATGTACAAGTACTAGTCTTATACTTAAATCTTGAAGTACACTTTACTTAGTACATGTACAAGTACTAGTCTTACACTTAAATCTTGAAGTACATGTACTTAAATCTTGAAGTACATGTACATGTATACCTCCATATTAATACTACATGCACAAGTACTAGTCTTACACTTAAATCTTGAAGTACGTGTACATGTACATGTATACCTCCATATTAATACTTTACTTAGTACATGCATAAGTACTAGTCTTACACTTAAATCTTGAAGTACATGTTGGTAGAGCATCTGTCTGGAGTACAGAGTGTCGTGGGTTCGAATCCCACCTGAGGCAACTCTAATTTTTCATTTTTCCATTGCCTCAGGTGTCTTTCTTTCTGTCTTTCTTTCTTTCTTTCTTTCTTTCTACATCTCTGATAACATCATGTATATAAGCTTAGGTTTGGTGTTGGTGTCTTTGGCGGTTTCATTACCCCGGCCTTCACCTACTGCCTAGTATTAAGTTAGCCTGTACTTACTGGCGTATGAGATGTTTGATTCGGACCCTGCCAGCTGAGCTGCCTTGGTAGCTCAGTTGGTAGAGCATCTGTCTGGAGTACAGAGTGTCGTGGGTTCGAATCCCACCTGAGGCAACTCTCATTTTTAATTTTTCCATTGCCTCAGGTGTCTTTCTTTCTGTCTTTCTTTCTTTCTTTCTACATCTCTGATAACATCATGTACATGTATACCTCCATATTAATACTTTACTTAGTACATGTACAAGTACTAGTCTTATACTTAAATCTTGAAGTACATGTACATGTAAACCTCCATATTAATACTTTACTTGGTACATGTACAAGTACTAGTCTTATACTTAAATCTTGAAGTACATGTACATGTATACCTCCATATTAATACTTTACTTAGTACATGTACAAGTACTAGTCTTATACTTAAATCTTGAAGTACATATACATGTATACTTCCATATTAATACTTTACTTAGTACATGTACAAGTACTAGTCTTATACTTAAATCTTGAAGTACATGTATATGTATACCTCCATATTAATACTTTACTTAGTACATGTACAAGTACTAGTCTTATACTTAAATCTTGAAGTACATGTATATGTATACCTCCATATTAATACTTTACTTAGTACATGTACAAGTACTAGTCTTATACTTAAATCTTGAAGTACATGTACATGTATACCTCCATATTAATACTTTACTTAGTACATGTACAAGTACTAGTCTTATGCATAAATCTTGAAGTACATGTACATGTATACCTCCATATTAACGAATCACATATATACATTACATTTTTGTGTACATGTTATTAAAGAGACACCACCTCCTAATCAAATCAATGTAGTACATAATTATACTATAAATAGCATGTAGTATACTATGGGATTATTGTCATTCACCTACATAGATAACAATCTATCAGTAACAGCAGCTAGGTTAAAATACAGAATAGTGTTGATAATTAAACAATAATTGTTAATATATATAATATTATTGAAATGTCATATAATCAACTGAAGCAATTGCAGTTGAGAATAATCTTCATTTTATATCTACAGGTCCTACATGTATAGTACCAGATTGGTATCCTCCCATAATTACAAAGTCATCATATTCCCTTCCACCATTAATAATCAACATGATGAATTTCTCAACACACAAGAAATCTAACGAGATCTGGTATAGTCCCCCTTTCTATACCAGTACTGATGGATACAAGTTACAGTTACGAGTGGATGCAAACGGACATGGGAAAGGAAAAGGAACACATGTTTCCTTGTTTGTGTGTCTGATGAAAGGAGAACACGATCAATACCTACAATGGCCATTCAAAGGTGAAATTTCTATTCAAATGCTGAACTGGAGGGAAGATAATCAACACAAGGAGATGATTATACCACTCAATCATAGGGCTGACATCGAATGTCAATCAAAAGTAATCAAAGGAGAAAGAGGAGAAGGATGGGGTTATTCTCAGTTCATAAGTATTGCTGATCTTGAGTATGATCCGAAGAAAAATTGTGCATATCTACAGGAGGACACTCTGTGTATTAAAATACCGAAAATCACTTTACTAACAGGTAATATGATTGTGTTATGTATTCCTGTACAGATCACTGTATGACTTATTATTTCACATGATTAGGGCTTTATAAAGTATATTTCACTTCATACATAAACACAATTACATTGTATTTGTTATAGACTAATTATAATACTATCGTAAAAAAAAATGGAGTAAATTAATAACATTACTCTCTTTTTATAACTACAATATACATGTAGATAATCAGGTTAGCATTCAGTGCCTCCAATTACATGGATTTTTCACTAATTATATGAAATTATACGTATAATAATATGGATCACAGAACATTACACTACAAGTACAGAAAGTGCAAGTGCTTTGACTAAAAACATGGAGTGTCTTTCAGTAGCAGCTCAGATCTAGTAAAGCCTATAGCTAGTAGTGTTACAGTTAGTGATACTAACGTCAGTGTACCTGCTAGAGAAAAAAACTAAAATTTCAACTAAACCAACCAGTTGTTCTGGACCAGTTGTACTGAATAACTGAGTGTATATATATATGTTATTCATCATGTTTTTATTTTTGAAAATACACGTACGTAAAGTTTCATAACAATACTTAAGATTATAAACACTAAGAGTAATTTCTAGTTGGAGGCACTGAGCTATGACAATGGGTCTTAATGTAATAACTTATTTAGCTAGTAGGCAAAACCAGAATAGGTAAAAATGGAGTAAGCAAACCCTGAAGATACCTATCTAACATAAGTAGGGTTTCACAAAATTAAAGTACAAGTGTGTATAAGAGGATATTACATCATCCCCTAAAGGAATATATCTTGTATGTAGTATGATTAACAAGTTATGTTGAATGAACTACAAAATATTTAAGTGTAGTACTTGTATAACACTAATGATATAACAATGATATTAAATACAATGTTGTATATGGTATGACTATGGAATTGTGAGGTTATGCTCTACTATATAGTCACAATGTAGTCAGGTGTGTGACCTCATCTTTATGTACAAGGGAAGTACATATACATGATGTTATAGGAGATGTAGAAAGAGAGAAAGAAAGAAAGAAAGAAAGAAAAACACCTGAGACAATGGAAAAATGAAAAAAGAGAGTTGCCTCAGGTGGGATTCGAACCCACGACACTCTGTACTCCAGACAGATGCTCTACCAACTGAGCTACCAAGGCAGCTCAGCTGGCATGTACATGTACATTGTACATTAGTTGTCTTGTTGCAAAACGTTTGATCATAGGAAGTGACATACATGTATATGACATTTGCTGATAATATATATTATTGATATAATGATTGTGTGAAGATATACCTAATATATGAGATACTATTACAGTTTTGTAGATTGTAGAAATGTGTTTACTAGTGTACTAACAGACTACTGAACCACACACTAATTATATATGCTTCAGACATACCCAAAGTGATATAAGTACACTTTATTAGTACATACATACAATATGTACTTTCCCTAACCCTTCATCTATGCAAGAGTCAGGTCATGTCACTGACTAAAAATACATTGTATGTACACACTTTAATAATCACAATTTAAGACTAAGACCTTAGGCTAACACTAATTTTCATGAAAACTGAATAAAAGTTTTGTGTATTTTGTATAGTGTGTTTGTATAGTACATGTATATATATATTATAACATTCAGTTGAATTACAGAACATATAGAAATGAAATCAATACATGTAATACATGTAGATTAAAAATTTAAAATATCAATTTATATTGTGTTACTATGTTGTTACTGTATTTGCAGGTTTTTAAGTGTATGCGCTTATTGACAAAAGCGATAAGAAATATGCGTAAAAATTTTACTATGTGTTTAATGTGCTTCAACACTTCCACACTCTCAGTCACGCCCACATTAGTACACATGATGTTTATATATTAGAAAAGTGTCCTTGGTGCTTGTGAACAACATGTTTGCTTCCTTTATTACTTTTGTGTATCTTTGCTTTATGCTTTTTCCAATGCAGTATCGCCTTCGTATTTTAAAAAATATTTCTTATTCGTTTGGTAAAGATTATGTTCTTCATAGAACCCACAACACCAAGCTTAAACTCATGACTGTAGTTCTTGGTCTTTGTTTTAACTATGCATCCATCTAAAGAAGACTGTAGACATTGAGCAATTCTATTCGCTCTTCACACTTCACTACACGATGATCAGCACATGCAGTCACTCCCACAAAATTAATTAATAATAATTATAATGTAAATTAATTATTAATAATATGATGCATGCGCTTAAATGTCAGCTAAAATACCAGTAACCAGTATGTGCTTATTTGCAAATATGTGCTACAAACCAAGCATGTGCTTAAAAACTTCCAAATATTGTTATACAAACTGTATTTATCAGTTTATAATTTATAACTTCCAGTATGCTGACAAAGATCTTAACTATGATAATAAAGTTATCACACATGTAGTAATGGCATGCAGGTTATAAGCACTTATGGAATGTACATATGTAGTCTATTTTACCCAATATGTTTCATATCATCTTGTGGACTCGGTCATATCACCACCATGTTATATTTCGGCCACACACAAATTCCATAACTATAATGTAAAACTGATGTGATAAAATGTGGCTAATATAATAAGATACACTTACACATTTCGCATAGACTTCATTATCTCAATCCAGAGAGACACAAGCTGATATCAGTATTATTATAAATACTATTATAATACTTAGCTATATTATAAATACTGATAATAATATTATATAGTGTTACTTAGTTATTATTCTGATAATAGACTAGCTTTATAAAATTATATCTATTACAATTTGTATTATGTAAATTCTAATTATTCAGTTCAGATATGCATCTCTCCTATTGAGAGGATTAATATTCATAATACCAACATCAAGTTGTCATCGTATTAAAGTTTTGCTAATGGATTGTAATGTGACTATGTTTTAAAACCAACATAATGATTGTTTAAAAGCTTCATGTAAGCCAAGCATGTAATAATTGGAGTATATATGGTATTACACTATGTACATGTACATACACACTATGGTTCAGTGATCATGCCCTGACTAACATACTGTCCCTAATGACTAGTAATTCTCTCATCGTCTCACATTTCTGTCATTTTCTATATACATTGTACATATAGGAAGCCCACTAAATGTGGTATACATTTCCCTGGATATCAAATATTATGAAATGTGAGTGTTTAAAGGTCATTAGATCAAATTATCATAATGTATAAGACTGTTTATCACAGAAGCCATACAGCTATCAGATATGTTGGTAGAGGTGTATTGGTACTCATTGGTTAACATGCTATGAGAAAATGGTAAATGTGGATTGAAGATAGATTTTGATATCCAATTATTTGAGAAAAAAACTAGTTATATACTGAGAGGGAAATAATCCTCATGATAAACATGTTGTCACTATCAAAAAAGATGTTATTATCATATTATACACATGTGTTTAACATGTATGTGTAGATAAATCATGATAAAGGATGTAGTATGTACTTAATTAAAAACATGTGATTAACAAGTAACAGTACTAACCATGCAACCAGTATACCGTAGATCGGGAAATTTTCGTCGATCACCTTCAACGACGAAAATTAAACAAGCGAAATATTTTCTTCGACGAATAATTAGAGTAAGTTTATTCACACGTGTACGTACGTGTCAGCGAGTAGTGTACAGTGCTAACTACTGTTTGAGAAGATGGCTCTACTACGATATATGAAGCCTGTTGATTGTCTTCCACTTCCCAAGGGACCACTCACGTCTTCTATATCTGCCCAGGCGATAGTAGAGTCTTTGATTACCGCTACAGCATACATGTCTGTTGCATTACCATGCTCCCGTTGACACTCCAACTCGAATTCGTCGAGTCCATCTTTCAACAACTCGTTAAACGAGGGTCTACATTTCATGGCTGTCCAAAACATTTTTCTATCATAAAATAAATGAATGTGTCGCTCCTTTTCTACTTTTGTTAGCACTGCTCCTTCCAGAATACTTATATCCGCATCTTTCAAAAACGCAAGGCTATCTTTTGCAATTCTTTCTTCAACTTACTCGCCATTTTTCTTATTTATAATTAATTACATCATACGTGTCATAGCTATATTGCTAGGTGCAAAGTCCAGCACATTCCATATATGGAAGTATCACTTCAAGTGTCATTACGAATCGTTAAACTGCTATATAAGCCTGACTTGCCCGCTCCTAGTTTTATGGGCTCCTGGTAATATATATAACATGGCTTCAAGGTGTGTATCAGCAATATCGGACCTGAACCCCGAGATAGCAGCCCAAGGCGAAGCCGAGGGCTGCTTTCGAGGGGTGAAGGGGTGATATTGCTGATACACACCAAGAAACCATGCTATATATAATATATTCTATACCCAACATGAACATCAATGTTACCTGATATCTATGGCTCCACGCTCCTTTACCATTTGTCAATGTCTCCATCTTTTTTCAATTTACAACTTGACTGCGCATGCTCAGACTGATGCAATATATTATGAATATCATTATAGGTCTTATATCAGCCCTGTGGTTTCATATCCACCTGTGGTTGGGTGTATATCGCGTATATAACACCTGTGATGTGGCTGTTAGCTATGGTATATATATATATATATATAATTATATTAAATTATATATATTTATATTTAAATTTAGAATCTAAACATTCTGTATGACAATAATCATTGCATTTTGTCATGAAGGAACTGGTAACTTTACTAGCATCACTTTGTACTGTAGCACATTGATTGAATACCGTATAGCGGGAAATATTCGTTGGGTGCAAAATTTCGTTATTTCCGTTGCCAGTTGAGGGCAATGAAAATTGAATCAACAAAAATTTGACTCGAGGAAAATTTTGCGACAGTCACGTGTCGTTTCAAAGTCACACCTCTCACATGTGTGTTATTATTGTTTACTAGCGATGGCTCTTTAGCGGTATTTTAAGCCTGATTCTTCTCTTCCAGACCCCAAGGGACCGCTATCAGACGTAGTTAAGCCAGAGGCTATAAAGGATGCCAATGAAGCGGTAAGAACTAGATAATGATAGCTAACGGAATTTATTTCAACAAAAATTTCTTCCAACGGAAATTTCCCGCTATACGGTATATATAGCATTAATTAATTAATCCACTTTGATTAACAGTAGCTTTGGATTTACAACCAGAGAATGCTTATATTTATTAAACACCAAGTACAGCTTCACTTTTGTTTAGGTGTTATGTTCTACTAGTACTATAAAAGTCATATATATGTATATATATATAATTATAACTTTCATGTCTATATAATACTGTGTAAACATAATGTACCATTAATAAACTCTATTTTTAGTTCATTACTTATTTGATGTGATATAATTATGATTAATCAAAATGTTGACATTTTAATAGCTCCTGTTATTAGAAACTGTAACAGTATTAATGTAAGTACCAGCCATAATATATATATAAGATTAGATAATAATCACAGCACACCACTGCTAAATAAATTCACCTCTGCTATGTGACTACTGGAGCCAAGTTGAGAACTCGTATAGATAACGCCTTCTACACTACTTTGAAGAATGTCAGCTGCATCTTTCAAATGCTAATAGAAAATTTTGATAGTTGCAATAATAATAATTATTATATTCAACTGATTTAGAAATACTATCACAATAACATGACCAACCACATTGTTGTTAGCAAAAGCCTCCACAACAAAGCTCTATAGAGGAGATGTGCATGCTTATCTAATTGAGATTTCTATATTCCATGTCTTGTTTTCAAATATTATACTTCTGGCTCAAATCACTGTTGGTAATTGGTGTGTATTAAATAATTTTATATCCACATTTAAACTGTTTCTTTTATGAGCTATTTATATTTGTGCAAACAAAACAACAAAAAAAAATAGACAGACTATGATATACAGTGATCAATTCATTATGATGATGTATTAGAACTTTACAGTAATATCTTTTAATGTACTACTATAATGAATTCTTGTTAGTCATAATAATTGTATATCTGGAAGCATTTCTCTTTTTTGATCTATTCTTCATCTAATATGAGATTGGAGCCAGTAAATTCATACACATACAATACATGATAAATATGAAGGATAATATCAGCTGTAGTGTTAATATATTTATCCACTTTGATTACCAGTAGCTTTGGATTCACAATCAGGAAATATTTACAAGTACATTTTAAGTACTAAGTGTTAATAATTATTCTCATGTATATTTATATAGTACTGTGTAACATCATGTACTACTGCATACATTTATAAATTCCTTCCTCAATTCTTTAATATGTTACTTATTGATCAGATGTGAAATACAATTAATTAAACTGTTGACAGATTTTTAGCTTGTGTTGTTAACCATGGGATTGTTTTTTCAAAATTCTTCCCAACAAACACTGGTATCTCTGTTACAGATATCTTGGCCACCGTTCACTTTCTGTACTCTAAATTCGGCTCTTTTCCAACATGGAGTACTACTTTTACCAACTTGCTTAACGGGACTCGAAAGACCTAAGCGCTTCATAGGATTAAATAAAATGCATTGTTCTCCTCTTTTGACTGTAGCTGCAATAAAACAACCCCACTGCACATTGGCACCAGTTGCACGCACGATGTCAGGTTTTACAACAAGAGAAATTTCTCAGCTATCCACCACATTGCGTGGGCAGGGTTACTGAATCTCAACATTGCACAGGCCCTCTTTAAAATTCCCATTGTAGTCTAATACTTGGGGAAAAGGGCAGCCAAAAATAATCAACTTTTTTAGCCATTTTCATTGGCTTATCACTGACACCAATTGCAAACATTTGGAGTGCTTCGTAATGCTAGGAATGCAAATGCCACATATATGTGAAATATGTCACATATGTGACATTTCACACTGGAGGACTGATGCATCAGTCCTCTAAGGAATAATTATTCTAGAGACTGTATTATTATGATGATACTTATTCAGCCTAGCAAACAGACATGTGGTCAGCTATAGACTGATGCATGACTAAACGACAGCTGCTTATAAATACTGTGGCTAACAGCTGTAACAGCTGAAATGTAAAATTCCAAAATGTTGTATACATAACTAGAGTAAGAAGAATGGAGAAATAAATGACTATAATAGATTGTTGCCTTTCAGAGCTAAAAACCCAGCAGTCTGACTTTATGACAGGTCATAAAGCAATCATAAGAATACCTTTTCTTCATGTACTGTTTTATATATTATGTATTCAGTATGAAGAGTATATATATAATTATTATATATAATTATTGCTTCAATGATGAACACTCTTTCAAGAAACAAAATGAAAATATAAAAAGTACATGTATACATGTACCTACCGTCATATTAATACTGTACTTAGTACATGTACAAGTACTAGTCTTATACTTAAATCTTGAAGTACATGTACATGTATACCTCCATATTAATACTTTACTTAGTACATGTACAAGTACTAGTCTTATACTTAAATCTTGAAGTACATGTACATGTATACCTCCACATTAATACTTTACTTAGTACATGTACAAGTACTAGTCTTATATTTAAATCTTGAAGTACATGTACATGTATACCTCCATATTAATACTTTACTTGGTACATCTACAAGTACTAGTCTTATACTTAAATCTTGAAGTACATGTACATGTATACCTCCATATTAATACTTTACTTAGTACATGTACAAGTACTAGTCTTATACTTAAATCATGAAGTACATGTACATGTATACCTCCATATTAATACTTTACTTAGTACATGTACAAGTACTAGACTTACACTTAAATCTTGAAGTACATGTACATGTATACCTCCATATTAATACTTTACTTAGTACATGTACAAGTTACTAGTCTTACACTTAAATCTTGAAGTACATGTACATGTACATGTATACCTCCATATTAATACTTTACTTAGTACATGTACAAGTACTAGTCTTACACTTAAATCTTGAAGTACATGTACATGTACATGTATACCTCCATATTAATACTTTACTTAGTACATGCACAAGTACTAGTCTTATACTTAAATCTTGAAGTACATGTACATGTACATGTATACCTCCATATTAATACTTTACTTAGTACATGCACAAGTACTAGTCTTATACTTAAATCTTGAAGTACATGTACATGTATACCTCCATATTAATACTTTACTTAGTACATGTACAAGTACTAGTCTTATATTTAAATCTTGAAGTACATGTACATGTATACCTCCATATTAATACTTTACTTAGTACATGTACAAGTACTAGTCTTACACTTAAATCTTGAAGTACATGTACATGTATACCTCCATATTAATACTTTACTTAGTACATGTACAAGTACTAGTCTTATACTTTAATCTTGAAGTACATGTACATGCATACCTCCATATTAATACTTTACTTAGTACATGTACAAGTACTAGTCTTATACTTTAATCTTGAAGTACATGTACATGCATACCTTCATATTAATCAATCACTTATATACATTACATTTTTGTGTACATGTTATTAAAGAGACATACATGTATAAACACCACCTCCTAATCAAATCAATATAGTACATAATTATACTATATTGAAATATAAATAGCATAAAGTATAATTATAAGTTCATCAGATATCATCTACTTATGGGATTATTGTCATTCACCTACATAGATAACAATCTATCAGTAACAGCAGCTAGGTTAAAATACAGAATAGTGTTGATAATTAAACAATAATTGTTAATATATATAATATTATTGAAATGTCATATAATCAACTGAAGCAATTGCAGTTGAGAATAATCTTCATTTTATATCTACAGGTCCTACATGTATAGTACCAGATTGGTATCCTCCCATAATTACAAAGTCATCATATTCCCTTCCACCATTAATAATCAACATGATGAATTTCTCAACACACAAGAAATCTAACGAGATCTGGTATAGTCCCCCTTTCTATACCAGTACTGATGGATACAAGTTACAGTTACGAGTGGATGCAAACGGACATGGGAAAGGAAAAGGAACACATGTTTCCTTGTTTGTGTGTCTGATGAAAGGAGAACACGATCAATACCTACAATGGCCATTCAAAGGTGAAATTTCTATTCAAATGCTGAACTGGAGGGAAGATAATCAACACAAGGAGATGATTATACCACTCAATCATAGGGCTGACATCGAATGTCAATCAAAAGTAATCAAAGGAGAAAGAGGAGAAGGATGGGGTTATGACCAGTTCATAAGTATCGCTGATCTTGAGTATGATCCTAAGAAAAATTGTGCATATCTACAGGAGGACACTCTATGTATTAAAATACCCAAAATCACCTTACTAACAGGTAATATGATTGTGTTATGTATTCCTGTACAGATCACTGTATGACTTATTATTTCACATGATTAGGGCTTTATAAAGTATATTTCACTTCATACATAAACACAATTACATTGTATTTGTTATAGACTAATTATAATACTATCGTAAAAAAAAATGGAGTAAATTAATAACATTACTCTCTTTTTATAACTACAATATACATGTAGATAATCAGGTTAGCATTCAGTGCCTCCAATTACATGGATTTTTCACTAATTATATGAAATTATACGTATAATAATATGGATCACAGAACATTACACTACAAGTACAGAAAGTGCATGTGCTTTGACTAAAAACATGGAGTGTCTTTCAGTAGCAGCTCAGATCTAGTAAAGCCTATAGTAGTGAGTCTACAGCTAGTAGTGTTACAGTTATCTACTTGTAATTCATGTATTATCATTAATTTTGATATAATTATAATCATAATAATCTCACAAACTTTAATCCTCTCTAAAGCTTGTGTATCAGCTGGGATACAGATACATGTCTCTAGATACTGTCTTGTACACATAATAACTCAACCAGACTCATATATAATTTATAAATGGAAATTAATTAGTAGATGAAATGTGATTATATGAAACAGGAGTACATGAATCAGGACAATATTATGATTACATGTAACATCAGGAAGAGATTTATAATATTATAATTAGTGATGTACAGATAATTGGATTGTAATTAGTGATAATTATAATTATAAGAGAAGAACATGAAATTTACAAGTTGATATTTACATATTTGACATGATTCATTGTTTTATATTTAATACACACACTTTATGTAATATAAATTGTATCAACACAAATTACACAAACCATTTTGTTTCTTACACATAATTGTTATATACATCATGTGATTAATTAAACACATACTCGTTATCTATTATACTTGATATTGACTTGTTGTGTTCTATCTACTCCTGTTTTGTCTACTTCTGGTCTGTACATTCCCATTTCATTTATAATTAACAATGAACCCAAAATGCTTATCTAATTCCTAACTACCAATGTGATTTAATTTTGTGTATTGTCAGCCACGTAGCGCCTCCACCTTGTTTGCTTAGTGTTTGCAGTTGTACGCTCCTTACCCACCTTCGGAGGGGTTCATGCACTCCTGAGTATATACATGTATATGATTTAGTAAACTAATGTGTCTTTATAGACTTTATAATTATGTTACTAGTAAATATCACAAGTTACATGTACTTGTAGATAAGAGTATTAATATACTGACAATATACAACATCTGTTCATATGACATACGTACATGTATTATTACACAGTCTCATTCCCATACACTCATGTCATACAATGTACATGTACATGTAAAATCAAACCACTGTGTCTATAGTCCAGGCAATAAGACAGGAATGTTTGTAATTAAATCATTTCAGTTATAGTCCACCTCGACTAGCTATCAAGATGTATGTATGATTCCTTTATGAGCTTAGGTGTGATTATAAGTTTGATTGGAATGACCAAATTCAATTATCAATTCTAGAAAAATCATATATTTCAATTGATCCTGTTACCAGGACTATAGATATAGTGAATCATTACCACACAGTGATCAAGATAGGAGAAGATTATAATTATTACATGTACATATATCCCTAACACAAGATATAACTAACCACATACTATTGATTATAAAGTACACATGTGTATAGTAACACACAGAAGCTCATCAACAGGATTTCCATACAAATATAATGAGACACAGATGATTGTACTGAACTTAAGATAAATACATACACACTTTGAAATTTGATTTGATAGAATTTAGCATGTCTTATTTTAACTAATAGATACATACAAAATGTATAAAACACATGTATACCACATGCACAGGTAGTCACTATAGACATAGTATATTATACATGATATCTAGTTCTGAATTATAATAGGAACATGTAACCTAAACTGGATACTAGGATAAGAAACATCACTTGTGTAATTACTATAATTTGTGTGGGAGTCATTCCCTTTCATGAGCTTCTGGTATGAAATACATAATATAGACATGTATAAATTATTATTATCTACATGTATACATAGTCCTAGTTATATATCTGCAAACAGGAGTGATATACCTCCTACAAAATCAATTATGTTGCTATGACAACATAGTATATCTCATCCTATGTCAATATTGTTGTGGATATAAATGTTGGCATTCACAATTATTTTTATTACATGTATAATACATGTATATTCATCATGACTATTAAGATTCATTAGATATCTACTCATAACTCATTCAGACATTATGAGTTATGAAATCTGTTATAACTGACTGTTAAATGAACCTGGATAGACACATTAATAGTCTGTGTAGCAGGAAAACAACATCACCTGTTACCTTACAAATGTATTAGTCTCATTAACATGGTAGGCTACTGACAAATTGTGCAGCAAAGTCATGACAAGAATTGTTAGATTCAGTATTTAAAAAACAAGGCTTCATCTTTATAGAGCTATATCTTCTCACCATTGCTTTTATTGCTGTAGCAGTACTACTTAATTTATATTTTAGAAGCACGTAATTTAGTATGACATCATCATCCATAGTGCATGTATATATTATATGAACCATACCTACAATTTCCTCTGATATGAGCAACCATTTTGATCCAGGTACCAGGTAGTATTTTCCTGAAGTATGTTCCTTATAAAATCAGTATCTATAGAGATAACAAATGATAATTACATCATAATTATATTCATAGTCATGTTTATACATTGTCTTGTAGTTTACAGTTAGCTAATGAATAATGTGATAACTTCATATATAATAGTTTTATACTATAGTATATTACAAGACATGTAGTGATTTAATAATAAGAATACTGGTTATGATTATGATCATCACGTTATGTAATTATTATAATCATTAATATAATTTAATAGGTTTAGTTTTGATTATAATATGTTACTATACTAATATGAATGATTTATCATTACATGTGTATAATTACATTTATATTCAGTGAAATGTACTCTTCACTATTCACTGAACTGATTCAAATATATTTATACTACACTCAGTGTTTATTAATATACACAACTATCAGTTGTAGGATGGATCACATGTTTTGTGTTAATAATCTCATTCAATACAACCACACTATGATGAACATTTGTATTTGAACACAACCAACCTTTGCCCTTCTATCATAATGATATTAATATTCTATATGACTATGTACTAGGACTGGAATGAATATCCATTCTATCTGAATATTCATTTAATTACTATATATCTGAATGGATTTTTAATGTTAGGATATTCATTATATATCTGCACATAAACTGAACTAGTCAAATCAATAATTATAATAAAATGATGATAGATGATGATTGTGTTCATATTTCTTATCTTGTATAGTACTGAACAGATAATATAAACACTAAGTCTGTTAGTTAGTAGTTACTTAAATCAATATAATGAGGTAATACATTACTTTACATTATAAATATGAATATCCAGACACTAAAAATATCAAAAGTATGATTCATTCATGATATAACACTAGATGATATAAAATATAATAATATATTTATATCATCTTGTGATATATACATTATAATTATGTAGTTCCTAGTATAAAGAACATGAAATATCATAATGTGATATATTATAGTTTAGTACTCATCACATTATAATAACATGTTTACATTATTATATTAGTGATAATACTTGATATTATATTAATATAGAAACACTACATGAGTCTTGTAAACATGTAATATAACTTGTAAATACAGTATAAACAACATGTAATATTGACATCAACATCATGATAATATTACAACATGCACTATTGCCATTATCATCACTGTCTGTTACTGGAAATGAAATACTTATAATTAGAATTATTATAATTAATTATTATTATTTATTAGGTCCCGAAGTACCAAGTTGGTATATTACTCCAGGAACTGAATCTCCCTATCTCCTCCCTCCATGTACACTATCCATGCATAACTTCTCTGAGCATAAAAGAGTTAGTGATCAATGGTGGAGTACACCATTCTATACTGGACCTGATGGATACAAGCTAAAGTTAAGAGTAGATGCTAATGGTGATGGTAGTGGTAAAGGTACACATGTTTCTGTGGGTGTGTACCTCATGAAGGGTGAAAATGATGATATATTAACATGGCCCTTCAAGTGTGATATCACTATTCGATTACTTAATTGGAGGGAGGATAAGGGACATGTGGAGGAGACTATTCACTTCAATGATAGTACTGATATAGAGTGTCGTAAGAGAGTAATGGAAGGAGACACAGCTCCTGATGGATGGGGTTATCATCAGTTCATGTCACACAGTGATTTATATTATAATATTACTAATAACACTGAATATATTAATAATGATGTATTGTGTTTTGTAGTATCTAAAGTTATTGTGTATTCCTAATAAACACTATTATATTTCATAGTTACTCAATAATTTATAATGTTATAAGTATATTATATTTTAGAGTTGTTTCTTATAATTATATAAAGTGATTGTACATCTAATAAAAACACTATCTATAATTATTATTATAATTTTATTAGTTATTCATTGTACTATTTTATAGTTGTTTGATTAAAATATAATATTAACACTAATTAATAACATGAATTATAATGAGTCACATGATCATAATTATGAATGAGTATATCTACACAATATTAACTAGGGAAGTCATGTAGTGGACACAATTAGTCATAAGTAGTCACATAATATCTAATTCACATGATGTAGTGTAATGAGACTACATAATACTATTAAACACAGTACATGTACATATAGTAGTGGTGGGTGATACCAATAATTTTCACTTTGATACAAAACTGAGTAGTTTGGGAATCAGTATCAATGGTATAATATTGATACTTGATAATGCACATGTACATAATGAATGTGGTTAGAAAAACATCTAATTTTATATAAATTCATTTAAATATGTGGAAGCACTGTGAAACATTATGTGAGTTTATGCATATGCAGTAGCAAAACAGGACATGTAATATGGTATCGTAAATGACCAATACAGAAGAAAGAGTATCGATAATGTTGGAATACTATAAGTACCGTAGATATCGAGTATTTTAGTATCAATCTGCCCACACCTAACATATAGAACTCAATGAAAATTGTTTCTAATAATTGTAATTATTAATTTAGATAAGTACCTAGTGTCTGATATATGGCTGCTAGTGACGTTTCATGTTAGGTACCTAGTGTCGAATATATGGTTATTACGGACTTTCATATTAAATACCTAGTGTCTGATATATGGTTGCTAGGGACTTTTCATAATAGGTACCTAGTGTCTGATATATGGTTGCTAGTGACGTTTCATGTTAGGCACCTAGTATCGAATATATGGTTACTACAGACTTTTCATATTAGGTACCTAGTGTCTCATACATGTATATGGTTGCTAGGGACTTTTCATGTTAGGTACCTAATGTCGAATATATGGTTACTACAGACATTTCATATTAGGTACCTAGTGTCTGATATATGGTTGCTAGGGACTTTTCATGTTAGGTACCTAATGTCGAATATATGGTTACTAGGGACTTTTCATATTAGATACCTAGTGTCTGATATATGGTTATTAGGGACTTTTAATTCATACTTGTAATTTATGGCTGACACCTTTCCTATACAAAGTAGACATATAACATGTCTAAACATTTGATATCAGTAAAGTAATTACATTTGGTATTTAAACTAGCATGAAAACTCCCTAGCAACCATATACCAATCATTACATATGGTAATTAACATGATTACACCCTAGCAACCATATAATATGTTTATGTGAGAATAACAATATAAATATGATCCTTTGCTGCTCATTAAAGCTAAAGTAATACCTGGGATTATGGTAAACAAATTTATCATTTTGTGTCTATGAAAGTTTATATCAGCTTTTGTATGAATCATATACTCCTCTATTATCAATCTGTTTAATGACAGTTATTCATTTACATGTAATTATATTATATCATACATGGTTTAGACACTGCAATTATATGTACATGTACATGTACATACATGTATTAGGCCTTGGCAGATTATGCCAGCATAATTTTGAGCATAATAGGACACAAAAGCATTAAGCATAATGCCAGCAAAACAGGCCAGATTATCAGCATAATTAATTTTCTTTATAAAATTTCAATTCGCTGGTAAAACAGTCTTAGGGTTTGTGGTATTGGCTACTCCTGCCTTGTGCTTCTTGTTAGTAGTCACAGGCTTTTCAATTTTTCTATTTCTGGACAGCTGTGACCTCAACGGGGGCTTTAATTTATCAAGTATACAAAGTTCTCTCTCTTGGTGTTCCCCAGGATAGTGTAAAAGTTGAATTTCATCACCTGAAGATTGACTTGAAGCCATCAGATTGTACACATGGCCAAGTAGGGGCGGCCAAAGGTGTGATTATTAATGATATTCATGAGCATAGTTATAAGCATAATACAATTTGGGCAGAGCATGATAGAACATTTTACTGGAATTACAGCATAGCATAATAGAGCATTTTTGGAGCATAATCCACCAAGGCCTAACATGTATTCATTTAAAAGCTGAACGTATGTACAAATTTCATGCCATTTGAAATCTACAAACCTTTGTAAGAGTAATGGAGTCCCTGAGAGTGTTGTACTTTCTTTTATCACATTCCACTACTTTAGGAGAAGAATCTTGCAAATACTAACACTTGAAAAGAAGAATAAAATGAATGGATGAATAAATGAATGAATAAATAGATGAATGAATAGAGGAATTAATGAATATATGATAGAATGGTTGAATATATAAATGAAAATAAGGGAGGATGGATGTACAGATCAATAGGCGAATGGATGGATGGACAGGTTATATAAATGAAAGGATGGATGGATGGACATGCTCAGTAACACATGATCAGTGGCCACATGTTGAGAACTGTGCATGCTCAGTGTCACATGGTCAGTGGCTAAGTATATTGGTAGTATTGAGTACTGTATGCTCTTTATCACATGGTTAGTAGTCATATGTTAGGTAGTATAAAGTACTAGAGAACTGTATATACTCAGTAATGCATGATCAGTGACCACATGTTACACACATGGTTAGTGGCCACATGTTACTGAGTATCAAGTACTGAAGCAGTGCTATTTAATAATGTATAATTATATTACTCAAGTAATTTGGTATCATATCACTCATCACTATAACCTGTCTTAATTACTTTAATACCATATCAATGGTCTATCATATACATGTATATATAGTATGCTAGACTATTGATATAGTAGATAATAAATGATAATAATTTTAGTACTCACAATAGTCTTGTTCACAGCACAGACTTTTCGCATTTAGTTGTAATTTGAAGCTTTAACAGCAAGAATTTCTAGGAAATCTTTTTCTGACAATAACAGCGGGAATTTGTTTGCATTACATCTAGCTCTAAATTAGCTCCACCTAGTATCTAAATATCTAAAGAGGTGGGGCTGGAAATAAGCAGACAAACTGAGGTTAATATCACACCAAGAGAGTGCCCATATTTCCAGTACTATATATAAACATAAACACCACAATGATTTAATTATAATATTTAATAAAATCACGAAAACTGATAAATTGCTTGTTATGATCTTTTGTTAGTTCTTAGTGCGTCCATTCTGATAACTTGATTTTCATCTGTAGTTGTTTAAAACTTGTAAAGAAAAAAGTATCATAGCCTGAAAGGAAAGAGAAAAAGAGATATGGAGATAGATAGATAGATAGATAGAGAGAGACAGAGACAGACAGAGAGAGAGAGACAGGGAGAGAGTATGTGGCCAGTGTAAGTCAGATTGCGATTAATACTTCAAACAAGTATTGTACAACTTAGCTTTGTATAGTTGTAACCTGGATGAGTAGAGGAAACTGTACCTAAATACAGGAGGGCAAGAACTCACTACTTTTGAGTTGAAGGTAGCAACCTGATCATGATCACACATCAGTATTGATAGCTAGAGAGGTTACAATAACAACTATTGACCATGATGCAGTTTCATTAATTAAGCCTTTGGATGAATGCCATAGCAGGCACTATACAACCTCTCCAATGTGATCTATTAAGGCATCATAATAATATCTTAAACTAATCACTGTATTACAAGTTCTTTCCTTTTCATAGTATAGGAGGGGCTGCACTCACCAGACTACCTTCTCACTAAACCTGTCTGATTCTATAGTAAGTGACGATTGATTTGATAACCTGAAACAATATCTGTATATTTTATCAGGAGCTTACGAGTGACGTGAAGGAGCGTGAAACTGCAGTAACCATCTGTTGTCGAATGACACTTTCAGCAAATCTCCAAATATGGTCAAAAGTCCGGGTGTTAGTCTGATGTAGATTTGTCATTTAGTAGAGATGAAATTGCAATAAAAAGAACTAATGCACAGATTTCTGGGATGAAATAGTGTAAACAGGACCGGCAAACTGATTGTAAGCTCAAAACACAAGTTCTACAAGCCAAGAAGAAACTCAAGAAGATAGCTTGAATACGAGATGGTTTCAAATCCTGCTCCAGGTAACACACTAATCATCATGTGCTTATTTCATTAGAGATATTGCTTTTGTCATTGTCTATTAATAGTCATTTTGTACATGCACCCTGTAGACTCAACACAGTACTTTGAAACTTTTGTTACGAAGTACGCACACATGTACTATACATACAACTATACACACGCATACATGTATACATGTAACACACATGTACTATACATACAGCCACACACACATAACACACATGTACTATACACACATGTGTATAGTCACACATGTATTATACATATAGTCACACACACATGTACGATACATATATGTGTATAGTCACACATGTACTATACATACAGCCACACACACATAACACACATGTACTATACACACATGTGTATAGTCACACATGTATTATACATATAGTCACACACACATGTACGATACATATATGTGTATAGTCACACATGTACTATACATACAGCCACACACACATAACACACATGTACTATACACACATGTGTATAGTCACACATGTACTATACATATAGCCACACACACATAACAAACATGTACATGTACTATATATATATCTTGTACTATACATATAGCCACACACACATAACACACATGTACATATATATGTATTTTGTACTATACATATAGCCACACACACATAACAAACATGTACATGTACTATATATGTATCTTGTACTATACACATTAGCCACACACACATAACAAACATGTACATGTACTATATATGTATCTTGTACTATACATATAGCCACACACACATAACTACATATACTGTACATGTATCTAGTCACACTTGTACTATATGTATATATTTTCAAACACTCATAACACACATGTACTATATATATATATATATATAATACAGTGTCAGACACACTTATACACAATATAATACACGTATGTATTTTACAGTCACACACGTACAAACACATATTTGTACTGTATGTAAAGTCACATATACACATAAACACACATGAGCTATATGTAAAGTCACACAACATACATGTATGTGCACTGTTAGTGTACATATAGTTATACACATATACACATGCACATATGCACTGTGAAAGTAGTCACACAACATACATGTACATGTATGTGTACACAAATGTACTTTTAGTGTACAAATAGTTATACACAGTGTTAGATCTAGGGGGCGACTTGGGCGCTAAAAGTCGCTTTTCCATCAGGAAAGTCGCTCTTTAAAACAAGGAAAGCGCCCTTTTTTTCACATCTTGATTATTAATTATTCATTTTCAATATTTCAAAATTACCATGTGCTACATGTATATTCTCTATTTAAATGAGATTCGGTAGTAGCTTAAAACGTAGCAAAATGTCGATCTTGAACTATTTATCACCAAAATAAGTTCTAATTTTAGGAAGCAGTCACTGGTGGAACCCAACGTGAGGGTGATGATGATATTGTTGAGAATAGTAACGAGAGTAGCAAGGAAGACTCTTATTCAAGCAACTTAGCACCTACCAGGAAAGGCAAGATTTGATTCTTTTCTGGGTGTTATGTACTGTAGTTTTGCAGAGATTGCTCCTCACCAAATGTGTATGTAACTGGTACGTTTATTCACTTCTGAGACCTGACAAAGACACTAGTTATACACATATACACATGCACATATGTACTATACATATAGTCACACAACATACATATACACACATACATGTAACTAGTCTGGCGAGCCCAGCCCCTTCTCAGAGAGGAAGGGTCTGGCGAAACGCGTGAATTGAATTTGTCTCGACGGAATTCAAAGAATGCAATTAATTATTGTAATTAACGTCCACGTGTTTCCACGATGTCCATTTGCCTGGGATGTTGTTTACAACTTTCAAGTAGTGGTGCTGGTACAAGAAAAGAGACGAATTTTGGAAGGCCATCCTGTTTATATGCAGCTGAGAGAAGTGGTAAATAACATCGATAGCAGCCGTGATGTTGACAAATTGATCCATGACAACAGCTTTTTGTGTAGAGGGTGCCTTGGGAAGTTTGAAAGGATGGTAAAGTTAAGGAATGAACTGATTGTTGGTGTGCAGAAGGCAGTAAATTTTGTGGTGGGTGGAAATACAGAAAGTGTTGTTGATCTGGAATCAATTGAACCTTTAGCAGAATCATTACATAGCAAGAAACGTCCCAGACTTGAAATCAGCACTTCCAAGTCTCCAAGTGTTTCTGTAAGTTGTTAGCATAATTTGGTTTGGTTATATTCTATTTCATGTGTAGGTGACAGTTTCATATCCAAGTAAACCAAAAAACTTTACTATTACACCATCTTGACGGAAACTGTGTAAGCAACTGGCACGGCGACAACACAAAGGTACTGCTAAACAGTGCCTTAGCCACAATCTCATCCGACAGAATGTTGTGAAAGAAATGGGTAAAATTGTGCAGAAAGAGATAGCATTGCTGTGTTCAGATAAAGTAACTTCTGTTCTGCAAGATAGATCAGGGACTGAGTTGCTTGAGTTTAGTTGGGAAAGGATCCATCGTGAGCTAGAGAAATATACACCAAATCACCCTTTTAAAATGGTGCACTAAAACACGTACAACTAGAAACGATAGGCCAAGGGTAGCTATTATCTGTTTGTGCATTTCTATGCTTTGTAAATTTCGTAATTCACGAATGTCACTTACCCAGAAAGTATTATCTCTTCTTCTGTATGCTGGACATGCATCTAAACAGGTAGAAATGTTGACTCAATTATATCTGCATGTCATTATTGTTATGCTTTATAAATATAGCTATACACACGTTTGGGAAAGTTGATGTTGACTGTATCTGACAGAACTGTAGTTTCTCTGTTGGAGAAACTAGGGAGAAATTATGACTCCACTGTTTGTCAGTGGAGAGATAACCTTGACAAAAACATCAACCGTGGCCATGATATTACAAAGGTAAATCAGTAATTGGAAGTAGCATACATTATTAATTTTAAAATTATAATTACAAAATAGATTTATACTACTGGTGTTTGCCAGTTTTTATGTGATGATGTGGAAACTACCTCTGCAGTCTCTTCAAGTGACAGTTACATATCAGAAGATGAAACTCTTTCTATGTCTTCAGACGATGACATTGTTACTCCACCAGAATATTCTCCTGAGCCTGATGAAATGCAACCACATGATCTACAGCAACAGCCTGACGACCACCCACCTTTGAACTCGCAAGACTATCATCATACTACTTGCATTGCTAATTCTCCAGAATGGAATGGGTTCAAATTAGTTGGGGACAACGTGGATAAAAGTGTCGAGCCTAGATTCATGAGAACGGAATACCAAACACAGTCATTGCATTACTTCCATATGTATGCTATCAAGGACCGCATTAATTTATCTGCTTACTCGGATAGGCAGGAATCAGTATTAGCTCCAGATGATATTAATCCACTTTCATTGTTACCATCACCTAATGATTATGAAGCTCTTATGAATAACTTCGCAATACTCTTGAGCCGTTGTCTTGTGCAACACTGTCCGTATTTTCAGAAGACCTTTTCAGATGTTGTACAGAATCACATATATCACAAGTATTCAACAGAGATGTCAATGCTCTCTGAAGTGGTATGAAGTTACAAACATCATATACACTTGTGTATCTTGTTTCATTGTAATTGTAGGTGCCCTTGGGTGTGTTGCCTAAGAATTAAAATGTAAATGAAGAGATGGTGGATATAATGGATCATCTGCACCAGTATGTGCCTGTTCATCGAAGCACAGATAGAATCACTGTTCCTTCATCTGATGAGGAGATAGAAGTAGTTACAGACCAGTTAAATTCAGTGATATTTGGTGGGGACCAACTCACTGTTGCACGTGCCAGAGGAGCACAGAAAATCCAGATGAACGCGAAAACTTCGACAGAACGTCTGTTGGGATTGGTGCCAGCCATTGAGGATTGGCACTCTAAAGTGTGTCTACTTGGGGTATGTAATTTGCAATGTCTATACATGTTTTTATGAGTGTAATATCTGCTTTTGTTAAAGGTGATTTGGAAGCGTCTATATGTTACATCATCTGGCATGGACGTTGGAACTCTTTATCACATTAGAAACTTGGTAAACAGAAGGAATGTCAATGCTGATCCTAGTAAAAATGTTAATTCCAGTGAGGACTTCTTCCTCATGGTAGTACATTCCCACATCATTGCAGCATCTATGCAAAATCTAGGAATGGACTCTCCTAATGCTACACCTTCTACTCAACTACTTTTGGATGATGTTTGGTTACAAGATGCAGATGAGAGAATGAAGTTGTTGAAAACCATATGTCAGTTGATAGTGTGTAAATATGTGGACTTGACCATACAGATTCCAGACGAATCAAACCAAAGTACAAATATGCCTACACATTCGTATACAGATGATAGTGTGAATAACTATGCTCGTGAAGTAATTAGTCTGGGATTACTTTATATGGAATTTGTGGATTCTGTGAGAGAAGGAGATGGGGAGAGGCTGTTACAATGCTGGAAATTCCTCCTGCCTATTTTCAAAGCATCCAAAAGAACCAACTACTCATTGGAAGCACTGAATCTTTTAACCCAATATGAATCACTCTCACCTCGACTTTCACAACAGTTAATTTGGTCAAGATTTGTAAATAACCATGGATGCCTTGGTAAAAATGTATCACTTGATCTTCATATAGAGCATCTCAATGCTGTTCTAAAAACTGCTGTCAATGGTTTAGGTGCAAACAAGAGCAAGGAATCAATAATATGACTTGGAAAGTGCATTGGTCCATTACTGCTTTCAAACTTTGATGAAGAGAACAATATCAGCCACAACTATGGCAGACATTCACAGATATCATTTGCTATAGACCTTTCACGAGTTGTTTCATCACTTACTACCATTAAAGTGTTCCAGTACATCCCTAAACGTACTCATCGTAAACTAGCCATTTTATCTCCACTAACACACGAGCTCAATGATGATTTTATTGAATGGATGAAAGTAAACATACCCAGATCATTCTATCCTCCACCTTAGTGATTTCATAATAAGTAAAATTATAATATAACAGAAAATACCATTCATTATCAAAATCAAATTAAAAAAAGTTGACAGTATTTATCACATTTACTACAATCACATTGACTTTTACAAACATCACAACACTGACAACCAGTTCCTAAAAATTTACTGCTTTCACTGAAATTAGTAAACAAAACATTACGTCGGCACTTGGTATTATTACTGTAGTACAATTTCATCAAATCATTGCATGGTTTTCTTGTGTATTTCCCTGAAATTAAAATGGCAATGCTAGGTAAGTAGTCACGCCCTGCTCTACCAACTTCTTGAATATATGTCTCAATGTCATTTGGAGCTCCCCAGTGAATTATTCGTCGTATGTTTGGACAATTCACTCCAAGTCCAAATGCTATAGTAGCTACATGTATAACGATCCTCAGAGAACCAACAGGTGAAGTAAATAATTGAAGGATCTCTTTCTTAACATCATTACGAGTGCACTTTGTATACATATCGAAAAGACGAAAGCATGGTAAATCAGGAGATCCAATTGGTTCAGTGGCTTCTGCTCCCATGGAAAGAAAAAAAATATATAAAGTAGTGACATCATTATAATTATAGCAAAATATGATAGTACGACCTAAGTTTGTACGTTCCTTTTTCAATATTTGTAGGAGAGGTGAAAACACTTGTGTAATTAACTCATCAGTAGATAAGACACAGTAGAACAAGTTAGACTTATCTGGTGAATGCGTAATCATGACAGGATTAACCATATTTAAGACTTTAAAAATTGTAGATCGTGTAACATCCGTTGCAGTTGCTGTTAAAGCCATTATATTACATTTTGAAGGGATCAAACTTCGAATCTCCCCCAGCTCTGCAAATTCCTTCCGGGAATCACCACCCCTATATACATATATATATATAGAGAGAGACACACACACACACGTGTGAATAAGTATTAAAAAAAGAATTTATAATGTCTGTATGTACACACCATTTTTGAATACAGTGGGCCTCATCCACTACAACAGCAACAAGATTATTACAGTACACATCAGATACCAACATCAGCCTAGTTTTGTTTGACTTTATGAGCCTTTCTGGAGTTAGAAAAACTATCTGATATCCACCACTGTGAACTTTATGACGAAATTCTGTACTAGTAAGCTCACTCAAGTAAACTGCAGATAAGCCCTGTTTCTCTACAGAAGAAACCTGGTCTTGCATCAGGGCTACTAGAAGAGACACAACTACTACAATACTAGTAGGCACTGAATGACCCCTCAGTAAATCAAAGAGTACTGGTAGCACAGAATAACACAATGTCTTCCCAAAACCAGTAGGTAATGACACAAATACGTCGTTTCCAGAAGCAAAAGATGTGATTGCTTTCATTTGCTCTTCACGCAGACTAGAGTATCCAAGTTTACTAGCAGCCAAGGTAACTTGCGCCTCAACGTTATAATAGTTATTTAGGTGTTATTATGTCACATGGTACGATCATTGCAATTCCATTGGCCAGGCCGAGATTTCTGGCCTTGAGACAGATTCAATGCACGCGTTTCGCCAGACCCTTCCTCTCTGAGAAGGGGCTGGGCTCGACAGACTAACATGTAACATGCATACATGTTTATTTACCTTAAATATATATTCAAACACATAGATATTATATTCTCACTTGTAAAAATTATTTTTATTACGGAAGGTGGTGTGGTGAGGTGAGGAGGAGCCTGATGTGGAGGTGAAGCAGGAGATATGTCAATAATAGCCTCCTGAGGATAATATTATGTGATTATGTATTAGTGTGTATGATTACATTGTGATTAAGTGAGTACATATAGTATACATATATATAATATACACATATAGATAATCATACACTTGAATTGTGTACCTACATGTACCTAGATGTTGTTGGTGCTGTTCAGTGGTCCACCATTGCCTTATCAAACAAGTATTTCTCTTGTAGTCTTTAGGCTTTGTTGTCACTGTTCATGATACATCTCTGGATAATTAATTACAATGAATTAATAAAACGGGAGATCCTTTACTAATGTTAAATCTACATTCTTAACATATCATGTGACCCTTTATTTACTGTAAAAATTATTTCAACCTTCAGTTGGTTACAGGAATTTCAAAGCAATTTTATTTTCCTCAGTTTTACCAGCTGGGTAATAATTATTTACAAGTACAGGTTTCATTTCATCTTGATGATATATGAATTTGTACTTATAATAATAAATAACATCTGCTGTACCTAATGGTAATCACATGCTATATGTTTGTATTATAGACTATATGATATGTATTTGTGGCTGCTTATTTTCTAAGCAATTGCAGCTGCATAATTCTAAGCCATTGTGGCTGCTTATTTTCAAGGCCATGGTGGCTGATTGTTATTTTTCTAAGCTAGAGTGGCTGCTTCTCTAAGCTCTTTATAGCTGTGTTTTATGAATTTTATAAGCCAATGTGGCTGCTTGTTTGTTGTGTTTGTTTGTTAATCGTTTCTACGCCTTTTGCTAGCATGCTAGGCACATGAATTTTCATGTAAATGCAAAATGAGGTTATATGATATGTACATGCAAATGTAAAATAAGGGGTGTATTGACTATGAGGTGTGTATTAGACTATAAGGTATGTACATGTAAATGTAAAATAAGGACTATGATGTGTGTATTAGACTATATGATATACACATGTAATGTAAATTGAGGGTTGTATTAGATTATATGTACATGTACCAGGCTTGGGACCAATTATGATTGTAATCGTAATCGATTGTAATCGATTACACTTTTGGGGTAATCGTAATCGTAATCATGCTCTGTAATCATATGTAATCGTCTGTAATCATTGAAGATTATTGATAATTTCACAAGCAGCTGGGCTCTTTTATTGAGTGAGTTGAGCGACTTTTTTCCATTGCTGAAAAAATCTTTAAACTGAATTAGTCAAATCAATAATTATAATAAAATGATGATAGATGATGATTGTGTTCATATTTCTTATCTTGTATAGTACTGAACAGATAATATAAACACTAAGTCTGTTAGTTAGTAGTTACTTAAATCAATATAATGAGGTAATACATTACTTTACATTATAAATATGAATATCCAGACACTAAAAATATCAAAAGTATGATTCATTCATGATATAACAGTAGATGATATAAAATATAATAATATATTTATATCATCTTGTGATATATATATCATAATTATCTAGTTCCTAGTATAAAGAACATGAAATATCATAATGTGATATATTATAATTTAGTACTCATCACATTATAATAACATGTTTACATTATTATATTAGTGATAATACTTGATATTATATTAATATAGAAACACTACATGAGTCTTGTAAACATGTAATATAACTTGTAAATATATTTACTACAGTATAAACAACATGTACTAGTGACATAATCATCACTGTCTGTTACTGGAAATGAAATACATGTAAATATAATTAGAATTATTATAATTAATTATTATTATTTATTAGGTCCCGAAGTACCAAGTTGGTATATTACTCGATGATAGTTATGAATGAGGATATCTACACATTATTAATATTAACTCATGTAGTGGATACAAATGCAAGACTTAAAAGGAGTCACATAATATCTAATTCACATGATGTATTGTAATGAGACTGCGTAATACGTATTCATACTATTAAACACATGATATTTGTTTGTACATGTACATATAGTAGAGCTGGGTGATACCAATAATTATCACTTTCATACAATACCGAGTAGTTTGGGAATCATTATCAATGGTATAATATTGATACTTGATAATGCACATGTACATAATGAATGTGGTTAGATAAACATCTAATTTTATACAAATTCAGTTAAATATGTGAAACTTTATGTGAGTTTATGTATATGCAGTAGCAAAACAGGACATGTAATATGGTATCGTAAACGACCAATATAGAAGAAAGAGTATCGATAATGTTGGAATACTATAAGTACCGTAGACATCAAGGACTTAGACTGTATAGTGTATTTTATATTTGTAGTTTATAGACATGACTATTAACATGTAATCATGTGACTAAATATCAAGGATATTATATATTGTGGTATGGATCAAAATCCATAAAAAGCATGATATTTAATTGCCTAAAGCTAAAAACCTACCATTTATACATGTACTGTACCTGTACCATTTATACATGTACTGTACCTGTGCCATTTATACATGTACTGTACCTGTGCCATTTATACATGTACTGTACCTGTGCCATTTATACATGTACTGTACCTGTGCCATTTATACATGTACTGTACCTGTGCCATTTATACATGTACTGTACCTGTGCCATTTATACATGTACTGTACCTGTGCCATTTATACATGTACTGTACCTGTGCCATTTATACATGTACTGTACCTGTGCCATTTATTCTTCATCATCATGTTGATTCCATAGAACACACCCATTCATAAACTCTCTTCTTGCCATAGCACATACCTTGTTGTCTCCTGAAGCATAAATTTTACATTTGAAGTTTAAATGTTAATATTTCCCATTAAACTCATCTGTAATAAATACCTTATATAATCTGAAGTTGGCCAGTAGCTACAATAAAATTCATAGTTTCATTTTGCGAACACACAAATATACAAACACACACATACACCCACTCATGCACACATGCACACACACACACACATGAAAACAAATTTAAATCATACCATTACTATAGTGATGTAACCTTAGAGCTACATACATGTACATGTATATAATAATAAACAGTTAATCTGATCCAATACAACATCTAAAACCAATTAGACTGCAAAATGCCAATCTTTGGTGTTACCCACTAAAAAGATGGCTAAAGGTATAGTGGAACTCACATCCATATTTGGACTATGAAGTGCATAAGTCTAATACACATGTGCATACAAATGTGTATGTATTATCATGATCATACATGTAGTTTTGTTATTGTTTATCGAGATAATAAAGTAAATGATGAAAATATCACTATATCGATATTATCGTACATTAGTGCTGGCCATGGGTACAAAGTTTGGAGCTGAGTAACCGAACTTTTAAAATTAGCGGGTACCCGGATACTCGGCACCATTTATATTTAAGCATTGCGTTGTTTACTTGTCGTTGAACTTCCAAACTTCTTCTAGCGGTAGTCTTAAGTTTTTATCATTAACTGCAAGATTATGCAAACTGAAAGCTAAGTATAAGCTATAAGCATGTAGTCAAACAAGAAATTTGCTTGCTGGGGGCGTTGGCCGACTGACGTTGAAACACTTGTCTTCCTATTTTCTTGGAACCTGCAGAAGCTTATCTCTGGCTTTACTAGCAGCTCTTCTAATAATATCTGCAAACTGAACAAGAAGTTTGGAAGCAAGTGTGAATCAAAATTGATTTGTGGGCATGTACAAGTATAGTGTCAACGTGGTCAGGAACAAATCAAAGTAAGGCAAAGAAAACGAGTGTTGTTTGGCTCTTTTTTAAAGAAAATAAGAAGAACAAAGCAACATGTGTGTTATGCTCGAAACAGACGGTCTACAAAGGCTCCAGCACTAGCACCGTAATCAAACATCTTCAGGGACTTCGTTCAGAGGAATGCTACACAAAGTGTAAAAAAGACCCAGAGTAGTCTCCTTGACTGTGGTTTCAAGTCACTTGTTGTACATACGAGGCCATGCTCTAGAGAAAGGAACCTAATGCTCACTACACTTATCAGTGAAATGATTATACTCATGACTTGTGTCCATTTTATGTTGCTAGTAATGAGGGTTTTAGACGTTCAATTGAACCTAACTATAAACTTCCTAGCCCTCAAACCATTGTTAGGTATACCGAGAAAAGATGCAAGGATCTCCTTCCTCAAGTGACAGCCTGCCGTCCTAAGGATGGTAAATTCATAAGTTTGACTACTGACTTGTGGATAAGTCGTACTACAACATCATATAAAGCGCTAACTGGTCAGTTTATTACTGAAAACTGTGAGTTGAAGAATTTTGTACTAAAGGCTGAGCATTTTGAAGAGAGACACACAGCTCTTAATACAGCTGCATGCATACAACCAGCTATGGAACTCTTTGAAATTTCCGAAAATGTATTTACTACTGTGTATCACAATGCTACCAATATGAACTTGGCAATGGAACTTGCAGACCACTTCCCATTCCATCTGCAGTGAGCAGGGCATACCCTTCAACTAGCACTCACGGCATTGGCAAGATTTGTCTCAAGCAATGTGTAGCAACAAGATGGAATTCTACCTATGGAATGCTAGAAGTAGTGCAATTTCAGCAACCTGCAGTCATGGCTGCATGTTTTATATGATAAAGATGTCACAAAACCATCTGACAGGAGAAGTTTCCAACTCAAGGATGAAAACTAGGACTTACTGGAGCCACTCTGTAATTTATTCAAGCCACTAGCTGCAACTAGTACTTGGCTCTCTGCTGAAGAAAATACATCAGTGTCGATAATAGCTGTAGTCATTTCACAGGTAATTAAAGTTCATCTCAACATTAAAGACGCTGATGTACCTGGTATAAAGCAATTCAAGTAGAGTGTAGCTAGTGGCCTTACTAGACGTTTCCAGTTAGATTCATCAGTGTTTCCATTGTCAGTACCATTGGTAGATGCATGTTTAGATTATAGGTGGAAGTCATTAAGATAAACCTGTGCAAAAACATGAAGCCTATGCAAATCTACAGATTTTGGCAGGACTAACAGAAGGTGAAGACCAAGTAGAGTCAGAAGATGAAGTACAATCACAGAATATAAGACTAGAAGATGATAATCCAAAGCAAAAAAATTGTTGCAGAATTAATTATTGGCCAAGAGTTCACCAATGAGATGGCTCAGAGTTGTTCCTAACCTGAAGAGGAAGTTGCAATTGAACACTTTCTTCAAATGGTTGATGAACCAGCTAACACAAATCTATTACTGTGGTGGAGGAAAAAATCAAAGCCATTTTTCAAAGTTAGCCAAATTAGCCGCTCAGTATCTTGCTGTCCCAGCTACATCTACTCCATCTGAATGAGTATTTTCAAAGCAGGAACTGTAGTAAATGTTAAACATGCATCCCTAACACCAAGGCATGTCTAGGAGATAGTCTTTTTGAATCACAATGAAAATCATGTTGAACACACTACCTCACTTTTGAGTGTAGTAGAGGCTGAAGATGAAATGGAAGTGGATGAGGAGTCTGATTCTGGATCTGAAGAAAGAAGACTACACTGGTTAATTAAGTACTTATCATTTACTCACATTTTCATTATTCACTATTTACTCATTATCTTCACTCATAATCTGTTTTATAAGTTACTGTACAATTCCCATAATACCCTCGGGTAATGATGTTAGATCCGGGTAATGAATTTAAAGTCGGGTATTTAGCTATTCAAGTACCCTTGGTCAGCACTAGTACATATCATATAATCCCTTATATACATGTACATATCATATAGTCTAATACACCCCTCATTAATGAGGGAAAGATTAATTATGTGAAGCACACTGTCCACTATGTGTGGGAGTGTACCTCAGGAAATCTTATAAATATAAGCTTCTGAAGCTGCTTCTGGTGGCTTTTAGGGCCCCAGAAGGCTTGTAGCTTAGATGTTGTATCTGACCTCTAGTGGAGATTGTACATGTAACTCTAGTTAGGAGAGATATCCCTTTTCCCCCTCCTGTATGAAGCCCTACATATATGAGTATAGTTTTCAAAAGGGTTTATTAAGGTGTTGTATCTGACCTCTAGTGGAGATTGTACATGTAACTCTAGTTAGGAGAGATATCCCTTTTCCCCCTCCTGTATGAAGCCCTACATATATGAGTATAGTTTTCAAAATGGTTTATTAAGGTGTTGTATCTGACCTCTAGTGGAGATTGTACATGTAACTCTAGTTAGGAGAGATATCCCTTTTCCCCCTCCTGTATGAAGCCCTACATATATGAGTATAGTTTTCAAAATGGTTTATTAAGGTGTTGTATCTGACCTCTAGTGGAGATTGTACATGTAACTCTAGTTAGGAGAGATATCCCTTTTCCCCCTCCTGTATGAAGCCCTACATATATGAGTATAGTTTTCAAAATGGTTTATTAAGGCATGGAATTCAGGAAATTCATAAATAATGGACAGATGTAGATTTGAATAAATTTTAGGGCTGAGGGATAGTACCAACAGTATCACTGCTAATACTATAGTAATGTGAGCATGTGTACTATGTAAACCACACTGTATAAATAAGTCCTTGGAGTGCAATAGTTTTCGTACACATGTAGTTAGGTATTGTGGTTTAGTTATGGTAACAAATAGGAGGGAATTTATAGCTTTCAGGAAATATTATGCTTGTCTTTCTATGTAGAAAATCTTATTGTTATAATCTCTGAAACTAATGCATATATAGTATATGTAGTACAGCAGTACTCATTCAAGTTGAAAGATAATTATTACATGTATTAATATCAATGTTCTTATCTACAGTTTAAACTTCATACTGAACTTTTTTATGGGGCATACTTTATATATGAAGCTCTTAGTATATGTACAAACAATATAGACCGCACTAACGCAGTATATTCACTATCGCAATAGTATCACAGATAAATATCATGATAGTGATAGCAGTTATATCGCCCAGCTGTAATTGTAAATGAGAAACGGAAAACGAGGCAAGTAATCGTGACATAATGCTTTTTGGCTTGGAGTATGTATGTAACACTTCTATGGAGTGACTGCACAAGATCATATATTCAATGCACACATGGTCTAATGGAAATCATGTGGATCCAGGAAAAAGTGAAGTGAATCGTTCTGTTGAAAAAATAACTTAGGAGAAAGGTGAAGGAATTGATTCTAAGCACATAACATGGACAACTGTGAGGGGAGACGAGCCAGGAAGAAATGATAGGACGAGATTGCATGTCCAGCACTTCAGAGAAACACATTTGGATCAAAGGTATCTGTGATGCTTGTTTCAAATGTATACCTTATAGGCAATCAAGACTAGCTTCAATCAGACAGAGAGCTATGGAGAAACTTTAACAAGAAACTGAAAAATGAAGTTACACTTCCAAATGATCATGTGTGCTTGTTTGATTCACACAATTACATGTAAATATATATATTGTTTCATATGTATACCTTATAGGCAATAAAGACTAGTTTCAATCATGCAAAGAATTCAACAACACAGTGGCTAGATAAGAGCAGCCTTTCTAATTCAACTGATCTTATCATCGATTGTAAAGGTCACACACATACATGTACCGTATGCATTTCTTCTGATTTAACCCATTGCTGGACATACTACCACCATAAACTAGGAGACAAACTCACAGCAATTCATGGAGAGTCAAATCCATTCTCACTAACATACACTCCTAGCTTTTTACAATTACCATCATTATAATTACATTCTTTATTCATTGAACAATCATTTAATTTTTCCCTTTATTCAGTTACTACAAAATTCATAATTTGTCATCTAAAGTTTCAATAAGTTCATTACATATCGGGTAGCTTATTTATTCTGGTGCACTCCTGCGAGGCTATTCCTGTGTACCCTATGCACATACAAACTAGTACATACATGTACATAACTACTGTACATATATATGTACAGTAAGTACATACATGTATGTACAGTAGAGGACATAAAAAACTTAACGTTTCGTAATCGTTCTATAATCGTTATCTGATTTGTTTTGTTTTTACGATTAAGAATTTTTGCGCATGCGCATTTCAACAAGAAATCACATGAACGCCAAATATGGACATTGCCGATGACTACTTACACTTTCAAATGCTCGGCTTGCTGGTTTCTTGCAGCTAACGGAGCATGATTTTGGTATCTATGGCTTTCTTAAAAGGTCTTCTGTTATAAGTCATTGCTGTTTAAAATGCACAAGTTATACAAGGTTTTACAGAGGTGGGCGTTGCCCGTGGTACTACTATACTTTGAAGCGCTCGCCTTGGACTCTTCCCGGTGATAACGAAGCATACATTTGATATCATTGGCTTTGTTGACAACTCTTCTGTCCAGCAAAGTAAGTTAGAATCTTCTGTCTGATAAAATACGAGTGTTATGGAGGTTACAAGAATTGGATGTTAAATACTCGGCCCTGACGTATTTTTAGGAAAAACAGAAACGGCCATTTTAATTATAGGTTTTAACTATTAACACGAACAATCAGCATCCTTTTTAAAACGATTGCAACCGTAATCTGCAACAAATGGAGCCGTAAAACGATCCTTCTACTATTATGAAACGTTAACTTTTTTATGTCCTCTACTGTATGTACGTATGTATGTACGTACAACATACATACATGTACGTAGTAACATACAGACATAGATATACATTCATACATACATACATACATACATGTACATGCACACATAGTATTAAAGGAGGCCAACAGTATTACTAACTGCAATAGCTGTGCTTTCAAGTATAACAGCCTGGTTATGTACAGCACGAGTTAACCACACCCACAGTTTATTATGTAATAGTTATTACTGAAAACTATTTTAATCTTTATTGTTATTCAAAAATTTATTATTTATTTTGGTGAATTAAAACAGGGCTGAATGTCCTGTCCTGCCTTGCTGCTCTGGGGAGAACACTGCACATCACATGTACATCCACATATAAAATATACATACATGTACGAAATACCCTCAAACATTTTTCCTACATGTAGATCGATGTCAAATACATGTATCATCAGACACCCATACATGTACATTTAAATGTATATCCTAAAGATTGTACATGTACATGTACATCAAAATGTTTCTATGTGTACAGTACAAGTCAAAAAAGTTAATGTTTTGTATTTGTAGTAAGCACATTCTACGCTCTGTAGTATGCTAAATCTTTGTTAAAACTCAGTTTAAACAGTAATTTCTTGTCAACACCAAGAAAACTGAAGTTTCACAATAGCCCATTTCATTTAAGAGAAAGTATTTTGATTGAATATATAGTGACGTGACGTCACATCTGGACTGCCATTTGGGCCTCGGAGCATCACGTACGCCATATATAGCCTCACAAAATAGCGCATGTTTGGACTGCTATAAGTGCTGAAATCTACCGTATATGTAAATAACGAATGTACCATAAGAAATTTAAGACAATGAGCATTGTGTCAGTGTTGGTTGTATACTCGTAGTACCTTCAGAGACAGAGAAATAACGGTTCAAAGAAGGTCTAAGTTCCATTATTCAACTATATATATAAAAGAAAAATTTTCAGGCTTTCATTATCAATACATGCAGTGCTTAGACCTACATGTACCTGTTCACTGTTAAAAGAGCCTCCAGTTACTTTGGCACACACACTCCAACTTAGACTTGCCTTCTTTGAACCGCTGTTTCTCTGTCTCTGAAGGGGCTACGAGTATACAACCAACACTGATACAATGCTCATATTTTCCAGTATAGACTATAATAGAGCCATTGAATCCTGTACAATTCTGTCAGGACAACAAAACAATAAGAAAATTCCAATGATTAGAAATATCTTTATAACTATTAGTAATGTTATTACAGACATCAATAATGATCTACTAACAGTAAAGGCTGATTCACAATATGATGCAAAGTGTTTCCTTACTAGTTCACATCACATCAATGTGTTGTTTTGTAAGTGCAATATGCTTCATTCAACATTGTGAGGTGCAATCTAACATAAGGATAGGATCTGATCTTTGCATTAGCTGTGTTGCACTTGACCAATCTGTTTTCAGAATTTCATCACAACACAAGGCTTTCTTTCATAATACAGACAATATACCCTTCATCTACATGTACATGTATGCTGTACAGTGACAATAACTAGTGTTTCTGCATAGCTAAGACAGTTCCAATAAACATGTACATGCACATATTGTACATGTAGTTATAATATGTCTAGTTTTTTTAATTAAAATGATATTAGTCTTATTAAAAAGGTTTAGTTCCAGTTACATGTAATTAAAGTGCAAATTATTAACCAAATTGTGATGTATGTACATGTACATGTAGTTGCAGTAAAGATGTAATTGAATTTTATCAACTACATAATTATCGTCTTTTAATTCTACAGTGACCTGTATATACATGTACATGTACATATATACATACATGTACATACATGTACAGTTTGCAGAAATGAACCTTTCTCCCAACAAATGATTTAATGTTCATTATTCAGCCATTTTGTGGCAAAACATATGATATTTGATATCCAGGAAAAACTACATGTATTGTTAAGATATCAAAATGGTAATCAAGTCATTCGGTCAAGAGATGGAGATTGAAAAAACATAACTTCGTTATAAATCATGATGACTACTTTTCTTCATTATCTCCTAATAGCCATGTTTTGAGAATTCTCATGAAATGAAAGTTATATTGACTTACATGTACATGTACACGTACTACATGTGTGTATATATGTGGTGTCTGAGTAAACAGTGCATGATTCTAAGATCAACACAACCCCCAATAGTGTCTGTAGTAAACAGTGCATGATTCTAAGATCAACACAACCCCCAATAGTGTCTGTAGTAAACAGTGCATGATTCTAAGATCAACACAACCCCCAATAGTGTCTGTAGTAAACAGTGCATGATTCTAAGATCAACACAACCCCCAATAGTGTCTGTAGTAAACAGTGCATGATTCTAAGATCAACACAACCCCCAATAGTGTCTGTAGTAAACAGTGCATGATTCTAAGATCAACACAACCCCCAATAGTGTCTGTAGTAAACAGTGCATGATTCTAAGATCAACACAACCCCCAATAGTGTCTGTAGTAAACAGTGTATGATTCTAAGATCAACACAACCCCCAATAGTGTCTGTAGTAAACAGTGTATGATTCTAAGATCAACACAACCCCCAATAGTGTCTGTAGTAAACAGTGCATGATTCTAAGATCAACACAACCCCCAATAGTGTCTGTAGTAATCAGTGTATGATTCTAAGATCAACACAACACCCAATAGTGTCTGTAGTAAACAGTGCATGATTCTAAGATCAACACAACCCCCAATAAACACTGTATACTAAGCAAAAAAATGATCAGGTAAAACAGTTAACTAACAGATCAGTTAGTGTAGTCAGGACATGAAACCATCCTTCAGTATGTTCAAGATATACAAAGGAGTTTGATTATCATGATCAATATTATATTCCCTCATGTGATACAGTACTTCCTCATTACAGCTAGCTAGGAGTACATGCCCAATGAGGATTAATAGTGATTATTATATAAGCTACATGTACATGTACATCTTTACTGCATCTACATATATTATAATAAATACATGTATGTACATGTACAAGTAGGTAAATAACGTTATATGCTGATCAGAAGTACATGTACATGCATATGTATGTACATGTACAAGTACAGTGTAGGTACATAAGGTTATATGTTGATCAGAAGTACATGTATATGTATGTACATGTACAATGTAGGTGCTTAGGGTTAAATGCTGATCAGAAGTACATGTATATGTATGTACATGTACAATGTAGGTGCATAGGGTTATATGTTTATCAGAAGTATATGTATATGTATGTACATGTACAATATAGGCGCATAAGGTTATATGCTGGTCAGAAGTACATGTATATGTACATGTGTATGTACATGTACAGTGCAGAGAATGTACATGTACATGTACATAACGTGAAAAGATTCACAAAGGAACACAAACACACGTATACCTCTAAATTGAAACTTCCATCTTTGGGTAAAGGTAGAAATGAGAGATCAAGTGACAGATATTTTAGAAAAGGGTCTTCATATCCCTAGATAATCTCATCAACACTTCGGGTCATGAATAGATTCTCAGAGATCTCATCTTTTAATGTTGTATTCAATTCCTTTATGATATCATTCATAAGCTTCTTTGCCATCTCCAGAAGATTTTCTACCATCTTTTGCAATTTCTGTAACTGGACCAGAAGACCCTGAAAATAAATATAGAACAGAAAATATCAACTGTAATTGAAACTAGGTACAGTATAATAAAACACAGTACAGTACACTCCATTGAACTCTACATGTACATGTACATGTACATTGTACTTTATTGTATTGTACTGTACTGTACTGTACTGTAGAGTAGATGTAAATTAAATTTCTCTTTGCTAAGATCAACTATTATGTGTTTACGAGGGTCGCGGTCCCTCTTCCGTAACTGTTTTATTTCTCCTGACTCAGACATTGACCTTGCCCTTCATGAGGGCAGGGTCACTATTTAAATAATCATATACGTTAATTCGTCCTCTTATCTTAACTTATTATTTTCATTATTATAATTAAAAAATATTAAAATAATAAAAAAAATAATTAAAAAAAAACTGTAGAGTAGAGTAGAGTACATTCTGGATTATGGTGACTGCATGTATCAAGTAGTTGAAGTGATAATACTCACAGTTTGTACATTGCACTACACAATCCTACACTTCAGGTATGCAAAAGGTACATGTACATGTTTGTTAATCGTTTCCATGCTTATTGCTAGCATGCTCTTTTTGCTCATGAATTTTCATATACTATACTCAAAATACAGTTCCACTTTATACTTTGTACAATACAAGTACATATTGTACTGTACTGTTAATGTATTGATACAATACAGCACTACTGTACAATTTGTACAATACATACTGTACAGTACTGTACTGTACAGTACTGTACTGTACTGTTAATGTACATGTACATATATAGGTGACAACTAAATAATAGTATTGCATATCGCTGTCAAAAATATCACAATATAGTACAGAGTTTTGATAACTTTTGAAGCTTGGGCCAAATTGGCTCAAAAATGGTTAGTGTGTGTGCCATTAAGTGAATACATCTTGAGCCAATTACTTTAAAGTTAATGCTGTTACTGACAGTATAATCATAATTAACTGTGCCACTGGGCCAAAGAAAGAACTGTGCGGTGCCAAATAAGAAGCACTGTGAGCCAATGGTGCGCCATATGAGCTTATCAAAAACACTGATATAGTATCATGATATTTGAAATAATAATTGAAATGCTTATATTAAAAAAATTACATGACTTATTTGGCAAAATAAATCACACTACCTAGCTACATGTATAATTGATTTTAGTTATAAAATTAGACAAATGGGAAAAACCAGGTTTACTAATAACAGTCCATTCCAGTGTATTGACACACCAAAAGCAAATACTGTATCACGATATTCAATGTAAATTTAGATATTTCACTATATCAATACATATTGCACATCCCTAAATACAATACATTACTACTTTATGCTATACATACTGTACTATACAGTGCAATACATTACTACTTTATGTAATACATACTGTACTATACAGTGCAATACATTACTACTTTATGCTATACATACTGTACTATACAGTGCAATACATTACTACTTTATGTAATACATACTGTACTATACAGTGCAATACATTACTACTTTATGCAATACATACTGTACTATACAGTGCAATACATTACTACTTTATGTAATACATACTGTACTATACAGTGCAATACATTACTACTTTATGTAATACATACTGTACTATACAGTGCAATACATTACTACTTTATGCTATACATACTGTACTATACAGTGCAATACATTACTACTTTATGCTATACATACTGTACTATACAGTACAATACATTACTACTTTATGCAATACATACTGTACTATACAGTGCAATATATTACTACTTTATGTAATACATACTGTACTATACAGTGCAATACATTACTACTTTATGTAATACATACTGTACTATACAGTGCAATACATTACTACTTTATGTAATACATACTGTACTATACAGTGCAATACATTACTACTTTATGTAATACATACTGTACTATACAGTGCAATACATTACTACTTTATGCAATACATACTGTACTATACACTGCAATACATTACTACTTTATGCAATACATACTGTACTATACAGTGCAATATATTACTACTTTATGTAATACATACTGTACTATACAGTGCAATACATTACTACTTTATGTAATACATACTGTACTATACAGTGCAATACATTACTACTTTATGTAATACATACTGTACTATACAGTGCAATACATTACTACTTTATGTAATATATACTGTACTATACAGTGCAATACATTACTACTTTATGCAATACATACTGTACTATACAGTGCAATACATTACTACTTTATGCAATACATACTGTACTAGTCTGAATAGTCGAACACTCTTGGGTTGGACATTCAGAAGATCAGTATAATGTCAACTGATACACCAGCCCAACAAAATGAAATGTCTTGCATGAACAATAGAGAACACAGAATGTCAGTTTGAAGAAGTCATTTGGACAGATGAAGCTTCTATTCAAATACAGTCTCAAAGGAGATTTTGTCATGGGAAAAGGGGAGAGCAGCCAAGTCCTAAACGTCATCCTAAGCATCCAGCCAAAGTCCATGTATGGGCAGACATTAGTTGTAGAGGAGCTACCAATATTTGCATTTTTACAGGCATACTAGAAGCTGATGAATTTTGTCAGATTTTAAATGATTTCTCGATACTGTTTGTGAGAGAAGTGTATCCCGATCACCACAGACTGATGATGGACATCACACATCAATAAAGGGTAAAGCTTTCTTAGCTAAATCAATGAACCCGTGGATGAGACCAGATTATTATTATTATAAGTACATCTACATGTGTAATCAGACAATTTGTGGAATTTAGCCCAGACAAAGAGCCAAAATGTCTGGAAAATGTTATTTCAAGCACTATACACATGTACAGCTGTATGTTGTACTTAATTACAAGTACATTGTATAGCCAAAAAATTAATAATACAGTATATGTCAATAAAATGTCACCATAGAGTAACAGTAAATACCTTAGTTGTACTGTCAGTATAATGTAACAGTAATTACTGTCTCACTACTGTAGTGTTCAATTGACAAGTACATCAATTATGTCAAACTACTGTATAACTACATGTACTGTATGGTGAATTATTATTGACATAATTATTATACTGTATAACGCATAATGAATGGAGATTAATTTTTCATGTACAGGTGTACTACAGGTACATGTAGATGTAGATGTACAAACAATTCCTCAGAAATGCAGATTAATTAAGTGATTAAACAAGTGATTAAACACACAACTAATTGGTTTTGTGTATCAAAGGGAATTAATACAGACTTCATACAAATGTTATTCTGAGTGGAGGGAGGTGGTACTGTAAACCTGTAATGTACTGTAGAGGGTTTTAGGGGTATCGATCCTCTCCTGTGAAATTTTATAAATGAAACAATTGATTCTGTTATTCTTGGATTCCAACATCTTATGAAACTAAAGTAAAAATCATTGAGTTAAGTAAATGAGTAATTTACTTAATTATAGTAGCTGTCAGTTAGTGTTGTTTATAACCAAACCACTTTTAGTAAGGCATTTTGACTTTTAATTAACTAAACTATAACTAAATTACATGTCAACTATAACAAAACTAAAAGTTATAGAAATTGTTCAACTACAAGTGGACATTATTGCCATACTAAATTAAACAACACTAGTGTCAGTACAGTCTCACCAGTGTGATGCTGAATTGATAAGTATATCAATTACTACTATTGTACTGTGATGAGTAATTATTACTGTACTGTATGGTGAATTTTTATTGTGCCACTAAAGTTCTACAAGGTCCTTTGAAAGGTCAGGAGAGTAGATAATCAAAATAATAACTATAATAAGCTGATGTGTTTTAGGCATGATAAAGTTAGCCATGATTACTGAATGCTGGATACCACAAAGCAGTCATAGGGATACTTTTGTCTTCACTTAAATTTGTAAAGCAATCATAGGGATGTTTTTTTTCTCTATATACACTTGTTCAGACTGCACAAGTACAATCTGAAGATATTTGCAACTTTGACTGAATATGCCTGTAACTACATGTATATCTACTTTGGCGAGAATGTATAGCACATGAACAATAGAATAATTAACATTACACCATGTGTGAACAGTTGTAAACTAGATAAATACAACTATATACATGTATTTCACACAGACAATATTGGATTGGATCTGCATATAGGCAATTTGAATTGTGAAATATAGCCATATAGGGAAATTACTGTATAGGTGCAACACTAATAATAAATTTATTTTAAGGTATGCTCAAATCCAACCAGTATCATTTTCCAGTAAACAGTATTGATAGCAGGAATTGAAATTAATAACTTATAATGAATACATTACTATACATGTACATGCTGGCTGATTGTCAAGCCAGAGTGGCTTCTTCAATATTTTATAAGCCATTGTGGTTGCTTGCTTGTTTGTTAATTGTTTCTACACCTATTGCTAGCATGCCAGGCACATGAATCTGCATGTACACAGTGTGTATATGTATGGTCAGAAATAATATATTCATATATTCTTGTGTCTTGTAAGTGTTGAATACAATCCTAAGTATGTCGCAAGTAAATGGAAGTAGTACATTGTACATGTACATATACATGTACATAAACGAATGTGTGTGAGAGCTACAACACACTGGCAGAGCAGTAGGATGATTCTGAATGAAATGAAATGAAATCAGCATGTGGAAACTACATTAATAGCTGTTGTAGCTGTGCGTGTTTGAGACTGAGCAGACCAGCAGAATGAAATCAGCATGTGGAAACTACATTAATAGCTGTTGTAGCTGTGCGTGTTTGAGACTGAGCAGACCAGCAGAATGAAATCAGCATGTGGGAACTACATTAATAGCTGTTGTAGCTGTGCGTGTTTGAGACTGAGTAGACCAGCAGAATGAAATCAGCATGTGGAAACTACATTAATAGCTGTTGTAGCTGTGCGTGTTTGAGACTGAGTAGACCAGCAGAATGAAATCAGCATGTGGAAACTACATTAATAGCTATTGTAGCTGTGCGTGTTTGAGACTGAGTAGACCAGCAGAATGGAATATTTTTATTACTATACTTCAAGTATTGATGCTATTATATGTGAACACATGCAGACATGACACAAGTCAAGGAGAGAGAAATTATGCCAAAAGTGTACTTAAACATAATTAAAAATTATTAATTTGATAAACAATGTATGCATGTTTTCAACATTTTTATACTGTGAAGAGACATAAAAGGTCAGCACATTCTATCCTTTACATTACCATTATTATCATACATTGTAATAGAGACAGAAACTTAACAATACAGGGCATTCTAGAGATATAGGGGACTACGAAGCTTAACTATAAGAGCCTAGTGATAAAAGGGTCACAATACCTATGACTGTCACTAACTAACCACTAGTACAATGTACAGTCAAGAAATAGTAACTATAAGAGCCTAGTGATAAAAGGGTCACAATACCTATGACTGTCACTAACTAATCACTAATACAATGTACAGTCAAGAAATCAGTCTACATTCTATAAAGCAATACATGCTCACTACTCTTCAGTATACATTCTATAAAGCAATGATACATGCTCACTACTCTTCATGACTGTCACTAACTAATCACTAGCACAATGTACAGGCAAGAAATATTTTACTCACTTGTTGTGACTTTGTCCTTAATACTTGTATGATTTTTGAAATTCAAACCACAAGTCTGTTATATATATATATATCAGTCATTCCCCATCCCCCTTGCTATAGATTTGTCCCACCTTGAAATTTGTTTGCCAATAAGCACACTGTGATAACCTTGTATGGCGCCCACTCAAAATCCACGTTTCATTTGCCCTCCTTTAACAAATTTTGTAAATGAAACCCTGTATAAATTATAAATAATGTTATATGTATACGTTATAACATGCTACGAGTGCTATATCAGATTTATAATCACCAAGCACGAGGGCCATAGGCCCGAGGGTGAGGTGATTATAAATCTGATATAGCATGAGTAGGCGTGTTATAATTAATATATTTCACGAAAGACTAAACCTTTGTTGATGTGTGATGCTTCTCCTACCTTTTGTCGGCACTTTGGAGAAGGTAACCGTTGTTTTCTTGTAGTCTGTTTCGACGGCAGGTTTTATATCTGACCACAAGATTCTATATCTGATTTATAAACCTGTGGTTTACTTTGATGTTTCGCCGTATCGGGATATATATATATATATATATACATATATATATATATATATATATATATATATATATCAGAGAGTACGGTAGTACTCTCTATGTAGGGATGGCACGGAAAAAAAATGGCCGCCCATGCATTTCAATTGAAAGTGATGAGCTGAAATCTCTGGTAATATATACACATAAGTTTCTATACACACATGCCTGTTTATATCTAGTGTTTTTATGACTACCAATACCTTCTAGATGGCCGAAGATTATTGTTAAGGTAGAGAACCGGCGAGTGGCAAAACTGGCAAAATCTTCATCATATTAATATTTTCCAGACAAATCATTTTTTTGTTTGTTGACCTATCACGATGATTCTAGCACCATTCCCGTCGCATTTATAGTAAAATTCTGGTCGTAAAGTATCGAGATGATATCTTCAGATACTATGAAAGAAGACAGTCTCAACGACTACAAAGATTTGATCTGGAATTGGACGCCATTTTCCTAAGTTGAATTTAATTACGCATGCTCATTTGTATACTCTTAACATGGAAGCTGAAAAGGTGGAAGTGTTTGGCATTGTAATAACATTTGTGAGTTTGTGAGCAAATACTAATAATGAATATAATAATTATTAATATTAAAGCAATTGTATAATAATATTGTATACTATGATAAGCATTGGAATACTGAATGGTTGACACAGTGACTGACACTACTTCTTGTAGGACTGCAGACAGTGATGTAAGTGAATAGAGAATATACATCATCTGTAAGTGAAAGAGAATGATAATCAATACATAAACAAAAGACTGACCTTCATTGATGAACAAATTTTAATGCATTTTTGATTGCATGATTTCATAATGATATATAGTATTTCTGCAATCTACAAAAAAACATTCACATCGTTTAGAAAAAAATCAATGAAAACAAGAATAATAAAAAACATTTTCAATAAAAATGAAAGAAGATGTAGGGATGTCAAAACCCAAGAAGCAAGCAAACAAGGTTGGGAAGCTAACTTAGGACCCAAAATTAAACAAACCACTTCCATATAACCCTACATAATTACAGCTCTTTGTACAGAGGTGTAAGCACTTATGTAGGTTATATGGAAGTGGTTTGTTTAATTTTGGGTCCTAAGTTAGCTTCCCAACCTTGTTTGCTTGCTTTTTGGGTTTTGACATCCCTACATCTTCTTTCATTTTTATTGAAAATGTTATCAGTCATGGACTCAGCTGAACTGGTACAAGTATCTGTACATGCAGGTGGGCCCTGTGATTGCTCAAGACCACTCATACATGCTGATTCAACATTTATTATTCTTGTATATATATATACTCTAAAATGATGCATTACAATGTACATTATGAACTGAACAGTAAATCTTACCTGTTTAAATAAGGCAGTCCATTATATTTATAATTTCCCTCATATACACTTTGGATCAACAGTATATATACATATCTCGGTCATACAATATCGCATAAACCACGTTGTGGTACTTGACTACTTGTCCAGTTGGCAGTTGTCCCCAGCTGCAAAACTATAGCTACTGCAAACTTGTTCAAACACGTGCTCACATGCAAACTGATCTGAATCTCTGATTCTGATTGGGATTAGCACTAAAACATCAAACTAGACTGGGTGTGTCATGTCATTTGAATTTCAAGTGATCAAGTCTGGGAATGAGACTGTCGCCTATAGATTATGCAAAGCACTGAAAGCAATATGAATATGAAAAGCGTAAGCTGATACAAGATATCATAGACTGTAGTTTTAGGGAAGCTAAGTAGTATCAGTAGAAACACTAATTTGGGAGCAAACGAAAGATCTTGAGCAGACACTAAAAAGAGAATACAAAAAAGTGTTTGAACGATTGCAAGAAAGACAACAGTAGTGTCCACTATAAGTCATCAGATATCATGATAGAATGACGGACATGAACAGTAGAAGCAAACTGAATGAACTAATCTATTAACTGGATATTTCAATTGAAACAGAAGATATCAGGTAGTAAAAGTAATATCTATGATATATGTAATTAGTTTGGTGTGGTATGTCCATTCACTTGTATAGTAATGGACTGGTAATATTGATATAATAAAGTTGTTCCACTGTAGCTATAGTTGCAGTGGTTAATTATTACATGTCAATAATTAGTCTGGCGCAGCCACACCCTTCGCTTGGAGGAGGAAGGGTGTGGCCACGCCAGACTAGTAAATAATATAAACAGTGATGACTAAATCTATTAATATCATTATGTACATGTGATGATGAGAGTGTTTTGTTATATGTTATATCTTCTGCCATAGTTGTAGATAGAAACCAGGAATACAAGGAATTAACAGATTTGCTAATGGAGATCATAGATCTACCTCCTTTTTGTCCGGTAATACATTATAATGTTTTTGCTGTTCTTTTGCAGTAGCAAATATTGATGGAAATAGTTTCATGTCTACCTGGATTATTTGTCTTTCCACTAGTCATAGGACAGATATGTGATTGTAGTTTATAGCTATATCAAAAGACCATTGAAGTGAGTCTACAATGACAAGTTGCACATACTAATTTAGTGTGACCACGCCCAATCCTCTAATTATAATTACTGCATTCCCAAAGAGCAACTTCAGTATAACAGTGTTTCTAGCCCATCTCCCTTTCTGTGAGGGTCTGGCTGTACATGTACATACTATATGTACATACCATCACTAAATTATTATTATGTGTTATTACATAACAATGTTTACATAATGTTTGTGTTAATTGTATCATTAGATGTGATTGAAGAGTACACAATAGATCCAGTTCAGTTAATATGAAGTCTTGTTCAAGAGATGAAACCAAATATCAGGTTAATATTATCATCTTTTGCTTTGTGATGTAAATGTTTTGATCTCATCTAGAATCTAGAGAAGAGATAATAGATCTTGATTTAGAAGAATATTAATACAACAATGTTATATACTATTATTATTACACATAGATATGGATTGAGTCTTTACAAGATACATGTAAAACTCACAAGGCTCACTAAAACAGCTTCAATATTTGAGAAGTTTTCTCAAGACAGTTAGTTTCACAGGTACGTGTATTCATAAAACAATGAATATATTCCAACCTGACATCCACGTTAAGCCCCATGTAAGTGTGGTCTATTTCGCAAAGCCAAGGAGTAACTAGACCACACTTACATGGAGTTCAACACATTTAGACTCCTTGCCCACACTCTGATTTGTGTAAGTACTCTCTTAATGACTTTCTAAACATAAACTTTATTAAACTTTATTCACAGTGAAGTTTATATAATGAAACCTTTCTGTTGAAGTGTAATAGTCTATGAAGAATAGACTAATCTGTTTGCCATGCAATGGAGTCTAAAATCATTAAATGAAACTGGATGATTTCCAGGTAATATATTATAGTGTTTGGGACTTAAGATTAGTTTATGATTTATAATTATGATTATAATGTAGTCATATTAAAACAGTCTATTTAGTCAGGTCATAAATTAACATTATTTTAACCCTCATCTGGTTACATCAGTTTCAATACAATATTACACATTGGGATTGTTTGTACTAGTACTTCCACATATATACATGTATGTAAAACTTATGACCAGTTATTGTTAACAAAACTTGCTGTATCTCTTGGACCACTCGTCGTTTTGTCTCAAAACAAAGATTGGTACGTTCATTGAAGATTCTAGTTTAGCCCACTTTTCGCTAATATACAATGTATAGTATACCGTATAGTATACATGCAGCAACAATTTTAACACTTCAGCTAATAGTAAGCAATACATTTCTACTGGTAATCACATTGTGACATCATGTGCAATTATTCATTATTGCATTCCATAGTTCTTACATGCAACTGGACTATTCTGCGGAACACAACAAATGTGATATTTGTTATTATAAGTACAAATTCATGTATAAACTAATTACTCTGAAATGAGTAAGTAACATCTGCTGTTTTCACACGTGGAATGATAATATTATACCACAGGTTGTACGTACATGTATACTATAATATATAATATATATATATATTGTATTAATATTATTTTTGTTACTATGCTTTATCATGACATATATATGTACTAGTCAATATAGATCAATATGAAATGAAACCAGTACATGTAGATATTACCTAGCAGGAATAACAATTCAACATTGAAGATAATAAAATTACATTGAAACTCCTGTAACCAACTGAAGTGTTTAAAATTACCCATTACATTATACAGTATACACATCAGTTTAGTATTCATAGTTTGTATTTTTGTAATATAAAGTGTTATGTTATTAGTTAGTCTACTTTGTGTTCTTACATATGGCTGATGGCCATATATGTGGGATATGACCCCTATGCAGTTGGGAGTGTGTTCCTAGCATTACAAAGCACTCCAGATGTTTGTAATTGGTGTTAGGAATAAGCTCATGAAAATGGCTAATAATGTTGATGGTTTTTCGGTTGCCCTTTGCTCCTGTAACCCATAAATGAGTTTCGAAGGTGGGGTATGCCTCCTTGCCAACCCATCCATGCAATTTGGTGAGTAGCTAAGTCATTTCTCTTGGTTTAACACCTGGTAACACGGTGTAACTGGTGCTAACATGCAGCAGTTTTGTTTTGTATGTCCTAGTGCAGTCAAAAGAGGGAAAACATTGCGTTTAAATTAGTCCTACGAAGCACTTTGGGACTTTTGAGTCCTTGTAATCAAGTTGCTAGAACTAGTACAGTAGTACTCCATGTCGGAATAAGAGGCAAGTTTGGGATACAGAAAGTGAATAGTGGCCAAGATATCGGCTAGTGCTTCATGTAAGCACAGGAAATAATAGAACATATGTGGTACTATACTACAATACTATAATAGAAAAACCCTATCCCTATGATAAGAGACCTACCCCTATGATAGAAGTGTACTAACTAAGTGTAGTACCATATATACTCTATTTATTTCATGATTATTTCATGAAGGCTCACATGAAGCATTAACCAAGATATCTGCTGTAAAAGCACCAGCAAGCTCAGCCCTCTAAGGGTTAATAATTAATAGTACTGACAAGTGTAAACTGAGATTACTAATTTACTATGGTATTCAGAGGTGAGAAATATTATACCAGTCATTTTATACTATCAGTTACTATTAGGTTTATATTATAGTAATATAACTTGAATTATATTATAAATGATATATTATGTGTATTACTATATGTACTAATAGTATAGTAATATAACTTGAATTATATTATAAATGAGATGTTATATATTGTATCTGAGATAACAAACTCACTGACCAAACTGTTTTGTATATAATATCATACAGTCTATAGTTTGATAAGTTAGGTATTCAAAAGACATTGAGTATTGATCACCTGATACTCCTGATATTCAAGTTTATCCTGACATATTAATAATCATTATAATTATTATACAGATAACACTACCACTCATTACATTTATGGGATATATTGATTGGAGTATCGATAAAATGACTAGTTTCGTTAGGAAACGTGATTATATTGAAGGTATGATAATATTACATATATGATGTATACTATAATAAATAATTTATATACATGTAAGTATAGGATATCTCACACTAGAGGTAGATTATAATCATCTGTGGGAAATGTGGTTGAGGGTTCATGTAGGTTTCCCACAAGCTGGATAAGATATCTCCATGGTGATTATAAAATTTATCAGTGGAATGCAATTAAGTTTCACAAAAGGAAGTCTTTACAAGTGATGTAGGGAGGAGACAAACTGAAAACAAACACTTAGTACACTTGAATTATCTACTGTAACACTTGAAACTGGAGACAAGTATTCCCTTTATGTAAACTGTAAAGTAATTACTCTTCTTAAGACCCCTATGGTCTATATGGTATTGCCCATGTACCATGGCATTATAATACATTATAATTATAATGTACTATAATAAATTCTCATTATACTTTATAGTAATTGGTTTTATAATTTTTAGATATACAAGATATTTCTCAAGATATTCATCATCAACTATACACATTTGAAAGTAAGAAAAATGATTTTCATAATAAATATAATTATTATAACCCTATCATAATTATATATACAGCATCTGATATTGACCTAGAGATGGACTACAATCAACTTCAAGATAATATAATATTATAATGAATACTAAATGCTCACTGTACTGGCTTTAATCTTGTTATAGTGTGTATAATGTATTATTCAATAATACTAAATCAATGATAGGAAATTTATCTATTGCAGTTTGTGTTATACTAATTTCAATATTACATTTCATATTTCTAATGATGATATAATTATAGTAAAGATGATGTTTATCTTTTCATGATGTTGAGTGTACACTTATGATTAGATAATAGTAGAGTGTGAAATACATAACTAGATTAGGTAGTTTGGGTGTGTCATAGTATACTACACTTCCTATGATGGCTATTTCTAATATCACTGTTCATGAATCACTACCTACTGGTGGATATGAAGATCATCTCTTTCTTGATCTTCCTCCAGAATCACCTCATTGTCCAGTGTGTCTGTTAGTAGTTAGAGAACCACATGTATTATTGTGTTGTGGAACTCGTATTTGTCAGGTAAGTATTTTGAAGTACTCTGAATTATAGCAATCTGACCAATTCCTAAATCACACCAGTAATTTGGCATGCCACATGACAAAATATTATATACACAAAATGTAAAGTTTTTGTAGAGTATATAATTATTATTTACATGAAACACATTTTTAGAGTATCTTCATATTATGTTATGTTGTGGGTTAATATTTGATATTTGCAGGTGTGTATAGAACATACAAGAGCCAACAAACAGTCCTGTCCTTCTTGTAATACAGAGGAGTATACTAATATCTTCGATAGAAAACAACATTGTCTACTTTCCAAGTTGCAGATTCGTTGTAAAAATGTTGAGAAAGGGTGTGAATGGGTGGGAGAGCTGGATGATCAAGAGAAACACCTTACTAATGAGTGTCTATATGTACTAGAAATGGATAACTCCAAAGTAAAACATGGAGACGAGACAGGAATGGAAGAACAGGATACGATGACAGCAAAAGAAATCATTGTACTAGAGAAGGAAATTGAATTAATACAAGAGCAGCTTGAAGCACAAAAGAAGGAAATAGTCCTGACAGTCCCAAATGAACTGGTGATGTTACTAGAAGATGCTACAGAGGTAGAATGTGAAGAAGTATTACAATATCTGGAAACATTTGAGCAGACATACGAAGCTAAACAAAAAGAAATGCTAAATGAGTTCAAGGAAGGCAGTGAAGAAATGATGAAGGAGCTTAAAATGCTACGAGAAAGTGCAGAGAGGCTACAACAGCAGACAGAAGAAGAGAGCACAGAAATGAGGAAGTTAGATGAGAAACTAACCAGAGATCATGAGAAATTTCAACTACAGCTACAAACCACCAGCTTACAAAATACTCACATGATCTTACAGTTGAAACAACAGTTATCACAAATGAAAGGTATTGTATATATGTATTTACTGATTTTTAAGTACACTCCTAGTTTTAATCACATAATTCAAACTAAGCTCAGATTATTTATAATTATTTATAACTGATATTTGAGTAGCTACATGACTTGATCAATAAAATCATTATCAAAAAGTTGCCTTCATATTTTCATAAAAACAATGAAGATTGTTTTTGGTACATAACTCTCTTGGAAGGTATTAAATTATACATGTAATGTATACAAATATACATTCATTACATTGTAATTACCATTTTCTCATGACTTTTACCAGGATATAATTATACTTAAGTAAATTTTCTTAGCCATTCCCACTTTTACAAGATCACACTTAAGGCTTGTTCACAATATGCTTTGTGTCCATTGTGTTGTGATAAAATTCTGAAAACTGATTGGTCAAACGCAATGCAGCTGACGCAAAATAGAATCAGATCCTATCTTGTGTTAGTTAGGTTGTGTCTGACGGTTTTAAAAGAAACGTGTCATCTTCAAAATATAAAGCACTGACACAACGCAAAGAAACACAAGGCCTTGAATCATATTGTGAACCAGGCTTTACTATACAGTAGTGTATGTACATAATTGTCTCATCCCCAGGTATGAGGATAGTGGTTTTACTAATAATTACAATTAACTAGGAATACGTATGCACAGGACTGCCTCGCTCACACTAAACTGTAGTCAAATAATATCAAAAAAAGTGTGGTTTTAGTCACACAATGGTATAATTATTTGTTTTTGACACTTATAATGGGAGGAAAGAAGAGAGAATTTAGTGATTTGTCATCTTGTGATCCTTGCAATGATGCTAACATACATGGGATGCTCTTGCTTCTTGTTCACTCTCATCTAGATCTCGCTGTTTCTGTTCTCTACCTCTTAATTTCTCCTCTGTCTTGGCCTCTTCTGTAGCTCCCCGTCTTTGCATCCTTTTTCTCAGTGTATCTAGGTGTTGAAGGCATGCTGTAGGTTCCTCAATGGTAGGTTCCTCACTCGTCTCTACTTTAGAGCAGCACGCCATCAACAGTATGTGCGCTCTACGGATTAACGTGCCTGTGGTCGTATGTTTAATTATTGGATTTCTAAGCATGACAGAACCACATACATATATATATATATATATATTCATATACAAACTAAGGTCGAGATTTCACTACACTACCAGATTAGTTGCCTCGCACTAAGGTGCTCGGCAATAAGGCTTCATATAATAAGTCATGAAATAATACAGTAGTACATAATTGTATCATCCCCTGGTATGAGGTTAATGGCGGCCTTATTAATAAGACTTCATATAAGAAGTCATGAAATAATGTTATATTTATATAGTCTCATATGTTATAAGAAGTACATGTATATTAGCAGTATGGACATTGTTATAGGGTTATATCAGGATGTTATCATTCAAGCATTACATTATTGTATTGTGTGGTTTGTATAAGTACATGTATTATACTATTTAGAATATGTAATATATCCACAATACTATCTTTATATGAAGTAATGACATGTATTAGTATAATTATATTATCTTACATGTGATGAGATTACAATACATTCAGTTTGTCTCTTAATTACATGTAAATATCAATCATCTTATATATAGTATATATAATGAGGAGTATACTGTTACTAATCAATTCATAATTATCTTATTATAACACATAATTATATTATGATGACTACATGTATGTAGATGAGAAAATGAGTCGCTTTGGAAATAATAATTTGTCAAATACTTAATATATTTAAATGTTCATTATTCAGTTATTTTATACATGAAGATAATTAATTTATAATCATAAAGTGAATATCAAATATCATTTGATATTCCTGACTGAATAGTGAACATTTAACCCTTAGAGGACTGAGATTGTTTTTCAAAATTCTTCCCATTTCCAAACACTGGCGTCTCTGCTGCATATATTTCGGCAAACAAAATTACCCCACTACATGTTGGCACCAGCTACACTCACACGATTTCAGATTTTACAGCAAGGGAAATATAGCTACCCACCCAATTGCATAGGTGTGGTCTCTGTACTTTCAAATTGCGTGGGTGGTGAGAGGCTGAATCCCCTCCTAGCCTCCATTAACAGGGAGACACCCACCTTTAAAATTCCTCCTGTACTTGGTATTTAGGGCAAAGGTTGGCCAAACATCCCTCAACATTTTAAGCTATTTACATGGGCTTATCCCTGACACACATTACAAACTTTTAGAGTGCTTTGTAATGCTAGGAATGCACTCCGAACCACGTAGGGGTAAAATCTCCCATATACATGTATGTGAGTGACATCAGTGCTCTAAGGGTTAAAGTTATGTGTTTTAAAAGCAAACTTAATTTTATTTCTCAAGAGACTAATTTTCTTATTCATAGTCACATATAATTGATATTTTAATGATTATTATTTAACTCAAATGAGACTTCTCTAATAACACAAGTACAGTTAATTATATTCATGATTTTAAATTTCAAAATAATCACCTGATATACAAACGTAGTTCAAGTATTATAACACATGAAATTATACTACACATAGATTAATAATTATAATTATTATATTTCACAGGCCCTACAGTTCCTATGTGGTATTCTGCTCTAATTAGAAAGTCATCTCCTTCTATTCCACCATTCATAGTAAATGTAACAAATTTTACTGACTACAAGAAACTTAATGCTGAGTATTATAGTGCACCATTCTATTCATCATCTAACGGATATAAGATGCAAGTAAGAATTGATGCTAACGGACATGGTAAAGGTAAAGGCACACATGTTTCAGTGGGTGTATACCTCATGAAAGGAACAAACGATAACCAATTGAAATGGCCTTTTACCGGAGACATCTCGATTCATCTCCTCAATGGGAGAGAGGATAACAAACATGTGAAAAAGATTCTATCATTTGACGATAAAGCTCCTTTAGATGTTCGTTCCAAAGTGATTGAAGGAGAGAGGGCACCTAATGCATTCGGTTATAGTAATTTTATCCCCCACAGTGAGCTATATTATAATCATAGTAACAACACAGAATATATTAGCAGTGATACTCTCTGTTTCCTAATTGGAAATGTTTCCATACCTACAGGTAATTATTATTATTTATCATGTATTAATACATTTAGTATAGAATATGTATGTATGCACAGGAATAACAATATATTAATAGCTAATGATTATGGCAATTCCATTTTAATATTCCTTCTTTTGTGGTATTAAGGTGAAGTGAGAAACTATAAAATTAGCTCTCAAATGTGACTGGATGATAAAACCAGTTTTATGATTTAGAACAAATACTTACCCAAAATACTCAACTAGTCATCATGGAGAGTACATTAGTCATGGTGTGTCATATGAATATCATATATTAAATATCATTAGGAAGTTAACCACAATGACACTGGATGAGTGAAGAAGTATATAAAAGGAAATCATTAATCATGTTGAAATGCCAACCCTACTCTTCCTAGGCCCAAATGATTCAGTGAATCTATATAAACACTATGGTTCAGTGATCATGCCCTGACTAACATACTGCCCCTAATGACTAGTAATTCTCTCATCGTCCCACATTTCTGTCATTTTCTATATACATTGTACATATAGGAAGCCCACTAAATGTGGTATTCATTTCCCTGGATACCAAATATTATGAAATGCGGTGTTTAAAGGCCGTTAGATCAAATTATCATAATCTATAAGACTGTTTATCACATAGACATACAGCTATCAGATATGTTGGTAGAGGTGTATTGGTGCTCATTGGTTAACATGCTATGAGAAAATGGTAAATGTGGATTGATATAAGCTGAAGATAGATTTTGATATCCAATTATTTGAGAAAAAACTAGTTATAGAGTGAGAGGGAAATAATCCTCATGATAAACATGTTGTCACTATCAAAAAAGATGTTATTATGTGTGAGTATGCACACATAAATGTCTCATGATTGGCTCATGACCAAATAAAGTCCCCTGGTCCCGGACACAATTATAATAAGGATACTAACCTTTGTGTTCAGAAATGTCCTATGTTTATGTTTATGTTTGATGTACACAATTTAAAACATTTCAATTTGTTTTTCCTATGGTATTAGTTTACTTGCAAGTTGAGCTGTAAGTCTACCTCACATACTAGTTGTTGGGTAGAGTGGGTCTCATAGGTACACAAATTAGTACAGGTATATCTATGGGTGTACGTCCTGATTGGGGAGTGTAGTGCATGAATGCACTACTGGAGGATGTCGGGTGCCGACATACACTCCCCTATCTAAATGTAGGTGTGGGCTAGCTGGGTATGCCATTATTGGACATGGCTAGGGGGGTGTGACTGAGTAAGGTCATGCTACCTCTGAGTTTAGCAGCATGGTACCCTCATCCTAGTGATGCTAATTTGCTAGGGGTACCGACTCTGCTGGTCCAAGCACGGTACGCTCATCCTAGCGATGCTAAAGTGGCTAGGGGTACTCACAAACATGCTTTGCTGTGCTACATACATGTAATAGTCAATGACATAGGGGAGTGGCCCTTGCGATATTACCAACCTCTTTTTCCGGTTATGTGTTGTAACCGGAGAAGTCAGCTTAGCTTATTGTATATCTGATTCCCCAATTGTTAATACTAGTATAATGAAAATTATATACAATCATGTGAAATGTCATGTGATACATAAACATCAATCTTAATGTGGCACTTCAGAGCACAAATTAAAAGTCTCATTTAGAAATGACATTACACTCTGTATTATGTAAACTCAAATTGTTAGTTCAGATATACATCTCTCCTATTGAGAAGATTAATGCAAGGTTCTAGCTAAAGAGTTGAAGAGAGGTGTTGCACTACTCTATGCAATGTGATTTCCCTTTGACATGATCAAAGGAATGCAATTAAATATCCTTTGATTTTCGTGCCAGCACCACTATGTTGAAAACACTAAAATACTGGAGTATACCGAATTATTGAATACAACCAAATAGAGCTTACTATAGAAAACATCTAATAGTAAACATTTGATAAACATTACATTTGATCAGTTCACAAACATGGTGTGAATGTATCCACTATTCCTGTTGGTGTTGTTTTCATCAGACCACTGTTTGGGCCAATATATAATCATAATAAATATTTACAAAGATCATTGGGAAATACAGGGGGAATCACTGCACATCAGTAGCTAATAGTAATGGGGAAGTCAAAATATATGAGTAATCTATTAGATACTAATTTTGTTTTGTCTGTGTTTATAGCTTGGTCACGAGCAGATGTCTACTTCTACTTACTATAAAATAAAGTTTGCAAAAACATCATGTTAGCTCAGAAATCTCTTTGTAAACATTATTTAAAATAATTATAATTATACATTGACCCAAAACTACATGGTCCAGTAACCATACATGTACATGTACATGTATAAACCACAAATTGAATACACCTTATTCACTGCCAGCTGTAAGTCATGTATACTGACACATGCAGCTACTGTTGGATCACTTGCACCTAATCAGTCACATGTAGCAAGTAATATACAAACAAAGTGACACTTATATACATGTACATGTGACTTGTATCAACACTCACATGTATACACTACCAGTACAACATCAATACTAAACACCCATACATGTACATGTATATCCAGTGTGTACATGTATTACTATATATAATATTAAACACTACCTGTACAATATCAATACTAAACACCTTTACATGTACATGTATATCCAGTGTGTACATGTATTACTATATATAATATTAAACACTACCTGTACAATATCAATACTAAACACCTATACACGTACATGTATATCCAATCCAGTATGTACATGCACAAGTATTACTATATATGTACATGTACTATTAAACATTAGTTTACTTTAGACATAAGGCTAATATCATAAGGTACATGTACATGTGTATTAGAAAAAATAATAAAATAAAATAAGTCTGCATGGACTATGAATGGGGATTGAACCATGGACCTTCTGGTATCTAGTCAGGCACTTTTACGCCACCAGATACCTTGATGGCAGAAGAGCATAGCATTGTACTAATTCCAAAACTAGTTTCAAAACCAGCTGTTTCTATCTTCTCAAATATCTAACTGGACTATAAGCTGATGAACAGTAGACTAACCAACAGAACCAACCCTCACTTAGAATGTCTGTAACATCATTTATATTAATATCAATCTTTGATTATATCTACATGATCTCATCATGAAGAGGTCAATACAAATACAATACATGTACATAATAAATGAGGATTAAAAATATGAATGATAAATACCAGCTTCTTTTAAATAGTTGAAAGGTTATTTAAATGATGTCACAATATTTCATACTCTGGGATTTACAAGATATTCTTCATGAAATGAGTGGTAAAAGAAAGCTTTATTCTATTGTATTATGTGAAAACAGAATAGTTGTAATCATATATACCTAGTATGTTATTCAACTACACTTAGGAACTACCAGACTAAAGGGTTTTATCAACATTATATTACCAGTAGTAGAACACAACAAGTACATGTAATGGATACTGTTATTATTGTTTTGTATAGTAGTTTACCACTCAAAATATCAGACTCACAGTGTGACACAGTTTACTTTTTATGTATTATCATGTAAATGATGTAATCAAATAACCTCTAATAGGATATATTATTCAATTACATGTACTTTATATAATACATGTATATATAGTCACTTCATTATAATATGTAATATAATTACATTAAACACATTATATTTTGAATCCGGAATCTATATTTATATTTTGTCGTTGAAAAGTTTGCAAAATATTGCAGATTTGGTAGATCTGAGCAATGGAGTTGCATAAAATTAGAGCATTATCATTTTTTTTGCAAAATATTAATTTTATTATTATTTGCATACACTATTGTAATAATATTAACATAATGTCACATTAGAGTCATTTCTGTTCTCTTCAACATATCTCAACAGTGTTTTTCTTATTTCTTCTCCTCTCTCACTTTCACGGTATAAAATCACAGAGTTGATGGTTTTTTTAGCAATGTCGATTGCTAATTCTGCAACCAATGAGCCTAAGTGAAAAACAATAATAATTTATAATACATATACCTATAAGAACAAAGACCTATAATACACGTAATACATGTACTGGATTGTGAAATATCAAGACCCAAGACTTATAATACACATACTGGGTTTTGAAATATCAATACCTATAATGCATGTGTATGGTATTGAAATATCAAGACCTACATGTATAACACATGTATAATACACGTACTGGGTTTTGAAATATCAAGACCCAAGACCTATAATACACATACTGGGTTTTGAAATATCAAGACCTATAACACATGTAATACACGTACTGGGTTTTGAAATATCAAGACCCAAGACCTATAATACACATACTGGGTTTTGAAATATCAATACCTATAATGCATGTGTATGGTATTGAAATATCAAGACCTACATGTATAACACATGTATAATACACGTACTGGGTTTTGAAATATCAAGACCCAAGACCTATAATACACATACTGGGTTTTGAAATATCAATACCTATAATGCATGTGTATGGTATTGAAATATCAAGACCTATAACACATGTAATACACGTACTGGGTTTTGAAATATCAAGACCCAAGACCTATAATACACATACTGGGTTTTGAAATATCAATACCTATAATGCATGTGTATGGTATTGAAATATCAAGACCTACATGTATAACACATGTATAATACACGTACTGGGTTTTGAAATATCAAGACCCAAGACCTATAATACACATACTGGGTTTTGAAATATCAATACCTATAATGCATGTGTATGGTATTGAAATATCAAGACCTATAACACATGTAATACACGTACTGGGTTTTGAAATATCAAGAGCCAAGACCTATAATACACATACTGGGTTTTGAAATATCAAGACCTATAACACATGTAATACACGTACTGGGTTTTGAAATATCAATACCTATAATGCATGTGTATGGTATTGAAATATCAAGACCTACATGTATAATACATGTAATACACGTACTGGGTTTTGAAATATCAAGACCCAAGACCTATAATACACATACTAGGTTTTGAAATATCAAGACCCAAGACCTATAATACACGTACTGGGTTTTGAAATATCAAGACCCAAGATTTATAATACACATACTGGGTTTTTGAAATATCAATACCTATAATGCATGTGTATGGTATTGAAATATCAAGACCTACATGTATAATACATGTAATACACGTACTGGGTTTTGAAATATCAAGACCCAAGACCTATAATACACATACTAGGTTTTGAAATATCAAGACCCAAGACCTATAATACACGTACTGGGTTTTGAAATATCAAGACCCAAGATTTATAATACACATACTGGGTTTTTGAAATATCAATACCTATAATGCATGTGTATGATATTGAAATATCAAGACCTTTAATACATGTAATACACGTACTGGGTTTTGAAATATCAAGACCCAAGACCTATAATACACATACTGGGTTTTGAAATATCAAGACCTACACACAATGTACATGTACATGCAAATAATACAATATTCCATTTAATTTGTTCATACAGGAAGATATTATAAGGTATTGAAATATCAAGACTAAGAGCATGCCATATATCAATTGTAGTATATGACCTATAATACATGTTTATACAGCACAATACAATGACATGCACATATAGGTATAAAGAGAAATTCAAGGAGGAACTCACCATTTTTGATGTTATGTAGATGTATCAGAATCCAGTCACCTTGTACACATAATAAATCCACTATATTAGTAAATATATTGGAAGGATCAGTCCATGTGGTCAGCTTGGAAGATGGTAGAGAGATATTTCCGAAAGAACAAATTACAACTGGTTTGACATGTGCATAAATTACATGTGAATGCACAGTAGTGTAAACATGAATGGGTATGAATAACTGAATGTAATATGTATGTACATACCATCACATTCCATATTGGCCAAAATCAGTGGTTTAGCTGTGTACATGTTAGTTTGGTTGGATAATAGTTTAATTAAAAATGAAATTTGGTCAAAAGCACAAACAATAACAAGTTTGTGGTTGTTTCTTCCCGATGTAGTATTCATTGCCTTCATCATTCTCGTAAATTGCAATACCTACAGAAAATAGAAACCATGTTGTGAAAAAGGTACATTGTAGAATTTAACATTTGAAACCTTGTTAGTGCATCCATCACACTCTGAAACATCAATGATAGCTGTAGATAATCCAGTAGTTGCTGCCTGGTCAGATGAGTCCTTTAAATCTTGGAATGTAAATGTTGTTTCATCACCATCAGCTATAGCAATTGTACTAGAGTCCACTACAAATTTATTCACAGAAGTGAATGAATCACTTCTGAAACTGTATAATGAAACTTTCTGGCAAAATTCTTTGAAAACTTGAGGACTTTCTGATTTTGTAAAAGAGAGACCTAAAAACTGGTCTAATACAACTTCACTAGTATAGCGAGGGTACTTTGTTTTTGCTTCATCCCAGTCTTTAAGTCCTAATTGACGCACAAAGGCTTCTTCAATACTTCGCTTTTGCTTCAAGTTGTGACATTTGACAGCCATTTCCTTCAGTGATAACTCTCCATTTGCAACATCATCCAAAACATTCTTCACTTTCTTCAATCCTAGACCTCTCAGACATTTAAACTGGGTACCCTTGCAGTCAAGCTCTATGGACCCAACGCCTTGCTTTGATTTACATATGATTTGGCCTTTAGTTTCTCCAGAAGAGTAAGACTGGAAAACATTTAGCAGTGATGAGTATACACAGTTAGGGAGGCTAGCTAAAAAGAGAATCATGTGATCATCAAGCTGGCGTGGCTGTATTGAATGAAATCTTAGAGTTAAGTACTTCTATATACAGAAAGAAATAAGTTAGCTTACTGTCTGTCCCAGAATAACACTGCAATCTTCTTTCCATTTTGTGCTACGTTCAGGAGTTTCATCAACTGCTTCATTTTTACCAGCTAGACTATATAGATGATTGCGACAGGTGGCAATCTACAGTAAGGCAAGTTACAACAAATAAAAAAATGGTGGCACTTTGTAATTTTGTACATACTTTATCTTGTGTTGTCATCCCATGTGTAAAACTAGTTGCTCTGTTATGTCTACGAGCAAGTCGTTTAGCTAGAATTATAGGCATTGGTCGATAGACATCAACAGTACACTCTTTAAATTTATCAGCAAAATCAGTGTTTTCATCTGCTAATTGTTCCATAGCCGCTCTCGAATGGTTCCCTCCTGTTGTAATAACAACACAAATATATACAATTATATTTAATAATTAGAGTTAACTGACCTAGAGTTTCAAAGGTATATCCCTCAATGTGATTGGAGTCAATGTCTTCATCACTGTCGACAGTTATCATACCAATCAATGGTGAAACAGAATGCACTGGGTTGACACGCATTTCATCTTTTAGATGCTGCATAAAAGCAGTATTTAAATCTCGTAAACGATATGTGTTGCTAGGCTCTCTCATACATCTTAGTGGAACACTATAACGTCCTAAAATGATCGAAAATATTATTTTTAATCAGTAATGAATATAAATGGTTCTACCTATATAATAGGTTTCAATCTCTTTGTCAGTTTCGGTAACATCTTTCATCTTTTTTGTAGTTTGCTGTGGCTCTGGAGGTATAAAAACATGATAGAGTTTCAAGCAACAATAACAAAAAAGAAATAAATACCTGAATCTGTTGCAGAACGCTTTCTATTGTTTCTAGTAGATTCATTGGTTTGTTGTGATAGTTTCATCGTTCTGACATCAAGTTCTCCATTCTTGGGATTAAGATAAGGAACTATCTCTCTTTTCCACACAGCTACAAACGTTTCAGCGGTTTGGCATCCACGAAATATTCTAGTAATAGTATTGGCAGACCACTCGAAGAAGTCAGGTTTTAAAGGCCTTCCAGATTTAGGATCTGCACTGGTTACAATCTAGTCCAAGAAAAAAGGAAAGATATTACACCAGCATCTTTTATTTATTAATATCAATATCAATTTTTAGTAATTACAGTTTCTGACTTACCAGTAAATGATCTTGTCCATCAAGACTGTGGCAGTGAATATCAATGACAGCTCCCTTTAGTTGCTTGTCTTTTCTGAAAACATGTAGGAGATCGCTAGAATCAACCTCAAATCGCCACAAACTTGGAGTAGGCATAACGTTAGCCAACCAACTTCTAACACGTCAATGTATGCTTTCGCTCGCTTTCAGAACATGCGCATACTGCACTGCGCGTGCGCGTGCGCAAAGATACCACGCCCTTTTTGCACATTTTCGTGTTTCTAAGTTTCTAACACGTTAGAAAGGATGGAGAGCGATCTCTTGTACGTTCCTTTGACAAGTTCAAATTCAAGTTCAAGTAGTGCATCCCATTCAACTATGGACTCTCTACCAATAGTTCCATTAAGTATATTGTCTACATCAAGTAGCAGCGAAGAATCTCTTGTTAAAATACCATTAACTTCTTCATTGATTGCTTCAGCAAGTAAAAATTGCCATTCAACTCCAGTAACGCCGTGTCAAAAGAATCATTGTCCTTCATTCTCACCTTCAGCAAGTAAACGTTACCATTCAACTCCAGTAACAGCATGCCAAAACAAGCAATGTCCATCATTCTCACCTTCTTCAGCAATATCCAGACAACACAGTCGTAAACCACTTCGAGGTGAGAATATTATAGATCAATAATTGTTATCATAGACATAAAAATTATATATATATATTATATCATTTCTTAATTTTCAGACATCAGCTTTTCTTTAATGGTAAATGGAGAACCTGAAGTCAGCTACATTGAAGAGCATTCTCTTTTATCTGTTTCTGGTCAAACAGAGCATGGTAAGATGTACACAGAAGGTAGAATTTATTTACTATAATTATATTCACCATTTCAGGAATGAATGCCTCAAATCTCTCACTTGGTATACATGAAGTTGAAATGTCTAGGTTATCAGTATTAGGCAGTGAGTGGAATTTGGATCGTGTTTTAGAGACTAACGGGTGTGGTGATGGATGTGCTGTAAACAAGCATGGACTAAGACCAATAGAAGTCTATGCTGCATATATACACTTCAAAGAACTTTCATCAAGTCGTCAAAGACAGTGGATACTTGATTACATACACACACACTCCGAATGCAGTGAAGACGCTGCTGCTTGCCATATCACCTACCTTATAAGTGGGAAAGGAGTATGTTTTAAAGTATGGCTTACAAGTCTAGATTTGAGTGCATCTCGTTTTTATGAAATACGTTCACTATACATCAAGGGCATAGTAACAATAGAACGCTCTTTTAAGAAGGATCTTCCACCAAAGTCCAAAAGAGCAATTGAGTGGATGAGAGGCTACTTCGATCTAATAGGTGATTACATGCCAGATCGTGGTATTATCAACCTACCTCAGTGCCTCAGTCGAAATCTTGTGTACGAACTACTGGTTGAAGAACTTCGTGAGAAAGGAACAACAGTATCTCTACCTCAGTTTTATAAAATATGGGATGATCAATTCACTCATGTTCATATACCTCCAGTAAGCTAATCGAGTCCTGTAATAATTTACTAAATATACCTTAAGATGTTATTTACGCAATGTATATCAATCAATTCTATAGGTTAACCGATTCACTCAGTGTGATCTGTGTAGTCTACTGCAGACACAAATGAACACCTCAAAGTCACCTGAAGAGAGAATAGATGTCAAAAAGATGCTTCTTGATCACAATAATCTTCAAAAGTGAATTGTTTATGTGTGCCTTAAATGCATACTTAATTACATCTAATATTTTTTTTTAGAAATCAAAGGGAGCGATACCATGCCATCCGAGAAGCTTCAAATTCAGACCACACTATTCTGTCCATGATTATAGATGGCATGGACCAGAATGCAACAGCACTACCACACATCATTAGAAGAAATAAAACAGCTTCTGCTATCCGATTTTTGAAGACTCACCTTACAGGGACCATTGTTCATGACTTTGGTGCTATAGGATACCTAGACCTACTCCAATGGTCGCATGACAGCAATTTAAGTATTACTGTCCTTTTGGAAGCACTTGAGACCCGACTAAAGGAGCGACAAATGTTCCCTAAAAAGCTGTACTTGCAACTAGACAACTGTGGAAGGGAGAACAAAAATCAGTATGTTCTGGCATTTTTGGCATTATTGGTGGAAGAAGAAGTTTTTGAAGAGATAGAGCTTGGATTTCTAATGAAAGGGCACACCCATGAGGACATTGACCAACTATTAAGTTGTGTTTCACGATATCTTCACAAGAAAAATGCCTTCACACTACAAGGTAAGTCTAATAATTACTTTTCTGCTTTCTATGTTATTGTTTACTTTGCCATAGCCCTGTTGCAAGCCTGTAATAATTCCACTGAGAAAATGAAACAAACTGTATATTTGAAGAGGGTGTATAATGTAAAGGATTGGCTGAAACCCTTTATCAACCCACTTCACAACCATTCCAACCCACACATTTTTCGCTTCCGTCTTAACAAAGAACATAAAGTTGAAATGCACTATAAACAGTGGCACTATACACCCTGGCTTCCTAATGAAAAGGGAATTACATTGCTCAAGGTAAAGTCAATCCTTTTTTATCATTGCTTAGTAATAATTGTCTTTTTAATGCATATAAAGGCTCACCCAGGTGGCAAGCCATCCTTAGTGCAACCAAATGAGACAAAAGTCGATATTAATGGTCTAAAACAGGACTTGCACAAATTCCCTAGAACTGGAATTCCTGAATGTGACGTTGAGTGGTGGGTGGCATTTGTGGAAGAGATGAGAAGAGAGATGGATGAGCCTGTTGCTGAAATTGAAGAGTGGGGTTTGGATAGCCTTAAAAAAATTAAACAACAAAAAACAAGTCTAGTAAGACAGCAGATAGCAGGAGTGGTACCGAGTTTTTTGAGTAATCTACACAGTGAACAGTTTAATGAAATTCCTGAAGTAGGTTCAGCAACTTTTATCATGACTGAAGTGCATGTAAATTACTTTTTCATAGGTATATGTTGGACAATACAGGCCTCGAGGAAGAAATAGGAGTGAAGCAAGTGATAGAAGACAAGAAGAAAACTGTTACAATACAAATCAGACAGTAGGAGAAGATGAAACAGTGAGCCAAACACAGCGACGTAGTCAAAGAAGGAATGAGACACATGTAGCAAATGGTGAAAGGGAACGACGACTAAACAGGAAGAGAAACAGAAAAAATACAGATGAAGGGAACAAGAATAAAAGAAGCAGACAGGGTGACCAACATGTAAATGACGAAGCTGTTAGCAATAAATCGAAACAAGTAAATACTACAGTAAGATTCCTTTTTAATATTCCAATGCACAGAATTATAATTGGTTTATTTTTTTTCCTTTCTAGGATGATTTTGTTGCATTTGTGCATCCTAAATGGAGGAGTAGGCCACTAATAGGTCAAGTCAGAGAAAAAACATCAACTACAGTTATAATACGTTGGTGGGAAGGTAGTTACAGCAGTGCTTGGAAGCCAAGCAAGCGACGTGAAGGTAGAGCGTTTGTTGAATGGGTGGAAGAAATTCCTGTCGAAAATGTTGTACTAGAAACATTCTCTTTTAATACTGATCGTAAAGGTGTAAAGCAAAAAATAGGTACATCACTCAAGGCGAAATTGAAGGCAGCTTACTGCAATGCAGAAAAATAATCAACTGAGGATAGTAAAATTATTACATTTATTATAATTATTATGTATGTTATATATAATAATACATTTATGAAATAGTTACATGTAGCTTCTTTGAAATTTGATTAATAACATAATTTAACATTGATATTAATATACCTACATGTAGTTGATATTTCAATACCCTAATTTCACTCAGGGGTTTAATATTTCAATACCTGCAATGGTTTTGATATTTCAATACCTAGTATTGAATGCTGTAATGGTCTTGATATTTCAATACCCTAATTTGACTAGGGTTTTGATATTTCTATACCTAGTACTGTCATTGTGGTTTTGATATTTCTATACCTAGTATTGAATGTCAATGATTTTGATATTTCAATACCTAGTATTGAATGTGGTAATGGTTTTGATATTTCAATACCTAGTATTGAATGTGGTAATGGTTTTGATATTTCAATACCCTAATTTCACTCAGGGGTTTAATATTTCAATACCTGCAATGGTTTTGATATTTCAATACCTAGTATTGAATGCTGTAATGGTCTTGATATTTCAATACCCTAATTTCACTAGGGTTTTGATATTTCTATACCTAGTATTGAATGTGGTAATGGTTTTGATATTTCAATACCTAGTAATTGAATGTGGTAATGGTTTTGATATTTCAATACCTAGTATTGAATTGGTAATGGTTCAATAGCCTAATTTCACTAGGGTTTTGATATTTCAATACCCTAATTTCACTCAGGGGTTTAATATTTCAATACCTGCAATGGTTTTGATATTTCAATACCTAGTATTGAATGCTGTAATGGTCTTGATATTTCAATACCCTAATTTCACTAGGGTTTTGATATTTCTATACCTAGTATTGAATGTGGTAATGGTTTTGATATTTCAATACCTAGTAATTGAATGTGGTAATGGTTTTGATATTTCAATATCTAGTATTGAATGCTGTAATGGTTTTGATATTTCAATACCTAGTATTGAATGTCAATGATTTTGATATTTCAATACCTAGTATTGAATGTGGTAATGGTTTTGATATTTCAATACCTAGTAATTGAATGTGGTAATGGTTTTGATATTTCAATACCTAGTATTGAATTGGTAATGGTTCAATAGCCTAATTTCACTAGGGTTTTGATATTTCAATACCTAGTATATAATATCGTCATGGTTTCATATTTAATCTGGCAGAAACTATTGAAGTGTTAATAATAGAATAATTTTCTTACAGAAAAGTGTCATTTCATGCAGTTAGCTTGAGAATATAATTAATTATATATGTTTGGTGCAACTCGGTTGTTTTGCAGTCATTGTCTTATAACTGAGGGTAAATAGTGTGCTTACATATAAATTTGCTTGATGAAACACAACCTGGTATATTAATGCAATTATTGTTGCATTTATGGATAGAAATATTCAGATTGTTCCATAAATGAAGAAATATAGATTCCGGATTCAAAATATAATGTGTTATTAGTGGTTAATGTGTTATTGATAAACAGTACATGACTCTTGTAAATTAGAACTTGTAAGTTTCTTTAGTATAATGTAATATATTATCTATACTCATATAGACCTATCCACATTATGATATAATTTTACCCTGTTATGTTACATGTACATGTATGTTACAATTACACATTTCATTTGATCCTATTATATCCTGGTATGACACGAGTTAATAATAATTATTATTATCATTATACTTTAATAAAAAGATATGGTATGATGAGGTGTGTGTAAGTGTTAGTTCATAATAGTTAATGATTGTTATACTGTAAAAAATGTTGTCTCAACTGTTCAATATACCTATTGCTAGTTATAATATGAACAACAATGAATGGACAGGAAAATAATAACAGCAGCTGTGATTATAATATGTAACCATTTACTAGATCATGTGATCCAGTAATAATAAGTAATATATTATACCAGTATTATACTTAATACTTTTTTATCCTAAAGTTATATCATCATAATGTACATACGTAGGTCTAATTATCAACTTTCTGCGCACCATGTGTAATGATTGATTATTGATTAAACCACACCTAAACACACCCACTTGGCACATTTTTCAATACTGATAATAGTGACCATTTATATCATAAATATATTATGTACTCCTAAACACTTGTTGGGTTGACATGTATGAATGTATTGTGATATTTGATGATCATTTTTCAGACACAATGGGTTGACAATTAAAACATATTTTGAGAATTATGAAAACCCTTGTGTGTATATAACATAACTAGTACAGTGTGTAATACAGATGTCAAACACTCCTGCATATAATTCAACAGTTTATTCTTACATGGGCTACTGTTATATATAGGTACTAACCTCCTCCATATGTATGATAGTATGACCTACCCCTGTGAGGATATATACATGTACATGAAACATGAACCTGATTATACATGTTACACTGTGTACATGTAATTGAATACTAAAGTACAAATACATGATGTATGTGAAACAATTAATAACACCTGATATTAATAACAAAACATTTTAAATCCCAATTATACACCCATTATCAAAGGGACACAAATATCATGTTTCATAATCACTTGTAGTGAGTGACACATGATAAATGTTGACAAAAAGATGACATTCGACAATTAACAGGTATATTTACAAGATAAGGAGTGAATCCATAAACCATTACATAACTACTGGAAAGGAATAACATTTCCACTTCATTTCCATGCTACATGTACAAAACAGTTATAGTATACCTCCACATGTACACATGGAATATATATTATCACTGTGATGATACAACAGTGACCACACTCTCAATAAAAATATATTCCATGTGGCACTTGTAGGTACATGTATTATATAACTATTACAAACAACACTCATATGTGACTTATGGATATGAAAATCAGTTATTTGTCAAATAATAATTTGGTCAAATGCTTACATTTAAATGTTCATTACTAGTCATTTTGAACAGGAAACTAACTAAATTTGGAATTTAGGTAGAGCAATAGTTGTTATTTACTAAACTAAAATATGTGAGTATTGTTTAATTATAATTATACATAACATGTAGAATATTATAATTATATATATTATAAACAACACCACATACTATATAACATTATTATAATAATTATTATAACATGTAGTATTGTACATATCTATTATAACCAACACCACATACTATATATAACATTATTATAACAAGTGTATAATTATAGAGAAAAAAAACATCCCTATGATTGCTTTACAAATTTATAAAAGTATCCCTATGACTGCTTTGTGGTGTCCAGCATTCAGTAATCATGGCTGACTTTATCAAGCATGAAAGATAACAGCTTATTATAGTTATTATTTTGATTATCTACTCTCCTGACCTTTCAAAGGACCTTGTAGGGGTATATTTCAGACAGAATAGCTAGCTAGTAGTTCCAGTTTCTACGTAAGCTACTTAGCTAAGGCAGCTTTCTTTCTGCTGGTCTCGAATGCGCGTTCTTTTACCACCACACCCATTAATTGACCTAGCCCACAGGAATGACGCAACTTCTTACTGGTCATAATTTTCGCCAAATCAATAGCACAGGAGTCAATAGGACCTGTTGGTAAAGTAAGATAATACATGTACATGTACATATACAATGTACATGTAGCAGAGTTTCATTTAGAAGGGGGTATTCAATAGCACAAGAGTCAATAGGACCTGTTAAGATAATAATACATGTACATGTACAATAGGGTTTCATTAGAAGGGGGGTATTCAATAGCACAAGAGTCAATAGGACCTGTTAAGATAATAATACATGTACATGTACAATAGGGTTTCATTAGAAGGGGGTATTCAATAGCACAGGAGTCAATAGGACCTGTTAAGATAATAATACATGTACATGTACAATACGGTTTCATTAGAAGGGGCGTATTCAATAGCACAGGAGTCAATAGGACCTGTTGGTAAAGTAAGATAATACATGTACATGTACATATACAATGTACATGTAGCAGAGTTTCATTTAGAACGGGGTATTCAATAGCACAGGAGTCAATAGGACCTGTTAAGATATTAATACATGTACATGTACAATAGGGTTTCATTAGAAGGGGGGTATTCAATAGCACAGGAGTCAATAGGACCTGTTGGTAAAGTAAGATAATACATGTACACGTACATACATGTATACAATGTACATGTAGCAGAGTTTCATTTAGAAGGGGGTATTCGATATAACAAGAGTCAATAGGACCTGTTAAGATATTAATACATGTACATGTACAATAGGGTTTCATTAGAAGGGGGGTATTCAATAGCACAGGAGTCAATAGGACCTGTTAAGATAATAATACATGTACATGTACAATAGGGTTTCATTAGAAGGGGGTATTCAATAGCACAGGAGTCAATAGGACCTGTTAAGATAATAATACATGTACATGTACATGTACAATAGGGTTTCATTAGAAGGGGCATATTCAACAGCACATATAATGTTGTATAAAACACAGATGTAGTAGCTTTATTGGTAAATATGTACATGTGATTAGCTACTAAAATGTAAATACAAGTAACATGTTTCCATAGTAAACATGTGTTTATGATAACAAGTATTATCTTTTGTATATGCTATCATAAATCTATCTGACAATATAGATGACATACATGTACCTATACACATGAGATGACACTCTATTAGAAATACATGTATACGGTTCCTATGGAAACTTGCTACATGTGCAGTGAATAGAAAATTGAGTACATTGTATAATAATTGTTAAATTTGTATACACACTTCAACTGTTGAACTTTTTACTTTTCTTGTGAATTAATTCCAAATTATGATATATGTCATAATAACAATTATAGACTTGTACTTCATGTAAATAAACACATGAAATAATATTAGATGTTATTATGATACTATACTACAATAGTATGATATAAACCCTACCCCTGTCAGGATATATACATGAAACATGAACCTGATTATACATGTTACACTGTGTACATGTAATTGAATACTAAAGTACAAATACATGATGTATGTGACACAATTAATAACACCTGATATTAATAACAAAACATTTTAAATCCCAATTATACACCCATTATCAAAGGGACACAAACATCATGTTTCATAAGCACTTGTAGTGAGTGACACATGATAAATGTTGACAGAATGATGACATTCTACAATTAACAGGTCTATTCTTTACAAAATAAGGAATGAATCCATAAACCATTACAAAACTTCAGGAAAGGAATAACATTTCCACTTCATTTCCATGCTACATGTACAAAACAGATATAGCATACGTACACATGTACACATGTAATATATTGATACTGTGATGACACCATACCATCAATAACAATATATTACATGTGGAGATCAGAGGTACATGTATGATATAACAATTACATACAATATCCACATACTATAATTGTAATTAACTAGTATATTAATAATTATTGTTATGCTAGTTATTAAACTATACATAAAAGTATAGTATATTAAACATATCTATTATATACAACACTCACATAATTATTATAATTACACATTCCAGATCAGTTATATTGTGACCACTTCTTTTCATGATATACTATTCAAATATATTTACACATTACTAATAATAGTATAGTTACTATACCTCATGAAGATATTATAATTATGTAAATTAATTTTATGTATTAACTATTATATTTATTATCATAGGTACTGATATACCAGCCTGGTATATCCCTCCTGAGACTCAGTCCCCACACCTCCTCCCTCCATGTGCAATTACAATGTTCAACTACAATGAACACAAGAGAGTTGGTGATGAGTGGTATAGTATACCTTTTTACTCCACAACAAATGGATTTAAATTATTATTAGAGGTTGACGCTAATGGGTTTGGTTCTGGAAAAGATACACACCTAAGTGTAGGTGTACGTCTCATGAAGGGGGAGTATGATGAGACTTTGAACTGGCCATTGAATAGTGAGATTACTATTCAATTGCTAAACTGGAGGGAGGATAAGGCACATGTGGAAACGATCGTTGACCACTACAATGCACCAATAGCATATCGTACAAGAGTAACAGATGGAGAGACAGCACCAGGTGCAGTGGTTAAACCTGAAGTCATTCCTCACAAGGATTTAGAGTATAATGCTGATAACAACACAGAATACCTTCATAACGACACACTATGTTTCAGAGTGTCTAAAGTTATCATACATACAGGTAATAAAACACATTGTATATTATATAACATTACATACATGTATACATATAGACCCTTTGTAGTAACATGATATTATCTATATCAATTATTATTATGTTATGTAACTGATATTATAATAATAATGTCACCTCTCATGATTACTATTTAGAACAGGTTCATCTACTCCTGTTTTGTCTACTCACATTTCATCTACTTGTAATTCATGTATTATCATTAATTTTAATATAATTATAAGCAGAATAATCTCACAAACTTTAATCCTCTCTCTCTAAACCTTGTGTATCAGCTGGGATACAGATACATCTCTCTAGATACTGTCTTGTACACATAATAACTCAACCAGACTCATATATAATTTATAAATGGAAATTAATTAGTAGATGAAATGTGATTATATGAAACAGGAGTACATGAATCAGGACAATATTATGATTACATGTAACATCAGGAAGAGATTTATAATATTATAATTAGTGATGTACAGATAATTGGATTGTAATTAGTGATAATTATAATTATAAGAGAAGAACATGAAATTTACAAGTTGATATTTACATATTTGACATGATTCATTGTTTTATATTTAATACACACACTTTATGTAATATAAATTGTATCAACACAAATTACACAAACCATTTTGTTTCTTACACATAATTGTTATATACATCATGTGATTAATTAAACACATACTCATTATCTATTATACTTGATATTGACTTGTTGTGTTCTATCTACTCCTGTTTTGTCTACTTCTGGTCTGTACATTACCATTTCATTTATAATTAACAATGAACCCAAAAAGCTTATCTAATTCCTAACTACCAATGTGATTTAATTTTGCGTATTGTACATGTAAAATCAAACCACTGTGTCTATAATCCAGGCAATAAGACAGGAATGTTTGCAATTAAATCATTTCAGTTATAGTCCACCTCGACTAGCTATCAAGATGTATGTATGATTCCTTTATGAGCTTAAGTGTGATTATAAGTTTGATTGGAATGACCAAATTCAATTATCAATTCTAGAAAAATCATATATTTTCAATTGATCCTGTTACCAGGACTATAGATATAGATATTAAATATGTACTTTTGATATTCAATATCCTCTCCTTAAACTATCATGATTCTGTCATTTTGTATATATAGGAAACTAACAAAATTTGAAGTACACTTATTAGTCTTCTGATATAATAACAGAATAGTAAACATTTAAAGAGAGGACATTACTTCACTAATTGAATAATGAAAGTACCTATTTTATAAGAATAGATCACATTTGATGATATATATGAAATGAATCTACAGTAATTAGTAGATGAAACACTAATAGATGAACTAGTAGTATTATATTTACATGTATGAAAATCATTTCTTGTTATATATAATAGTAATGATCGATGTTACTAGTAAATATCACAAGTTACATGTACTTGTAGATAAGAGTATTAATATACAACATCTGTTCATATGACATACATATGTTATTACACAGTCTCATTCCCATACACTCATGTCATACATGTACATGTAAGTATATTTAAAACCAAACCACTGTGTCTATAGTCCAGGCAACAAGACTGGAATGTTTAAAAAACAACAGTGTCTATAGTCCAGGTAATCAGACTAGAAGAGTGTTTGCTTTTAAACTATTTCAGTTATAAGCCACCTCCAGTGGCTATCATTGGAATGACCAAATTCAATAATCAATTCCAGAAAAGATATATATTCATTGTTGCCTGGATCCTAAGAGAAGACATCTCAGTTGTATCCTGTTACCAGGACTATAGATATAGTGAATCATTACCACACAGTGATCAAGACTGGAAACGTTTAGGCTTAATGTACATATACATGTATACCAAATACAAGATGTAACTAATCACATACTTTTGTTATTACGTAAAATTAAAAGATTTAGTACCTAAAATGAGAAGTTTACATACCACACACCTACCTGTCAATTTTTCTGTCAGGAAAATGACATATTAAGGGAGAGCCTCACTGATACATAACATTTGCTTAACAGTAAACTAAAGGATATAAGAATACCATTAAGTCATTGGAAAACACTGTACATGTACATGTACATGTATACATGTATGTACATGTAATGGTTTCATATGAACTAATACTTGTACTTGATATAAACATTTGACATACCTAGTGCTTTAGAAGGAGATGAGTAAAACCATTAGAAGAACGAACAGGAAGTTTCAATAAAACAGCATTCCCTGTTCAGTGGCGGATCTAGTAGGGTTTCTTTGGTTTCCATGGAAACCCCCTTTCAAATTTTAAAAGTTGTGTTTTTATCAAGTCCATGTGCCACGCCCACCAGCATGTTGTAATAACAAACAGTAGTAGTAGGAGCATTCCTTCTAAGAGAAGACAGTAAAGATGGTAAATAGATAACTAACTATATACCTATAATTATACTACATGTGTACTTCAGGAGAATATTATGATTACAAATATATCCCTATAACACAAGATATACACATGCAATTATACTATAGTACAGATGTGTATAGTAACACACAGAAGCTCTGTATCTTATCCTATGTCAATATTGTTGTGGATATAAATGTTGGCATTCACAATTATTTTTATTACATGTATAATATATTCATCATGACTATTAAGATTCATTAGATATCTAGTCATAACTCATTCAGACATTATGAGTTATGAAATCTGTTATAACTGACTGTTAAATGAACCTGGATAGACACATTAATAGTCTGTGTAGCAGGAAAATAACATCACCTGTTACCTTACAAATGTATTAGTCTCATTAACATGGTAGGCTACAGACAATTTTGTGCAGCAAAGTCATGACAAGAATTGTTAGATTCAGTATTTGAAAGACAAGACTTCATCTTTCAGGAGCTATATCTTCTCACCATTGCTTTTATTGCTGTAGCAGTACTACTGAATTTATATTTTAGAAGCGCGTAATTTAGTATGACATCATCATCCATAGTACATGTATATATTATATGAACCATACCTACAATTTCCTCTGATATGAGCAACCATTTTGATCCAGGTACCAGGTAGTATTTCCCTGAAGTATGTTCCTTATAAAATCAGGAGACAGATATCTATAGAGATAACAAATGATAATTACATCATAATTATATTCATAGTCATGTTTATACATTGTCTTGTAGTTTACAGTTAGCTAATGAATAATGTGATAACTTCATATATAATAGTTTTATACTATAGTATATTACAAGACATGTAGTGATTTAATAATAAGAATACTGGTTATGATTATGATCATCACATTATGTAATTATTATAATCATTAATATAATTTAATAGGTTTAGTTTTGATTATAATATGTTACTATACTAATATGAATGATTTATCATTACATGTGTATAATTACATTTATATTCAGTGAAATGTACTCTTCACTATTCACTGAACTGATTGAAATATATTTATACTACACTCAGTGTTTATTAATATACACAACTATCAGTTGTAGGATGGATCACATGTTTTGTGTTAGTAATCTCATTCAATACAACCACACTATGATGAACATTTGTATTTGAACACAACCAACATTTGTCCTTCTATCATAATGATAATAATATTCTATAAGACTATGTACTAGGACTGGAATGAATATCCATTCTATCTGAATATTCATTTAATTACTATATATCTGAATGGATTTTTAATGTTAGGATATTCATTATATATCTGCACATAAACTGAACTAGTCAAATCAATAATTATAATAAAATAATGATAGATGATGATTGTGTTCATATTTCTTATCTTGTATAGTACTGAACAGATAATATAAACACTAAGTCTGTTAGTTAGTAGTTACTTAAATCAATATAATGAGGTAATACATTACTTTACATTATAAATATGAATATCCAGACACTAAAAATATCAAAAGTATGATTCATTCATGATATAACACTAGATGATATAAAATATAATAATATATTTATATCATCTTGTGATATATACATCATAATTATCTAGTTCCTAGTATAAAGAACATGAAATATCATAATGTGATATATTATAATTTAGTACTCATCACATTATAATAACATGTTTACATTATTATATTAGTGATAATACTTGATATTATATTAATATAGAAACACTACATGAGTCTTGTAAACATGTAATATAACTTGTAAATATATTCAGTACACTATAAACAACATGTACTAGTGACATAATCAAATTCCAATCATTTCACATCTTTGTTGATATTGAAAAGCCTACTAGTATAGGAGTCAATACCTGTTAGATTTACTATCAAATTATTAATAATTTATTTATTATTTATTATATTGCAGGTCAAGATGTACCTAGTTGGTATATTCCTACACCTGTAACTGAGTTCCCTTATCTCCTCCCTCTCACTATGTACAACTTTAGTGAGCACAAGAGAGTAGATGATCAGTGCTATAGTCAACCATTCTATACTGGACCCAGTGGATACAAACTAGAGTTACGAGTTTATCCTAATGGTTACGGTAGTAGTACAGGTACACATGTAGGTGTGGGTGTGGTGCTCATGAAAGGTGAATATGACGAGAGCTTAAAATGGCCTTTCAATAGTGAGATTACTATTCAACTACTCAATTGGAGGGAGGATAAGGGACATGTGGAGAAGACTATCGACCATTACAATGCACCATTAGAATCTCGTACAAGAGTCACACAAGGAGACACAGCTCCTAGTGTAAGGGGTGAACCTGACTTCATATCACACAGTGATTTAGAATACAATGCTAATTATAACACTGAATATATTAATAGTGATAAATTGTGTTTTGTAATATCTAAAATTATTATACATTAATAATATAAACAATAGTTATATAATTATTAGTTACATGTAATACAAGTAGTTTACTATATATTTTAGATGAAAATACAGTATTTTATATTATATTAGTTTGTTGTTATGGTACATGTATATTAGTACATTTAATATTTTAATAAAAAGTTATTAACATTATTTAATAATGGGAACTACAGTTTATGTAGGAACACATATTCCACACATGAATAAAATAAAATTCATGAAATAAATGGAGGACTCATGAGATATGCAACATTTTAAAGAAAAGAAGATATAATTATTGAGAAAAAGTATCCCTACGATTGCTTTGCAGTGACTATAAATCAATCATGCATGCACTAGTGTCCCTTTATGCATACTATGAAAACTATGGCCTGAACAATGCATAATTGAAGTCTACAGATCTTTGATGAAACTGAAGTACTCCTTTAATACTCTAATCTTAGACATTGCTGATGACTCTCTCATGTCTGAAACTCAACAACTCATTATAATTACTTGCTTTTCTTACTCGTTTAATATTCTTACATGATTTTTATACTGTTTCTCTGATATATCAGAAAGTACGGTAGTACTCTCTATGTAGGGATGGCACGGAAAAAAAATGGCCGCCCATGCATTTCAATTGCAAGTGATGAGCTGAAATCTCTGGTAATATATACACATAAGTTTCTATACACACATGCCTGTTTATATCTAGTGTTTTTATGACTACCAATACCTTCTAGATGGCCGAAGATTATTGTTAAGGTAGAGAACCGGCGAGTGGCAAAACTGGCAAAATCTTCATCATATTAATATTTTCCAGACAAATCATTTTTTTGTTTGTTGACCTATCACGATGATTCTAGCACCATTCCCGTCGCATTTATAGTAAAATTCTGGTCGTAAAGTATCGAGATGATATCTTCAGATACTATGAAAGAAGACAGTCTCAACGACTACAAAGATTTGATCTGGAATTGGACGCCATTTTCCTAAGTGGAATTTAATTACGCATGCGCATTTGTATACTCGTAACATGGAAGCTGAAAAGGTGGAAGTGTTTGGCATTGTAATAACATTTGTGAGTTTGTGAGCAAATACTAATAATGAATATAATAATTATTAATATTAAAGCAATTGTATAATAATATTGTATACTATGATAAGCATTGGAATACTGAATGGTTGACACAGTGACTGACACTACTTCTTGTAGGACTGCAGACAGTGATGTAAGTGAATAGAGAATATACATCATCTGTAAGTGAAAGAGAATGATAATCAATACATAAACAAAAGACTGACCTTCATTGATGAACAAATTTTAATGCATTTTTGATTGCATGATTTCATAATGATATATAGTATTTCTGCAATCTACAAAAAAACATTCACATCGTTTAGAAAAAAATCAATGAAAACAAGAATAATAAAAAACATTTTCAATAAAAATGAAAGAAGATGTAGGGATGTCAAAACCCAAAAAGCAAGCAAACAAGGTTGGGAAGCTAACTTAGGACCCAAAATTAAACAAACCACTTCCATATAACCCTACATAATTACAGCTCTTTGTACAGAGGTGTAAGCACTTATGTAGGGTTATATGGAAGTGGTTTGTTTAATTTTGGGTCCTAAGTTAGCTTCCCAACCTTGTTTGCTTGCTTTTTGGGTTTTGACATCCCTACATCTTCTTTCATTTTTATTGAAAATGTTTTTTATTATTCTTGTACAATAGGTATTAGTATTAGGTGCTATTTTACATTCTCCTGCTAGTCTGAGGCTCAAGAGTGAGTTCTTTCACATGCCATGCCTAGTAATTAGCTAGTCCCCATAATGATGTAATGTTGCAACTTCCTTAACTATGTTCACATATGTATGTGTAGTCACAAACATTTAACAGTTCAAAACTGTTGGAAGCCATCTCTATGAGTCATAAATAGACATTTAAAATGTGAATGCAATATAATTTTAAACTCAAACACTCATTGTCTGAATATGTCTTATTAGTTTTGATGTATTCAACACCATTTTTTGGATTCTACTACTACAGTCAATTGACAATATTTTAAACTTCATTTACTGAAATATAATATCATATTTCATATATATAATTATATTATGTAATGAGTAATCAGTGACTGTTTACTGGTAGATTTTCTCAGACAAGATAATATTTTTTTTGTGTGTATTACACTATCAGAATATATAAGTTGCTTTGATATTAACATTAACAGTTTAGTTATACCTGAGAAAATATCTATTAACAGTCACTTGACACACTCACTACCTTTATGATGATGTATATCCTGTTTTAAAAGTCAGATGTATTCAATAAGTATGTTTATTCATCTCATCCAGATTATATAAACACATAATTTGGTACAACATTGAATATAGTTTAAAATATAGACATATTATCATTCTCTTTTACTTACAGATGATGTATATTCTCTATTTCACTTACATGCAGCACTGTCTGCCATCCTACAAGAAGTAGTGTCAGTCACTGTGTCAACCATTCAGTATTCCAATGCTTATCATAGTATACAATATTATTATACAATGGCTTTAATATTAATAATTATTATATAAGAATGTATTTGGTCACAAATTTTATCACTATATATGCCAATGCAACAAGCATTTCAGCTTCCATGTGCCGAGTAAACGAATGCGGATGCGTAATTAAATTCCACTTAGGAAAATGGCGTCCAATTCGAGATCAAATCTTTGTAGTCGTTGAGACTGTCTTCTTTCATCTGTAGATATCATCTCGATACGTGTAGACCAGAATTTTACTATAAATGCGACTGGAATGGTGCTAGAATCATTGTGATATTTCAACAAACAAAAAAATGATTTGTCTGAAAATAATAATAATAATATGATGAAGATTTTGCCGGTTCTCTACCTTAGCGACAATGTTTGGCCATCTAGAAGGTGTTGGTAGTCATAAAAACACTAGATATGAATAGGTATGTGTGTATTTCTATATATTACCAGAGATTTCAGCTCATCACTTGCAATTGAAATGTGTGGGCGTCCATTTTTTTTGGTGCCATCCCTACATAGAGAGTACTATCGTACTCTCTGATACTCATTATATATCCAAACATCTCTCTATTATAGATATTGTATAGTGTAAAGAATAATAACAAGATATATTGAGAAAAACATATCCCTATAATTGCTTTGTGATTACTAAGTATGAATCATTGCTGATGGCACTAGTGTCTCTACCTTTCTATGTACTAAAAAACTAGGACCCAAAGAAGTAAGTGTAATTGCAGTCTTAAGCACACAGATCTCTGTTTCTCTGCTATATACAACAATTATTAGCAGTTTTACATTCTTCCTGAATCCTCCTGCACATACTCTTTCACATACCAATTGAACGAGGTCCCAGGAATGATGTAACTTCCTTAACTACTTATACAATGAATACTCACGTAAATGATACGAACATAAATGTAAATTAATTATACGATGCAGGAAGCAATTACAGGAATAGCCCTAAGACCCATAATAATTAATATCATAATGTCACTATAATTATGTAGAGTTTAATGTTGTAGTATAGTAGTTCAGTTATATAATTATTATAATTATTATTATACTAACTTGAGATTATATTATGTATTACTGAACAAAAAAGCATTATGTAATCATGACTTACTTCTTCAGACAATCTTCTTCCCAAGTTGAAGTCCCAGCTCACCTCTGCCACCAAATACTGATGATATTCTACTCAAAACGGTTCACGTTACTATATTATCTGGATGACAGTCATAGCTCTCTTATCGATATTACTTGTTCTGCACCTCCTGGAAGGGTAATTCTAGCTTCATAAGATGGCACCTCCATTGGGGTAGAGAGGACAGGAGAGAGAACCAAAGTAACAAGAACAGCAGGAACATGCTTGCGATCCTTACATCAAACGTATACTGACGTCACACCCGCCTTAGGTCGAATTCTTCTAGTTCTATATATATAGTTCTGCAGTAATAATAGGGTGGGGCTGGATAATTGCCACCATACACTAGGCAACAGTGTTGCTGCAGCAATGTTGTCCAGTGTATGTTTAAATGTTGCCTATTGCAGGCAAACAGCAACGTGTTGCCAGAAAATAGAGCAAGTCCCTATTTCTTGTTGCCAGAAAGATCAAGGGAATAAAGACCACCATACATTAGGCAACATTTCAGTAACACTATAGCTGTTGTGTCATGTTGCTGGCAACAATGTTGCCTATTGTATGGTGGCCTTAATGTATACGTTGATTAAGCGAATGTTTGGAGTTTGAAACATGTACTACAATCACTACATCAGTTGCAGACCCAAATTTAGGATTTATAATTTTTATCATTTCTGCCAACTAAATCAAATTCAAAGGAAATTGATAACTGAAGATTTATGACATCAATCACTAAAATTTTAAATGCATGATTGAGTTACTGGAGAGATTCTAAATGCAACACAAAAACGTTAGCACAGCTTCAACTCCTTTTTCAACAGATAAGTGCAGGAAAGTGGTTTCTGCTCGTGCTTTTGACCACATGAGAAGTTTGGAGAAAGCATGCTATTATGCTGAAGTTTTGTGTTATGTCCAATGGTAGTAGACATATACTTTGCTGCCTGGGTGGGCAATCTTTTTGTTGTATACGCCATTTTGAATGACTTCCAGTGAGCTGTTTGTTATATGATTTTCTACTCTTCTTTCCTGTTACATTCTTCCTTGGTTACTAAGTTTGATCTCGTTTTGGTAGTTTAATGGCAAAGAAATGGCATCAGGTATACATGCAACGCAGTTGTATTGTTCCCCTACTTTTTTGCATCATTTCAACCTGTACAGGTAACACAAATCGTACATATGATGACCTACTTGAAGTGTCAGAGGATTGTTCACACTATGAATGTGTGCCAAATTACAGCATGCTTATCTTCATGTGATTATTAGGATGTCAGAAGCAGTGGTATAACACGGTAAAATGTATTGCTGCACCAACAAGGCCATCTGTAAGAGGTGAAAGTAAGCTTTGAGGCTCACCCCTCGTATTTTACTGAAGTAAAGAATGGATTCCTCGAATTAGAAACGCTGGAGGTAAGTATGTCATTAAACATGCTCATCAACAAAAATGGCCATTAGAAAATTTTATGTTGCCATTGACGTGCATTTATAAACAAGAAGTTTCTGCTCTGATAATGCTCACTGAATTATTGAAAGGCTTGCAACATCAATTCTCAGTGGTGAGCTTTGGCTTAGGGGAACATCAAGTGAAAGCAATGCAAGTTGAAGGAAAAGAATGTACTGAACAAGTTCAGAAGTTGACAATACATTTGAGAGCGGTGAAATTGGGGGTAATGTGATGAAATGAAAAAGCAAGCACGAGATCTCGAAAAAGGTGGACTGATCTCTGCAGGTAGGAGGTCTACCTGCAGAGATCAGTTTAGCTTTTCAGTTATCTAATATAGATCAGTTATCTAAAGCATTGCCTTTTTGTTCAAAAAGAAATATCTACCATTACAGCTGCATCGTCCATCATTTGACATTTTTGATGAATGATTTAGCAATAAAACAAAAGGTGGTGGTAAGCAATACTTGACAACGACTTGAAAGTTGCATTATATTTTATTAGCAGAACAGATTCCACTTGCTAAAATATGTAGTACTATCAAGGCAGTTCTGAAATGTTTCCTTCCTGCTAACTTGGATGATAAAGATCTGAAAACACCAACCATGGCACAATATAAACGAAACATTACTGAAGCACATCTTCTTTGGAAGAATTTGAAGATTTTATATCAGTTAAAATAGAGAGGAAAGATGGATAAGCAAACAGATTGGTTGTGTTTTTGAAGGACAGGATGACAGAAAGAGACCATATCTGTAGAGAAAGTTTGCAGCCTCTAACACACAAATCATCAAAAATCAATCACCATACATACACTGGATGATGCTTTATCTATGGTTACAGACATGGTAAGCAATGGTGTTACTGCCAACTAAAATGTCTGCCTGCATTGATTTGTTTGTTGAGTCAGAGACAAATTATGAAAGAGAGGATTCCATATCCAAAATCACTGTGGTGCCTACATTTTTACTACATTTGCCTATATACTGTTCGACTACTCCATCTAATTTTCCTTCACTCTAACTTCTTTGTACCTTCAGCAATCAACTCCTTAAACTCATTCGACTCAGTCATACATCTTATCTGAGTTGTATAATTTTGGTGATAATAATAATAATAATAATAATTAGTCACGAAAATAGAATATTTAGCAACTAGTTGTGTAATAGCTGTGAGATAGACATTACTCCCTCTTTAACTTTTAAATTTCGGGCTGGAAACTAAAATATGAAATTTGAATAAGAGAATATTTTGTAAATTTATATTTTGAGTGTTTGAAACATAGATTTCAATTGTTACTAAAGTGTTTCAAGGAAGAGAGGTATCAGAAAATATACTTTGAGAATTTACCTTCATCAGTAAAATTATTACTACTGATGTTCTCTCGTGAACTCCTTCTTCAAGAGAGTGTTAGTTATCCCTTCACTATTATCAGGAGACCATTTAGCTATGTGTTTCTGAGTTGTGTCATCTGGCTGATATCTCTCTATCACTGCATCATCATGACACTGATGGTTATAGTCTTTGAAAATATTTTCCCAGATAGTTGATTAACAGCACCCACACTCTGAAATCTGTAGGGATAACACAATCCCCACACTAAAAAAACTATTATAAGGATAAGGTATCCCTTTTCATAATCTGGAACAAATGCATCATTTCAATAATAATTATAGTAACAATTTAATACAGAGATGATTTAATTTGGAAGCGTTGTAGCTAGATAATTAATTTTTTCCAAATTCTAAGTATTGCATCCTATGGATTACTGTGTTACCCGTACTTATACACTAACTACTAGGAGACTTTCTTCAGCTGAATTACATTCTTTACTTCATTTTTGCATGATTTAATTATTATCAAGTTATTGTCTTTTTTAACTAAATCTTGTAACATGTTATAAGTATTCATAGTTTCTTAATTTCAGTGTATATCACATTACTTGTAGAATGGTGTTTGCAACTGCAATTAACGTATGAATGTGTTTTAAATTTAATTTACACACACATTCATTTTGAGTACAATTGGTGTTACAGGCAGGGGTTGATTGTACCATAACTTGGATCAACTAATATGGTATGATCAAAACCCACTATGTCACAATCTTGTGGTGTGAACCAGGCATGGGTGTTATAGTTTTATCCTAAGTGCAGCGTCGTATGTTGTTCCTGAACTTGGAATTGAATGTTTTTTTTTGTATGTGTGTAAGCACAACATTTGTGATTTGAACAATATAGGATTGGGAGTTTCAACTTTGATCCACAGAGCAGGACCATAACTTTGACATTTTGACTTGAATTTGGGATTAGGTGTTCTAAGTTCAGGGTTATATGTTCATCCATGTGCATTGGATTTTTTACTAATAACTATTGCCCAGTATAGCCACATCATATATAGTGTATATTATAATTTATATAATAATTATAACTCATTTAAATTACTGCATACAAAAAACACCGATATGGATCAATATGCATTTGGAGCAATGTATTCAAAATATTCACATTTTAATTTGTTTTCTAGATTTCTAGTACTAATTAATAAAATTTAGGTTTGCATGATGAAAGTGCTTCTCTGATTCAGTTTCTGCTTATTGTATTGTTTTTCAAATGCATTTGCAAGTTAATTAAATATGTACTACACGCACATATATACATGGGTTATTCAAATATATTATGTGGTAAAACATACGATACCAAACACACAAAAAAGCACAGGATCTTTTTGCCTTGTTATATTTTGTAGAAGGAATTGCACTGATCCATTATTGCTTGATTGAATACATGCACTCACCATGAAAGTTAAAATTAGCTTTATAATTTTAATACTCTTGATTACTGTTTGGGCATCTGGGCATACTCTTAAAAACTCGAGTTTACTATTTATCATATGGATTAAAACATAATTAAAGATGTGATATTCACCACTAACATATATTAGCTATATTCTTGGTCACAATGGCAACTAGAGCAGGTAATAACCACTGCATACATATATAGCTCCTGGTCCGGGTTAGCTCCATCCAGTACCTGCCTCCTTTGCAATCAGGTGTTATATTGGGTGGGGCTGGAAACTGGTCTTGAAGGTTGAATGTCACTCTGACTTCATGTATTCAGTACATACATAGTATTAACACCAAAATTAATAATAAAAAATAATATGAAAAAACAGAGATCAATATTAAATTTTACAACGGGTGTGAAAGTTGTCAGTTCTTTTTTGCAACTCTGCTTGAAATAAGTGGGAAGTATCATAACATGAAATAGAGAGAGAGAGAGTATAATAATTATTGTGGTAGGTATATATATAATTATAAGTGTGTGTTAATATATGTGTGAGGATGTGTGTTTCATATCACATACAGAGGAGTGGAGATGTTTTCCCTGGAAAATCACATTCACCACACTCAAAAGATGACATGTGTACAAAATCTACAGTGACTATTGTGTACTCCATAGTAATTAATCTAACACACAGGTAGATAGAGACAGAAAGTGGGTAAATACCAGCGTTTTCCGCAAAGCGCATTTAGCGTGTTCTCTGCATGCTTTAAATACTAACAGGAAGTGGGTGTGGTGATAACATGCCTTCAATTAATTAATTATTGTTCCGTGTAAGCGTGAGTTTTCACTGACTACTGTACTTAATACTCGCTTTTGTTTTTTCCTGCAACTAACAAAGAATGATTTTGATTATGGCTTTAACTTAACAACTTTCAGAAGACGTCTGGTAGCAAAAGAGTTCACTGAAACACAGCTCATCTTACTTGAAGCCTATCGCTGTCGAATCACAGCTTGAAATGAAGTATAATTGAAGTAGTGGCTGCTACAACTTCGATCTGGCTCTAAGTTTTCAGCAGCTGTCAATTTCTAGCTCTACCAATTTATTTTATCCACGTGATTGAAGCTGTTTTCAAGTCTGGATTGTACCACTGCACTTGTAATCTATATAGTAGGAAATGGAGTGTAAGTTATAATGCACACACACACACACACACAAATATTAGAATAATTGTAATTTTTTATTATATTCAAATATTGTCTGCAGTTATTTCCTTATCAGTGACTGAATCATTCTCAAGTTGTTTCCTAAATCACACTGTATATGTATAGTCACATATACACACATGTACTACTGTATATGTATAGTCACATATACACACATGTACTACTGTATATGTATAGTCACATATACACACATGTACTACTGCATGTATAGTCACATATACACACATGTACTACTGTATATGTATAGTCACATACACACACATGTGCTACTGTATATGTATAGTCACATAAACACACATGTACTACTGTATATGTATAGTCACATACACACACATGTGCTACTGCATATGTATAGTCACATATACACACATGTGCTACTGCATATGTATAGTCACATACACACACACATGTGCTATTGTATATGCATAGTCACATACACACACATGTACTACTGCATATGCATAGTCACATACACACACACACACACATGGTTTGAGAGTGCTTCCCCAGGAATTTTTATAAATTTAGGCTTTATGAGGTTGCTTCTGGTGGCTTTTGGAGCTCCAAAAGGCTTGTAGCAGAGATGTTATTGTATGTTGAAATACATTTGGTCTGAAATCTAGCAGGGGGTACATGTAACTTTAGTTAGGGGAGATATCCCCCCTTCACCCCGCTGTATGAAATCCTACATGTGCCACAGGGAAAGTACATGAGTATATATTTTAAATATTTCAAAATGGTATAGAATTTAGGATAAATGTACAAATTTATAAATAATTGATAGTGTAGATTTTGATAAATATACAAAGTTACAAACCTTTATTTGTGTAGTACATATTAGAAGATGAGGCCATTCCCTCTATATTTTAAATTTTGACTTTCTATAAGAAACTAAGTAATATTTGTTTAAAAAATATTAATAATTAATTATAACTACAACAATAATAGATGAAGCATTATATACCATTGTTAGGAACATTCATAATAATGAAAAGTTTGTTAAAATATTGGATGGTTATTGTATTGCTTTAAACAGAGTCTCAATTTATAATACATGTATATAATGTATACAATGTATATGGAGATACACATGGAGATCTACATATTGTGCCCCAAGTATGAATGCATGTACATGTATATATAGTTTATAGGTATACCTATTCAATGTATATGCATACATTGTATACTGTACATGACACGTGTACATGACATATGAACATGTACATGACATATGAACATGTACATAAAGTGTACATAATGAGTGTACAGTACCCTTGTAAATGTACATGTACATAAAGTGTACAGTACACTTGTAAATGTACATGTACATAAAGTGTACATAATGAGTGTACAGTACCCTTGTAAATGTACATGTACATAAAGTTTACAGTACACTTGTAAATGTAAATGTACATAAAGTGTACATAATGAGTGTACAGTACCCTTGTAAATGTACATGTACATAAAGTGTACAGTACACTTGTAAATGTACATGTACATAAACTGTACATAATGAGTGTACAGTACACTTGTAAATGTACATGTACATAAAGTGTACATAATGAGTGTACAGTACACTTGTAAATGTACATGTACATAAAGTGTACATAATGAGTGTACAGTACACATGTAAATGTACATGTATATAAAGTGTACATAATGAGTGTACAGTACACTTGTAAATGTACATGTACATAAAGTGTACATAATGAGTGTACAGTACCCTTGTAAATGTACATGTACATAAAGTGTACAGTACACTTGTAAATGTACATGTACATAAACTGTACATAATGAGTGTACAGCTAGTACACTTGTAAATGTACATGTACATAAAGTGTACATAATGAGTGTACAGTACATTTGTAAATGTACATGTATATAAAGTGTACATAATGAGTGTACAGTACACTTGTAAATGTACATGTACATAAAGTGTACATAATGAGTGTACAGTACACATGTAAATGTACATGTATATAAAGTGTACATAATGAGTATACAGTACACTTGTAAATGTACATGTGTTCATAATGAGAGTACAGTACACTTGTAAATGTACATGTACATAAAGTGTACATAATGAGTGTACAGTACATAATGAGTATACAGTACACTTGTAAATGTACATGTACATAAAGTGTACATAATGAGTGTACAGTACACTTGTAAATGTACATGTACATAAAGTGTACATAATGAGTGTACAGTACACTTGTAAATGTACATGTACATAAAGTGTACATAATGAGTGTACAGTACATAATGAGTATACAGTACACTTGTAAATGTACATGTACATAAAGTGTACATAATGAGTGTACAGTACACTTGTAAATGTACATGTACATAAAAAGTACATAATGAGTGTACAGTACATTTGTAAATGTACATGTACATAAAGTGTACATAATGAGTGTATAGTACACTTGTAAATGTACATAAAGTGTACATAATGAGTGTACAGTACACTTGTAAATGTACATGTACATAAAGTGTACATAATGAGTGTACAGTACACTTGTAAATGTACATAAAGTGTACATAATGAGTGTACAGTACATTTGTAAATGTATACATGTACATAAAGTGTACATAATGAGTGTACAGAACATTTGTAAATGTACATGTACATAAAGTGTACATAATGAGTGTACAGTACACTTGTAAATGTACATAAAGTGTACATAATGAGTGTACAGTACATTTGTAAATGTACATGTACATAAAGACTAGATGTATACTGAACATGTACATGTAAATCTATATAGGGTAGTAGGATTAAATATTGATATATTACAGTACATAATTATCAGATGTAACTTAAAAGGCACATTCGTGTCAAACACGCGTATTAGTATATGTTTATAAAAAGATATAATGTCTCATAAGGAATTAGGGGCTGATGAAGCTATGATGAAATTTTACCAATTGTTTACATTATTAAAATGATTAAAATTTGTGGGGAGGCATTTAACAACTGGTTTTGGGGGGCTCTATAACCATTACATTTTATATAATTCAAGATTCCAACTTATTTTGGTAAAAAATAAGTACCTAATTGTGTTACAATGGTCACTTCATTTACTATATAAACATCAAAGTCTAACACTACAATTTATAGTATCAACTCAAACCCAGACTTTTATACCTCTTTTGATTGGCTTCTTTTTCATGTATTGTTTGAATGATGACCTTACGTTTTACATTTTACTTCTGTGACTTTCTTTAGTGGTATTGAAGCTACATGTATATAACTAATACATTCCAAGAGTTCATCTATTTATCTTCTCCTGATTTCATGAAGAAGCTACTGGAGAAGAGGTTATATACATGTAGGAATACCAGATATTATCACTAAAGCACATGTTTGTAATAATATATTTGTACAAGTAATGTAGCATAATATTCAGATTTCCATTACTTACCTCAACAGGAGATCTGGAGAGGTATATTATCCAATAATGTAATAACCTCATCATAATTGTCAGGATAGACGAGAGATTAATTTATGTTGTTACGTCAACAAATGCACCATCTACAAAATCATGAATATACATATATCATGAATAGAACCAGATGGAAATATAATAATGATTCACAACTGCTAAATATATTTGTATACAATCAATTTATTAGATGAGTGCATAAAGCAGACCAACTATATATGAGAGTATTACCTAAGGATCAGTGATATATCAGTATTTAGATATCAATACAGTAAAATGATATGATAAATCATTTCGCTGAATGCATATCGAAATATTGAAATACATTGTACAATGTTAATCAAATAATATACATGTACATGTACATGTACATGCCACTAATGGTTAACTGAAATAGTATTTAGCAGTGTTTGTTAGGCTTTTGTAGGTAGCAATTGAGTTAGTAAACAGAGGTACATGTAGATATCTATTTCTTCAACAGAAGGTGCTACATTTATGTGCCGATCAGTATTACTGTTGTTGTACAATATGCTATAAAAAGGCAGTTTTTAGATAGATCTAGTTTTGTAGTTGTCTGGATGAGTTGTTGATAGTGTTTCAGGTACTGTTTGATAGATCTAGTATTGTAGTAGTCTGAATGAGTTGTTGATAGTGTTTCAGGTACTGTTTGATAGATCTAGTATTGTAGTAGTCTGAATGAGTTGTTGATAGTGTTTCAGGTACTGTTTGATAGATCTAGTATTGTAGTAGTCTGAATGAGTTGTTGATAGTGTTTCAGGTACTGTTTGATAGATCTAGTATTGTAGTAGTCTGAATGAGTTGTTGATAGTGTTTCAGGTACTGTTTGATAGATCTAGTATTGTAGTAGTCTGAATGAGTTGTTGATAGTGTTTCAGGTACTGTTTGATAGATCTAGTTTTGTAGTTGTCTGGATGAGTTGTTGATAGTGTTTCAGGTACTGTTTGATAGATCTAGTATTGTAGTAGTCTGAATGAGTTGTTGATAGTGTTTCAGGTACTGTTTGATAGATCTAGTTTTGTAGTTGTCTGGATGAGTTGTTGATAGTGTTTCAGGTACTGTTTGATAGATCTAGTATTGTAGTAGTCTGAATGAGTTGTTGATAGTGTTTCAGGTACTGTTTGATAGATCTAGTATTGTAGTAGTCTGAATGAGTTGTTGATAGTGTTTCAGGTACTGTTTGATAGATCTAGTATTGTAGTAGTCTGAATGAGTTGTTGATAGTGTTTCAGGTACTGTTTGATAGATCTAGTATTGTAGTAGTCTGAATGAGTTGTTGATAGTGTTTCAGGTACTGTTTGATAGATCTAGTTTTGTAGTTGTCTGGATGAGTTGTTGATAGTGTTTCAGGTACTGTTTGATAGATCTAGTATTGTAGTAGTCTGAATGAGTTGTTGATAGTGTTTCAGGTACTGTTTGATAGATCTAGTATTGTAGTAGTCTGAATGAGTTGTTGATAGTGTTTCAGGTACTGTTTGATAGATCTAGTATTGTAGTAGTCTGAATGAGTTGTTGATAGTGTTTCAGGTACTGTTTGATAGATCTAGTATTGTAGTAGTCTGAATGAGTTGTTGATAGTGTTTCAGGTACTGTTTGATAGATCTAGTATTGTAGTAGTCTGAATGAGTTGTTGATAGTGTTTCAGGTACTGTTTGATAGATCTAGTTTTGTAGTTGTCTGGATGAGTTGTTGATAGTGTTTCAGGTACTGTTTGATAGATCTAGTATTGTAGTAGTCTGAATGAGTTGTTGATAGTGTTTCAGGTACTGTTTGATAGATCTAGTATTGTAGTAGTCTGAATGAGTTGTTGATAGTGTTTCAGGTACTGTTTGATAGATCTAGTATTGTAGTAGTCTGAATGAGTTGTTGATAGTGTTTCAGGTACTGTTTGATAGATCTAGTTTTGTAGTTGTCTGGATGAGTTGTTGATAGTGTTTCAGGTACTGTTAGATAGATCTAGTATTGTAGTAGTCTGAATGAGTTGTTGATAGTGTTTCGGGTACTGTTTGATACCTACAAGATATTTTTGGTGTGGAACACATGATTGGATAATATCTAGTTATTATGGTGATCATTTAAATAATATATCATAACGATATCAAATTGTCAATCTCACATACCTCTACATGTACACATACATGTATTTAGCTAATACAAATACTGTACATGTATATACATGTATTATTATTACAGAGTCTGATAGTATACAACTATTTAACCTACATGTACATGTATATACATGTATTATTAACACAGAGTCTGATAGTATACAACTATTTTGAAGTAACCTACATGTACAAGTTCCTTATCAGCTTCATCTTCTCTCAAGTTAATGGTGTCACATACCACAAAATCATGCCAGTCATACTGAAATGTAATGTGTATAGAAATGTATTATATAAATAATACAAATATTGTTTCATATACATGTACATGTACATGTAACACATCATTGACTCAATTTGTAACTACACAGTTTACTTGTATTGTGGGATTTAGGTTCAATATATCTACATATAAGTATTTAACCCTTAGAGGACTGAGCCTGTTTCTCAAAATGTTTCCATTTCCAACACCGTCGTCTCTGCTGCATATATTTTGGCCACCGTTCATTTTCTCTACCCCCTACTTGGCTCCTTTTCTGACATGGAGTACTACTTCTACTAACTTGCTAAACGGAACTCGAAAGCAGGGTTCTCGTTAGGCTTTTTTTGAAGGGTACAGAACCCTTCTTAACATGAAAAGTACCCTTCTTGAAGGCTCAAAATCCCCATTGTACCCTTCTTGAACTTTATATTAATATACAATAGTTTGTTTACCGCTAGCTGTTTGAAGCTGTAGTTGATAGCTATCATAGCCTAGAGTCTTCTGACTGACATCTATCCTCGTTTTCTTTATAGGAGGCATCTTGACACGTAAATGAAACTCACGTGGTCAAACTTAGTGGGCATGTCCATGAATGATTAATTATAAGCTAAAAAAATTCCGCGCGTACCCTTCTTACATAAATTTCTGGCGAGAACCCTGCTCGAAAGTCCCCAAGTGCTTCATAGGACTAATTCAAATGCAGTGTTCTCCCTTTTTTGACTGCAACTGGGGCAAACAAAACGACCCATTTGTATGTTGGCACCAGCTAAACCCACAATTTCGGGTTTTACAGCAAGTAAATTGTTTTACCTACCCGCCAGATTGCGTGGGTGGGGTCACTGAAACCCCAAATTGCGTGGATGGGAGGGGGTACCCCCTCTACAATTCTCCCTGTACTCGATATTTTGGCCAAAGGGCAGCCAAAAAACCATCAACTCTTTTAGTCATTTTCATGGGCTTATGCCTGACAACAATTACAAACATTTCAAGTGCTTTGTAATACTAGCAACACACTCCAAACCATGTAGGGGTCAAATGTCACATATATGTGACATCAGTCCTCTAAGGGTTAAATGTCTTCCTGCCGATTACAAAACAAATAAAGTTATGGCTGCTGATTGTTGCTGATTGTCTATATAATATTTTCTAAGCCTTTGTGGCTGTGCTTAATGAAGCCATTGTGTCTGCTTGTTTGTTTGTTGTGTGTGTTTGTCTATGCCTATTGCTAGCATGCTATATAGGCACATGAATTTGCATGTACATCTTCTAGGGAAAACACTGATCTACATGCACATGTAAATTTAATCTTAATTGCCACACCTACTCAAATGAGAATACATATATTTTGTATATGTACTTACAATCTAAATGAGTAGTTAATATTGTCATCATGTTACTGGAATAATGAGGTTATATTTGTTATCTTAGTCTAATGATTATAATGTGTACTACCACAATGGTACATTTTACTACTAACTATACAGAATAACCATCATTTAAATTTAAAGAGAAGCTTAACAAATAATGCATAAATAGTCTATCACATATGGGTGTGGTCATTTATTAATTAAAATTTGACTATCATACACACATACATGTACATGTACAACATACCTCCTTCCTTTCTAATGCAATCACCTTTTGCTCTCCTGTCTCAATACAAACCTACACAGAGGTCAACTATCTCTAATGTCTAGAAGACGTAAATACACATGTACATGTATATTTTGTACAGAAAGTAGTACTTGAAATAGTTTTTGAAAGTGTCAAGCTGAAACATGTACACAAAACAATATTGAACCAGCAAGTTGTGACTTTTGTCAGTAAAAATAAAGTTGAACAAAATTGCATTTGACTAGAAGAATGACTAGAAAATGGCCATTTACTAGACATTATCATATACATGTAAATGTACATGTACATGTATTATATACATACAAGATCATGTACATGTATTATATACACATCCATGTATTATATACATGTATTATATACATGTATTATATACATATACAAGTATTATGTACATGTATTATATACATATACAAGTATCATGTACATGTATTATATACACATACAAGTATCATGTACATGTATTATATACAAATACAAGTATCATGTACATGTATTATATACATATACAAGTATTATGTACATGTATTATATACATGTACATATACAAGTATTGTATACATGTATATAAAATTATGAATGGATATACATGTACCAGTGCTCTGCTCGCATTAGTCAACACTGGTCAGGAACATCTACCACTCTGTATAAATTAACCACCACTCAGATGAATTAACCACCTCTCAGATAAATACCCATATACATGTACAATGTAGACTATTCAGATAGTATTCACTAGTATATACTGTGTAAACAGCACTAAATGCAAGTTACAATCCAACCATCACTCTAAATATCCTGGGCAGGACACTGATGCGCATGTATATGAGTTCATGTATAATTATGTAAAAAACTTACTTTATGAGGTTCTCTAAGGTACATGTATCCCTTAAATTAGCTTTTAAATCATGAGTGAGTATTACAATCTGAGAGAAAGGAAGAATAGCAGAGAAATGGACATGTACATGTACATGATAAACATGTAGTGATTGAAGGATACAATATTTATGACTGTATGGACGACACATGTACATGTAAACTAAGAACAATGTACAGTGTACATGTACATGTATGTCAATAAATGTCAATAAAACCTCCTGTTATTTTTGATCCTTATATAATCTGAAGTTGGCCAGTAGATACAATAAATTTCAGTTTCATTTTGCAAACACAGAAATATACAAACACACAGACACACATACACACACTCATGCACACACACACATGAAGAAAGAAGACTAGTCTGGTTAATTAAGTACTTATCATTTACTCACATTTTGATTATTCAGTATTTACTCATTATCTGCTTTATAAGTTACTGTACAGTTCCCATAATACCCTTGGGTAATGATTTTGGATCTGGGTAATGAATTTAAAGTTGGGTATTTAGGTATTCAAGTACCCTTGGTCAGCACTAGTACACATCATATAGTGTAATACACGCTTCATTTACATTTACAGGTACCTATCATATAGTGTACTACACCCCTCATTTACATTTACAGGTACATATATCATATAGTGTAATACACCCCTCATTTTACATTTACATGTACATATCATATAGTCTAATACACCCCTCATTTTACATTTACATGTACATATCATATAGTCTAATACACCCCTCATTTTACATTTACATGTACATATCATATAGTCTAATACACCCCTCATTTTACATTTACATGTACCTATCATATAGTCTAATACACCCTTCATTTTACATTTACATGTACATATCATCATTGTAGTCTAATACACCCCTCATTTTACATTTACATGTACATATCATATAGTCTAATACACCCCTCATTTTACATTACCATGTACATATCATATAGTCTAATACACCCCTCATTTTATATTTACATATACTATACAGATGTTTGATGTACAGTATGTACATGTAAATGTACAATGAGGTGTGTATTATATAATGTGTACATATAAATGTAAAATGAGCGGTGTATTAGACTACATGTATATGATATGAACATGTACATGTAAAAAGAGGACACTATAATAAGTATAGTACAGTATAGTGCAACATGATATAGTACAGTATAGTGCAACATGATATACCGTAATTTGGGAAATTTTAGATTCTAAAATAATTCGTAATAACTTTTTTCGTATGAGAAATTTTCGTACATAATGCTCTGTACGAAAAATATTTAATGTGAATTTTTTTTCTTTAACGAATAATTAGAACAACACGTGAGACACGTGCGTAAGTGAGTATGGAGTTCGAGAGGTCTAGTTGCATTCGAGGCTATCATATATACAAAGCTGTATGGCAGGCAGCTGTCGGAGAAGTTCTACCATGTAAGAGGGAGATAAACAATGAGAAAGATCGATACGCTGTAGCTGTAATGAAGGATGATACGGTGATAGGACACTTACCTAAAAAAAGTTCTAAAATTTGCTCCCTTTTTGTGAGGAGAGGAGGAAGTATACACTGTAGAGTTATAGGAAGTAGGAAATATTCTGTGGATCTGCCTCAGGGAGGGCTAGAAATTCCTTGTATCCTGACATTCAAGTCTGAACCCAAAGAAATACAGAAGCTGAAGAAGTGGTTTAAAAAATAGACTAGATATGTCTATATAATAATCTCACTTTCAACCTTTTTAATACCAGTAGCAATTGCTATTGTAAGAATAATAAATGCGAATAAGTGTGTAATTATGATATTTTAATATTTATTAAAATTAAAATCATTGAATGGGTATGTAATAAATAATATTGTTAAATGAATGTGCAGTAATTAAAATAATGGGTGAATGTGTACTAGACTTCCTCATCTGAGCTAACTTCAATTTCAGATTCTTCATCAGTCTCATCATCTTCAGAATCACCTGTGTCACTTCTATCACTTTCTTGTTCCTTACCATCCAAAGCTCCTGCGATACCAGCCCGAACAAAACCATTTACAATGAACTGAGGATTATCAGCAATGTATTCGGCCATCTCCACCCACCATTTAGCTCCCAACTCTTTTAATATAGGCATACTCAAGTCAACTGGGGTTAGCTCAGCTGTCTCCATATCTTCACCCTCTAGCTGCTTGCTAATTTGATTAGAATACCACTCCTCAAATTTCCTTTTCATAAAGTCTTTCGCCAGTTTGTTAACAGAAATGTCCATAGGTTGGAGCAGATCAGTTGTATTAGGAGGTAGTGGGCAAACGTGGATATCATTTTCCTCCAGAAGTTGATTTATCTGAGTAGTCATCTGTCCCTTGAAATTATCAATGATAACCAAAGCAGGCTTCCTTTCTCCAAGTGTTTCACGTTTGCTTTCCACATAGGGAATGATGATGTTGTGAATGTATTGAACCATCGTTTCCTCTGTTGACCAGTGCTTTGGTGCATGTGTGATATCCCAGTCACTTGGGAACTGGAACCGAGGGTGACAGCGAGGAGTTTTCCCTTGATAAATCACTTGTAAGGGTAGGAAATCACCTGTAAGAGAGCCACAATATATGGCAGTGATTAGACGCTTGTCATTAGCTCCTGCAACCTCCACTCGCTTGACACCTTGTTTGTCCATAGTCCAGGCAGATGATGGGAGTATTCTAATCCCAGTCTGATCCTAATTAAGAATCAACTCTGGAGGCATTAACATCATTCAAAAATGATTCCTTCACTTCAGCAAACTTTTCAACAGTATATTTACTTTTTGCAGTTGTGGCTTTTCTTTTTACAAACTTCATTCGCTCAAGCAAACCATATGCCCAATATATGTTTAAGTCAATGTGTCCACCATATTCTACTAATTTGAATTTATCAAACGAGAGGAGCATTCCCCTAGCAGCTGCCAATGCAATTCTCGCAGAAACCACACCTCCTCCATCTCGGACTCTCTTCAAATACATTTGTACTTGCTTATCTAGTTCATCTCCGAGCAAAAGATGTCGCCCACGTTTTTTACCAGGAAGAAGTGTCAGATCTTCATCCTCCCTAGCCCTTTTCTCCCTTACACCATCTAAGTATGATTTCTTAATGGACTGAATGGTAGACTTGCTCATGTTTACACCAAGCTTCCTTGAAAAGTGACCAGCAGCTGCTGTCAAACCGTGTTGACTAGCATATTTTCCTATTTCTGCTCGGTCTTTCGCACTGTACTTTTTGTAGGGGCCACGAACGTTCTTTTTGATACAGTCGTCATTCATAAGTTTTTCAACTTCAGCATTAGCTGAAGCAATAACTGCTGATGATATATCACCTGATAAAGACCCATTTGGATCTGGTAGCCCATGCCTGGACTTGAAAAACTGGCGAATATCCAAAGGCATCTTCCTTTAACTGCTCACAGTCTTCGATCTGATATAAACACGTGCAACACTAGTGTTATTTTCATACCGTAAACGTTTTAATACTTATAATTTTTCGTTATTGAAAATTATTCGTTATAAATATTTTCGTACTACAAGCGAAATACGAAAATCTTTATAGTACGAAATTTTAACGAATTACGGTAGTACAGTATAGTGCAACATGATATAGTACAGTATAGTGCAACATGATATAGTACAGTACAACACAGTATTGTTTAGTATAGTACAGTATTATACAATGTATATACAGAACAGTAGAATGTGTTTGTGTATGAAAGGTCTGACAGTTTTGTATTTCCTGTATTGAATATGTACATTGTGTATGTTATGTGAAAACTTGGTAATCATGTATGCATCCCTATAAATGAGTTAAAGCACCTTACTCTCACACATTATAATAGTTGCAACATTTGAGGTGTGCTCTAAAAAAGCTTATAGCATATCTCAACACGTATTTACATAATGTACTTTAAGTGATGCTTAATATCAACCAACCAAATATGACTAAATGAAGTAAGTTTATAAAATTACATGTACATGTAAATAATTGCAACATTACATGTATGTTCATATACAAGAGACCTTGCCTTCATCCTTTATGAAGGCAAGTTCCAGATTATAGTAGAGCACAATAAAATAATAATATTACCTTGGTCTTCATTTGAAGGGTGAAGCTTGGGAGAAGATTGTAACAAAGGTATAGGTCCAGAAGGTAAGCTATTAGAACAGTGAGGACATGGCACAACAAAGATTCTAGGTTGAACAACTGAAAATCAATCTTCAACAAGAACATTTATATGATCAACAACCTAGAGAGAGAAAGAGAGGTAGAGAGACTAATAATGGTGGAAATCGACAGAAACAAAGTAACATACGCATTATTATACTGAAGAAAAGATGTTGAATGCTACAGTTATTAGGTGGAACTTGTTAATTTAATTTTGCTTCTCAGGCACCATCTATGTATCCTGACCTTGCATGTTGGCCAATGTTTTCCATGCCATCCCTATACAGAGAGCACTACCATACTCTCTGATATGGTCTTTCAACATGTTTTATTAAACATCATAGCCCATCCTTTGGGATTGAGGAATGAATCTGTTATTATTACCCTCTCCGCGTAGCATAGGCGGAAGGGTACGGTAATCGTTTTGTCTGTGTGTTTGTGTGTGTGTGTGTGTGTGTGTGTGTTAGCAATTTTTCTGGAAAAATAAAAACATTGACATTTCAAAAGGGGTACTGGTAGACTTCAAATTATACAAGGAAAAAAAAATAACGTACGTAGGAATTCTTCTTAAACCTTTCGGTTATAAAGTTATCACAATGTTTATAACTCACGATTACTGTTTCCAGACTTGAGAAGACTCGTGGAGGCATCTGGACACATCAAAACATAACTACTCCTGTATCATGACTATCGCTAGCAAAGCACTAAATAAAAGCAAACAAAATTTGGTAGTGGTTGCTACAACATCGAGTACTGGCTCCAAGCATTCTCCATTACTTTCAAACTCCGCCTATTTCAAATTTTCAAAGTCATGTGCTGTGCACGTTACTCGAACGTCAGCAGTTTTGAGGACCTGTCTATGCTGTCTTTGTGGAATATTTCACAAGACGAATTGAGGATCTTTCTTTCTTCTTTCAGATAATACAGAGACTAAAATGTAAGACTTATAGTATAGACAAGGAAGAGACTAGTATAATGATACTAAAATCTTTCAGTTATAAAGTAATAAGTAGTGACATGTTAGTTTATATAATTTATATATATATATATATATATATATATATATATAGATATATATATATGTATAGGTTATGTCACAGCATGAGACATAACCAATATATGTCATGATACAGCGAAACCTTTGTTGATGTCTCACGCTTCTCCTACCTTTTTGTCGGCACTTTGGAGAAGGTAAGTGTTGTTTTCTTGTAGTCTGTTTCGACGGCAGGTGCTATATCTGACCGCAGTGCTATATCATATATATATCCCTGTGGTTTACTTTGATGTTTCGCCATATCATGACATATATGTATATATATATCTATTATAATATTATTATAAAAACTAACATGCCAGTGCGGTTTTATAACTTAATATGTTTTATACACAAACTAAACTATCTGAAGTAAACATTTTCATTATTATATGACCATACAAATGAGCAATGATAATTATAATCTTTTGGCATATTAAATTTCGAAAAAAATTATAGTTTGTATTACCTTGCCACGTAGGCGAGGGTCCCGTCCTGACGGCGCTCGTTTGTAATAGCATACACATTGCATAAACATGCAGCTAAGAAAAGAGAGCAAAGTTATACAAATTCTAATTCATGTCTGATATAAGGTGAAGTCACAGCAAATAGTATACAACTACATGTACAAGTACATGGAAAATTATGTACTGAGTGAGCAAGCACAGAGGAAACAACACATATCACATCATGAGGATTCTTCCCAGAAATATTTTTAAATAAGGTGGTCATTTATTACTATGATATGTAACTTTATAATATTGTCCATTTCATAATAGTACTAAAGGAAGCTTCAAGCCCAACAGTATTACTAACTGCACTAGCTGTGCTTTCCAGCATAACAGCCTGGTTATGTACAGCACTAGTATAAATTAACCACACCCACAATTTATTATGTAATAGTTATTACTCTGGGGACAACACTGCACATCACATGTACATCCACATACAAAATATACATACATGTACATGTATGCATGTACATGTATATATTAAAAATTTAGAATGGTTTAGAAACATTATGTGTACATGAAAATTCATGTGCCTAGCATGCCAGCAATAGGTGTAGACAAATTACTAACAAACCAGCAGCCACAATGGCTTACAATATTCACTAAGCAGAGGCGCAAAGGGCTTAGAATGTATTACAGCAACTCAGAAAAATAATAATCAGCCACAATGGCTTAGAAAATGAGCAACCACAATGGCTTAGAAATTGCGAAGTAAAAATGGAACACTGAATGTCCAGTCTTGAGAACTGGGAATGTTGGGTTAATGATCTTTGATGGGTAGCCAACTCTCCCCACTCATCCAGTGTCCATATAATAATAATAATAATAATACTATTAGTATAATTATTTATACTAGCTTAATACCATCTTCCACGATTTAAGCTAGGCAAGCGTAGTATGTTCTAAGCATAGTACATGTCAGGTGTAGTACATTCTAAACCTATCACAATTTAAGTGTAATATTGTACAGTCATTCAAATAATTGGCAATTTTGATATCGGTCACGACAAAAGAAAATTACAACAATATTACTAAATACCGGCTAACCACGTGTTCCACAATTGGTCATGCCGCCCACATGGGTCCAGGAGTTAAGCAATTAAAACAGTGAGGACATGGCACCAACAAGGATTCTAGGACAACCACCTCAAAACCAATCTTCAAAAAGAATAATACGAGAGAGAGAGAGAGAGAGAGAGAGAGAGAGAGTGAGAGTATAATTGTGGTAAGTATATAAGTGTGTGTTAGGTATGTGTGAAGTTGTGTATGTGTAGTGTTTCATATTATGTTTTCCCTGGGATAGCACATTCACTACACTCAGAAGATGACATAATTATTATTGTATGTTACGAATTCTAATGACTATTGTACTCATGAGGTAAGTACCTAATAATTAATAGTTATAATGACTATTGTACTCATGAGGTAAGTACCTAATAATTAATAGTTATAATGACTATTGTACTCATGAGGTAAGTACCTAATAATTAATAGTTCTAATGACTATTATACTCATGAGGTAAGTACCTAATAATTAATAGTTGTAATGACTATCGTACTCATGAGGTAATACCTAATAGTTAATAGTTAATAGTTATAATTAGGGATGGGTGATTATGAAAATATGATTATTGTCTGTGCAAGTATTGGCTACCTTACATATAGATGTACAGGTAGATTTCATTCAACAATCAAATTGATACCTATTATTTGTTGACTAAACAGTGTTGAAAACTGATTTACATGTAGATGTGATGGTACTGAACACCTGAATTTATGGGACAATAATTATTATTTTTGTGACCATGATATGGCAATATTTAGGCGATATGATTATCACATATGATTATTACTAATGGACACATTATATACATGTAGACATACATACACATACATGTAAGTACATGTGTATATGTGTATATCTGTATGTTAGAAAAATGTACGCACATATAAATGCACAAGTAAACAAGATACTGTATACGAAAAAATAAAGAATCTATGATTGCCTATTTCCTTCCATTTTAAAGATTCATGTAGAAATTTAGGAATATACATTTGTATTTCAAACAGAATAGCTATTTTCTATGTAAGCTACAAGCAGCTTCTTCCTGCTGGTATGTAGAGGTCAAGTGTATGTTCCATTACATGTATGTGCCATGCCCATTAATTGACTGAGCCCTCCAGAATTGACATACATGTAGCTTCTTTAATTAAGTATATCCATATGTGACACATGCATATACATGGCAGTGAAGCTTTGAAGGAAGAGTTTAGCTTTGATTGCCTAACGAACTAATGAAGATTTGTACCTTTGAAGGTTTTTCCCAGTCCTAATACATATATACATGTTAGTAACCTGCATCCCAATGACATTGTTTATGAGTATCTGGATCTTTAGTACTAATAACAACATAATGACTACATTCCTGTAATTCCCTCATTCTCTCTTTAGTCACACATGATACAATACATACATGTATATACATGTCAGGGTTTCATACATGATGTTATGTTAGGGAGGGGAAAAATCAATCATGTGAAGCACACTGTCCACTATGTGTGGGAGTGCTCCTTCAGGAAATATTATAAATCTAAGCTTTCTGAAGCTCCTTCTGGTGGCTTTTGGGGCCCCAGAAGGCTCGTAGCTTACATGTAGATGCTGTTTTTGACCTCTAGTGGGGGTGGTACATGTAACTCTAGTTAGGGGAAATATCCCCCCTGTAACAAGCATAGATACATGAGTATATATTTTCAATTTTTCAAAATGGTTTATGAAGGTATTGAATTCAGGAAATTTACAAATAATGGATAGATGTAGACGTGAATAAATATTAGGGCTGAGGGATAGTACCACTATATAGTCCATGGAGTACAATAGTTTTTGTACACATGTAGTTAGGCATTGTGGTTTAGTTATGGTAACAAATAGGAGGAAATTTATAGCTTTACATGAAATATTATGCTTGTCTTTCTATGTAGAAAATCTTATTGTTATAATCTCTGAAACTAATGTACATGTATATGTAGTATATGTAGTACAGCAGTACTCATTCAAGTTGAAAGATAATTATTAGATGTATTATGATCAATGTTCTTATCTGCAGTTTAAACTTCATACTGAACTATTTTATGGGGCATACTTTATATATGAAGCTCTTAGTATATGTACAAACAATATAGACTGCACTATCGCTGTATATTCACTATCGTAATAGTATCACAGATAAATATCATGATAGTGATAGCAGCTGTAATTGTCGAAAAATGAGAAACGGGAAATGAAGCAAATAATCGTGACATAAAGCTTTTTGGCTTGGAGTATGTATGTAACGCTTCTATGGAGTGACTGCACAAGATCATATATTCAATGCACACATGGTCTAATGGAAATCATGTGGATCCAGGAAAAAGTGAAGTGAATCGTTCTGTTGAAACAAGTGTATATAGAGAAAAAAACATCCCTATGATTGCTTTACAAATTTAAGTAAAGATAAACATATCTCTATGACTGCTTTGTGGTGTCCAGCATTCGATAATCATGGCTGACTTTATCAAGCATGAAAGACAACAGCTTATTATTTTGATTATCTACTCTCCTGACCTTTCAAAGGACCTTGTAGAACTTTAGGAATATATTTCAGGCAGAATAGCTAGCTATTAGTTCCAGTTTCTACATAAGCTACACAGATTTCTTTCTGCTGCTGTGTAGAGCTTGATCAATGATCGCGCGTTCTTTTACGCGCCACGCCCATTAATTGACCAAGCCCCCGGGAATGATGTAACTTCCTTAACTACGTATACAACGCATACTCGCGTAAGTGGACACAAGAAAATTTATATATATATATATAAACATACAATGTACATCGAACCCGTGGGAAAGCAATCATAGGGATGGCCCTGTGGGCCATAAAAATAAATTAGGAGAAAGGTGAAGCAATTGATTCTAAGCACATAACCTGGAAAACTGTGAGGCACTTCAGAGAAACACATTTGGATCAAAGGTATCTGTGATGCTTGTTTCAAATGTATACCTTATAGGCAATGAAGACTAGTTTCAATCAGACAGAGAGCTATGGAGAAACTTTAACAAGAAACTGAAAAATGAAATTACACTTCCAAATGATCATGTGTGCTTGTTTGATTCACACAATTACATGTAAATATATATATTGTTTCATATGTATACCTTATAGGCAATAAAGACTAGTTTCAGTCATGCAAAGAAATCAACAACACAGTGGCTAGATAAGTGCAGCCTTTCTATTTCAACTGATCTTAACATTGATTTTAAAGGTCACACACACACATGTACCGTATGCATTTCTTCTGATTTAAGGCATTGCTGGACATACTACCACCATAAACTAGGAGACAAACTCACAGCAATTCATGGAGAGTCAAATCCATTCTCACTAACATACACTCCTAGCTTTTTACAATTACCATCATTATAATTACATTATTTAATTATTGAACAATCATTTAATTTTTCATTTTATTCAGTTACTACAAATTCATTCCAATTCATAATTTGTCATCTAAAGTTTCAATACTTTCATTACATACCGGGTAGCTTATTTATTCTGGTGCACTCCCCCGAGGCTCTTCCTATGTGCCCTATGCACATATACACTAGTGCATACATGTACATAAATATGTATGTACATATATACAGTAGAGGACATAAAAAACTTAACGTTTCGTAATCATTCTACGATCGTTATCTGATTTGTTCTGTTTTTACAATTAAGAATCTTTGCGCATGTGCATTTCAACAAGAAATCACATGAACGCCAAATATGGACGTCGCTGATGACTACTTACACTTTCAAATGCTCTCCTTGCTGCTTTCTTGCAGCTAACGGAGCATGATTTTGGTATCTATGGCTTTCTTAAAAGGTCTTCTGTCTAAATATGTGAGTTATAAGTCATTGCTGTTTAAAATGCATAAGTTATACAAGGTTTTACAGAGGTGGGCGTTGCTGCCCGTGATACTACTATACTTTGAAGCGGTCACCTTGGACTCTTCCTGGTGATAACGAAGCATAAGTTTGACATCATTGGCTTTGTTAACAATTCTTCTGTCCAGCAAAGTAAGTTAGAATCTTCTGTCTGATAAAATACGAGTGTTATGGAGGTTACAAGAATTAGATGTTAAACACTCGGCCCCTACGTATTTTTTAGGAAAAACAGAAACGCCCATTTTATTAACACGAACGATCAGCATCGCTTTTTAAAACGATTGCAACTGTAATCTGCAACAAATGGAGCCGTAAAATGATCGTTCTACTATTACGAAACGTTAACTTTTTTAATGTCCTCTACTGTATGTATGTACAACATACATATGTAGAAACATACAGACATAGATATACATTCATACATACATACATACATACATGTACATGCACACATAGTACTAAAGGAGCCCAACAGTATTACTAACTGCAATATCCGTGTTTTCAAGTAGATGTATAACAGCCTGGTTATGTACAGCACAAGTTATCCACACCCACAATTTATTATGTAATAGTTATTAACTATTTTAATCTTTATTGTTATTCAAAAATTTATTATTTTGGTGAATTAAAAAAGGGCTGAATGTCCTGTCCTGCCTTGCTGCTCTGGGGAGAACACTGCACGTCACATGTACATCCACATATAAAATATACATACATGTACGAAGTACCCTCAAACATTTTCCTACATGTAGATCAATGTCAAATACATGTATCATCAGACACCCGTACATGTACATTTAAATGTATATCCTAAAGATTGTACATGTACATGTACATCAAAATGTTTCTATGTGTACAGTGCAAGTTAAAAAAAAGTTAATGTTTTGTATTTGTAGTAAGCACATTCTACGCTCTGTAGTATGCTAAATCTTTGTTAAAACTCAGTTTAAACAGTAATTTCTTGTCAACACCAAGAAACCTGAAGTTTCACAATTGTAAAACTGAACTTGAGGAGTTGTCTACATACTCACCAGTCCTTATGCTAACTTTGAAGCAAAATTCAAGCCTTTCCTAACATCTATGACGGCAGGAGAATCTGATACAACTCGACCGTCTTTAGTAGTCAGGCCCATCTTTGTCAAGACAATTGTTTGGCTATTTCCACAACTTTGTTTAGATCTGAATTCTTTTGAGAGATTCTAAGAGTAAAATGTTGGCCATTTGGTTTGTTAACCACACCCACATTTCAGCAGTGATTATATTAATTGAACCTTTAAATGTAAATAAATCGTTTTAACACAATCATAATAATACAGTACAATCAGATTCATACTACAGTCGTACTACATGTACAAATACAAAACGTAAACCTTTTTTTCGACTTGTACTGTAGATGCCACATACAGCATACATGTACTTGTACATCAGAAATGTTTCTACATGTACCTGTACAACATGCATCACCAGATCCCTATAATAGTAGTAAACAGTGCATGATTCTAAGATCAACACAACACCCAATAGTGTCTGTAGTAAACAGTACATGATTCTAACATCAACACAACCCCCAATAGTGTCTGTAGTAAACAGTGCATGATTCTAAAATCAACACAACACCCAATAGTGTCTGTAGTAAACAGTACATGATTCTAAGATCAACACAACACACAATAGTGTCTGTAGTAAACAGTGCATGATTCTAAGATCAACACAACCCCCAATAGTGTCTGTAGTAAACAGTGCATGATTCTAAGATCAACACAACACCCAATAGTGCCTGTAGTAAACAGTGCATGATTCTAAGATCAACACAACTCCCAATAAAAACTGTATACTAAGTCAAAAATGATGAGGTAAAACAGTTAACTAACAGATCAGTTAGTGTAGTCAGGACATGAAACAAGCGTCTTCAAGATATCCAAAGGATTGTGATTATCCTGATCAATATTACATTCCTTCATGTGATACAGTACTTCCTCATTATAGCTAGCTTGGAGTACATTGTACTGTACTGTACTGTACTGTACACTACTGCAGTGTAGAGTAGAGTACAGTACAGTACAGTAAAGTAAAGTACATTCTGGACTATGGTACTCCATGTATCAAGTAGTCAAAGTGATAATACTCACAGTTTGTACATTGCACTACACAATCCTACACTTCAGTACATGTACATGTTTGTTAATTGTTTCCATGCCTATTGCTAGCATGCTGTTTTTGCTCATGAATTTTGTACTATGATGTACTATACTCAAAATACAGTTCGACTTCATACTTTGTACAATACATACTGTACAGTACTGTACTGTACTGTTAATGTACATGTACATATATAGGTGACAACTGAATAATAGTGTTGCATATCACTGTCAAAAATATCACAACACAATATACATGTAGTATAGAGTTTTGATAACTTTTGAAGCTTGGGCCAAATTGGCTCAAAAATGGTTAGTGTGTGTGCCATTAAGGGAATACATCTTGAGCCAATTAGTTTAAAGTTAATGCTGTTACTGACAGTATAATCAAAATTAACTGCGCCACTGCGCCAAAGAAAGAACTGTGCGGTGCCAAATAAGAAGCACTGTGAGCCAATGGTGCGCCATATGAGCTTATCATAAACACTGATATAGTATCATGATATTTGAAATAATAATTGAAATGCTTATATAAAAACATTACATGACTTATTTGGCAAAATAAATCAATCAAAGTTATGCACACTACCCAGGGTTTCATTTTGGGGGTGGGCATTCGCCCCCCCTTGGGAATTTGGTTACCCAAAAATATTTTAATGTTAATAGTTAGCTGAATACAACTATTCTTGGTTTAGATTCCAAAAATAGTATCTCAAACAGTTACATCATCGTGGTCTGAAAATGCACCAGAAATGACCTCAGAGAGTCTAACACCAAAATAATCCCTGGGGGAGCATGCCCCCAGACCCCCCTAGGCAGTTGGTGTGAACACCAACCCTATACATCGCCCCCCAAAAGTTCTCAACATTCAACTTTTGCCCCCCCTTCACAATTTTTCTAAATGAAAGCCTGCTACCTAGCTACATGTATAATTGCTTTTAGTTATAAAATTAGACAAATGGGAAAAACCAGGTTTACTAATAAAACAGTCCATTCGAGTGTATTGACACACCAAAAAAATACTGTATCACGATATTGAATGTAAATTTAGATATTTCACTATATCAATACATATTGCACATACCTAAATACAATACATTAATACTTTATGTAATACATACTGTACTATACAGTGCAATACATTACTACTTTATGTAATACATACTGTACTATACAGTGCAATACATTACTACTTTATGTAATACATACTGTACTATACAGTGCAATACATTACTACTTTATGTAATACATACTGTACTATACAGTGCAATACATTACTACTTTATGTAATACATACTGTACTATACAGTGCAATACATTACTACTTTATGTAATACATACTGTACTATACAGTCCAATACATTACTACTTTATGTAATACATACTGTACTATACAGTGCAATACATTACTACTTTATGTAATACATACTGTACTATACAGTGCAATACATTACTACTTTATGTAATACATACTATACTATACAGTACAATACATTACTACTTTATGTAATACATACTGTACTATACAGTGCAATACATTACTACTTTATGCAATACATACTGTACTATACAGTCCAATACATTACTACTTTATGTAATACATACTGTACTATACAGTGCAATACATTACTACTTTATGTAATACATACTGTACTATACAGTGCAATACATTACTACTTTATGTAATACATACTGTACTATACAGTGCAATACATTACTACTTTATGTAATACATACTGTACTAGTCTGAATAGTCGAACACTCTTGGGTTGGACATTCAGAAGATCAGTATAATGTCAACTGATACACCAGCCAAACAAAATGAAATGTCTTGCATGAACAATAGAGAACACAGAATGTCAGTTTGAAGAAGTCATTTGGACAGATGAAGCTTCTATTCAAATAGAGTCTCAAAGGAGATTTTGTCATGGGAAAAGGGGAGAGCAGCCAAGTACTAAACGTCATCCTAAGCATCCAGTCAAAGTCCATGTGTGGACATTAGTTGTAGAGGAGCTACCAATAATATTTGTATTTTTACAGGCATACTAGAAGCTGATGGATTTTGTCAGATTTTAAATGATTTCTCGATACTGTTTGTGAGAGAAGTGTATCCCGATCACCACAGACTGATGATAGACATCACACATCAATAAAGGATAAAGCTTTCTTAGCTAAATCAATGAACTGGTGGATGAGACCAGATTATTATTATTATAAGTACATGTACATGTGTAATCAGACAATTTGTCCAAACAAATGGAATTTAGTCCAGACAGAGCCAAAATGTCTGGAAAATGTTATTTCAAGCACTATACACATGTACAGCTGTATGTTCTACTTAATTACAAGTACATTGTATAGCAAAAAATTAATAATACAGTATATGTCAATAAAATGTCACCATACAGTAACAGTAATTACCCTCGCCGCGAAGCGTAGGCGGAAGGGTACAGTAATCATATTGTGTGTCTGTGTGTGTGTGTTCACAAAATTTTGCAAAAACTACGAACACTGGTGGCTCGAACTAGATACAGGAAGACTTCAAATTATACAAGGATCAAAAGTAACAACAGGCTTTTGGTGAAACCCTTCCGTTTTAAAGTTATCACAATTTTTATACCTCACGGTTACTGTTTCCAGACTCGAGAAGACTCTTGGGAACATCTGGACATATTAAAACATAAATACTCCTGTATCATGACTATCGCTAGTAAAGCACTACATAAAAGCAAACAAAACTTGGGTAGTGGTTGGTACAACATCGAGCACTGGCTCCAAGAATTCTCCATTACTTTCAGGCTCCGCCTATTTAAAATTTTTAAGTCATGTGCTGTGCACGTGACTCCAACTTCAGCGGTTTTGAGGACCTGTCTTAGTGCTCTAGGCTCTCTTTATAGCACATTTCACAAGACTAATTGAAGATCTTTCTTTCTTTTTTGAGAGACTAAAATGTAAGACTTATAGTATAGACAAGGAAGAGACTAGTATAATCATACTAAAATCTTTCAGTTATAAAGTAATAAGTACTGACATGTTAGTTTATATAATTATATAACTATTATTGTATTATTATAGAAACTAACATGCCAGTGCAATTTTATTACTTTATATGTTTTATATAAACCATCTGAAGTAAATGTTATTATTATATAACCCTACAAATCAGTCAGCAATGATAAATTATATATATAATTATATAATTATATAAATAATTATAATCTTTTGACATAATTATAAAAAAAAAAAAAAGATTATAGACTTTGCCACGAAGGCAAGGGTCCCGTCCCGACGGCGCTCGTTACCTTAGTTGTACTGTCAGTATAATGTGAACAGTAATTACTGTATCATTGCTGTAGTGTTCAATTGACATGTACACCAATTATGTCAAAACTACTGTATAACTACTGTACTGTATGGTGAATTATTATTGACATAATTATTATACTGTATAATGCATAATGAATGGAGATTAATTTTTCATGTACAGGTGCACTACAGGTACATGTACATGTACAAACAAATCCTCAGAAATGCAGATTAATTAAGTGATTAAACACACAACTAATTGGTTTTGTGTATCAAAGGGAATACAGGCTTCATACAAATGTTATTCTGAGTGGAGGGAGGTGTACTGTAAACCTGTAATGTACTGTAGAGGGTTTTAGGGGTATCGATCCTCTCTTGTGAAATTTTATAAATGATTCTGTCATTCTTGGATTCAATCATCTTATGAAACTAAAGTAAAAATTATTGAGTTAAGTAAATGAGTAATTTACTTAATTATAGTAGCTGTCAGTTAGTGTTGTTTATAACCAAACCCCTTTTAGTAAGGCATTTTGACTTTTAATTAACTAAACTATAACTAAATTACAAGTCTATTGCAATAACTATAACTATAACTAAAAGTTATAGAAATTGTTCAACTTAAAAGTGGACATTATTGCCATACTAAATTAAACAACACTAGTGTCAGTACAGTCTCACCAGTGTGATGCTGAATTCATAAGTATATCAATTACTACTATTGTACTGTGATGAGTAATTACTGTACTGTATGGTGATTTTTTATTGACATGTACATGTACCACTAAAGTTCTACAAGGTCCTTTGAAAGGTCAGGAGAGTAGATAATCAAAATAATAACTATAATAAGCTGATGTGTTTTAGGCATGATGAAGTCAGCCATGATTACTGAATGCTGGACACCACAAAGCAGTCATAGGGATACTTTTGTCTTCACTTAAATTTGTAAAGCAATCATAGGGATGTTTTTTTTTCTCTATATACACTTGTTCAGACTGCACAAGTACAATCTGAAGATATGTGCAACTTTGGCTGAATATGCCTGTAACTACATGTATATCTACTTTGGCGAGAATGTATAGCACATGAACAATAGAATAATTAACATTACACCATGTGTGAACTGTTGTAAACTAGATAAATACAACTATATACATGTATTTCACACAGACAATATTGGATTGGATCTGCATATAGGCAATTTGAATTGTGAAATATAGCCATATAGGGAAATTACTGTATAGGTGCAACACTAATAATAAATTTATTTTAAGGTATGCTCAAATCCAACCAGTATCATTTTCCAGTAAACAGTATTGATAGCAGGAATTGAAATACAGTTGAATTAATAACTACATTATTATACATGTACATGGTGGCTGATTGTCAAGCCAGAGTGGCTTCTTCAATATTTTATAAGCCATTGTGGCTACTTGTTTGTTTGTTAATTTTTTCTACACCTATTGCTAGCATGCTAGGCACATGAATCTGCATGTACACAGTGTGTATATGTATGGTCAGAAATAATATATTTATATATTCTTGTGCCTTGTAAGTGTTGAATACAATGCTAAGGATGTCGCAAGTAAATGGAAGTAGTACATGTACATGTATATGTACATAAACGAATGTGTGTGAGAGCTACAACACACTGGCAGACAAGTAGGATGATTCTGAATGAAATCAAATGAAATCGGCATGTGGAAACTACATTAATAGTTGTTGTAGCTGTGCGTGTTTGAGACTGAGCAGACCAGCAGAATGAAACCAGCATGTGGAAACTACATTAATAGCTGTTGTAGCTGTGCGTGTTTGAGACTGAGCAGACCAGCAGAATGAAACCAGCATGTGGAAACTACATTAATAGTTGTTGTAGCTGTGCGTGTTTGAGACTGAGTAGATCAGCAGAATGAAACCAGCATGTGGAAACTACATTTGTATTTCAATACATTTGTATGACTATACTTCAAGTATTGATGCTATTATATGTGAACACATGCAGACATGACACAAGTCAAGGAGAGAGAAATTATGCCAAAAATGTACTTAAACATAATTAAAAATTATTAATTTGATAAACAATGTATGCATGTGTTCAACATTTTTATACTGTGAAGAGACATAAAAGGTCAGCACATTCTATCCTTTACATTACCATTATTATCATACATTGTAATAGAGACAGAAACTTAATAATATGGGGCATTCTAGAGATATAGGAGACTACAAAGCTTAACTATAAGAGCCTAGTGATAAAAGGGTCACAATACCTATGACTGTCACTAACTAATCACTAGTACAATGTACAGTCAAGAAATAGTAACTATAAGAGTCTAGTGATAAAAGGGTCACAATACCTATGACTGTCACTAACTAACAACTAATACAGTGTACAGTCAAGAAATGAGTATACATTCTATAAAGCAATGATACATGCTCACTACTCTTCAGTATACATTCCATAAAGCAATGATACATGCTCACTACTCTTCAGTATACATTCTATAAAGCAATGATACATGCTCACTTCTCGTCAGTATACATTCTATAAAGCAATGATACATGCTCACTACTCTTCAGTATACATTCTATAAAGCAATGATACATGCTCACTACTCTTCAGTATACATTCTATAAAGCAATGATACATGCTCACTACTCTTCAGTATACATTCTATAAAGCAATGATACATGCTCACTACTCTTCAGTATACATTCTATAAAGCAATGATACATGCTCACTATTCTTCAGTATACATTCTATAAAGCAATGATACATGCTCACTACTCTTCATGACTGTCACTAACTAATCACTAGTATAATGTACAGTCAAGAAATATTTTACTCACTTGTTGTGACTTTGTCCTTAATACGTGATTAGAATGTACGATATTTCATTCTAGAGCTAATTTAATCTCTACACAGGTAAACATGCATCATTTTTGAAATTCAAACTACAAGCCTGTTATATATATATATATATATATCAGTCATTCCCCATCCCCCTTGCTATAGATTGTCCCACCTTGAAATTTGTTTGCCAATAAGCACACTGTGATAACCTTGTATGGCGCCCACTCAAAATCCACGTTTCATTTGCCCTCCTTTAACAAATTTTGTAAATGAAACCCTGTATAAATTATATATATATATATATATATATATATATATATATATATATATATATATACTCTAAAATGATGCATTACAACAGTAAATCTTACCTCGAAGACAGTCCATTATATTTATAATTTCCCTCATACACACTTTGGTTCAACAGTATATATATCTCGGTCATATAATATCTTCTCAGTCGCATAAACCACGTTGTGGTACTTGACTACTTGTCCAGTTGGCAGTTGTCCTCAGCTGCAACACTACTTCAAGCTTGTTCAAACACGTGCTCACATGCAAACTGATCTGAATCTCTGATTCTGATTGGGATTAGCACTAAAACATCAAACTGGACTGGGTGTGTCATGTTATTTCAGTGATCAAGTGATCAAGAGACTGTCGCCTATAGCAAACTTTGCAAAGCAGTATGAAAAACGTAAGCTGATACAAGATATCATAGACTATAGTGTTAGGGAAGCTAAGTAGTATCAGTAGAAACACTAATTTGGGAACGAACGACAGATCTTGAGCAGACACAAAAAAAGAGAATACAAAAGAGTGTTTGAACGATTACAAGAAAGACAACAGTAGTGTCCACTATAAGTCATCAGATGATATCATGATAGAATGACTGTCATGAACAGTAGAAGAAAACTTAATGAACTAATCTATTAACTGGATATTTCAATTAAAACAGAAGATATCAGGTAGTAAAAGTAATATCTATGATATAATTAGTTTGGTGTGGCGTGTCCATTCACTTGTATAGTAATGGACTGGTAATATTGATATAATAAAGTTGTTCCACTGTAGCTATAGTTGCAGTGGTTAATAATTAGTCTGGCGCAGCCACCCTTCGCTTGGAGGAGGAAGGGTGTGGCCACGCCAGACTAGTCAATAATATAAACAGTGATGACTAAATCTATTAATATCATTATGTACATGTGATGATGAGAGTGTTTTGTTATATGTTATATCTTCTGCCATAGTTGTAGATAGAAACCAGGAATACAAGGAATTAAAAGATTAGCTAATGGAGATCATAGATCTACCTCCTTTTTGTCTGGTAATACATTATAATGTTTTTGATTTTCTTTTGCAATAGCAAATGTTGATGGAAATAGTTTCATGTCTACCTGGATTATTTGACTTTCCACTTCAGTATAACAGTGTTTCTAGACCATCTGTCTTTCTGTGAGGGTCTGGCGATACATGTACATACTATATACAACCATCACTAAATTATTATTACATAACAATGTTTACACAATGCTTGTGTTAATTGTATCATTAGATGTGATTGAAGAGTACACAATAGATACAGTTCAGTTAATATGAAGTCTTGTTCAAGAGATGAAGCCAAATATCAGGTTAATATTATCATCTTTTACTTTGTGATGTAAATGTTTTGATCCCATCTAGAATCTAGAGAAGAGATAATTGATCTTGATTTAGAAGAATAACAATGTTATATACTATTATTATTACACATAGATGTGGATTGAGTCTTGACAAGATACATGTAAAACTCACAAGGCTCACTAAAACAGCTTCAATATTCGAGACGTTTTCTCAAGACAGTTAGTTTACAGGTACGTGTATTCATAAAACAATGAATATCCAACCTGACATCCATGTTAAGCCCTATGTAAGTGTGGTCTATTTCGCAAGGAGTAGCTAGACCACACTTACATGGAGTTCAACACATTTAGACTCCTTGCCCACACTCTGATTTGTGTAAGTACTACCTTAATGACTTTCTAAACATAAACTTTATTAAACTTTATTCACAGTGAAGTTTATATAATGAAACCTTTCTGTTGAAGTGTGATAGTCTATGAAGAATAGACTAATCTGTTTCCCATGCAATGGAGTCTAAAATCATTAAATGAAACTGGATGATTTCAAGGTAATATATTATAGTGTTTGGGACTTAAGATTAGTTTATGATTTATAATTATGATTATAATGTAGTCATATTAAAACAGTCTATTTAGTCAGGTCATAAATTAACATTACTTTAACCCTCATCTGGTTACATCAGTTACAATACAATATTACACATTGGGATTGTTTGTACTAGTACTTCCACATATATACATTTATGTAAAACTTATGACCAGTTATTATTAACAAAACTTGCTGTATCTCTTGGACCACTCGTCATTTTGTCTCAAAACAAAGATTGGTATGTTCATTGAAGATTCTATTTTAGCCCACTTTTCACTAATATACAATGTAGAGTATACCGTATAGTATACATGTAGGAACAATTTTAAATTTGAACACTTCAGCTAATAGTAAGCAATACATTTCTACTGGTAATCACATTGTGACATCATGTGCAATTATTCATTATTGCATTCCATAGTTCTTACATGCAACTGGACTATTCGGCTAACTTCTGTGGAATACAACATGTTATTTGTTATTATAAATACAAATTCATGTATATACTAATTACTCTGAAATGAGTAAGTAACATCTGTTGTTTTCACAGATGGAATGATAATATTATTTTTGTTACTATGCTTTATCATGACATATATATGTACTAGTCAATATAGATCAAGATGAAATGAAACCAGTACATGTAGATATTACCTAGCAGTAATAACAATTCAACATTGAGGATAATAAAATTACATTGAAACTCCTGTAACCAACTGAAGTGTTTAAAATTACCCATTACATTATACAGTATACACATCAGTTTAGTATTCATAGTTTGTATTTTTGTAATATAAAGTGTTATGTTATTAGTTAGTCTACTTTGTGTTCTTACATATGGCTGATGACCATATATGTAGGATATGACCCATATGCAGTTGGGAGTGTGTTCCTAGCATTACGAAGCACTCCAGATGTTTGTAATTGGTGGTAGGGATAAGCTCATGAAAATGGCTAATAATGTTTTTTGGTTGCCCTTTGCTCCTGTAACCCATTAATGAGTTTCGAAGGTGGGATATGCCTCCTTCCCAAACACCCCCCCCCCCCCCCCCCACACACACACACACAGTAAACCTATCCATGCAACTTGGTGAGTAGCTAAGTCATTTCTCTTGGTTTAAAACCTGGTAACACAGTGTAACTGGTGCTAACATGCAGTGGTTTTCTTTTGTAGGCCCTAGTTGTAAGTGAAAAGAGGGAGAACACTGCATTTAAATTAGTCCCATGAAGCGCTTGGGGACTTTTGAGTCCTGGTAATCAAGTTGCTAGAACTAGTACTCCATGTCGGAAAAAAAGCCAAGTTTGGGGTACGGAAAGTGAATAGTGACCAAGATATCTGCTGTAGAAGCACCAGCAAGCTCAGGGTTAATAATTGATAGTAAATGAAATACTGACAAGTGTAAACTGAGATTACTAATTTACTATGGTATTCAGAGGTGTGAAATATTATACCAGTCATCTTATACTATCAGTTACTATTAGGTTTATATACTATAGTAATATAACTTGAATTATATTATAAATGATATATTATGTGTATTACTATATGTACTGATAGTATAGTAATATAATATAAATTGTAATTGAGATAACAAACTCACTGACCAAACTGTTTTGTATGTAATATCATACAGTCTATAGTGTGATAAGCTAGGTATTCAAAAGACATTGAGTATTGATCACCTGATACTCCTGATATTCAGGTTTATCCTGACATATTAATAAGTGTGATATCATTATAATTATTATACAGATAATATTACTACTCATTACAATTATGGGATATATTGATTGGAGTATCGATAAAAAGACTAGTTCCGTTAGGAAATGTGATTATATTCAAGGTATGATAATATTAGATATATGATGTATACTATATTAGATAGCAGCATAATAATTTATATAAGTATAGGATATCTCACACTAGAGGTACATGTACATTATAGTAATTTGTGGGAAATGTGGTCGAGGGTTCAAGTAGATTTCCCACAAGCTGGATAAGATATCTCCATGGTGATTATAAAATTTATCAGTGGAATGCAATTAAGGTTCACAAAGGGAAGTCTTTACAAGTGATGTAGGGAGGAGACAAACTGAAAACAAACACTTAGTACACTTGAATTATCTACTGTAACACTTGAAACTGGAGACAAGTATTCCATTTATGTAAACTGTAAAGTAATTACCTCTTCTTATGAGCCCCATGGTATTGCCCATGTACCATGGTATTGTAATACATTATAATTATAATGTACTATAATAAATTCTCATTATACTTTATAGTAATTGGTTTTTATAATTTTCAGATATGCAAGATATTTCATCATCAACAATACACATTTGAAAGTAAGAAAAATGATTTTCATAATAAATATAATTATTATAACCCTATCATAATTATATATACAGCATCTGATATTGACCTAGAGATGGACTACAATCAACTTCAAGATAATATAATATTATAATGAATACTAAATGCTCACTGTACTGGCTTTAATCTTGTTATAGTGTGTATAATGTATTATTCAATAATACTAAATCAATGATAGGAAATTTATCTATTGCAGTTTGTGTTATACTAATTTCAATATTACATTTCATATTTCTAATAATGATATAATTATAGTAAAGATGATGTTTATGTTTTCATGATGTTGAGTGTACACTTATGATTAGATAATAGTAGAGTGTGAAATACATAACTAGATTAGGTAGTTTGGGTGTGTCATAGTATACTACACTTCCTATGATGGCTATTTCTAATATCACTGTTCATGAATCACTACCTACTGGTGGATATGAAGATCATCTCTTTCTTGATCTTCCTCCAGAATCACCTCATTGTCCAGTGTGTCTGTTAGTAGTTAGAGAACCACATGTGTTATTGTGTTGTGGAACTCGTATTTGTCAGGTAAGTATTTTGAAGTACTCTGCGCAATCTGACCAATTCCTATATCACACCAGTAATTTGGCATGCCACATAACAAAATATTATACACAAAATGTAAAGTTTTTGTAGAGTATATAATTATTATTTACATGAAACACATTTTTAGAGTATCTTCATATTATGTTATATTGTGGGTTAACCATTACAATTCCCAGCTTTTAACTTACTAAACCAGTCATACTAATACTTTTGATATTTGCAGGTGTGTATAGAACATACAAGAGCCAACAAACAGTCCTGTCCTTCTTGTAATATAAAGGAGTATACTAATATCTTCGATAGAAAACAACATTGTCTACTTTCCAAGTTGCAGATTCGTTGTAAAAATGTTGAGAAAGGGTGTGAATGGGTGGGAGAGCTGGATGATCAAGAGAAACACCTTACTAATGAGTGTCTATATGTACCAGAAATGGATAACTCCAAAGTAAAACATGGAGACGAGACAGGAATGGAAGAACAGGATACGATGACAGCAAAAGAAATCATTGTACTAGAGAAGGAAATTGAATTAATACAAGAGCAGCTTGAAGCACACAAGAAGGAAATAGTCCAGACAGTCCCAAATAATCTGGTGATGTTACTAGAAGATGCTACAGAGGTAGAATGTGAAGAAGTATTACAATATCTGGAAACATTTGAGCAGACATACGAAGCTAAACAAAAAGAAATGCTAAATGAGTTCAAGGAAGGCAGTGAAGAAATGATGAAGGAGCTTAAAATGCTACGAGAAAGTGCAGAGAGGCTACAACAGCAGACGGAAGAAGAGAGCACAGAAATGAGCAAGTTAGATGAGAAACTAACCAGAGATCATGAGAAATTTCAACTACAACTACAAACCACCAGCTTACAAAATACTCACATGATCTTACAGTTGAAACAACAGTTATCACAAATGAAAGGTATTGTATATGTGTATTTACTGATTATTAAGTACACTCCTACTTTTAATCACATAATTCAAACTAAGCTCAGATTATTTATAATTATTTATAACTGATATTTGAGTAGCTACATGACTTGATCAATAAAATCATGAGAGTTGTTAACCTCACTGATTATCAAAAAGTTGCCTTCATATTTTCATAAAAACAATGAAGATTGTTTTTGGTTCATAACTTTCTTGGAAGGTATTAAATTATACATGTAATGTATACAAATAAATATAAAATAGAATCAGATCCTATCTTGTGTTAGTTAGGTTGTGTCTGACGGTTTTAAAAGAAACGTGTCATCTTAAAAATATAAAGCACTGACACAACGCAAAGAAACACAAGGCCTTGAATCATATTGTGAACCAGGCTTTACTATACAGTAGTGTATGTACATAATTGTCTCATCCCCAGGTATGAGGATAGTGGTCTTATTAGTAATTACAATTAACTAGGAATACGTATGCGCAGGACTGCCTCACTCGCACTAAACTGTAGTCAATTAATATCCAGAAAGGTTTTAGTCACACAATGGTATAATTATTTGTCTTTGACACTTATAATGGGAGGAAAGAAGAGAGAATTTAGTGATTTGTCATCTTGTGATCCTTGCGATAATGCTAACATACATGGGATGCTCTTGCTTCTTGTTCACTCTCATCTAGATCTCGCTGTTTCTGTTCTCTACCTCTTAATTTCTCCTCTGTCTTGGCCTCTTCTGTAGCTCCCCGTCTTTGCATCCTTTTTCTCAGTGTATCTAGGTGTTGAAGGTGTGCTGTAGGTTCCTCAATGGTAGGTTCCTCACTCGTCTCTACTTTAGAGCAGTACACCATCAACAGTATGCGCGCTCTATGTATTAACGTGCCTGTGGTCGTATGTTTAATTATTGCATTCCTAAGCGTGACAGAACCACACATATATATATATATATATACAAACTAAGGTTGAAATTTCACTACACTACCGTATTAGTTGCATCGCACTAAGGTGCTCGGCAATAAGGCTTCATATAATAAGTCATGAAATAATACAGTAGTGTATGTACATAATTGTATCATCCCCAGGTATGAGGCTAGTGGTCTTATTAATAATTACAATTAATAAGACTTCATATAAGAAGTCATGAAATAATGTTATATTTATATAGTCTCATATGATATAAGAAGTACATGTATATTAGTAGTATGGACATTGTTATAGGGTTATATCAGGATGTTATCATTCAAGCATTACATTATTGTATTGTGTGGTTTGTATAAGTACATGTACATGTATTATACTATTTTGAATATGCAATATATCTACAATACTATCCTTATATGAAGTAATGACCTGTATTAGTATAATTATATTATCTTACATGTGATGAGATTACAATACATTCAGTTTGTCTCTTAATTACATGTAAATATCAATCATCTTATATATAGTATATATAATGAGGAGTATACTGTTACTAATCAATTCATAATTATATTATTATAACACATAATTATATTATGATGACTACATGTATGTAGATGAGAAAATGAGTCGCTTTGGAAATAATAATTTGTCAAATACTTAATATATTTAAATGTTCATTATTCAGTTATTTTATACATGAAGATAATTAATTTATAATCATAAAGTGAATATCAAATATCATTTGATATTCCTGACTGAATAGTGAACATTTAACCCTTAGAGGACTGAGATTGTTTTTCAAAATTCTTCCCATTTCCAAACACTGGCGTCTCTGCTGCATATATTTCGGCAAACAGAATTACCCCACTACATGTTGGCACCAGCTACACCCACACGATTTCAGATTTTACAGCAAGGGAAATGTAGCTACCCACCCAATTGCATAGGTGTGGTCTCTGTACTTCCAAATTGCGTGGGTGGTGAGAGGCTGAATCCCCTCCTAGCCTCCATTAACGGGGAGACACCCAACTTTAAAATTCCTCCTGTACTTGGTATTTAGGGCAAAGGTTGGCCAAACATCCCTCAACATTTTAAGCTATTTACATGGGCTTATCCCTGACACACATTACAAAATTTTAGAGTGCTTCGTAATACTAGGAATGCACTCCGAACCATGTAGCCCTCTAAGTTATGTGTTTTAAAAGCAAAATTAATTTTATTTCTCAAGAGACTAATTTTCTTATTCATAGTCACATATAATTGATATTTTAATGATTATTATTTAACTCAATGAGACTTATCTAATAACACAAGTACAGTTAATTATATTCATGATTTTAAATTTCAAAATAATCACATAACGTAGTTCAAATATTATAACACATGAAATTATACTACACATAGATTAATAATAATTATTATTATATTTCACAGGCCCTACAGTTCCTATGTGGTATTCTGCTCTAATTACAAAGTCATCTCCTTCTATTCCACCATTCATAGTAAATGTAACAAATTTTACTGACTACAAGAAACTTAATGCTGAGTATTATAGTGCACCATTCTATTCATCATCTAATGGCTATAAGATGCAATTATGTGTAGTCGCTAATGGGCGTGGTAAATATAAAGGCACACATGTTTCAGTGTATGTATACCTCATGAAAGGAACAAACGATAACCAATTGAAATGGCCCTTTACTGGAGACATCTCGATTCATCTCCTCAATTGGAGAGAGGATAACGAACATGTAAAGAAGATTATACCGTTCAATGATAACACTCCTTTAAAGAGTTGTTCTAAAGTGATTGAAGGAGAGAGAGCTCTTGGTTTTGGTTATTTCAATTTCATCCCCCACAGTGAACTATATTATAATCCTAGTAACAACACAGAATATATTAGCAGTGATACTCTCTGTTTCCTAATTGGAAATGTTTCCATACCTACAGGTACTTATTATTATTTATCATGTATTAATACATTTAGTATAGAATATGTATGTATACACAGGAATAACAATATGTATATTAATTACGTCCATTCCATTTTTAGTATTCCTTCTTTTGTGGTATTAAGGTGGAGTGAGAAAATATAAAATTAGTTGGATGTCACTGGATGTTAAAACCAGTCTTATGATTTAGAACAAATACTTACCCCAAAATACTTAACTAGTCATCATGGATAGTACATTAGTCATGGTGTGTCACATGAATATCATATATTAAATATCATTAGGAAGTTAACCACAATGATACTGGATGAGTGAAGAAGTATATAAAAGGAAATCATTAATCATGTTGAAATGCCAGCCCTACTCTTCCTAGGTCCAAATGATTCAGTGAATCTATATACACACTATGGTTCAGTGATCATGCCCTGACTAACATACTGTCCCTAATGACTAGTAATTCTCTCATCGTCTCACATTTCTGTCATTTTCTATATACATTGTAGATATAGGAAGCCCACTAAATGTGGTATTCATTTCCCTGGATATCAAATATTATGAAATGCGAGTGTTTAAAGGCCGTTAGATCAAATTATCATAATCTATAAGACTGTTTATCACAGAGCCATACAGCTATCAGATATGTTGGTAGAGGTGTATTGGTGCTCATTGGTAAACATGCTATGAGAAAATGGTAAATGGGGATTGATATAAGCTGAATATAGATTTTGATATCCAATTATTTGAGGAAAAAACTAGTTATATAGTGAGAGAGAAATAATCCTCATGATAAACATGTTGTCACTATCAAAAAAGATGTTATTATAATATTATACACATGTGTTTAACATGTATGTGCGGAATAAATCCTGATAAAGGATGTAGTATATACTTAATTAAAAACATGTGATTAATAAGTAACAGTACTAACCATGCAACCAGTATATATGATATTAGTATTGATATCAGGACATTCAAACACAAAAGAGTTTTAAAGGTAAATAAAGAGTCTGATTTGATTCTTTTATATTGTACATGTACATGGATACTATTAAACACACAAAATAAGTTATATAACATACAAGAAGAGAGTGTTCATTACTGAGTATTGATTATTAGTATCAACAGTATATACTGTGTATCAGTGTATCATTATGAACAGAGACACTGAAAATATTGTGCAAACGTTTTATTTCATGAATATTATTATTCTTAAGGGGTGTGGTTAACATACGTGTACATACATCATAGGTAATAAAGTAAAGGGATTGGAAACCCATAGAAACCGGGCTACATGTACTTGTTATTTCGCACGTTGCAGGCCTCAGCAAGCCTATGTAAACACGGTGAAAAGAAAGAAGAAGCTTACACTAAAAAGACTATTTCTGCACACAGTTAGAGGGTAAGCAAAGAATTGCCAGTATTTGAAGGTGCGCACAGCTTCTCTCGTCCAATTTACTGAAAAGTCGTACTATAAACTTTATAGACTCCTGTTTTATTTACCCTGCAGTTGTCAACAAATGTTTTCACTGTATCTATCACTCGACAACTAATAAACTACTAATAGTCAAAACATGTTATAGTACTATATATACATGGGTCATGAGACGAACCAAGTTTGGAACTTCCAGTACAAATAATAATCTCTCTACTCATCGAAATCTGCTCAAATGGTACCTAGATCAGCTGTACCTGTAATTTTCACAGGAATAGCCTAAATGGTGATTTAGACCCATTACATAATAACAGAATGATTGGGTCATGAGACAAACCACAATTTAAACTTACAGCATTAAAACATTAGCGAACGCCCGTTTCCAATCCCTTTACTTTATTATCTATGCATACATGTAATATACATTATGTGTATGTAATTATAAACAAAACAATGTTTGATGAGATTTATAGTTATTAAGAATTAAGACACACCTTTCCTTGTTCATAATTATCATTTCCTTATATGGTAATTATACTATTACACATACATGTACATATGTATCTCTAACTGAGACAAGCCTGAGTCACAATAAAGAATAGTACATGTATAATTTATTATAGTCATTAGTGATGAACCTCAACATATGTACAGTACATGTACACATCTAGTCATATGATATTTTGATGACATTACAACATACATGTACATGTACTTGAATTTAAATTTGAATGATGTGCATGATTCCCTGTATACTGAGTCAACATAACCAATAAATTGATAGAAGATCACTAGATATATCTCAAGTGGTGTGACTACATGTAGTTTAGGTGGAGCTTCTCCATTACAATTAACAAATCATTTATGCAAAGCAAGGGACTAGCACAAAATAGCATGAAAGCTAATACTAGGTCAGCCCAAAGTATTTGTGATTTATCAATTATTATTGTACTGAAATGAAGATTACAGTTTATATAGCAGACAAAAAACATTACACAGTTCATCAGATCCTTACTCAAACATAGTCTCATCCCCAAAAGCTCATGCTCTTAATTAGTAAAAGGTCAACTGGTGACTTCAGTATAGTTTCTTGTTATTGAGCAGATTTCTGGCTAACCAATCAAATTTGTGATGTCACAACAATGTTAAAGAAAATTACTTTGTTTATCAAGTCTATAAAAAGCATAGTTTTGTAGATAAAATAATAAAGTGCTACAATACAGTCTTATCTGTAGTGATCCATCATCTTTTCAGTGATACTTTTTATGGCCCGTAGGGCCATCCCTATGATTGCTTTCCCACGGGTTCGAACTATATATATATATAATAATTATAATATTCTTGTGTCACCTACGCGAGTATGCGTTGTATATGTAGTTAAGGAAGTTACACCTTCCCGGGGGCTCGATCAATTAATGGGCGTGGCGCGTAAAAGATCGCGCGATCAAGCTCTACAGATCCCAGCAGAAAGAAAACTGTGTAGCTTACGTAGAAACTGGAACAAATAGCTAGCTATCCTACCTGAAATATATTCTTTAAGTTCTACAAGGTTCTTTAAAAGGTAAACAGAGTAGATAATCAGAATAATAACTATAGTATGCTGTTGTGTTTCAGGCATGATAAAGTCAGCCATGATTACTGAATGCTGGACATCACAAAGCATACTTTTATCTTCACTTAAATTTGTAAAGCAATCATAGGGATGTTTTTTTCTCTATATACACTTGTTAGTTTCAAATGACAAGAAATTCAATTAAAGTCACCAGATATCTTTTGTTTGTTAATAGTGTGGGTAGTGGAGACAAGACTACATGTATCTCAAACCAAATATGGAGTGAGCACAAATGTGCTTGTACTTAAAACTGCTATAAGCACATTTTTTGGAGTGCTTGAAAGTGCTCTTGATCATCTTTCTGGTAAAGTGCTTGTGCTTATGCTTAAGCACGTTTTATTAAAAGTGCTTATGAAGTACAATTAAGTGCTTGTTAAGTAGAAATGATTCAAAACAGTTTATAAATTACTTTTAAATATATACATGTACCAGGCTGATAGTTTTAAAATGTGTAATTATCATGACTTTATAGCATAGCTGGAAGGTGTTTTGGACTGAATGATGACAAATTAAAGACAGTACTTTTCAAAAAAACAATGTTTATAAAATGTAACAATAATCTAATTCACTAAAAATTGCTTTTTTGGCGCTGTTTAATTAGAAATGTGCTTAAAATTATGCTTGAACCACTTTCAGGGTGCTTCAGTTTGTGCTCAAAGCACTTCCGCCTGTTCAACTATATGAACAGTTTACAGCTTCAAGCACTTTACTGTATACTTCAGATTATGCTCAAGCACTTTCTAAAGTGCTTCGCCCTATGTCTGTCTCAAACTACTTGATATAACTTATACAACATATTACTACATATGAATATACTGAAATGAATAATTATTAATAATTATATAAATTTTGATAATAATACCATGTTGAGTTATTCTTATCTGTTTGAAGATATTATACATGTGTCATGTCTACTACATATACATGTACATGCGTATCATTAACTTACATGTACAATATCACCGCTTTATGAATTATAATTATAATTATTACTAGCATAATGAAAATTATATACAATCATGTGAAATGTCATGTGATACATAAACATCAATCTTAATGTGGCACTTCAGAGCACAAATTAAAGTCTCATTTAGAAATGACATTACACTCTGTATTATGTAAACTCAAATTGTTAGTTCAGATATACATCTCTCCTATTGAGAAGATTAATGCAAGGTTCTAGCTAAAGAGTTGAAGAGAGGTGTTGCACTACTCTATGCAATGTCATTTCCCTTTGCAATATCCTTTGATTTTCGTGCCAGCACCACTATGTTGAAAACACTAAAACACTGGAGTATACCGAATTATTGAATACAACCAAATAGAGCTTACTATAGAAAACATCTAATAGTAAACATTTGATAAACATTACATTTGATCAGTTCACAAACATCGTGTGAATGTATCCACTATACCTATTGATGTTGTTTTCATCAGACCACTGTTTGGGCCAATATATAATCATAATTATTTGCAATATTATATATATATATATATATATATATATATATATATACATGTATATATATAATAAATATTTACAAAGACCATTGGGAAATACAGGGGGAAATCACTGCACATCAGTAGCTAATAGTAATGGGAAGTCAAAATATATGAGTAATCTATTAGATACTAATTTTGTTTTGTCTATGTTTATAGCTTGGTCACAAGCAGATGTCTACTTCTACTTACAATAAAATAAAGTTTGCAAAAACTTTGTAAACATTATTTAAAATAATTATAATTATATACCAAAACTACATGGTCCAGTAAATTAAACCAACCATACATGTACATGTATAAACCACAAATTGAATACAACTGCTGAAACTTTATTCACTGCCAGCTGTAAGTCATGTATACTGACACATGCAGCTACAGTAGCCCTCAAAAAAAAGTTCCCGTACCGTAGATGTAGTACGTACGCGCTGCATTACCTACCGTATTACGCTATTACTACTTACGTGTAGATGGTTACGCACTTATTGCGCAGTGTAACGTACATATTTATGTAAAATTATGATTGCCACACCTTAGTGACACGTGCCTAGGCCTAACGTCTGCAGTTTATTTCGTTTCTTTAGCGTTTCTGTTAGGTCTGTGTTCTTCATTTATTTCTCTTTCTGCATCTACTTTCTATCTTCGTTCTGAAGTTCTTTTCAGAACTACTCAATGTGTTACGATGGTTTATGTCAAGCAGCAGATTCTCTTCTACCACAGTAAAGGTTTTAGAGTGCCTACTATTGCCAAGAAACTTCAAGAAGAAGGCTAGCAGACGAGGAATACACAAATTTATAACTCTCTACAGTTCATCTGGAAGGATTTGTAGACGACCTGGCTCAAAAATAACGGCAGATCAGAAGTATAGTTGACTTACAGATGACTACTACAGTTTCAAACACTCGTCTTGCTGCTTTTCTGCAGCTAACGAAGCATCTTTCTGGTATCAATGGCTTTCTTAGAAGGTCTTCTGTATGACTAAGTGAGTTAAAAGTCATGGTTGCTTAAAATTCTGACGTTATACAGACTAGACAAAAAGTGGGCGTTAGCCGTCGACTACTATACTTACAAACGTTCGCCTTTCTCTCTTTCTGGTAATAGAAAAGTATAAATTTTACATAAATGGGTTTGTTAAAGACTCTTCTTCCCACAAAGCAAGTTAGAATGTTGAGTCTTATAAAATATGAGAGTTATAGTGTTGAAAGATTTATAATATAGATATTAAATGCTCTGCCCACACGAAATTATAGTCGGTAAAGGGTTAATTAATCACTCTTTAATTATATTATATTTGTAATTTGGGCGTATACGTACCGTAACGTATACAAACTACGTACGTATCGTAGCGTACTCGCAGCGTAATACGCAAGTTGTACGTGCGTAATACGTTTACTGTACGGGAACTTTTTATTGAGGGCTACTGTACTGTTGGATCACTTACACCTAATCAGTCACATGTAGCAAGTAATATACAAAGTGACACTTATATACATGTACACTACCAGTACAACATCAATACTAAACACCTATACATGTACATGTATATCCAGTGTGTACATGTACGTATTACTATATATAATATTAAACACTACCTGTACAATTGTATGAAATCATAGTTTAAGGGGTATTTGTCAAATTCAGCAGCAGCTTGAACAAGGCAAGCTAACTTTGGACATGAGGGATCTTTGATACGATAAGTTGCAAAGTTTAAATCATCACTTGTAAAATATCAGTACTAATTCCAAAGCTAGCTTCAAAACCAGCTGTTTCTATCTTCTCAAATATCTAACTGGACTATAAGCTGATGAACAGTAGACTAACCAGCAGAACCAACCCTCACTTAGCATGTCTGTAACATAATTTATATTAATAGCAACCTTTGATTATATCTACATGATCTCATCGTGAAGAGGTCAATACAAATACAATACATGTACATAATAAATGAGGATTAAAAATATGAATGATAAATACCAGCTTCTTTTAAATAGTTGAGAGGTTATTTAAATGATGTCACAATATTTCATACTCTGGGATTTACCAGATATTCTTCATGAAATGAGTGGTAAAAGAAAGCTTGATTCTATTGTATTATGTGGAAACAGAATAGTTGTAATCATATATACCTAGTATGTTATTCAACTACACTTAGGAACTACCAGACTAAAGGGTTTTATCAACATTATATTACCAGTAGTAGAACACAACAAGTACATGTAATGGATACTGTTATTATTGTTTTGTATATTAGTTTACCACTCAAAATATCAGACTCACAGTGTGACACAGTTTACTTTTTATGTATTATCATGTAAATGATGTAATCAAATAACCTCTAATAGGATATATTATTCAATTACATGTACTTTATATAATTTTCATATCCTAAAGTTATATCATCATAATGTACATAGGTATAATTATCAATTAGATATGAATATAAAACATATTTAATAATCATCAACATTATAATTTTGTATAAAATACATGTAGTAGCTTTATTTGGTAAATATGTACATGTGATTAGCTACTAATATGTAAATACAAGTAACATGTTTCCATAGTAACCATGTATTTATGATAACAATGTATAATTTACTCATCCTTTCATAACGTACTCTATCTGATAATAGTGAACATTTAATATAATATTATGTACTCCTAAACACTTGATGGGTTGATAAGAATGAATATTTTGTGATATTGTACATGTACATGTAAATGTAAATGTATTGTAGTGCAGATCTATTGAATAATTACTGTACAGTATAGTGATGTTTTATTGACATACATGTACATGCACATTTACATGTACATGTACAATTATACATGTACAATGTACATGTACATGTACTGTAGTTACTAGAGCTGGATTAATTTCATTTCATTTTTCAGAAACAACAGGATGACAATTTAAGCAAATTTAAAAATCTTTTGTGTATTTATAAATTAACTAGTATAGTGTGTAATACAGATGTCAAACACTCCTACATATCATTGAACAGTTTATTCATACATGGGCTACTGTTATATATAGGTACTAACCTCCTTCCATTATGATTAGCTTAGTCATCTACGAGGACATCAGTATCCTATTTGTGTCAAAAAACAGGATCTAGTTTCTTTATTAGAGATCTGTGTGTGTGGAAGTAGCAAAATGTACATACATGTAGCAAGTTTCTATAGCCCAGTTGCTATGACAAATATATGGCTACTAATATTATTAGCAAACATATACATGTACAATATATTCGTGATAACAATGTTCAAATGTACTGATCCTTTGTGTAGTATGGGATAATATTATAATATATTTATTACAAAATCAATTATAAAACATTTATTGGATGATTTAAAATAAATATTCATAATATTGGATGTTGTATGTAGACTATGTACTAAAATAATTATTATGTACTAGTGTGTCATCCATGATGTAGCAGTGTATCAATGACACAAGAGAGCATAGTACATGACACTACATAATGCATGACACACCATTACATAATAAATGATACATCAGTACATAATAGATGACACACCAGTACATAACAGATGACACACCAGTACATAACAGATGACACACCAGTGCATATTAGATCATATAATAACAATTATACACTTGTACTTCGTATAAATAAACACATGAAATAATATTAGATGTTATTATGATACTATACTACAATAGTATGATATAAACCCTACCCCTGTCGGGATATATACATGAAACATGAACCTGATTATACATGTTACACTGTGTACATGTAATTGAATACTAAAGTACAAATACATGATGTATGTGAAACAATTAATAACACCTAATATTAATAACAAAACATTTTAAATCCCAATTATACACCCATTATCAAAGGGACACAAATACATGTATCATGTTTCATAAGCACTTGTAGTGAGTGACACATGATAAATGTCGACAGAAAGATGACATTCTACAATTAACAGGTCTATTTACAAGATAAGGAGTGAATCCATAAACCATTCCATAACTACTGGAAAGGAATAGCATTTCCACTTCATTTCCATGCTACATGTACAAAACAGTTATAGTATACCTCCACATGTACACATGTAATATATTGATACTGTGATGACACCATACCATCAATAACAATATATTCCATGTGGAGATCAGAGGTACATGTATGATATAACAATTACATACAATATCCGCATACTATAATTGCAATTAACTAGTATATTAATAATTATTGTTATGCTAGTTATTAAACTATACATAAAAGTATAGTATATTAAACATATCTATTATATACAACACTCACATATTATAATTATACATTCCTAATCAGTTACACTTCTTTTCATGATATACTATTCAAATATATTTACACATTACTAATAATAGTATAGTTACTATACCTCATGAAGATATTATAATTATGTAAATTAATTTATTGTATTAACTATTATATTTATTATCATAGGTACTGATATACCAACCTGGTATATCCCTCCTGAGACTCAGTCCCCACACCTCCTCCCTCCATGTACAATTACAATGTTCAACTACAATGAACACAAGAGAGTTGGTGATCAGTGGTTTAGTGTACCTTTTTACTCCACAACAAATGGATATAAATTACGATTAGAGGTTGACGCTAATGGATGGGGTTCTGGAAAAGATACACACCTAAGTGTAGGTGTACATCTCATGAAGGGGGAGTATGATGAGACTTTGAACTGGCCATTGAATAGTGAGATTACTATTCAATTGCTAAACTGGAGGGAGGATAAGGCACATGTGGAAACGATCGTTGACCACTACAATGCACCAATAGCATATCGTACAAGAGTAATAGATGAAGGTACAGCACCAGGTTCACTGCTTGAACCTCAAGTCATTCCTCACAAGGATTTAGAGTATAATGCTGATAACAACACAGAATACCTTCATAACGACACACTATGTTTCAGAGTGTCTAAAGTTATCATACATACAGGTAATAAAACATATTGTATATTATATAACATTACATACATGTATACATATAGACCCTTTGTAGTAACATGATATTATTACACACATTATTAAAATTACATAACTAGTACATCACATGTTTGATAATAATATTGAATTAGTGAAGTATTGATAATTGGATCAGTAATCATTATCAGCTGTTATCTATATCAATTATTATTACCCTCGCCGCGTAGCGTAGGCGGAAGGGTACGGTAATCGTTTTGTCTGTGTGTCTGTGTGTCTGTGTGTCTGTGTGTCTGTGTGTGTGTTAGCAATTTTTCTGGAAAAATAAAAACATTGACATTTCAAAAGAGGTACTGGTAGACTTCAAATTATACAAGGAAAAAAAATAACGTAGGAATTCTTCTTAAACCTTTCGGTTATAAAGTTATCACAATGTTTATAACTCACGATTACTGTTTCCAGACTTGAGAAGACTCGTGGAGGCATCTGGACACATCAAAACATAACTACTCCTGTATCATGACTATCGCTAGCAAAGCACTACATAAAAGCAAACAAAATTTGGGTAGTGGTTGCTACAACATCGAGTACTGGCTCCAAGCATTCTCCATTACTTTCAAACTCCGCCTATTTCAATTTCAAGTCATGTGCTGTGCACGTTACTCGAACGTCAGCAGTTTTGAGGACCTGTCTATGCTGTCTTTGTGGAATATTTCACAAGACGAATTGAGGATCTTTCTTTCTTCTTTCAGATAATACAGAGACTAAAATGTAAGACTTATAGTATAGACAAGGAAGAGACTAGTATAATCATACTAAGTAATAAGTAGTGACATGTTAGTTTATATAATTTATATATATATATATATTATATATATATATCTATATCTATTATAATATTATTATAAAAACTAACATGCCAGTACGGTTTTATAACTTAATATGTTTTATACACAAACTAAACAATCTGAAGTAAACATTCTCATTATTATATGACCATACAAACGAGCAATGATAATTATAATCTTTTGGCATATTATATTTCGAAATTATAGTTTGTATTACCTTGCCACGTAGGCGAGGGTCCCGTCCCGACGGTATTCATTATGTTATGTAACTGATATTATAATAAGTTTACTAATAATCTCACCTCTCATGATTACTATTTAGAACAGGTTCATCTACTCCTGTTTTGTCTACTCACATTTCATCTACTTGTAATTCATGTATTATCATTAATTTTAATATAATTATAATCATAATAATCTCACAAACTTTAATCCTCTCTAAACCTTGTGTATTATATTATATGAACCATACCTACAATTTCCTCTGATATGAGCAACCATTTTGATCAAGGTACCAGGTAGTATTTCCCTGAAGTATGTTCCTTATAAATCAGGAGACAGATATCTATAGAGATAACAAATGATAATTACATCATAATTATATTCATAGTCATGTTTATACATTGTCTTGTAGTTTACAGTTAGTTAATGAATAATGTGATAACTTCATATATAATAGTTTTATACTATAGTATATTACAAGACATGTAGTGATTTAATAATAAGAATACTGCTTATGATTATGATCATCACATTATGTAATTATTATAATCATTAATATAATTTAATAGGTTTAGTTTTGATTATAATATGTTACTATACTAATATGAATGATTTATCATTACATGTGTATAATTACATTTATATTCAGTGAAATGTACTCTTCACTATTCACTGAACTGATTGAAATATATTTATACTACACTCAGTGTTTATTAATATACACAACTATCAGTTGTAGGATGGATCACATGTTTTGTGTTAATAATCTCATTCAACACAACCACACTAAGATGAACATTTGTATTTGAACACAACCAACCTTTGTCCTTCTATCATAATGATATTAATATTCTATATGACTATGTACTGGGACTGGAATGAATATCCATTCTATCTGAATATTCATTTATTACTATATATCTGAATGGATTTTTAATGTTAGGATATTCATTATATATCTGCACATAAACTGAACTAGTCAAATCAATAATTATAATAAAATGATGATAGATGATGATTGTGTTCATATTTCTTATCTTGTATAGTACTGAACAGATAATATAAACACTAAGTCTGTTAGTTAGTAGTTACTTAAATCAATATAATGAGGTAATACATTACTTTACATTATGAATATGAATATCCAGACACTAAAAATATCAAAAGTATGATTCATTCATGATATAACACTAGATGATATAAAATATAATAATATATTTATATCATCTTGTGATATATACATCATAATTATCTAGTTCCTAGTATAAAGAACATGAAATATCATAATGTGATATAATTATTATAGTTTAGTACTCATCACATTATAATAACATGTTTACATTATTATATTAGTGATAATACTTGATATTATATTAATATAGAAACACTACATGAGTCTTGTAAACATGTAATATAACTTGTAAATATATTCAGTACACCATAAACAACATGTACATGTACTATTGAATACATACCATTATCATCACTATTATAAGTATACTCAGTACAACATGTACTATTGAATACATATCATTATCATCACTATTATAAGTATATTCAGTACAACATGTAATTATAATTATATAATAAGAATTATTATAATTAATTATTATTATTTATTGTTAATTTTAGGTCCTGAAGTACCAAGTTGGTATATTATTCCAGGAACTGAATCTCCCTATCTCCTCCCTCCATGTACACTATCCATGCATAACTTCTCTGAGCATAAAAGAGTTAGTGATCAATGGACGAGTAAACCATTTTATACTGGACCTGATGGATACAAGCTAAAGTTAAGAGTAGATGCTAATGGTGATGCTAGTGGTAAAGGTACACATGTTTCTGTGGGTGTGTACCTCATGAAGGGTGAACATGATGATATATTAACATGGCCCTTCAAGTGTGATATCACCATTCGATTACTTAATTGGAGGGAGGATAAGGGACATGTGGAGAAGAATATTGACCATTACAATGCACCATTAGAATATCGTACAAGAGTCACACAAGAAGACACAGCTCCTGGTGGAAGGGGTTATCATCAGTTCATATCATACAGTGATTTATATTATAATATTACTAATAACACTGAATATATTAATAATGATATATTGTGTTTTGTAGTATCTAAAGTTATTGTGTATTCCTAATAAACACTATTATATTTAATAGTTACTCAATAATTTATAATGTTATAATTATATTATATTTTAGAGTTGTTTCTTATAATTATATAAAGTGATTGTACATCTAATAAAAACACTATCTATAATTATTATTATAATTTTATTAGTTATTCATTGTACTATTTTATAGTTGTTTGATTAAAATATAATATTAACACTAATTAATAACATCAATTATAATGAGTCACATGATCATAATTATGAATGAGGACATCTACATGTACATATTATTAACTAGTGAAGTGATGAGATCAAAATTATATTATCATAATAATTATAGTTACCATGGAAACAAAGTTCCAATGTACTTTGTATGAGAAATTCAAATCACACACTATGATAATATTTTACTACAAGTCACATGATTAAGGCTGGTTATTACTTCTGAAGTCACATGACAGGAAGTATTAGTAACCAATTCCTCAATGAATACTGGGAAATATCACTCATTGGATACATGTATTGCCACTCATCCTTCAGACTTATGGTATTACTAGCGTATCAAACTGGTGACGTTTAGCTTTAATTACACATAACATACATGTAGATATAATAATATTATATGGTTGCTAAGACCCTTTCATGTTAGTTACCTTATAATTATAATGATTGATATATGGTTGCTAAGTACTTATCACGTTAATTATTGACAGTGACAAGAAATGTAGATACACTGTAGATCATTACACTGGATGGTTGCTTATGTAGTGTCTAACATATGGTTACTAGGGACTTTTCATATTCGGTACCTGGTGTCTGATATATGATTACTAGGCACTCTTCATATTAGATACCTAGTGTCTGACATACATGTGTATGGTTGCTACTTATAAGGACTTTTCATATATAGTACCTAGTGTCTGACAAAGTGTGTATTCTATATTTGTAGTTTATAGACATGACTATTAACATGTAGTCATGTGACTAAATATCAAGGATATTATATTCTGTGGTATGGATCAAAATCCATAAAAAGCATGATTCTAAAAGATTTCTCATTTCCTACTGTATAGCTCAAAAATAAATCCTCAATTTAATCACATGCAACTTGCTGAAAAACTACAATGTATACATGTACTGTACCTGTGCCATTATTTCTTTATCATCTTCTAGTTCAGGTTATGTCCAATTCCATAGAAGAACACACACATTCATAAACTCCCTTCTTGCCATAGCACATACCTTGTTGTCTCCTGAAGCATAAATTTTACATTTGAAGTATAAATGTTAATATTTCACATTCAACTCATATGTAATAAATACCTTTATCCCAGATATCACTTTAGCTTTAGTTAGCATAAAATAACATAACATACATGTAGATATAATAATACTATATGGTTGCTAAGACCCTTTCATGTTAGTTACCTTATATAATGATTGACATATGGTTGCTAAGGACTTATCACGTTAATTATTGACAGTGACAAGAAATGTAGATAGATCATTACACTGCATGGTTGCTAGTGACTATTCATGTTGGAATATATTGATATAGTTACCTAGTTATGTAGTGTCCAACATATGGTTGCTAGGGACTTTCCATATTGGGTACCTAGTGTCTGATATATATGCTTACTAGGGACTTTTCATATTAGATACCTAGTGTCTGACATATGGTTGCTAGGGACTTTTCATATATGATACCTAGTGTCTGAGATATGGTTGCTAGGGACTTTTCATACATGGCACCTAGTGTCTGATATATGGTTGCTAGTGACTTTTCCTGCTAGGTACCTAGTGTCGAATATATGGTTACTAGGGACTTTTCATATTAGGTACCTAGTGTCTGATATATGGTTGCTAGGGACCTTTCATATATGGTACCTAGTGTCTGTTATATGGCTGCTAGGGACTTTTTATATTAGGTACATGTATCTAGTGTTGATATTATGGTTGCTAGTGACTTTTCCTGTTAGGTACACATGTACCTAGTTTTGAATATATGGTTACTATGGACTTTTCAAATTAGATACCTAGTGTCTGATATATGGTTACTAGGGACTTTTCATATTAGGTACCTAGTGTCTGATATATGGTTATTAGGGACTTTTAATTCATACTTGTAATTTATGGCTGACACCCTTCCTATACAAAGTAGACATATAACATGTCTAAACATTTGATATCAGTAAAGTTATTACATTTGGTATTTAAACTAGCATGAAAACTCCTTAGCAACCATATACCAATCATTACATATGGTAATTAACATGATAAGTCCCTAGCAACCATATAAGATTATTATAATGTTATTTTATGTTTATGTGAGAATAACATTATAAATATGATCCTTTGCTGCAAATAAAGCTAAAGTAATACCTGGGATTAAGGTAAACAAATTTATCATTCTGTGTCTATGAAAGTTTATATCAGGTTTTGTATGAATCATATACTCCTCTATTATCAATCTGTTTAATGACAGTTATTCATTTACATGGATCTATATTATAACATACATGGTTTAGACACTGCAATTATATGTACATGTACATGTACATACATGTATTAGGCCTTGGCAGATTATGCCAGCATAATTTTGAGCATAATAGGACACAAAAGCATTAAGCATAATGCCAGCAAAATAGGCCAGATTATTAGCATAATTAATTTTCATTATAAATTTCAATTCGCTGGTAAAACAGTCTTAGGGTTTGTGGTATTGGCTACTCCTGCCTTGTGCTTCTTGTTAGTAGTCACAGGCTTTTCAATATTTCTATTTCTGGACAGCTATGACCTTAACGGGGGACTTAATTTATCAAGTATACTAAGTTCTCTCTCTTGGTGTTCCCCAGGATTGTGTTAAAGTTGTATTTCATCACCAGAAGATTGACTTGAAGCCATCAGAATGTACACGTGGCCAAGTAGGGGCGGCCAAAGGTGTGATTATTAATTAAATAAGCATAGTATAACCATAATAAAATTTGGGCAGAGCATGAACATTTTACTGGAATTGCAGCGTAGCATAATAGAGCATTTTTGGAGCATAATCCACCAAGGCCTAACATGTATTCATTTAAAAGCTGAACATATGTACAAATTAATACAAAAACTATTTTCTCATGCCATTTGAAATCTACAAACCGAGTAATGGAGTCCATGAGAGTGTTGTACTTTCTTTTATCATATTCCACTACTTTAGAAGAAGAATCTTGCAAATACTAACACTAAAATGAATGGATGGATAAATGGATGGATGAATAGAGAATATATGAAAGAATGGTTGAATATGTAAATGAAAATAAGAGAGGATGGATGGACAGATCAATAGGTGAATGGATGGATGGACAGGTTATATAATGAAAGGATGGATGGATAGACATGCTCAGTAACACATGGTCAGTGGCCACATGTTGAGAACTGTGCATGCTCAGTGTCACATGGTCAGTGGCTAAGTATATTGATAGTATTGAGTACTGTATGCTTTTTATCATATCTTTATCATGGTCATATGTTAGGTAGTATAAAGTACTAAAGAACTGTATATACTCAGTAATGCATGATCAGTGACCACATGTTAAACACATGGTTAGTGGCCACATGTTACTGAGTATCAAGTACTGAAGTTTCGAACAAGAGGGTCTGGGGAACTGTAATATAGCGAGTAGATTTTTTTCTTGTTTAAATCAACCTTCACATTTAATATTATATAATTATAATTATTATTCAAGTAATTTGGTATCATATCAGTGATATCACTCATCACTATAACCTGTCTTAATTACTTTAACACCATATCAATGGTCTATCATATATAGTATGCTAGACTATTGATATGATAGATAATAAATGATAATAATTTTAGTACTCACAATAGTCTTGTTCACAGCACAGACTCAAGACTTTTCGCATTTAGTTGTAAATTGAAGCTTTAACAGCAGGAATTTCCAGGAAATCTTTTTTCTTTTCTGAATATTTTCCACTAACAGCGGGAATTTGTTTGCATTACATCATAGCTATAAATTAGCTCCACCTAGTATCTACCTTTGCGCGCATGCGCTTGCTAGGCTAGCTGAATTATTTAAAGAGGTGGGGCTGGAAATAAGCAGGGTAATATCACACCAAGACAGTACCCATATTTTCAGTACTATATATAAACACCACAATGATTTATAAGTATAATTATAATATTTAATAAACACATGAAATCATGAAAACTGATAAATTGCTTGTTATGATCGTTTTTTAGTTCTTATTGTGTCCATTCTGATAACTTGATTTTCATTTGTAGTTATTTAAAACTTGAAAAGAAAAAAGTATCATAGCCTGAAAGGAAAGAGAAAAAGAGATATGGAGATAGATAGATAGATAGATAGATAGAGAGAGAGATACAGAGAGAGACAGAGAGAGAGACAGAGAGAGAGAGACAGAGAGAGAGAGACAGGGAGAGAGTATGTGGCCAGTGTAAGTGAGATTGCAATTAATACTGCCTTCTCCATAGTCTGGTGAGCATAACCTCACCTATGTTTCAAACAAGAGGGTCTGGGGAACTGTAATATAGCGAGTAGATTTTTTATTGTTTAAATCAACCATCACATCCACAATCATGTGACAGAATGAAAACAAGTGTTGTACAACATAGCTTTGTATAGTTGTAACCTGGATGAGTAGAGGAAACTGTACCTAAATACAGGAGGGCAAGAACTCACTACTTTTGAGTTGAAGGTAGCAACTTGATCACACATAGAGAGGATACAATAACAACTATTGACCTTAATGCAGTTTCATTAATTAAAGCCTTTTGACGAATTCCATAGTATGCACTACACAACCTCTCCAATGTGATATAATAAGGTATGATAATGTCTGAAACTAATCACTGTATTACAATTCCTTCCTTTTCATAGTATAGGAGGGGCTACACTCACCAGACTACCTTCAACCTAAACGTGTCTGATTTTATAGTAAGTGACAATCAATTTGATAACCTGAAACAATATCTGTATATTTTATCAGGAGCTTACGAGTGACGTGAAGGAGTGTAAAACTGCAGTAACCATCTGTTGTCAAATGAAACTTTCAGCAAAACTCCAAATATGGTCAAAAGTCCGGGTGTTAGTCTGATGCAGATTTGTCATTTAGTAGAGATGAAATTGCAATAAAAAGAACTAATGCACAGATTTCTGGGATGAAATAGTTTAAACAGGACCGGAAAACTGATTGTAAGCTCAAAACGCAAGTTCTACAAGCCAAGAAGGAACTCAAGAAGATAGCTTGAATACAAGGTGGTTTCAAATCCTGCTCCAGGTAACACACTAATCATCATGTGCTTATTTCATTAGAGATATTGCTTTTGTCATTGTCTATTAATAGTCATTATGTACACCCTGTAGACTCAACACAGTACTTTGACACTTTTGTTACAAAGTACACACATGTACTATACATATAGTCACACACACATGTACTGTACATATATGTGTATAGTCACACATGTACATGTACTATACATACAGTCACACCCACATGTACTATACATACAACTATACACACACATATACATGTAACACACATGTACTATATATACAGCCACACACACATAACACACATGTACTATATATATAGTCACACACACATGTACTATACATACAACTATACACACACATATACATGTAACACACATGTACTATACATACAGCCACACACACATAACACACATGTACTATATACATGTATATAGCCACACACACATGTACTGTACATACAGCTATACACACACATATACATGTAACACACATGTACTATACATACAGCCACACACACATGTTCTATACATACATGTGTATAGTCACACATGTACTATACATATAGCCACACACACATGTACTACCGTATAGTGGGAAATTTTCATGGGTCCAAAATTTCACGAAAAACAGTATTCCACTTCAGAATAAAATTTCACAATTTTAATTTTCACGTTTGCAACAGCTCGAACAGCTTCATTCGCCTCTTTAATGCCAGTATTTCTTAGTGATAATGGACCTTTAGGATTTGGTAAGTTACTAACTGGCTCAAAGTAACGATAAAGAGCCATGCTCACTTTGCTCGAACTCGTGAAACTATTTTAACTTCACACGCTGATCACGTGAATATGCCAGATATTTAGAAGGCGTGGTTATTAGCAGGGTGCTTAATTTCACGAATTTGAACTTGCTTGTGAAAAACGTGTGAAAAATTGCACCCAGTGAAAATTTCCCGCTATACGGTATATATACATGTATCTAGTCACACTTGTATATACATAATGTCAAACACACATAACACACAACTACTATATATACATGCACATGTATCTTGTACTATACATATAGCCACACACACATAACACACATGTACTATATATACATGTATCTAGTCACACTTGTACTATACATAATGTCAAACACACATAACACACATGTACTATATATACATGTACATATTGTCAAACACACATAACACACATATACTATATATATAATACAGAGTGTCAGACACACTTATACACAATATAACACATGTATGTATTTTACAGTCACACACATACAAACACATATTTGTACTGTACATAAGTCACACATACACATAACGACACATGAGCTGTATGTTAATTCACACAACATACATGTATGTGCACACAAATGTACTGTTAGTGTACATCAGGGATGGGCGATTATGAAAATATGAGTCAACAATTATTGTTTTTGCAAGTATCACGATTATTGCGATTATTGGCTACCTTACATATGTATGTAGATTTCATTCAGCACTCAAATTGATACCTTTTATTTGTTGAGTAAACAATGTTGAAAAACTGATTTAGATGTGATAGTACTGAAAACCTGAAGTTATGGCACAATAATTGTTATTTTTGTGACCACGATATGGGAATATTTAGACAATATGATTATCACAGGAAATTTTAATTATCACGATAATCCCATCCCTCCTGTACATGTAGTTATACACATATACACATGCACATATGTACTGTACATATAGTCACACAACATACATGTATGTGTACACAAATGTACTGTTAGTGTACATATAGTCATACACATATACACATGCACATATGTACTGTTCATATAGTTACACAACATATATGTAGATGTATGTGCACACAAATGTACTGTTAGCGTACATATAGTTATATACATATACACAAGCACATATGAACTGTTCATATAGTTACACAACATAGATGTATGTGCACACAAATGTACTGTTAGCGTACATATAGTCATACACATATACACATGCACATATGTACTGTTCATATAGTTACACAACATACATGTATGTGCACACAAATGTACTATTAGCGTACATATAGTTATACACATATACACATGCACATATGCCTGTACATATAGTCACACAACATACATGTATGTGTACACAAATATACTTTTAGTGTACATACATGTATGTATATACACATATATGTGGTAACTGTATGGACTATAGTTAGTATTATAATTATTATGCAATATAGTGTTATATTTAACAGTTATTGGACTCATTGTGTATTAGTCTAGAATATTCTCTAGCATGTCTATTGCATGTGTTCTCCATGTGTTATCCATGTGTTTTTAGTCTATTTATAAGTTCTGTAAGTCAGTTATTATCAGTTGTTGTTAAGTTCATTGTTATTGAATATATATATTGGAAGTTATACATAATATACCTCGAGTTATCACATATTGGCGACGAGGATGGCTGGTCTAATCAGTAGAATTGGTGAATATGAACAAGGAAAAGAAGAATGGACACAATACTGCGAAAGGTTGGAGTATTATTTTGCAGCAAATGGAGTACTGGAGGAAGCCAAGAAAAAGTCGATTTTCCTCACAGTTATAGGTTCATCTTCCTACAAGCTACTAAGGAGTTTGATATCACCACAAAAACCAGGAGACAAGACTCTGGAGGAATTGATTACAGTACTACAACGCCATCACAGCCCGACACCATCCGAAATAGTGCAGCGATACCGATTTAATACTCATTACAGACAACAAGCCGAAACCATAGCTACGTTCGTATGCGAACTGCGATCGATCGCCGAGTTTTGTAACTACGGAGAAAGTCTAAATGACATGTTGCGGGATCGTCTAGTGTGTGGCATTAATGACAGTGCCATACAACGCCGATTACTAGCAGAAGATAAACTCTCTTTCACAAAAGCAATGGAGATTTCTCAAGGGATGGAAGCAGCTACTAAGAATGCACAAACTCTTCAGAGTTCAAGCGGAGTAGAAGTGCAGCCTGGAGCCGTACACAAGCTGTATTCGCGACAAAAGAAATCAACACCAGCAACTACATGCTATAGGTGTGGAAAGGGTGGACACTTGCCTGTTAAATGTCGATATAAAAATTCAAAGTGCCATAGCTGTGGAAAAGTAGGACACTTGATGAAAGTCTGCCACAGTAAACCCCAGAAACAAGCCTATGATCGCCAAGGTCACAAATCTGTAAAGTGTTTAACAAAGGACGATGACAGGTTGAGCGAAAATTGTAAGGAATACTCTCTGTATAAACTGACATCGAAGGAAAAACCCAAGCCACTATCGATCCCTGTGTGTATTGATGGGGTGGCAGTCTCTATGGAACTGGACACAGGTGCCTCAATATCACTAGTATCGGAAAAAACATTTAGGCATCTGTGGCCATCGAAAGTGTTACAGAAATCCTCTGCCATACTGCGTACCTATACAGGACAACCACTACAATTATTAGGAAGCGTAAACGTTAGTGTAAGTTACAAGTCACAGCAAGCTCAATTACCTTTACTAGTGGTCACGGGAGAAGGACCAAGTTTGTTTGGGCGAGACTGGTTGGAATCCATTACTCTTGATTGGAGTGAAATACATAGTCTACAGACTGATCCCTTACACAGTCTACTGGAACAACACACTCAATTATTCCAAGCGACCTTAGGAACTATGAAAGGTTTTAAAGCTAAGTTCTACGTGGACCACCGAAATTTTGTAAAGCACGTTCTGTACCTTACGCAATGCGCACAAAGGTCGAGAAGGAACTAGAGAGATTAACAAAGGAAGGGATTATTGAGCCGGTACAATATGCCGAATGGGCAGCACCGATCGTTCCTGTTTTAAAGAGTGACAAAACTTCAGTTCGAATCTGTGGAGATTTTAAGCTGACGGTTAATCAAGCCTCAAAGTTGGATCGTTATCCAATTCCCAAAGTGGAAGACCTATTTGCTACACTAGCTGGTGGTAAAAGTTTCACCAAGCTAGACCTCAGTCAAGCTTACCAGCAGATTGAACTAGAGGAAACATCCAAGAATTATGTTGTGATTAACACCAACAAAGGACTGTTCAGGTACACTCGACTACCGTATGGAGTGTCGTCGGCCCCAGGACTTTTCCAGCGAGCAATGGAGAATTTGCTACAAAGTCTACCGCATGTGGTAGTATACATTGATGACATACTTGTCACTGGGGATAGCAATGAAAGCCATTTGGCTAATCTACGTGAAGTACTAGTCAGATTAGAGGATGCTGGACTTCGACTAAAAAAAAATAAATGTGTCTTTATGGCACCATCCGTTACTTATTTGGGTCACAAAATCGATGGTGAAGGATTACACCCAATCGCCGAGAAAGTAAAAGCTGTTAACGATGCACCCAACCCCAGGAATGTGCAAGAGTTGAAATCATACTTAGGACTTTTAAATTAAACTACTATGGGAAATTCCTACCAAATCTATCGACCGAGTTAGTACCATTGTATAAGTTATTGCGAGCAGAACAAAAGTGGAAATGGTCAGAGAGAGAAACAGCAGCTTTTCAAAAATCAAAAGATCTGTTAACCTCTTCACAACTACTAATTCATTTTGACCCCCAAAAGGAACTAATACTGTCGTGTGATGCATCTGCATACGGCATTGGGGCAGTGTTAGCACACCGAATGTCAGATGGATCCGAGAAACCTATTGGATATGTGTCACGCACCCTATCAGCAGCTGAGAAGAACTACTCTCAGCTTGAAAAGGAAGGTTTGTCATGTGTGTTTGGAGTTAAACGTTTCCACTCATACTTGTATGGTCATCATTTTTCATTACTAACAGATCATAAACCATTGTTGAGTCTATTTAATGAATCTAGGGCAGTACCCCCTCAAGCCTCAGCCAGGATTCAGAGATGGGCACTCACTTTAGCTATGTATGAGTATTCCTTGAAGTTCAAATCAACAAAACAACATGGGAATGCTGATGCTATGAGTCGCCTGCCCTTGCCAGATACGGTGACACCTCCATTACCACCAGAAACTGTTCTCCTGTTGGAATTTCTGGAGAAGTCTCCAGTAACGGCCAAGCAAGTACGATTATGGACAAGAAGAGATCCAATTCTGACAAAAGTGTCAGAATACATTCACACTCAATGGCCAACTACAATAGAAGATAATCTTAAGCCATATGGAACAAGACAATTGGAACTGTCGAACCAAGATGGATGTATTTTATGGGGAAACCGAGTGGTAATCCCACCACAAGGGAGATTACAAATACTACAGGAGCTTCATGAAGGTCATCCAGGAGTATCCAGGATGAAAGCACTAGCTAGACAATATGTTTGGTGGCCTTGTTTAGATAAAGATATAGAAGAAAAGGTTCAGTGTTGTTCTACTTGTCAAAGTAATCGTGTTAGTCCTCCCGTAGCACCTCTGCATCCATGGGAATGGCCCTCACGTCCGTAGTCAAGAGTTCATTTGGATTTTGCTGGACCGTTTTTAGGACACATGTTTCTTATCATGGTTGACGCTCATTCCAAATGGATTGAAGTGCACGTTATGGCTTCATCAACTTCCAGTGCAACCATCGAAAATGTTCGAACAACATTTGCTCAGTTGGGGATTCCACAAACAGTAGTGACTGATAATGGTTCCTGTTTTGTAAGTGCAGAGTTTAAACAGTTCCTCACCAAAAATGGTATACATCACATAACATCAGCACCGTATCACCCCTCTTCGAATGGTTTGGCCAAAAGAGCGGTACAGACAGTCAAACAAGGTCTCAAGAAACTTCGAGAAGGATCAGTTAAAGATAGAGTTGCACGCTTTCTCTTTGCATATAGAAACACTCCACAGTCTACTACAGGAAATTCTCCTGCCGAACTGTTGTTTGGTCGAAAATTAAACACTCGTTTTGATCAACTTAAACCTGATGTATTTACTACAGTGCAAAGGAATCAGCAAAGACAGAAATTCAATCATGACAATCATTCGTCTCAACGATCAATTAAAAAAGGAGATCTGGTGTATACTCGAAATTACAGTGCAGGTCAAATGTGGTTACCAGGGAAAATTGTGAAACAAACTGGCCCAGTGTCATTTCTCGTGAAATTAGAGGAAGGACGAGTGTGGAGAAGACATATAAATCAAATTAGGAAAAGATTTGAAAACGAAAGTTCTAATCCTACAATAACTAATGATGGATCTATTCCCAATCTCATAGACTTCCCGATTGAATCAGTGCCGTACCCTACCGTTACAGATACTCAAGAGCCTCCTCGCATGGAAAATTCCACCTTATATCAGAATGAAACTGGTATGAATCACACTTCAAACAATCAACGAAGGTCTAACAGGAATAGAAGACCTCCTGTTCGTTATTCCCCTGAACCTTACATGTAAGGAAGGAGGAAATGTGGTAACTGTATGGACTATAGTTAGTATTATAATTATTATGCAATATAGTGTTATATTTAACAGTTATTGGACTCATTGTGTATTAGTCTAGAATATTCTCTAGCATGTCTATTGCATGTGTTCTCCATGTGTTATCCATGTGTTTTTAGTCTATTTATAAGTTCTGTAAGTCAGTTATTATCAGTTGTTGTTAAGTTCACTATTATCATTGTTATTGAATACATATATTGGAAGTTATACATAATATACCTCGAGTTATCACAATATACACATGCACTGTAGATATAGTCACACAACATACATGTACATGTATGTGTACACAAATGTACTTTTAGTGTACATATAGTTATACACATATACACATGCACATATGTACTGTACATATACAGGTTTAGGGTTTAGGGTTTAGGGTAGTCACACAACATACATACACACACACACACATGTAACATGCATACATGTACATGTTTATTTACTTTAAATATATATTCAAACACATAGATATTATATTCTCACTTGTAAAATTATTTTGATTACGGTAGGTGAAGTGGTGAGGTGAGGAGGAGCCTGATGTGGAGGTGAAGCAGGAGATTTGTCAATAATAGCCTCCTGAGGATAATATTATATGATTATGTATTAGATTGTATGATTACATTGTGATTAAGTGAGTACATATAGTATAAATATATATTATATACACAATATAGATAATCATACACTTGAATTGTGTGCCTGCATGTACCTAGACGTTGTTGGTACTGTTCAGTGGTCCACAATTGCCTTATCACACGAGTATTTCTCTTGTAGTCTTTAGGCTTTGTTGTCACTGTTCATGATTCATCTGTGGATAATTAATTACAATGAATTATTAAAACGGCAGATCCTTTACTAATGTTAAATCTACATTCATCACATATCATGTGACCCTTTATTACACTATAAAAAGTATTGGATTATTTCAACCTTCAGTTGGTTACAGCAATTTCAATGCAATTTTATTTTCCTCAATTTTACCAGCTAGGTAATAATTATTTACATGTACTGGTTTCATTTCATCTTGATCTATATTGACTAGTATATAAAGTACATGTCATAATAAAGTATAGTAACAAATACAATGTATATAGCATAGTACTATACGTAGGTATAACCTGTGTTGTAGTATTATCATTCCATATCAAAATATGTTACTTGCTCATTCCAGAGAAATTAGTATGTACATGAATCTGTACTTACAATAATAAATAACATCTGCTATACCTAATAGTAATCACATACTATATGTTTGTATTAGACTATGTGATATGTATTTGTGGCTGCTTATTTTCTAAGCCATTGCAGCTGCATAATTTCTAAGCCATTGTGGCTGCTTATTTTCAAGGCCATGGTGGCTGATTGTTATTTTTTTAAGCTAGAGTGGCTGCTTCTCTAAGCCCTTTATAGCTGTGTTTTATGAATTTTATAAGTCAATGTGGCTGCTTGTTTGTTGTGTTTGTCTGTTAATCATTTGTGACCGTCTAAGTGAAAACCAGGCTTTTGTGACAAAATTTCAAAATTGATTTTTTGTCTTACCTGAATAGAGCATTAAATTAGCTCTAGAATGATATATTATACATGCCAATCATGTAAATGATAAAGCTACAGCTACCGATTTAACCATGGCAGTCACAAATCAGAAAAACGCAATTAAATTAATTTTTTTAACCATTGATTACCAATTTATTTAGTAGTTGCTAGCGAAGCACAGAAAGGTCTCTAAGACTTGCAAAAGGTATCAGTAGAAAGGTAAGACATTTGTGAAGCTTTTTATGTAATAAAATAGTGATTACCCAAATAATTCAGTGCAGTCTACTTTCGATCATATCTCCAAATTATATTTTGTCACCAAAGACTGGTTTTCGCATAGATGGTCACATTTCTACGCCTTTTGCTAGCATGCTAGGCACATGAATTTTCATGTGAATGTAAAATGAAGGGTCTATTAGACTATATGATATGTACAAGTAAATGTAAAATAAGGGGTGTATTAGACTATGATGTGTGTATTAGACTATATGATATATACGTAAATATACACACACACATGTACAACTGTATATGTATAGGAACTATACACACACACATGAACTACTGCATATGTATAGTCATATATATATACACACATGCGCTACTGTATATGAATAGGAACCTATTAGGGCATAAACAAATGTTGATTTTCTAAATCTGAATGTTTGGGTAGGCTGAACGAACGAACCTTTGGAAGGTTCGCTAATTAATTATTATTAATTAATTTTTAAGATGAAAATCACTCTATACAAACATCAAAATATCAAAAACATCAGAAATGGCAGTTCTTGTGCACAGTAATATGTACACTTTATCTATGAATGTGATGGGAGATTGTTGAGAAAAACTAGTGCATCCACATTATCACACTTCAAGCAACATCTTAAATTATTTACTCTTAATCCACTCTTTGAAAAGATACGCTCAGCAGGGCAAGTTTGGGATAATTATACATGTACATCCACCAGACAAGTATTCCTAGATGGTATTTTGCTAGCTTCATAGCTTTGGAGCTCATCAAAGAAGGAAGTAGTTTCCTGGTCCGGACAATCTTCAGGGCCAAACAGTCACATTCATCCATAGATGTTACAATCGAGGGTAGATTCTCCATTCTTTGTAGCAGTTCTGTTTTTACATCACCATGTAAATCATCATTAAGAAATTCTAGCTGTTTAAATCTTGGATCCAATGCAGATGCAACAACTGAATGATTTAAATGACCATCTTCTCTTTATATCAGATACCACCTTGATTTTAAATTGACGAATTGTGTTACCATCAGTTTCAGAGACCTCTAAAAACTGTATAAGACCAAACAGAACAGGGATAACACAGGAGCAACAACATTAAATTAAGCACTTAGAAATGTTGTGGCAACCCGAAGTGGCAGTAGAACTTCTATTATTTCTCCGTAATACTTCTTATTGCTCAGGTTTCATATTAAGGTAACGGTATTTAGCAGAATATGAAAGCACTGCTGATATAGGCCATCAGCTATGAAGCAAAGATTGCAACATAAATAATGTACTATTCCAGTGTGTGGCAACATTTTGCTGTAACCTTTTCACAGCAACCTGCATCTGCTCCTATCTTTACTTCAAAGATTCACTCGCTGTTATACTGTGTCAAAAGTGACCAATAATCTTACAAGCAACAGCAATCATTTAAAATTTTTGTATCCATGATCTTCCTCTAGCATCTGTGAAGCAAGCTCTTAATTAGCTCCTTGGTCATGAACAATAGCTACAACCTGTTCAACTTTGATATCGAAAGATGCTGTATTTTCCAACATTTCGCTGCTGATGTTAATTGCAGTGTGTTGCTTAGGGAAAGATTTACGTACACAGCACATATGACTCCAGCTTCCATTTGCAAAAAATGTAATGACAAGAAGCTGTGATGTATGCTTCATTTGCTCAACTGCTCCAAATATCAAAGGTGAGTGAAAGTGACGGCACTTCAGAAAGATTTTCTTTCAGTTAATTCTTTAGTTGAAGATGTCATTTTTATGGCCCGTAGGGCCATCCCTATGATTGCTTTCCCACGGGTTCGATGTATGTTTATATATATATATATATATATATATATGTTTGTGTCACCTACGCGAGTATGCGTTGTATACGTAGTTAAGGAAGTTACATCATTCCCGGGGGCTCGGTCAATTAATGGGCGTGGCGCATAAAAGAACGCGCGATCAAGCTCTACACACCAGCAGAAAGAAAGCTGTGTAGCTTACGTGGAAACTGGAACTAATAGCTAGCTATTCTGCCTGACATATATTCCTAAAGTTCTACAAGGTCCTTTGAAAGATCAGCAGAGGAGATAATCAAAATAATAACTATAATAAGCTGTTGTCTTTCATGCTTGATAGTCAGCCATGATTACTGAATGCTGGACACCACAAAGCAGTCATAGGGATACTTTTATAAATTTGTAAAGCAATCATAGGGATTTTTTTTTCTCTATATACACTTGTTTAACTAGACTTGATATATACAAAGCTGAAGATGGATGATAACTGGGTTCTACAAAAGCCAAGAGTTGACAAAAACCATCACACTCTATAAATCGCAAAGGTCTAATATCAAGAGCGGCCATATTATCTATTAATTCAGCAATTCTCTTTGCTTGGCCCTCTGAACATGCAGCAGCACGAGTAGAAGAGTGGATTAAACAATTAATATTATTTATTTTAATGTTGGAAGACTAATTGCGTGGGCGTCAATCACGAATTTTATTTTTTTATGCCGTGTTCAAAAGTCCATTGTACAAGACTACTGTAATTGCGGGTTTCGGTCCGAAATTGTTTCCGAAAGTCGAGATATCTGCACAACCATTTCGGCTATTTTCGGCATAAAATCCTCCATTTTTCTTATTATTATTCATATTATGACGTAAAAATTGCAATGAATATCATTATATTAACTATATTCATTTTTTGGTGATGATTTGTGACGAATTTTGTTTTATAAAACTGTACAGGAATTTACGGATAAAAACGGACTTTTAATTAATAGGGTTATACTCATTTTAATTTTAATAACGGTATAACTTTCCCCGCCCATAATTTTAAATGAAAAAACATGGACACTTCTGCAGTGATTCTAAGAAGAAGAGTAAATGGAGTAGGTGTACTAATGGATGCACTTGAAGTTAGTAGTAATGTGCTAATGGATACGTATGTATTTTAAAGGAATCAATGTATCGATAGTAGTTTGTACATGATCTAAATAAGCCAGATTTCCATCACACACTGTACTAAACAATGTATTTATCATTACAGAATGCTGTTAGTAACTTACATGAATCATATACTGATGGCTGGCTCAATGTTGATGACAATATAATGTACTATTTATAGTGTGTTTCATATTAGTAATCATTACAGACCAGGTTATATACTGTACTTATTATACTCAATAGAATTTCACATAGCAGAAAAGGGAGGGGTCCATTAAGGGGTTTATTGCAGTATTGTATGTGCTATTGTTGCCTCTTCAATGTGTAAAAACAACTAATACTAAAAAAATGAACACATCTAAGCCCCTCGTGTGTGTTTCAAAGAACAAAACATGTAACCATGTAATCACAACTACCACTAAAACATTACAATGTGTGGTATCTGAAAAATGTTTTATACCAGATTTAAAAAACACCAACTAATAATATTTTGTAAGTTCCTTTCAGATAAGATAACTCTAAAACATCAGGTTACATTAACTCACCATTTTGCTAAAAGCAATTGATGCAGATGTTTATGACCTAATGATCCTTTACAAAAACTCACATTTTAAACCCTTTTTAAAATAACAGTAACAATCAACCGTAAATTGACATTGTCCCACCTTGACATACTCACAACCTCATGAAAAATAAATTAAAATACCTGCTATTTGAGCACATGTAGTAGTGTAGTGTTTATATCTCCTCTCTTTTCTCTCAATAGCTTGTATTTCTATTGAGGAAAGTGGTGACCCTCTTGGATTGTTTGGATCAGTCGATAGAAGAAGCCATATCCGAAGACTTGATAACAAATGATAATAGTAATATTCATCTATCTATCTACATGTATGTTCATTCATTTATCTCAGTCTGTTTATCTACATCTATCTATCTATCCATTGTCTGTCTATATACATGTACATGTATGTTCATGCATTTAACTATTTCTTTTCTGTTGTGATATTGACAGTAATGAGAGACAGAGGTGCGTTTGGTACAACTACAGTGTTAGACTCAGATGGTTCTGATGACTTATCAACCATTCCAGGAGTTTTAGTATTTGGTGATAAAGAAATTGAAAAGGTATATGTTGTTCCTTATTTCATCACTACCTTTGCCTCTTCTTTCCTCTCCCTCCATTCCTCATTTCTTTACTCACCTCTTTTCTTTTCAATTGACAATCACAGTAACTGCAGTATTTGACACAAACCCCGAACTAAATGAAACGTATTCAATTAGCCTTGAAGATCCGTCGGAGGATGAAGAGTGTAGGATGAACATACTATTGGAACTGTATGGCAGTGATGGGTATGTATGTATGTACGTATGTATGTAAGTAATAATGGGCGTGGAAAGTTATACCGTTATTAAAATTAAAATGAGTATAACCCTATTAATTAAAAGTACATTTTTTTACTCGTAAATTCTCGTATAGTTTTAAAAGAACAATTTCGTCACAAATCATCACAAAAATAGGAATATAATTAATATAATGAAATTTATTGTGGGACAATGAAATCACTTATGTCATAAATTAGGCTATTTAAATTTTTATGATAGATTGTGTTGATACAAAATAATATTGTATTGTATCATATGCTGATGGCAGGCTCGCTGTTGGTCCAAGTGGTATTTCTTCAATCATTCTCTAATCGTAATAGTTATATATATTGACTATCACCTTTCATGTGCATTGTATATAACTATAACTATATATTGATATACATGTATATAGTTATAGTATGTCTAGTTTATCACACACAATTTTATACATGTAGTTAACTATATCAGGCTTACTAAAAGTGTTATAGTTTTAGTCACAGTGCCTTAGTTAAAAGGGTTTTAGTTATAGTTATAGATAGACATGATTTTTGGATCACGGCGAAAAAGGTCCACCTCTACGGCTCTACTCGTGTATAGTCAAGTGCCCCCACCACCACACCTCCTCATCCCCCCATGATAAAGGGATACATGGGTATCTACTAGTGTTGTTTTAGTTAACTAAAACCCCTTTTAGTAAGGCATTTTGACTTTTGGTTAACTAAACTATAACTAAATTACAGGTCTATTGTAATAACTATAACTAACTAAAAGAAAAAATGGTCAATAATGCACACTTTTAGTTAGTTAACTACAACTAAAACCCTTTTAATTAGCCTAAAATTGTTTTAGTTAATTAACTATAACTATAACTAAAACTGTGATAAACTAGACATACTATAATTATAACTAAAAGTGGTCATTATTGTCAAACTAAAACAACACTAGTATCTACGTGTATCTATCAACTGTCCCAAATCTTCACATACATATACATGTACATAACAGATTATTGATAGCAATTAGTAATTATAATGAAATTACACCCATAATAAAATCATTATTATAATTATACTGCATGTAAAAATGAATAATAAATAATTAAATAAACAATGGGGGTGGAGTGAATGTTATGTAGGACCTGTTAGCATACTATATAATGTACATACATACATACATACATATATATAATTATAATATATATATATATATATATATATATATATCATAATGAGATTCATAGCCCATACATTTCTATGGGGCGTGTAAGTTTATATTTCTCATATAAACCTCGAAATAGGTTGATATTTTAAAAATCAACCTTGTGAAACTCGATGGCGATTTCTTACGGACTTAATGACAATCTCTTGCAGGACAATCCAAGGTATGAATCTCATTCTAAAATATATCAGATATTACATGTTTCATCTGTCTATATGCGTTATATAAACCTGCCAACTCGGATGATATCACCCTCTGACTACGCCCTGGGGTGATATCTTACCTCGTGGCAGGTTTATATAACGCATATAGACCTCTGAAACATGATATATATAACACACACATATATATATATAATTATATATATATATATAATTATATATATATGTATGTATATAATATATACATATATATATATATATATATATGTATGTATGTATATATACATGTATATATGTATGTATGTATGTACATTATATAGTATGCTAACAGGTCCTACATGTACATAACATTCACTCCACCCCCATTATATATATATAATTATATATATATATATATATATATATATATATATATATATGTATATATTATATAGATATATGTCTACATAGCTATCTATCCATTCATTTATCCATCCGCTATTCATTCATCCGTTCATTCATTCATGCATTCTATTATTTAATTAATCATTAATCTATATAGTCCTGTTTACCAATGCATCAGTAAATACATGTAATGATATTTACTTCCAAAAACTAACAAAATGACCCATAAAATAAGTTATTTGATATACGTATGTAACTGTCATGTCATTTTGAAAATGTTTTTTAAAATAATTTTTGTGTGTACACAGTACATGTATAATCAGATTGGCATTGCTTACTTTTGTATCCAAAATTTTTACTTGTTTAGATTATTATGAATTTTTTACTCCCCTTTATTTTTGTTTGTTTGTTTGTTTGTAGTGCTATGTTTACTATGTTCAAAGATAAAATAACCCATTGAAAGACCTAAGCTGAATTGATATTCCATTCCCAGTATTGTCATCACCTTTTGTACTGTTCACTCTATATTATGTACTACATGTACATAATTATAATTATATATACATGTGCTATAGCCTATTCCTACACCTATGTATACATACATACATACATACATACATACATACATACATACATACATACATACATACATTAGATGGTAATAAATAATTATATATATATTTATACATACATGTGGTACATGTAAGTATGAAGTGGTTAGTTGATAATGTACAATCCCCAATCTTGTTTCTGTGCTTTTTTGGTTTGGACATCACTTACATGCCCTTTTATTAAATTAAAAAGAGAGTTTGGAGAATTATATAGTTTACCGGAACAGTTCCCAGATTCAACCAGATTCAGTTCAACAATCTTTTCCAAAAAAACTATCTCGCATATGTTTTTTAATTAATTATAACTTATACCAATACCACAATTATATATGCATGCATTAAAAATAATTACAATGACTAAGTAATGATAATAATATGTTAGTAAGTAAATATATTCCACATTACTTTCTACTATAACAAGAATTTTGGATTATATACAGCTGTTAGTTTATTAATTACATCATGAGTGGCAACTTCACATGAATTCCTATCATCAACGAAGCCATTCTCTATCATCCACACGCCCTTTTCCAACCACTCCACACCTTCTCCAACCACTCCATATACCATACACTGTTGTACAAAAAACAGTGTCGAAATTGAAGGCACAGGTCTAGTGGAGCTACCGATATTCTCCATTTCTTCATTTGAAGTCATAAGGTGAGGATGCAATTTCCGAAGCCATTCTCTATCATGCACCCTTTTCCAACCACTCCATACATCACAGCTGCTCATCTGCCACAGTTGTACATATGCTTAATGGTTGTCCATATGTAAGTTACTACAACTTCAAACTGCTTCTCTTCAGGCCAAACAGCTGGACTATATGAAATATACTTGTAGCCACTCTCTATACTTTTTCGTTTATCCACACGCCCTTTTCCAACCACTCCACACAACACATGCCCTTCTCCAACCACTCCGTACACCACAGCTGCTCATCTGCCTTGTTTAATTGTTGTCCATATATGCAAGTTACTACAACTTGAAACTCCTCTTCAGGCCAAACAGCTGGACTATATAAAATATAGCCACTCTTTATACTTTTTCGTTTGTTCATGTGTTCCTTTGAAAAGTCATAAGGTGAGGAGGCAATTTCTGAATGGTAGAAAATAGTAAGTCTACACAACATGGCAGAGCAAGAGCTCAATACATGTACATTCTCTGCTTCCTTTAACTTGACTCAGACAACACAACACTACTGTACAAAATCAATCACTGTTATATAGTAAACCACTAAATGTTCTGGAATATTCTAAAGCATGTGACAATCTAGAAAGTTCTAGACACATGTCCCAACATCTTTTACCCAAAAAGTGTGAACTAGTTATTTAAAGTACATGCCTATATTTCTAGCCATGTGCTCTTACCAACTGAGCTACCAAGGCAGCCCAGCTCGCCAGGTCCAAATCAAACATCTCATACACCTGTATGAACAAGTTAACTGAAACTTGGTGAAGGCCGGGGTAATTAAACCACGATGAGTTTGGCAATACATAATGAATAATTATATTGTGACAAATGAAGTTATTGGTATTGGGATATAATTTTACATTACACTAACCTCTATAGCCTAATATGTCTGATATATATATATATATATATATATTTATAGCACTTTGACGCCTAACATCAAAGGTACCGACTGTTCTATATTTTCCATATAGCACACTTTTTTGACCACATCCTGTTCTATATTTTCCGGATATTGTTTATAACACTAGAAAACAACGCGCTTTCCTCGGGTTTAGTGCAAGAACACTAAGTACTTCATTTTTCTTCTCCATTGCATCAATCGAAAGTACTATAAACCAGTTAAAGCGCCGGGTTTGCTCGTGTTGTCTTGGAAAATATAGCACTGGGGGTGGGGTCTCAAAGCCTCATAAAGCACTTTGCTACTCCTCGTGCTTTATGAGCTTCTGGACCCCATATGTATTAAATATTACCTAATAATGTACATGTAGTATGTGTGTTTCTTACTGCCCATGTTCATTGTCTCTATTTCCCGAGTGATAACTCAATGCCACCATTTTTATATATTTACTATCATCATGAATTTCTTTAATGACAGGAAATTATTAATTGTTAGGTTATACCACTTGAGACTAAGTCAATGATTTACCCAACCAGTAGTTTTGGTATTAGGTTTCTGTTATGTCAGCAAATTTTGTCATAATCTTAATTCATTTGTGTTGTTATATTGGAAGGAGTGGTTTAGAACCCGAAGTCACTCAATAATGTATACGTCCACCTATGCACAAAATTTTGTAGGAGGAAGGGTCTGTTTTGCTTTGCCCTATTTATATTAGTTGTGCCCTGTTACCATTCCTATTTCTATTCACTGGGCTATTTAGCATACTACACTTAATTACATTCATAAAGGATGCTGTACTTGAGAAGCAAACCCACAATAACCTTACACCCCACCCCCTTAGAGTATAAAGGCCCTGCCAACCTTGCACAATTGCCCTGTGCATTCTTAGAGTTTTAGGATGAAACTTGAACAAATTTTTGAGAGGGACATGACCACTTTATGTCCCTGAATTTAACATTTTACAACAGTCAATTATTATTGTGTCGTTAGACATCATGGCTCCCTGCAATAGCTATATATAGCACCCACAAGTGTCTATGAATGTAATTAAAAAAAAAAAAAAACCACAATACCTCTACCAACCCATGGAGTATAAAGCCCCAACTAAAGCTGTTAGTTGTTAACAATGTAGTCTATTATTTGCAATTTTTGGTAGGGACTGTACATCAAGTTACAGTCCCTAAATTTAATTATTAATTACAGTAAGTATATTATGTGGTACTTGATACAGGATTATTAACTACTGTACCTGTAATACAATGTATTTATGCTGTACAATGAGTAGTTGAAGGCTGAGAGTCGGAAGTGGTCTACCTGACATAACAGTACTATACCTTGTTTAACACCTAAAATATATTGTAGAGAAAAATTTAAAAAATCAGTCTACGTATATCTCTTTCCTAGTGGTGTATACTAGTGTTGTTTAAGTTAACTATAACTAAAACCACTTTTATTAATTAAGGCATTATGACTTTCAGTTAACTAAAACTATAACTAAATCGCAATTTACTGTGATAACTATTGAGGAGTTTACTGCATACATAAACTAAGGTATACTTCGTTGATGTTAGGAATTCATGTCAAGTTGCCACTCATGATGTGAAACTAGCAGCTACACATGTAGCTGTATAGAATGCAATTCTTAAATCACTATCACATGGCTGGAAATATAGGCATGTACTTTAAATGTTGATCATAACTAGCTCACACTTATTGGGTAAAAGGTGTTGGGACATGTGTCTCTAGAACTTTCTAGATTGTTATCTGTGCACATGTTTTAGAATATTCCAGAACATTTAGTGGTTTACTATATAACAGTGATTGATTTTGTACAGTAGTGTTGTGTTGTCTGAGTCAAGTTAAAGGAAGCAGAGAATGTATTCAGCTCTTGCTCTGCCATGTTGTGTAGACTTACTATTTTCTACCATTGCCTCCTCACCTTATTACTCTTCAAATGAACACTTTTGTCAGTTTCGAAAATGTCTATGTTTACGTTATTGTATTTTACCGATGTTTCTGCTGGATGCTTTTTTGAGCACTCCATGTACATATACATGTATACATGTGTATACCTATACAAGAAGTATGCATTATGTACGTGTACATGTACATGTACATACTAATTAAATGTTTATGCACATGTACATTTATAAACATTATATGGAACATTTTCATTTTCTTTCTAGTTTTGATTCTAATTGGGTATTTGTTGTAGTCCTGTTTTTCTCAAATATGGATCTGGATGTACTTTAGCAACAAAAACATAGTTTTAATCTAGCTATAACAGGGTTGCTTGGAAGTGGTATTTAATTTTGTTACTATAAATACATATACCTCAGACCCCTCATTGAGGAAGAGCAGGACTTCATTAACTACCCAATTAGTACTTGGTACCAAAGTAAAAGTTTCCATTAGAATAACTAGCCATTTAATCAAAAATGTCTCAATTATAATACTACTGCACTACTAAAATAATGTAGAATCTCGGTGTTGCTTCTACACCCCCACCTCAAAGCTCATGTGGGGTCTGTAGTAAATATAGTTAGCATAACCACAACACCCTACAGGAAGCGTAGAAACCCACAACAATGATGAGAGTGTAGTTGTCAGAGCTTTTGCTAACCTACATGTACAACTCAAGCCCCCACTTTTTAATATTTATGTCCTTATTTAAGAAAAAACCCTTCCAAAAATTATCACCCCTATGCCCCACAGGGGTGATAATTTTTGGAAGGGTTTTTCCCCCTCCTTCCTGTGGCTGAAGTGTCCATGCCTGCTAAGCACCTTGTTCATTGGAAGGAGTGGTTTAGAACCCGAAGTCACTCAATAATGTATACGTCCACCTATGCACAAAAGTTTGTAGGAGGAAGGGTCTGTTTTGCTTTGCCCTAATTATAGTAGTTGTGCCCTGTTACCATTCCCATTTCTATTCACTGGGCTATTTTTGTATTGCTACACTTAATTACATTCATAAAGGATGCTGCACTTGAGAAGCAAACCCACAATAACCTTACACCCCCTTAGAGTATAAAGGCCCTGCCAACCTGTGCACAATTGCCCTATGCATTCTTAGAGTTTTAGAAGGAAACTTAAACAAATTTTTGAGAGGGACATGACCACTTTATGTCCCTGAATTTAACATTTTACAACAGTCAATTATTATTGTGTCGTTAGCTAGCTTAGCCATCATTTTATCTTGTATAGGTGTTTGTACTAACTATAACTAAAACCACTTTTAGTAAGAGTTATAGTTAATTAAGGTTTAGTTAACTAACTAAAACTACCCATTCCAATTAATGGCCATTCTAAAATCTTAGTTACTTACAGTTATCACAGTAAATTGCGATTTAGTTATAGTTTTAGTTAACTGAAAGATAATGCCTTACTAAAAGTGGTTTTAGTTATAGTTAGTACAAACACCTATACAAGATAAAATGATGGCTAAGCTAATAATTGACTGTTGTAAAATGTTAAATTCAGGGACATGAAGTGGTCATGTCCCTCTCAAAAATTTGTTAATGTTTCAGAAAACTCTGAGAATGCATAGGGCCAATAATGGGAATGGGTAATTTTAGTTAGTTAACTAAACCTTAATTAACTATAACTAAAAGTGGTTATTATTATCATATATAAACCACACTAAAGGTCATTCACATTCGCATTGTCCTCAGAAAAATGTTCATAACTTTAGTTTAGAATGACCAATAATCTTTTTAGCTGCACCATTTTCATATTTTTTGTGTATGTAAAATTTCAATCCATCACTTCGTTATTGAGTTACAGTATAATCATGTATTAACCTTATGACATTAAACTATACATTATAGTACATATAAAGTCATCACATCATAATTTTGAGGACATTATGAATGTTAACAGACTTTACATATTAATCTATTTTTATTGTGGCAATATAGAAAACATCCACAATTACAATTGGTCATTCTAGTACACCATAAAAAATAGCCATATTAATGCTATAAGTGGGGTCTACAAACCTAGAAATTTGGTATGCAAAGTTAATTAACCATTTGCTTCAAAAGTTACCACCCACTCATTACAAATAAAACACCTACTTCATTTGGGACATTATGGCTCCCTGCACTATATAATAGCACCCACAAGTGTCTATGAATGTAATTAAAAAGCAAACCCACAATACCCCTACCAACCCATGGAGTATAAAGCCCCAGCTAAAGCTCGATGTTGGTCTAATTTCTTTTCTTCAAATATTTTTTTAGTTCATCAAATTTTTGGGTGGGACTGTAAGACTGTAACTTACAGTCCCTAAATTTAATTATTAAATACATCAATTGTGTGGTGCTTAATACAGGAATGTATTTGTCGGGTGGAGGGAGAATAACAAAAGAGTATGTGAATGTGAACTAACTTTGGGGATGGGATGTTCTCCCATTGAAATCTAGGCATTATGTCTATAGCTAGAAAACATTACAGGTGTGTAAATCAATCTCGCATTCAAATACCACAATGATTTAACACAGTAATGTGTATATAAATATGTATATTATATCAGGAGTCCATAATTAAAAAAAAAACTTAAAGGGAAGGAGTGTGAATTGCCCACGTTGTAACGAGATTTTGTATCAGCGATGTCTCGCTAGCGGATATACTATTTTTAGAAAGATGATTGGCCACGTGGGCCAGAAATGACCACACCTCCACGAAAACATGGCTTTTGTTTCAACTCCACAAAGGGCTATTCGTTCTAATTCTATCACAGTAGCAAACACAACCACTCCAATTAGAGATCGTTTACGAGAGGCGACAAGAAGTACTCCTATTTTAGGCGTTTTATCGATCTTGTATCTTGGAGGTGTGGTCATTCTGCTGGCCATGCGCCAAGCACTTTCTAAAAATAGTATATCCGCTAGCGAGACATCGCTGATACAAAATCTCGTTACAACGTGGGCGATTCACACTCCTTCCCTTTAAGTAATTATGGACTCCTGATTATATACATAATAATTATGTACAAACACAATACATATACATGTCATAATTGTAATTATCTATTTTTACATCAATATGGTACACACTGTACATATATAATGATCATATATATATATATAACCGTAAATTGACATTGTCCCACCTTGACATACTCACAACCTCATGAAAAATAAATTAAAATACCTGCTATTTGAGCACATGTAGTAGTGTAGTGTTTATATCTCCTCTCTTTTCTCTCAATAGCTTGTATTTCTATTGAGGAAAGTGGTGACCCTCTTGGATTGTTTGGATCAGTCGATAGAAGAAGCCATATCCGAAGACTTGATAACAAATGATAATAGTAATATTCATCTATCTATCTACATGTATGTTCATTCATTTATCTCAGTCTGTTTATCTACATCTATCTATCTATCCATTGTCTGTCTATATACATGTACATGTATGTTCATGCATTTAACTATTTCTTTTCTGTTGTGATATTGACAGTAATGAGAGACAGAGGTGCATTTGGTACAACTACAGTGTTAGACTCAGATGGTTCTGATGACTTATCAACCATTCCAGGAGTTTTAGTATTTGGTGATAAAGAAATTGAAAAGGTATATGTTGTTCCTTATTTCATCACTACCTTTGCCTCTTCTTTCCTCTCCCTCCATTCCTCATTTCTTTACTCACCTCTTTTCTTTTCAATTGACAATCACAGTAACTGCAGTATTTGACACAAACCCCGAACTAAATGAAACGTATTCAATTAGCCTTGAAGATCCGTCGGAGGATGAAGAGTGTAGGATGAACATACTATTGGAACTGTATGGCAGTGATGGGTATGTATGTATGTACGTATGTATGTAAGTAATAATGGGCGTGGAAAGTTATACCGTTATTAAAATTAAAATGAGTATAACCCTATTAATTAAAAGTACATTTTTTACTCGTAAATTCCCGTATAGTTTTAAAAGAACAATTTCGTCACAAATCATCACAAAAATAGGAATATAATTAATATAATGAAATTCATTGTGGGACAATGAAATCACTTATGTCATAAATTAGGCTATTTAAATTTTTATGATAGATTGTGTTGATACTTATTATAAAATAATATTGTATTGTATCATATGCTGATGGCAGGCTCGCTGTTGGTCCAAGTGGTATTTCTTCAATTATTCTCTAATCGTAATAGTTATATATATTGACTATCACCTTTCATGTGCATTGTATATAACTATAACTATATATTGATATACATGTATATAGTTATGTATGTATGTATCTTGGTGTTGCTTCTGCACCACCTCAAAGCCCATGTGGGGTCTGTAGTAAATATAGTTAGCATAACCACAACACCCTACAGGAAACGTAGAAACCCACAACAATGATGAGAGTGTAGTTGTCAGAACTTTTGCTACCTACAACCCAAGCCCCCACTTTTTAATATTTATGTCCTTATTATAGGGGTGATAATTTTTGGAAGGGTTTTTTCCCTCCTTCCTGTGGCTGAAGTGTCCATGCCTGCTAAGCACCTTGTTCATTGGAAGGAGTGGTTTAGAACCCGAAGTCACTCAATAATGTATAACTCCATCTATGCACAAAATTTTGTAGGAGGAAGGGTCTGTTTTGCTTTGCCCTAATTATAGTAGTTGTGCCCTGTTACCATTCCCATTTCTATTCACAGGTATTTTTTAGCATGCTACACTTAATTACATTCATAAAGGATGCTGTACTTGAGAAGCAAACCCACAATATCCTTACACCCCCTTAGAGTATAAAGGCCCTGCTAACCTGTGCAGTAATTGCTCTATGCATTCTCAGAGTTTTCTGAAACTTTAACAAATTTTTGAGAGGGACATGACCACTTCATGTCCCTGAATTTAACATTTTACAACAGTCAAGTATTATTGTGTCGTTAGCTAGCTTAGCCATCATTTTATCTTGTATAGGTGTTTGTACTAGCACAGGTAACCCAGCCACTGTTAATTACATAATGGGAAAATCCCGTGTGATATAATTCATGTGCTCTGAGACACCTTGCACGAATACGTACGAATTAGATGCACGCATAAATTTCATGATTTACGGTATATTATATTATATATGACACATGACACGTACTTAACATGCCACATCCTCAATATAATTATTTTGCTGTGAATGATTGAAACAATTGATCAGAGGCTATCATGTTTACCAGTGTGTTTGATTGAACTAGCCATATCATTTGTAGTTGTAGCACTAAACAAGAGAAAATGTATCCTTACGATTGATTGCTTTGTAGTGATTAATAATATGTCTGGTAGAGTCATATAGTAATGATGTAAGACTGACTGACAAAACCTTCGTAGCAGAGTGACCAATTAGTTTGATTATATCAGTTTCATGTTTTACATCCACCTTACACATATCATGTTTATAATGGACAATTATTATTATGTTGTTAATGGACAACAATCTGTAATAAACATGTTTATAATGGAAAGTGGTAATTGTATTTTTCATTGGAAGTAATTATGATAATTTTGGCTCTCACTATTAATACTTTATATAAAAGCACCATTAAGCAAATGAACTCACATAACCATGGTTAAAACAATCAATCAGTACCAATAAATAGTGGTTTTTGGATTGAAATATTCATTTCCTTAGCCAATATCAGGCATTTGTAAACAAAGCCTGATAATGGACAAGTGGGCATGATGTTATTTTATTAACTAATAATTATATTTCCTGAAGCTTTTTGGCCATACTATAAATATTGTTTACATCCATAAACTACAGGGCATATATCACAAACCTACTTATGTCAAAAGTCATATAATATGTACATGTATATAACCTGAGGCCCGTAGGTAAGAGGTACTTCTTGCATTATAATTATACCTAATATTAAAATGTACTGTAAAGAATGATATTAGTACATATTAGTCTAGCGTAGCCAGACCCAACCTATGAAGGAAGGGTCTGGGGACAAGCCTACATACAGTTCGTTCAAGTACTTTTAAGTGGTCATGATTACTTAATGATATTCATGAAGTAAACTAATTATATTCATACGTTTACACGTGTGAAACTATTATGGCGCTGGAGAGTGCGATCTCTTTCTACCTATTGGTTCAGCAAGAGCAGCCAAACTCTGCAACTTCGTCACTAAATGTTCTCTCTTCGTGTTGATCTCCTGAATTAGCTCGAAATAGTTATCAATTTGATTATTACACTTGTGGCATAGCCAACTCTCTCTACTGAAATTTGTTTTCTCCAACAATAAATACAGTTCTTGATAAAGGAATAATTCCAACCTTTCTCTAGTGGCTTCCGCACTGTCTCCGTACAATTTCAATCTTTTAGCCTTCGCTGTACCTCTACTAACACACTTACAGATAACACGCACGTTGATTGAATGAAGGGAGTGGACTTAACGTATCTGTTAAGGAGTTTTACACCCAACGTCCAGGTGGTACTTGAACGAAGTGTATGTAGGCTTATCCCCAGACCCTTCCTTCGTAGGTTGGGTCTGGTTACGCGAGACTAAGTACATGTACATATCACTTGACATTTCTATTTGTTTTGTTTATGTTGTCACAGCCAATTGTACAATAATTTTTACACAGTTTTCTCATATTTATCATAATACAAGCTATTTAATTAATTAAAAGTAATAGCCAAAATGGGGGTATACAAACTTTGAAATTTCGTATGTTAAGTTAATTAATCATTGCTTCAAAGCTACCATCCACTCATTATAGATATAACACCTACTTAATTTGTGACATCATGGCTCCCTGCACTATATATAGCACCCACAAGTGTCTATAAATGTAATTAAAAAGCAAACCCACAATACCCCTACCAACCCATGGAGTATAAAGCCCCAGCTAAAGTTGTTAGTTGTTAACAATGTAGTCTATTATTTGCTAGAATTTTTGGTAGGGACTGTACATCAAGTCAAGTTACAGTCCCTAAATTTAATTATTAAATACAGTAAGTATATTATGTGGTGCTTGATACAGGAATATTAACTACTGTATCTGTAATACAATGTATTTATGCATGTAAAGCTGTACAATGAGTAGTTGAAGGCTGAGAGTCGGAAGTGGTCTAGTTGACATAACAGTACTATACCGTGTTTAACACCTAAAATATATTGTAGAGAAAAATTTAAAAAATCAGTCTACGTATATCTATTTCCTAGTGGTGTATACTAGTGTTGTTTAACTATAACTAAAATCACTTTTATTAAGGCATTATGACTTTCAGTTAACTAAAACTATAACTAAATCGCAATTTACTGTGATAACTACGATTTTAAAATGGCCAATAATGGGAATGGGTAGTTTTAGTTAGTTAACTAAACCTTAATTAACTATAACTAAAAGTGGTTATTATTATCATATATAAACCACACTAAAGGTCATTCACATTCGCCTGCCCTCAGAAAAATGTTCATAACTTTAGTTTAGAATGACCAATAATCTTTTTAGCTGCACCATTTTCATATTTTTTGTGTATGTAAAATTTCAATCCATCACTTCGTTATTGAGTTACAGTATAATCATGTATTAACCTTATGACATTAAACTATACATTATAGTACATATAAAGTCATCACATCATAATTTTGAGGACATTATGAATGTGAACAGACTTTACATATTAATCTATTTTTATTGTGGCAATATAGAAAACATCCACAATTACAATTGGTCATTCTAGTACACCATAAAAAATAGCCATATTAATGCTATAAGTGGGGTGTACAAACCTCCTAGATTTTCATAATCCCTTCAAATGCTTCGAGAAAGTCTTGAATATCTTCATTCTCCTGGTACGGTGTCATTTTCAAGTGTGCTGTATTTGTTGTGTTTCGATTTGTCTTCAACACTTCTCTCATCACTCCCATCTGCTCCACATGTTGTTCGTTCATGATCCTAACTTGCTCCTGATACGCTTCATACTGCTGCCTCCTCTGCTCTTCGTCCTGTTGTCATTGTTCTTCTTGCTGCCTCTGACTCTCCTCTAGTCGGCATTGCTGCTCCTGCTGAAATCGAGCAAGCTCAGTTAATGCGGCTGCTAATTGCTCCATGACTCGGTTGTCTCCCTCTTGATTAATTTTGACGGCCGACTGCCAAGTAGCACATACTGTAAGAGTTATTGAAGTAGTCAACTGGTCCTTCACAACGGTACATATATATATATACATGTATATATATATATATATATATATATATATATTATATCAAGTCAAGCAAATGGTTCAGAGTTTGAGTTAAATAGTATGATCCAGGACAGTCCCTGGAGGAGGGTTTTGATATTCTTGAGGTCCCTGACCAAAAATATCCTCTTTTGTACATTGGGAGCCCAGTCTTGATATCTGTGACAGATTATTTTTCCTGTAAATAGATTTAGTTTTTCACTTTTCCCCTCATAGAGTGGTCTCAGTTTATACATTTACAGTACATATATATATATATATATATATATATATATTATATCAAGTCAAGCAAATGGTTCAAAGTTTGAGCTAAATAGTATGATCCAGGACAGTCCCTGGAGGAGGGTTTTGATATCCTTGAGGTCCCTGACCAAAAATACGTGTGGATATCCTCTTTTGCACAACTATAACATCCAAAGTAGGTACATGAAAAGGATGGTATGACTTTTTTCTTGTGAGTCAACATGTTCGTCAGGGTACTGTTGCACCTACTCATTATAATGTTGTGGCAGATAAGCACTGGATTCAAACCAGATCATATGCAAAGACGTGCTTACAACAAGCTAACTCATTTGAATCACAATTGACCTGGAACGGTTCGTGTTCCTCTCCATGTTGGTATGCTCACAAACTGGCTTTTCTCGTTGGTCAAAGTCTTCATCGGGAGCCCAGTCTTGATATCTGTGACAGATTATTTTTCCTGTAAATAGATTTAGTTTTTCACTTTTCCCCTCATAGAGTGGTCTCAGTTTATACATTTACAGATATATATATTATATCAAGTCAAGCAAATGGTTCAAAGTTTGAGCTAAATAGTATGATCCAGGACAGTCCCTGGAGGAGGGTTTTGATATCCTTGAGGTCCCTGACCAAAAATACGTGTGGATATCCTCTTTTGCACAACTTTAACATCCAAAGTAGGTACATGAAAAGGATGGTATGACTTTCTTCTTGTGAGTCAACATGTTCGTCAGGGTACTGTTGCACCTACTCATTATAATGTTGTGGCAGATAAGCACTGGATTCAAACCAGATCATAAGCAAAGACGTGCTTACAACAAGCTAACTCATTTGAATCACAATTGACCTGGAACGGTTCGTGTTCCTCTCCATGTTGGTATGCTCACAAACTGGCTTTTCTCGTTGGTCAAAGTCTTCATCGGGAGCCCAGTCTTGATATCTGTGACAGATTATTTTTCCTGGAAATAGATTTAGTTTTTCACTTTTCCCCTCATAGTGTGGTCTCAGTTTATACATATACGGTACATATATATATATATATATTATATATCAAGTCAAGCAAATGGTTCAGAGTTTGATCATTACCTTTAAATTAACTTTTCTGGCAATTTTATTTTTATTACTCAATATGGCCAACCCTTGCAAATGTTCTTGGCACATTGTTGACCTCAAGTAATTTTCAATTAATTTGAGTCTGCTAAGCGATCTTTTACCCTCTGCAACTGTGACTGGTGGTGTACAAAAAATGTGCATGGAGATGGATAAATGAGGGAGAAGGTTTTCGAGCTTAAGTTCATGATTTTTGTTGAGTAAATCAAAAGGACTATATGATGGCTCATTAAATTACTTTTCAACAGTAGACACTCCTCAACAAGTGCATTTGATACATTATTGTCGTAATGGGTAATGAACTTTTCCACAGCAGCTGTGAGCTGTCTTTCCTCAGTAATTCCATAAAAATGAGAAAAGGCTGTTAGTGTATCTCACTGCTGTAAGTCTTTCTGTAATACCAGAGATTACATTATCCATCAAGTTGTAGAAAATGTTTGGACGAAAATCAGTTTCCTCTGAAGATTCTACAAGGGATGTGGAAGGCTGTGGAATTTCAGCTTCATTCAAAAAATTTGCTTATGCTTTTGTTTCACTGGTAGGTTAGGGATTAATTTCCATTGATTCAACAACACGTTTTGCTTCTCTATGTATATCACTCCAACCCTCTCTGAGTACTTTTAAATCCTGTAAAAGGCCTTCAAGTTTCTTAACTTCAACATCTATGATCGCTTTTCTTGCTTGCAACATCTTAGGCTGCTTTATTTCTTCAGTAATAGATATTTAGACTCATATCTTGAATACAGTTAGCCATTAGCACCCCGAGGGGACTCTGCTCTTGGATACTCCCATTAGCTCTTTGTCAGAGATTGCACTGAGTATCCATGGCCCACCCTATAGAGGCTCTGGGAATTGGATTTTGCTGTTTTGGTTATTTACAGTACGCTATTATTTACTCATGTACCACCTCTACTGTGGTATGTGGACCAGCTGGCACTGCCGCCGCTTCATACAGCACACAGTAGTGTCTATCTTTAGACACTGGGTTCTCAGGCTACTTTTGGAGTAGAGGGTTCCCATGGATCTGTACCCAGTACAGTTCCCCTTGAGCTGTGTGTCTGGGTTGTCTACTGATGATTGCTCACCTTAGAAGCATGAAATATCTATTTGCTCACAGCAAGTATGAGTTGGAGGGTTACAACTTTGCACAAGTATCTACCTCTACCTGCTACCAATGAACAATTCCTCTGTTACCATCTTATAATTGATATACTAAAACTACTTTCACATTTTAAAACTAAAACTAAACTAAAACTAAAATATAATACCCCAACCAAAACAACACTAAAGTTAATACTCATTATACATTGTGTATATGTGATTGGCTCAGGGAATAGGATTTATGGTTCAAAATCAAATGCTTAGCTCATTATTTAGTCATTTTGTACAAGAAGCATACTAAACTTGATATCAAAGAGAAACAATGGTTAACAATAACAATTGTAACTTTTATCACACACACACACACATTAATTACACATACATCCGTCAAAGTCAGCACTAGGCTTAAGTGTACATATACAATAATAATACGTGCATGTAGTGTATACTGTACATACATGTATTCATGTACATGTACATATGAGTGTCATGTGTATGATTATGCACATAAGAGTATTCTCATTATCTATATCACTTTTATCATTGTTACATGTAGTTGAAGATAAATTATGTTACGTGTACATGTACATGTACATGTATATCATACATGTATATAGGAGCCACTTTGGCTTTGTTGATATTTTTACAAGTTATTGTGCAACTATGACCTGGTACCCATTTTTATATTCATGTAACAAGTCATATTTAGACCGATTCAAACACATATTTTATAGAATGATAGATTTATGTGTTCACAATATCCTTTTATTCATTTTACACAGGGTGAGTATTGTAATGATCTAATTCATCTGTGGCACGAGAAGCTGACAGAGTTTGGAGTACCAGGTGGAAAATCAGCTAGTTTGATAGCTACTCTTGGTGATCCTTTAAAGATAAGAAGTTGGCAAATAGCAGGTACAAGTACCCTCTTTAGTTTGGAACTACATGTACAAACAATCTATTTGCCTGAACCATTTTCATATAATTATCCTTCCAATTCTGTTTGTATATGTTTCAATCCATGGAGGTTTCATTATTTACAGTATACCCATGTATTAGCTCCTTGTGACATTAAACTACAATGTATACACTACATGTACATGTACATGTACATCACATAATAAGTCAGCACATTCTAATTTTGACGCTATATCATGAGTTCAAACATACATGCACTTTACATGTACATGTACATGTTTCTTCAAAAAAAGCATCTGAACAAGGTTGGGAGACTAACATAGGACCCAAAATTAAACAAACCACTTCCATATAACCCAACATACGTACAGCTCTTTGTATTTTGCTGTATAGTGGTGTAAGTGCTTATGTACGGTTATATGGAAGTGGTTAGTGTAATATGCAGATTAAATTTATGCTACATGTTATAATTAAACAGCTGAGAATCTAACCCACAAAAAAGTAAAGTATATGAAATCATTCCCAAAGTTTGTTTCAAAATTTAAGAAAATCATCCTATTTGATTCTGGGATATTATACATGTACACAACAGTATTGTCCCCAGGAAAATAATAGAGTGGTGATTCCATTAGCCCTGCCCAAAGCTCCACCTATTTCAAACTGACCACTCCCCTGCATTTTCTCCTGATCCATCTCTTTCCTTTCCTTATGAAATAGCCTTACATTCAATTATGTATATTGTACATACAATATACTGTAACAAATACATGATATTATCAAAAGAAAGAAAGAAAGAAAGAAAGACACCTGAGAAAGAAAGACACCTGAGGCAATGGAAAAATGAAAAAATGAGAGTTGCCTCAGGTGGGATTTGAACCCACGACACACTGTACTCCAGACGGATGCTCTACCAACTGAGCTACCAAGGCAGCCCAGCTGGCAGGGTCCGAATCAAGGTTTAACCAAATACATGCATAATTATATGTACATAACTGCTATGGTCAAGATTCACATCATTACTATCTTTACTGTTGTGATTTATAGAGTTATGAAGTATTAAGAGATAGTCTTACCCGCACTGAAAGATAAATTCACAGCAGGAGGAACTCCATTTGACCCATTAACTCATGAATGGTAAGCAAATGTAATTGTATACAGTGTACATGTACACCAATATATACAATAATTATACTAGTGCTATAACTTACATTACACATGAGGAGATGGAAAGAAAGAAAGTTATTGGTATTGGGATATAATTATACATTACACTAATCTCTATAGCCTAATATGTCTGATCAGGAGCCCATAATGACGTTGACCACAAAGCGTAAGAGTAGGAGTGGGAAACGACCACGCATTTAATTAAACTGGTCAAACTATCTGTCTGACCGTCTGTTACTATTTTTAGAACCCACGTATATACAACTTCGTTAAATATGGCGTCTACACTTCGACGATCTTCAAGGTTAGCTATGAAACGAACACGTATAGAAGCATAAATGGAGTCAACTACTATCAGGAAAGTGAGAGCATGCTTTGGGGAAGCCGAGAAACAACTGTTTAGTCCTATTCAAGAGTGTTTGACATCATTGCCTTCTGAAATGATTGCAGTGAAGGCTTCCGACTACTTTGTCAATGACTTGACTAGGAACATCTTCACAGTCTACACGAGCCAGAATATCGCTCAATTCTTTTCTCTGTTATACAGGAAACTTAGTCAATGTAGTACGGTATATAGTAACTGTTGATTTTGTAAAAGCCATATTTCACGAAGGCGTGTACACGTGGGTTCTAAAAATAGTAACAGACGGTCAGACAGATAGTTTGACCAATTTAATCAAATGCGTGGTCGTTTCCTGCTCCTACTCTTACGCTTTGTGGTCAACGTCATTATGGGCTCCTGGTCTGATATATATATATACATGTATATATTTATAGCACTTTGACGCCTAACATCAAAGGTACCAACAGTTCTATATTTTCCATATAGCACACTTTTTTTTACCACATCCTGTTCTATATTTTCCAATTATTGTCTAGAAAACAACGCGCTTACCTCGGGTTTAGTGCAAGAACACTAAGTACTTCATTTTTCTTCTCCATTGCATCAATCCAAAGTACTATAAACCAGTTAAAGCACCGGGTTTGTTCGTGTTGTCTTGGAAAATATAGCACTAGGGGTGGGGTCTCAAAGCCTCATAAAGTACTTGGCTACTCCTCGTGCTTTATGAGCTTCTCGACCCCATATGTATTAAATATTACTAACTATTAGCTACTAATGTACATGTAGTATGTGTGTTTCTTACTGCCCATGCCCATTGTCTCCATTTCCCGACTGATAACTCAATGCCACCATTTTTATATATATACATGTACACACTATCATGAATTTCTTTAATGACAGGAAATTATTAATTGTTAGGTTATACCACTTGAGACTAAACAATAGAGAAAGTCAATGATTTACCCAACCAGTAGTTTCGGTATTAGGTTTCTGTTATGTCAGCAAATTTTGTCACAATCTTAATTCATTTGTGTTGTTATATATATAAAGTTGGTTATGATTGCCTCACTCATAAAAATTGCATAATTTTTATTTATAAGACTAAAATTCTTGTCTGCGTAGAACTGACCTTTTAGTGTTGGATACAGATCTGTACCTTTGTTTATCTCACAGCATCATTATTTTTTAAGTTAAAAAGTATCCAAGGAAGGGGCCAATGCCTATTATCGTTAGCAGTAATTACTAATTAATAATTAAAATTGAGGCATGGTAAACTGTAATATTGGATTGTTATCATCGATACCAGCATTTTTGACTTATAGGTGGCAAATTTTGGGTGCGACAATATCAAAATAACACATCCCAAACATGATTTTTTGTCATTGTTAGGATGTCTACCATTAATATTCACGCAGTTACTAACCCAAACCTGCACCACTATCTTTATCTGTATTTGTGCTCCACTGTGTATGTGTATTTACTAGGGTTGGGATCTGAAATCGATTATCAAATCAGAATAGGACAATTAATACAATGATTAATAATGTGAATATGTATATACATGTGTTTATAGAGTGGATCTGTAGCATTAAGTTCATCATACTCATACTCTTTAGCTATTTGAATTTAGAGGCCATATCCTTGTATTTATCACATGATTATCACACAATGTGGTATAACATACTACACAATATGAATACAACTTATAACCTTTTCAGCAACATGTAAGGAATAAAGTACTGCATTAGTGAGGTGTGCCATGACTTGTAGTCACACATATTGTATTATATACATGTGTTATTTGTAAGACTGATAATTATTGTAATTGTTGTAATATTATACATAATATAAGATGTGCACCCTGCCCAGGGATGGATACAGTACTGTTCCCTGGTCAGTCTGAAATTATTTCCGAAAGTTGAGATATCTGCACAGCCTTTTCGGCTATTTTCGGCATAAAATCCTCCATTTTTCTAGTTTATATTCGTAGTATGATGTAAAAATTGCAATGAATTTCATTATATTAATTATATTCATATTTTTGTGATGATTTGTGACGAAATTGTTCTTTTAAAAACTGTACGGGAATTTATAATCTTGTTTCTGTGCTTTTTTGGTTTTGACATCACTTACATGCCCTTTTATTAAATTAAAAAGAGGGTTTGGAGAATTATATAGTTTACATCTAAAGGAACAGTTTCCTCTAGATTCAACCAGATTCAGTTCAACAATCTTTTCCACAAAAACTATTACATGTTTTTTAATTAATTATAACTAATTAATAACCACATAATTAATCAAGAAATGAATAAAATAAGTAGTAAATAAACAATAAACAATATATAACAATATAATATAATCCTAACATAACTGAATGCCTAGACCATTTGAACTTTTAATTACAAAAGGGATGAATGGCCAGTGCATTGACTGGACACACTGCATGTACCTGCAGGTGCACTAGGTGTAGTTTGTATTGTAGACATTGGTAGCATTGTAGGTGCACTAGGCATAGCACTAGTCATGCCATGTATCATCCATGTAGGTGCAGCACTAGGCACACCACTAGTCATGCCATGTGCACTAGGCATAGTTGGTATCATACATGTAGGTGCTGGTATTGAAGGCATACATACCACATGAGGCCGATAATCTCTTTCATTCATCCTTTGTTCTTTCTCTTCCTCCTTTCTCCTCATCTTATAGTCTTCATCTTCTCTTCTTTTTCTTTCCTTTTGCCACCTATAGTCTTCATCTTCTCTTCTTTTTCTTTCCTTTCTCCACCTGTATTCTTCTTCTGTTATCCTTCTTCTCAAGTTGTAGTATTCTTTTTCTTTTTGTCTTATCTGCTGCCTCCATTTATGGTCCTCATCCTCTCTTCTTCTTAGTTCGTTGTGTCTTTTTTTTTCTTGTTGCTCGCTTCTTCTTTCTTTTAGTTTCTTACTTTCTTCATTTTCCTCCATGTTTTCATCATTTCTAGTTCTTTGACATGATGTACATTCTTTTTCTCTCTCACACTGTAAATATATGATGACAATAATGACCATTAGTTATACTTATAGTTTCTCAAATTTTAATTTGTTAACTTAAACAATTTTTGGCTTACTAAAAGGGTTTTAGTTAACTAACTAGAAGTGCCCATTATTAGCCAATTTTCATTTTAGTTATAGTTATTACACTAGACCTGTAATTTAGTTATAGTTTAGTTAACTAAAAGTCACAATGCCTTACTAAATTTTGGTTATAGTTAACTAAAACCCACTAAAATGTATGAGATACATGATACATGTTTGTAGTTTGAAGTTTTAACGTTAGCACAGTCACATACATGTACACAAACTGTATAGCAAACAAGAACTCAGCTACATGTACATGTACACCTGATACATGTAGCAGGAGTGTTATTGTTGCAATGTTGCAATATTGCAACAGTACTTGAGTTCATTTCTTTGCTATATAACAATATTAATATTGTAGTAACATCTTATTTCATGTTGTGATACTTACTCCTGCTTTTTCACTTGTTATCTCGACTGACTGGACTTGTTCTGTCTTTTTTTCACATGATTGAACTTGTTCTGTCTTTTCTTCAACTTTGCTATTTCCACCACCCATTGTAGCTCTTCTATCTGACCTTTATTTGTAAATGTTCAGTATTTTTATACCCATTTTGAGAAACCACAGAACTGCCTATTTGAAGATGCAAGCCTGGATCTCTTAGACCTAAGGCTTCCTTTGAGATGTGAGATTATACACATTGGCATTATTAGCTGTTTTTGGCCTGATTTTTTATTACATGTACTTTGAGACTTAACTTAATTGCTCAGACCACAAGATTTTATTTGATTTAGAATAAATACCTTTTTTATAGAGTATATTATATTAAACCATTTGTGTAAGTGATACATGTGTGTATGTGTCTGTCTCTCTGTCTGTATGCATATATGTATGTCTACATGTATATAGACCATAAGACGATAATTTTTGTGTGTACTTCAATATCGTGAATTTTGTTGTATAGATATTGTCCATGAAAATTTTAAATGTTTGTTTTTCCACTCTAATATCATTGTCATGTTTGGTCGATAAATCACTCATGAGCAACATCAACTTTTTACTAGCATATTAGCTTTCCAGCTTTCAACTTTCCATGGAACTTTCTGTGGAGGGCATCATTAAGCTTATAGATTAGTCTCATAAAAGTAAGCTAAAGACAGAAGAATGTGATTTAGAGTTAGCTACAATGTGCATGTAATGATGTACACATACATGTACGTACGTACTACGCACTAATGAAATAAATAATTAACTCATTTGCAGGTGTTAAATTATCGTGATATTATCGCTATCGGGCAATTATCTATCGTGATATAATAATAACAATATCGCTCAGCCCTATAATAGAAAGCCTCCAAAAACTAGATTATTTTCTATAACGAGTACTAGACTTGTTCCAATTGCTGTTTCTACTGAGAAAGGACAGAAGCAGCATGCAATATTCCAGGAACATGTCTGCAATATTAACCCCATGTACAAGTAAAATTTTAAAGTAAGGCTTTCAAAGGAAATCTTTTAACTTCAAATAGGTTCCAATGAATGAAGGTTTGAACATGTTTTCACTTGCCTTTCATTAGGTGTGCACAAGACTTCCCCCTTTTGTCTTATGCCTTGGCATGTCTTGAGGTGCATGATATAAATCAAGCCTTACAGGAGGTGATCAACTTGCCAAAAGTCCTCCCATTGAACATTGGTGTACTTGAACCTGTTCTTTCCAGTTGTGTACACCACCTTATTAAAACACATTAAACCACACATTAAAACAACACTAGTACATGTACATGTACATATACAATAATAATACATGCATGTAGTGTATACTGTACATACATGTATTCATGTACATGTACATATGAGTGTCATGTGTATGATTATGCACATAAGAGTATTCTCATTATCTATATCACTTTTATCATCTAATTAATTGTTACATGTAGTTGAAGATAAATTATGTTATGTGTGCATGTACATGTACATGTACATGTATATCATATACATGTATATAGGAGCCACTTTGGCTTTGTTGATATTTTTACAAGTTATTGTGCAACTATGACCTGGTACCCATTTTTATATTCATGTAACAAGTCATATTTAGACCGATTCAAACACAAATTTTATAGAATGATAGATTTATGTGTTCACAATATCCTTTTATTCATTTTACACAGGGTGAGTATCGTAATGATCTAATTCATCTGTGGCACGAGAAGCTGACAGAGTTTGGAGTACCGCGTGGAAAATCAGCTAGTTTGATAGCTACTCTTGGTGATCCTTTAAAGATAAGAAGTTGGCAAATAGCAGGTACAAGTACCCTCTTTAGTTTGGAACTACATGTACAAACAATCTATTTGCCTGAACCATTTTCATATAATTATCCTTCCAATTCTGTTTGTATATGTTTCAATCCATGGAGGTTTCATTATTTACAGTATACCCATGTAATAGCTCCTTGTGACATTAAACTACAATGTATACACTACATGTACATGTAGTATGTACATGTATCATATATATATGTATGTGTAGTACAGACCGAAAGATGTTGTGTGTACTTTACTATTGTGGAATTTGTTGTATAGATATTGTACATGAAAAATGAAATATTTTGTTTCCCCACTCTAATATCATACCAAGGTTGCTTGATCCCATGATATTTTTTGTGCGATGAAATAACAGATATTAGTTGCATTTTCAAACAAGCTGGCTAAAACTACATGTACTTTCTTCCTGATAGTCTCAGTTCTCCAACTCAATCACTTTATGTACCATACCCTAGAATGATGATGCAACTCATATAAATGTGTGATACAAACATATCTATGGGAAAGCAATGTGTTGTACTGTACTACATTTGACCAAGGTTTAATATGCTTTCCTATATTTCCAGCTCCACCCAATTAATAAAAAGTACATGTATATGTACATGTGTAATAGTAATGCAACAATGAGTCTTCCTTTAATATCAATACACATACATTGCATGTGTACATACATATATGTATATTCTGGGCATTGTCAGTAACTCTTATTAGGTCTGGAGTGAATACATTTGAAGCTTTGTAAGCAGAAAGGAGTGAAGGTTTGCATGTGTTTTTATCAATGTGCTATAGAAAGTAGGGCTGAGCGATAATATCGATTTATTGATTATCACGATATTTTTTGGCGATTGCGATATCGATTATATAAAAAATTTTATTGCAATAATACCACATGTGTCTGTGCATGTGCCATTACGATTTTGATAGTTTTCTTTGAAAGCATCTGTAAAGTTAATAGTCGCTACAGCTTTTCTTGATATCTAGATACAGCTGTTAGAGCAAGGAATTTTTACATTATGACCCTATGTTTGGTCGATAAATCACTCATGAGCAACATCAACTTTTTACTAGCATATTAGCTTTCCAGCTTTCAGCTTTCCATGGAACTTTCTGTGGAGGGCATCATTAAGCTTATAGATTAGTCTCATAAAAGTAAGCTAAAGACAGAAGAATGTGATTTAGAGTTAGCTACAATGTGCATGTAATGATGTACACATACATGTACGTACGTACTACGCACTAATGAAATAAATAATTAACTCATTTGCAGGTGTTAAATTATCGTGATATTATCGCTATCGGGCAATTATCTATCGTGATATAATAATAACAATATCGCTCAGCCCTATAATAGAAAGCCTCCAAAAACTAGATTATTTTCTATAACGAGTACTAGACTTGTTCCAATTGCTGTTTCTACTGAGAAAGGACAGAAGCAGCATGCAATATTCCAGGAACATGTCTGCAATATTAACCCCATGTACAAGTAAAATTTTAAAGTAAGGCTTTCAAAGGAAATCTTTTAACTTCAAATAGGTTCCAATGAATGAAGGTTTGAACATGTTTTCACTTGCCTTTCATTAGGTGTGCACAAGACTTCCCCCTTTTGTCTTATGCCTTGGCATGTCTTGAGGTGCATGATATAAATCAAGCCTTACAGGAGGTGATCAACATGCCCAAAAGTCCTCCCATGCACATTGGTGTACTTGAACCTGTTCTTTCCAGTTGTGTACACCACCTTATGTGATGTGCTTGCAGGCTCTAATTGTTCCACCTTGGGGTCAGAAATATTATATTAATGCATTAAACATTTCCACCTCACCTTGTGTGTTAGAAATATTGGTTATATGATGTGAGAAATAAATACATGTGGAATAGACATGATTTTTGGATCACGGTGAAAAAGGTCCACCTCTACTCATGTATAGTCAAGTGCCCCCACCACCACACCTCCTCCTCCCCCCATGATAAAGGGATACATGGGTATCTACATGTATCTATCAACTGCCCCTAAATCTTCACATACATGTACATAACAGATTATTGATAGCAATTAGTAATTATAATGAAATTACAACCATAATAAAATCATTATTATAATTATACTGCATGTGATAATAAATAAACAATGGTGGTGGAGTGAATGTTATGTAGGACTATTAGCATACTATATAATATACATACATACATGTACATACATGTATATATATATATATACATGTATATATATATATATATATATATATATATATATACATGTATATATATATATATATATATATATATATATATATATAAATATATATATATATATATATATATATATAAAATATACATGTATATATATATATATATACATGTATATATTTATACTTACATGTGGTACATGTAAGTATGAAGTGGTTAGTTGATAATGTACAATCCCCAATCTTGTTTCTGTGCTTTTTTGGTTTTGACATAACTTACATGCCCTTTTATTAAATTAAAAAGAGGGTTTGGAGAATTATATAGTTTGCATCTAAAGGAACAGTTTCCCTCTAGATTCAACCAGATTCAGTTCAACAATCTTTTCCAAACAAAACTATCACATGTGCTTGCAGGCTCTAATTGCTCCACCTTGGGGTCAGAAATATTATGTGGTTAATGATACATGTATTCATATTTGTAATATGTGTTGTGTTTTTTTGCAGGAGTATTTCATTGAGATTAGTAATGATAATGAAGTATTGAGTGTTGCACAGAAGATTACTGCTCATATAGAAACCAGTGCAAGACAATGCCAGGTAACAACTGTACATATGTATGTTGATCATTATGTGTTCATCATCCATGAAATCAAGAGCGTCATGTATCTGGCAAACTGGTAATTGAATTCATACAGCTGGCTAAGTGTAGTTATGAATATACTTATTTTGATTATGAATATTATTAGCAGTTTGTTGCCCACTATAATAGCCAAACATCTGGCTAAACTCTTGACGAATGCTATATAGTACAGTGGGTTGACCTGATCCTTCCTTTGTAGTAGGCATCTGGCTACGCTAGACTAGATCATATACTACAAATAATTGGAATAAGGGATCATGCACAAGACTTCCCCTTTTTGTCTTAAGCCTTGACTTGCTTGCTTTACATGAAATGAATCAAGCCTTACAGGTGGTGATCAACATGGCCAAAAGACCTCCCATTGCACATTGATGTACTTGAACCTGTCCTTTCCAGTTACCTCATGTGATGTGCTTGCTGGCTCTAAAGTTCTTTAATTGCTCCACCTTGGGGTTATATGGTTAATGTATTATACATTTCCACCTTCATTGTTGCACCTTGTGTGTTAGCTGTTATCATTGTTATGCTAGAAATCAATACGCGTGAATTAGGCACCATTTTTTTATCTCAGCGAAAATCTGCTCGTGTAGTCTCTTGTAGATAAAGTATGTCACATTCCATCCACATACAATGCTCTGCAGTATTCAAACATCTTGCTTTTGCAAATTGTGAAAAGTAATTAATTATCACATGACACATATTTTGTAATACTTTAGTCTCCCATTACAAATACGTGTATCAAATATCTGGATGTTAGATTGCTTTCATATATATGTTATCATAATCTGTTTATAGTGAAGCATGAAGTATTTGCTTACTATTACGAAAGACTATTATCCCAACTATGTAATGCACATGTACAGATATGTCTACAATGTTCTGACCTGCATGTACAAGTGAATCGACAAAGTTGGAAATAGGTCAAGGTGGATACTTTGTCCCACCTACATCCCACGAAGTGGTGCACTCGAACTACAATTATAAATCTGCATACTGTTGATAATAGGATTTTTTTCATAAATTTACCCATATTGGGGTGTTGGGGCAAAATCTGGGATATGAAATACTTCTGCAGGAAAATATTAAAAGGATTACTGAAATAATTTCTAAATATTTGTGTTGTACTCTCTATGTAGAGATGGCTGAACATTGTCAAAACAAATATAATTATACATAATTACACAATTTATATCTACTAAACAATTTGTATAATAATTGTTATTGATTTTGAAAATGGTACTTAAGTCCAATGAAAGGTGGCATATACAATGTATGTAGATTACAGTTCCGTTAATTAACCTGCCTCCCATACCTAAAAGAGGTCATTAATGTCATACTTAAAACGACACACAAAATATTGCCATTTAATTTTATAGTTTTGGAGGTGCTGATGCTACTCCATTGGAGTTGAAGTATTTTAGGATATTACTATGTAAGTTCCATTCAGATAAAATAACTGTGTTTATAGCCGATACATCAGGTTACATTAACTCACTATTTTGCTATAAGCAATTGATGTGGATGTTCGTGACCTAATGCTCCTTTACATTTGCAAAAATTAACTATTAAATCACATTTTAAAGAGTGTTTTTAAAAATAATTCTGAACGATGAAATATATTTACAGTATAAATAAAATAAGCAACAAAAACAAAAACAGCCTATAAATGAATCATGTAAAATGTATGTACATATGTTATTGTATAGTTCTTATTTTGGAATGATTTTCAGCAGCTGCTGGACATCACATGCTAGTTACGTCTATTGTGGACTGGGTGACTTGAGGTACAAATTGGTCTTGAGAAGGAGAAGCAGTAGAAGTTGCGTGTATTGCTGACTTGGTGACTTGAGGGACAAATTGGTCTTGAGAAGGAGAAGCAGTAGGAACAGCATCTATTTTAGACTGGGTAACTTGAGGGACAAGATAAGAAGGTAGAAGATAATCAAAAAGAAACGGATGATGAGGTACCACCTGAGGTGAGTAAACAGGCTCTTTGTTTTGTATTTCATGGTCAAGTTGCTGTCTCTTTCTTTTCACTGTTTGATATTCCTCATCAAACTTTCTTTTTAGTCTATTCCATTCCTGTCTCTTCCTTCTTTCTTCCTTCCTTTGGTAGTAGTCTCTCCTCCTTTTCTCTTGTTCTTTTTCTCTTCTATTTTTTTCTTCCTGGTATTGTTGTTGCTTCTTTTTGTCTTCTCTTTTTTTTGTATCTTCCTTTTCAAGTTCTTTCAGTTTCTGCTCTTTTCTTGACTTCTCTTCTTCCTCTTTTCTCAGCTTCTCTTGCTTCAATTTCTGCTCTTCTTCTTTTGTGTTCTCTTCCTTTGACTCACTACTTCCCATGTTTTCTTTTGTGATATTTTTCACTGTTCCAAAGTTATTTATACTTGCCTCTTACACAAGACCCTCCCCTCCCTTGCCCCTTGATTTCACAGGGATTCAACCTGCCTTTTCTGCAGTGATACAATCAAGCCTTGCAGGACTAACCAGAGGTGGCAAAAGACCTCCCATTACATAATAGTGTACTTGAACCTGCTGGTAAGAAAGATTATATGGTTAATGGTTAATGATTAATGGCATTAGACATTTCCACCTTTATTGTTGTAGTTGTACTTTGTGTGTCAGAAATATTAAAAATACCATTTTTGGATCACAGCGAAAATAGTCAACTTCTGCTCATGTATAGTTTCTTACACATAAAATACATGTACACATGTATGTCAAATTCCATTTACTTACATTGCTCTGCAGTGTTCAAAATTCTTTGCATTTAAATTTGGGAAAAAATGGTCAACTATCACATGACTGTACTAATTCAAGTGTTGATAGTGACTTGGAAATTATTTCACTGAGTGTTACATGTACATCATTTCTAATTATATTAATAATGATTTACCATAGAGAATAATTAAGCAGGGAAAAATAGACGTGAAATTTCACAAATCAACTTTTAACTGTGAATTTTTCCCCCCATCAAACTTGTCATCAACTACGCACGGCTGTTTCTAATCGCATTTAAAAAATGTCTATACTACTATACCTAAAAAGAATGCCAGCCAGCGAATGAACTAGAGATCTTCCTAAGCTTGTAAAATGTTCCTGGAATTCCAGCTTCTACTGTACTTTACATACATTGACACTTCATTCCCTTTCAAAAACATGTTCACAACCTCTCTTTCTCTATTTTTATTTTGAGAGGGAAATGTCCACAGCTTTTGCCCAAGCAATCGATAACCTCCATTTTCTAAAATATAATTTTACTTGTATGGACTAACGTGAGCTGATTGGGGCATCATATATTTGATGCCCGAAACTACTCACTATTACAGTTCCCAAAATGAGTCACGGATCACTTGCAGTGCAGAATTAATGAGTGTGGGTGATAGTCACAATTTTCTTTTTTTTTTACTGCAGAATTCAAAAGTCCATCCAATGGGCTGGTCAGTGCAGTCCAATGGAATTCATAGCTAGTTTTGTGGAATGGTGTAACAGATTTTCATTTAAATACCTAGGAGTCTTATAATAAAGTTTCCATTGCCATTTGTGTAAGTGATACATGTGTGTATGTGTCTGTCTATCTGTCTTTCTGTATGTATGTACATGTATCATACACATATGCATGTGTAGTACAGACCGAAAGATGTTGTGTGTACTTTAATATTGTGGATTTTGTTGTATAGATATTGTACATGAAAAATGAAATATTTTGTATTCCCACTCTAATATCATATCAAGGTTGATTGATCCCATGATCCATAATATATTTTTTGTGCGATGAAATAACAGATATTAGTTGCATTTTCAAACAAGCTGGCTATAACTACATGTACTTTCTTCCTGATAGTCTCAGTTCTCCAACTCAATCACTTTATGTACCATACCCTAGAATGATGATGCAACTCATATAAATGTGTGATACAAACATATCTGTGGGAAAGCAATGTGTTGTACTGTACTACATTTGACCAAGGTTTAATATGCTTTCCTATATTTCCAGCTCCACCCAATTAATAAATAAGTACATGTACATGTATATGTGTAATAGTAATGCAACAATGAGTCTTCCTTCAATATCAATACACATACATTGCATGTGTACATACATATATGTATATACTGGGTATTGTCAGTAACTCTTATTAGGTCTGGAGTGAATGTTAGGTGTGCACAAGACTTCCCCTTTGTGTGTTATGCCTTGGTATGCCTTAACTTGCATGATATAAATCAAGCCTTACAGGAGGTGATCAACTTGCCCAAAAGACCTCCCATTGCACATTGGTGTACTTGAACCTGTTCTTTCCAGTTGTGTACACCACCTTATGTGATGTGCTTACAGGGTCTAATTGCTCCACCTTGGGGTCAGAAATATTATATAGTTAATGATTAATGCATTAAACATTTCCATGTGTGTTAGAAACATTGGTTATATGATGTGAGAAATAAATACATGTGGTGGAATAGACATGAATTTTGGATGACGGCGAAAAAGGTCCATCTCTACTCATGAATGCCCTCACCACCACACCTCCTCCTCCCCCCATGATAAAGGGATACATGTGTATCTACATGCATCTATCAACTGCCCCAAATCTTCACATACATATACATAACAGATTATTGATAGCAGTACTAGTACTGGGTGTCATACATGTAGTGCACATATGACCATACATATACTTAGCAACATATGTGTACATGTATATGTACATGTATATGTACATATATATGTATGACTCTACTAGTACTGAGTCATACATGTAGATTCATAGAGGATGTCCTTAAGTAATTTAAAAAAAAAAAAGCTAACCCACAATAACCCTGCACACCCATAGAGTATAAGCAGCAGGTGGAGAGCCAGGAGTGTCTGAATTCAATTCAAATATTTGAATAGGACTGAAATTAATGTCCCAAATTAAAGTCGCTAAAGTTAATACATGTACATCACAAGTATAGCTCTTTGTATTTTGCTTTATATCAGTGTAAGTACTTATGTAGGAAGTGGTGGTCCTATGTTAGCCTCCCAACCTTGTTTGCATGCTTTTTGGGTTTTGATGTCACTTGGGGTGAGATTGCTCATCTTTCTGGGAATATGTGGACAGATAACATCATAGTATTACATTACATATTGACATGAAGTTACATATTTCCAATCTCTACATATGTACTTCCTGCAGGGAGAGTAGCCACGGTGTTTAGTTTTTAGCAGGTTCAACAGAACTTCTTTTACATACATTGTACATGTACATGTAATTGTATACATTAAAATTTTACTAACTGTTAGCTACTAATGTACATGTAGTATGTGTGTTTTTTACTGCCCATACACATATACATGTGTATGTACATACATACATACATACATACATACATACATACATACATACATATACATGTGTACATACATATTACATGTACATATTACATATACATACATACATGTACTTATATACATACATACATAAATACCTGCATACATATACCTACATACACATATATGTACATACATAGATACATAGATATATACAAACATAGTACATACATATCACATGTACATATTACATATACATACATACTTATATACATACATACATACATACATAAATACCTGCATACATACACCTACATACACATATACATACATGTACATACATATCTATGTATGTATGTACATGTATGTATGTATGTATGTACATGTATGTATGTATGTATGTTTTTATGTATCTATGTATGTATGTAACTATGTATGTATCTATGTATGTGCACAAGACTCTCTTATGCCTTGGCATGCCTTGACTTGCATGATAATGATATAAATCAAGCCTTACAGGAGGTGATCAACTTGCCCAAAAGACCTCCCATTGCACATTGGTGTACTTGAACCTGTTCTTTCCAGTTGTGTACACCACCTTATGTGATGTGCTTACAGGGTCTAATTGTTCCACCTTGGGGTCAGAAATATGATGTGGTTAATGATACATGTATTCATATTTGTAATATGTGTTGTTTTTTTTTTTGCAGGACTATTTCATTGAGATTAGTAATGATAATGAAGTATTGAGTGTTGCACAGAAGATTACTGCTTATATAGCAAGACAATGCCAGGTAACAACTGTACGTATGTATGTTGATCATTATGTGTTCATCATCCATGAAATCAATATGTATTACCACAGATGTATGCATGTGTGTTTACATGTATACAGGTTGTTTGTGTATGTATGTGCTACAGTGCGGGTGTTTGTAAAACCTGGACTCTGGACTGGACTGGACTGGACTGGACTCGGATCAACTATAATATTCGCCACCTCATTAATTATGCACGATAGGTGTGGCAGGTGGCTTACCGGATTCACGCATCCAACTTCTCTATTACACTGATGGGGACCCTACCGATACAAAGCTAACCCTAGGATGTACGACCAAGGGACCCTATTACCTGGGTTTTACATTTCTCCTCGACCTATTTCCTGGGTTTTACGTTAAACGGGTTAGTACAAACACCAGATCTTCATCGCTTGATAATCATCATCCACCATCGTTGTACACTTACACGCCGATTCACGTAGTTTCAGTTAATTAATTGACAGTTATTATAAACTCTCCAGCCCAGTCCAGTCCAGTCCAGTCCAGTCCAGAGTCCAGGTTTTACAAACACCCAAGTTCTAGAGACACATGTCCCAACACCTTTTACCCAATAAGTGTGAACTAGTTATTTAACCTACATGTATATTTCTAGCCATGTGCTCTTACCAACTGAGCTACCAAGGCAGCCCAGCTCGCCAGGTCAAAATCAAACATCTCATACACCTGTATGAACAAGTTAACTGAAACTTGGTGAAGGCCGGGGTAATTAAACCACCAAAGATACCAAACACTAAATCTAAGTATATACATGATGACTTGAGATGGATATCTGTACTAAAAAAATACAAAGACACTATTTTAACAGGATTGGCTTTAGAAGGTATTGCTCCTCCCCTGGTAAATTTCAATTATCATGAGTTTGGCAATACATAATGAATAATTATATTGTGACAAATGATTCATAAAAGTTATTGGTATTGGGATATAATTTTACATTACACTAACCTCTATAGCCTAATATGTCTGATATATATATATATATATTTATAGCACTTTGACGCCTAACATCAAAGGTACCGACAGTTCTATATTTTCCATATGGCAAACTTTTTTTACCACATCCTGTTCTATATTTTTCGGATATTGTTTATAACACTAGAAAACAATGCGCTTACCTCAGGTTTAGTGCAAGAACACCAAGTACTTCATTTTTCTTCTCCATTGCATCAATCCAGAGTACTATAAACCAGTTAAAGCACTGGGTTTGCTCGTGTTGTCTTGGAAAATATAGCACTGGGGGTGGGGTCTCAAAGCCTCATAAAGCACTCGGCTACTCCTTGTGCTTTATGAGCTTCTCGACCCCATATGTATTAAATATCACTAACTATTAGCTACTAATGTACATGTAGTATGTGTGTTTCTTACTGCCCATGCTCATTGTCTCTATTTCCCGACTGATAACTCAATGCCACCATTTTTATATATTTACATGTACACACTATCATCATGAATTTCTTTAATGACAGGAAATTATTAATTGTTAGGTTATACCACTTGAGACTAAACAATAGAGAAAGTCAATGATTTACCCAACCAGTAGTTTTGTTATTAGGTTTCTGTTATGTCAGCAAATTTTGTCACAATCTTAATTTATTTGTGTTATTATATATATAAATGATTGCCTCACTCATAAAAATTGCATAATTTTTATTTATAAGACTAAAATTCTTGTCTGCGTAGAACTGACCTTTTAGTGTTGGAATGAGGCATACTCACTCAACTCAACTAATACTATGCATGTACAGATCTGTACCTTTGTTTATCTCATTGCATCATTTTTTTTAAAGTTAAAAAGTATCCAAGGAAGGGGCCAATGCCTATTATCGTTAGCAGTAATTACTGTTGTAAACACTTTATATCCTCTATACCTACATGTATTTATAATAATTAAAATTGAGGCATGGTAAACTGTAATATTGGATTGTTATCATCGATACCAGCATTTTTGACTTATAGGTGGCAAATTTTGTGTGCGACAATATCAAAATAACACATCCCAAACATGATTTTTTGTCATTGTTAGGATATCTACCATTAATATTCACGCAGTTACTAACCCAAACCTGCACCACTATCTTTATCTGTATTTGTGCTCCACTGTGTATGTGTATGTGTATGTGTATTTACTAGGGTTGGGATCTGAAATCAATTATCAAATCAGAATAGGACAATTAATACAATGATTAATAATGTGAATATGTATATACATGTGTTTATAGAGTGGATCTGTAGCATTAAGTTCATCATACTCATACTCTTTAGCTATTTGAATTTAGAGGCCATATCCTTGTATTTATCACATGATTATCACACAATGTGGTATAACATACTACACAATATGAATACAACTTATAACCTTTTCAGCAACATGTAAGGAATAAAGTACTGCATTAGTGAGGTGTGCCATGACTTGTAGTCACACATATTGTATTATATACATGTGTTATTTGTAAGACTGATAATTATTGTAATTGTTGTAATATTATACATAATATAAGATGTGCACCCTGCCCAGGGATGGATACAGTACTGTTCCCTGGTCAGTCCGAAATTATTTCCGAAAGTTGAGATATCTGCACAGCCTTTTCGGCTATTTTTGGCATAAAATCCTCCATTTTTCTAGTTTATATTCATAGTATGATGTAAAAATTGCAATGAATTTCATTATATTAATTATATTCATATTTTTGTGATGATTTGTGACGAAATTGTTCTTTTTAAAACTGTACGGGAATTTATAATCTTGTTTCTGTGCTTTTTTGGTTTTGACATAACTTACATGCCCTTTTATTAAATTAAAAAGAGGGTTTGGAGAATTATATAGTTTACATATAAAGGAACAGTTTCCCTCTAGATTCAACCAGATTCAGTTCAACCAATCTTTTCCAAAAAAAACTATTACATGTTTTTTAATTAATTATAACTAATTAATAACCACATAATTAATAAAGAAATGAATAAAATAAGTAGTAAATAAACAATAAACAATATATAACAATATAATATAATCCTAACATAACTGAATGCCTAGACTATTTGAACTTTTAATTACAAAAGGGATGAATGGCCAGTGCATTGACTGGACACACTGCATGTACCTGCAGGTGCACTAGGCGTAGTTTGTATTGTAGACATTGGTAGCATTGTAGGTGCACTAGGCATAGCACTAGTCATGCCATGTATCATCCATGTAGGTGCAGCACTAGGCACACCACTAGTCATGCCATGTGCACTAGGCACACCACTAGTCATGCCATGTGCACTAGGCATAGTTGGTATCATACATGTAGGTGCTGGTATTGAAGACATACATACCACATGAGGCCGATAATCTCTTTCATTCATCCTTTGTTCTTTCTCTTCATCCTTTCTCCTCATCTTATAGTCCTCATCTTCTCTTCTTTTTCTTTCCTTTTGCCACCTATAGTCTTCATCTTCTCTTCTTTTTCTTTCCTTTCTCCACCTGTATTCTTCTTCTGTTATCCTTCTTCTCAAGTTGTAGTATTCTTTTTCTTTTTGTCTTATCTGCTGCCTCCATTTATGGTCCTCATCCTCTCTTCTTCTTAGTTCGTTGTGTCTTTTTTTTTCTTGTTGCTCGCTTCTTCTTTCTTTTAGTTTCTTACTTTCTTCATTTTCCTCCATGTTTTCATCATTTCTAGTTCTTTGACATGATGTACATTCTTTTTCTCTCTCACACTGTAAATATACATGTACATGTATGTTATTTTAGTATGACAATAATGACCATTAGTTATACTTATAGTTTCTCAAATTTTAATTTGTTAACTTAAACAATTTTTGGCTTACTAAAAGCATTTTAGTTAACTAACTAGAAGTGCCCATTATTAGCCAATTTTCATTTTAGTTATAGTTATTACACTAGACCTGTAATTTAGTTATAGTTTAGTTAACTAAAAGTCACAATGCCTTACTAAATTTTGGTTATAGTTAACTAAAACAACACTAAAATGTATGAGATACATGATACATGTTTGTACTGTGTAGTTTTAACGTTAGCACAGTCACATACATGTACACAAACTGTATAGCAAACAAGAACTCAGCTACATGTACATGTACACCCGATACATGTAGCAGGAGTGTTATTGTTGCAATGTTGCAATATTGCAACAGTACTTGAGTTCATTTCTTTGCTATATAACAATATTAATATTGTAGTAACATCTTATTTCATGTTGTGATACTTACTCCTGCTTTTTCACTTGTTATCTCGACTGACTGGACTTGTTCTGTCTTTTTTTCACATGATTGAACTTGTTCTGTCTTTTCTTCAACTTTGCTATTTCCACCACCCATTGTAGCTCTTCTATCTGACCTTTATTTGTAAATGTTCAGTATTTTTATACCCATTTTGAGAAACCACAGAACTGCCTATTTGAAGATGCAAGCCTGGATCTCTTAGACCTAAGGCTTCCTTTGAGATGTGAGATTATACACATAGGCATTATTAGCTTTTTTGGCCTGATTTTTATTACATGTATGTACTTTGAGACTTAACTTAATTGCTCAGACCACAAGATTTTATTTGATTTAGAATAAATACCTTTTTTATAGAGTATATTATATTAAACCATTTGTGTAAGTGATACATGTGTGTATGTGTCTGTCTCTCTCTCTGTATGCATATATGTATGTCTACATGTATATAGACCATAAGACGATAATTTTTGTGTGTACTTCAATATCGTGAATTTTGTTGTATAGATATTGTCCATGAAAATTTTAAATATTTGTTTTCCCACTCTAATATTTGTGTCATGTTTGGTCGATAAATCACTCATGAGCAACATCAACTTTTTACTGGCATATTAGCTTTCCAGCTTTCAACTTTCCGTGGAACTTTCTGTGGAGGCATCATTAAGCTTATAGATTAGTCTCATAAAAGTAAGCTAAAAACAGAAGAATGTGATTTAGAATTTTAGCTACAATGTGCATGTAATGACGTACACATACATGTACATGTACGTACGTACTAATGAAATAAATAATTAATTCATTTGCAGGTGTTAAATTATCGTGATATTATCGCTATCGTGATAATTTTGGCAATTATCTATCGTGATATAATAATAACAATATTGCTCAGCCCTATAATAGAAAGCCTCCAAAAACTAGATTATTTTCTATAACGAGTACTAGACTTGTTCCAATTGCTGTTTCTACTGAGAAAGGACAGAAGCAGCATGCAATTTTCCTGGAACATGTCTGCAATATTAACTCCATGTACAAGTAAAATTTTAAAGTAAGACTTTCAAAGGAAATCTTTTAACTTCAAATAAATTCCAATGAATGAAGGTTTGAACATGTCTTCACTTGCCTTTCATTAGGTGTGCACAAGACTTCCCCCTTTTGTCTTATGCCTTGGCATGTCTTGAGGTGCATGATATAAATCAAGCCTTACAGGAGGTGATCAACATGCCCAAAAGTCCTCCCATTGCACATTGGTGTACTTGAACCTGTTCTTTCCAGTTGTGTACACCACCTTATGTGATGTGCTTGCAGGCTCTAATTGCTCCACCTTGGGGTCAGAAATATTATATAGTTAATGATTAATGCATTAAACATTTCCACCTCACCTTGTGTGTTAGAAATATTGGTTATATGATGTGAGAAATAAATACATGTGGAATAGACATGACTTTTGGATCAGGTGAAAAAGGTCCACCTCTACTCATGTATAGTCAAGTGCCCCCACCACCATACCTCTTCCTTCCCCCATGATAAAGGGATACATGTGTATCTACATGTATCTTTCAACTGTCCCAAATCTTCACATACATATACATGTACATAACAGATTATTGATAGCAATTAGTAATTATAATGAAATTACAACCATAATAACATAATTATTATAATTATACTGCATGTGATAATAAATAAACAATGGTGGTGGAGTGAATGTTATGTAGGACTATTAGCATACTATATAATATACATACATACATACATACATACATACATACATATATATATATATATGTCTATTATATACAGTATGCTAATAGGTCCTATATACAAAATATAGGACCTGAGTTTTGTGTCCAAGGATGTGATTAGCCCGAGCCTGCGAGGGCTATATCACATCCGAGGACACAAATTATTATTGTAATTTTATATAGATATATATTATATAGATTGTACATGTACATATGATATCTGAAAGAAAGACAGACACCTGAGACAATGGAAAAATGAAAAATGAGAGTTGCCTCAGGTGGGATTCGAACCCACGACACTCTGTATTCCAGACAGATGCTCTACCAACTGAGCTACCCAGGCAGCTCAGCTGGCAGGGTTCGAATACTAGGCTTTTAGGTGAAGGCCGGGGTAATTAAACCACCAAAGACACCAACACCAAACCTTAGTATATACATATGATATCTGAAAGAAAGAAAGAAAGAGAGAAAGAAAGAAAGAAAGACAGACACCTGAGACAATGTGTACATGTACAATCATTATTATATGTACAATTATTATATATGTATGTTTATGTACAGTGTATGTACATGATGTTATCAGAGATGTAGAAAGAAAGAAAGAAAGAAAGAAAGAAAGAAAGAAAGAAAGAAAGAAAGAAAGAAAGAAAGAAAGACACCTGAGGCAATGGAAAAATGAAAAATGAGAGTTGCCTCATGTACAGGTATATATATATTAGTGTTGTTCCAGTTCTTAAGTACTGGAACTTAAAGTAATTTTAGTACCACCATTTTAATTTTAGTTCCAGTTCTAGAACTAGAATTAGTACTAGAACTAAAAGTGTTGTTTAAGTTAACTATAACTAAAACCACTTTTATTAAGGCATTATGACTTTCAGTTAACAAATAAATCGCAATTTACTGTGATAACTATTGAGGAGTTTACTGCATACATAAACTAAGGTATACTTTGTTGATGTTAGGAATTCATGTCAAGTTGCCACTCATGATGTGAAACTAGCAGCTACACATGTAGCTGTATAGAATGCAATTCTTAAATCACTATCACATGGCTGGAAATATAGGCATGTACTTTAAATGTTGATCATAACTAGTTCACACTTATTGGGTAAAAGGTGTTGGGACATGTGTCTCTAGAACTTTCTAGATTGTTATCTGTGCACATGTTTTAGAATATTTCAGAACATTTACTATATAACAGTGATTGATTTTGTACAGTAGTGTTGTGTTGTCTGAGTCAAGTTAAAAGAAACAGAGAATGTATTCAGCTCTTGCTCTGCCATGTTGTGTAGACTTACTATTTTCTACCATTGCCTCCTCACCTTATTACTCTTCAAATGAACACTTTTGTCTGTTCGAAAATTTCTACGTTTACGGTATTGTATTTTCCCGATGTTTCTGCTGGATGCTTTTTTGAGCACTCCATGTACATGTACATATACGTGTGTATACCTATACAAGAAGTATGCATTATGTGTGTACATGTACATACTAATTAAATGTTTATGCACATGTACATTTATAAACATTATATGGAACATTTTCATTTCTTTTCTAGTTATGATTCTAATTGGGTATTTGTTGTAGTCCTGTTTTTCTCAAATATGGATCTGGATACCTTAGCAACAAAAGCATAGTTTTAATCTAGCTATAACAGGGTTGCTTGGAAGTGGTATTTAATTTTGTTACTAAAAATACATGTACCTCAAACCTCTGATTGCGGAAGAGCAGGACTTCATTAAATACCCAATTAGTACTTGGTACCGGAGTAAAAATTTCCATTAGAATAACTAGCCCTTTAATCAAAAATGTCTCAATTAAAATACTACTGCACTACTAAATGTAGAATCTTGGTATTCCCTGGAGGAGGGTTTTGATTTCCTTGAGGTCCCTGACCAAAATTACTTGTGGATATCCTCTTTTGTACAAATACAACAGCCAAAGTAGGTACACGAAAAGGATGGTATGACTTTTTTCTCGTGAGTCAACATGTTCGTCAGGGTACTGTCGCACCTACTCATTATAATGTTATGGCAGATAAGCACTGGACTCAAACCAGATCATATGCAAAGACGTGGCAGGGTCCAAGGTTCCATAATTGCTCCATCTTGGGGTTGGTTGTATGGTTAATGCATTATACATTTCCACCTTCATTGTTGCACCTTGTGTGTTAGAAATATTGACTATATTATGATTGTAACTTACGTGAGGTTAGATGGTAATAAATAAATAAAATTTAATATATATATATATATATATATATATATATATATATACCATGTAAGTTTTTAGTTTTTTGTGTCCTATGTTAGCTTCCCAACCTTGTTCACAACTTCACATGGTTTTTGGGTTTTGACATCCCTACATCTTTCATGTAGATTCGTCTTTCTTAATGCTTATAAGAACATTTCAGCTCAAGGGCTTTCTTCAGTTACAGTATCAGTACTTTTCCCTACGTATGTGTACCTCTATGGAATTATTTTCATAATAATATGTGCACCTTTTGTTTAGATCTGAATATCTACATGTATATGTACATGTAAGTCTATGTACGATTCATGCACATGTACATGTATTGTATGCCAAATATTTTTCTGGTAATAGTTCTACTGTAATGGTCACATTCTTTGTATCAATAACAACAGCATAATATGTATATTTATGTACATGTACAAAATGATAACTGATTTCTAACTTCCATTACTATTCAATACAGAACAGATAGTATTTGGTTACAGTGTACATGTTCCAAAACTGTTTAATACACATTTTATCAATATAGACTGATTCCAGTATTGATTCAATGTCACTACACATGTACATGTACATGCACATGTATTTCTTCTGCAATGTAAATATAGTGTACATGTATTCCATTTCTTCTTTTTTTGCTACATTGTACATGTACAAATTGTACATGCATTCATGTAGTTTCTCATCCACTAACGGAAAAGAACAACAATCTTGATGTCCTCAAACTAACTAATAAAGATTTCTTGAGAAGTTTAGAGAATGCTGTTAGATTTGGTAAACCTTGCCTGCTTGAAAATGTTGGAGAGGGATTAGATCCAGCTCTAGAACCAATTCTACTGCGACAAGTTAGTACATGACATGTACATGTACACGTACATGTACATGTAATTTGTCTTTTAATTACATACAGTATGTGTATCTGTTCATGTACATGTATGTCACTTCATTTTATAATCCATCATTCTATGTGTGTACATGTATATATATATATTAGGAATTCAGTGTTATATTGTACATATAGCTAGCCACACTTTAACAGAGTGGTGCTGACACAAAAATCAAAGCATATTTGTGATTTGGTTGCATTCCTTTGACCACATCAAAAGAAAATGGCATTGCATAGAGTGGTACAACACCTTTCTTCAGCTCTTTAGCTATAGAACCCTGGGGGATTGTGTCTATGATGACCTTTAGTTGTATAATTTTCCTCTTGATAATAAATATTGTTATTTTACAATGTACATGCATGTAACACAATTTATATGTATGTACATGTACATGTAGTTTCTATACATACTATTGGCCTATCAGAAACAATATCAAGATTACTGACAGATTTTAATGTCAGTTGTTTTCCTATTCAAAGTAACTGCTACTGTACCTCATTAACAATCATACATGATGTACATGTACATGTACAGACTGTACCTGCGTTGCATGTGTAATGCAATTATTCAGTAAGCTAAATATCGCTACATGTTTCTTCATGTCTATCTATCTACATGTATGTATGTACTCCTCTTTGAATTATCAACCTCTCTGCTTATCACCTAGATGGTTCCTTTATGCATATATATATATATACATGCCCAAGGGTGAGGTGATTATAAATCTGATATAGCACGAGTAGGCGTGTTATAATTAACATATTTCACGAAAGACAAAACCTTTGTTGATGTCTGATGCTTCTCCTACCTTTTTGTTGGCACTTTGGAGAAGGGCAGATTTTATATCTGACCACGAGATGCTATATATGTACTTGATTGATCTATCTGTTTCCTCAATTTGTACATATATCAATCAATCTTTATACCTCGTTTCCATTCATCCATATAGACTGTTCATCCATTTTTTTCCAAGACTTTCAAACAAGCACTACCTAATCTTCATTATACACTTGAAGTATCTACTACTAAAGTTACCCTTGTAAACTTCACACTCTCTCCTGGGTATGTATGCATGTACATGTACATGTATGTACACATGTATGCATGATGTTATCGGAGATGTAGAAAGAAGGAAAGACACCTAAGGCAAATGGAAAAACGAAAATGAGAGTTGCCTCAGGTAGGATTCGAACCCACGACACTCTGTACTCCAGACAGATGCTCTACCAACTGAGCTACCAAGGCAGCCCAGTTGGCAGTGTTCGAATCAAACATCTCATACATCTGTATGAACAGGCTGACTTTACAATGTACATGTACAGCATATAGTATAATGTATAATACATAGTAAACTGACTTTCTCAATTCACATGTATTGTCCCGTGGTTGGCTGCCTGTAACATACCTATATACAGTCACATTTGACACAATGTACTATGCAGTGTATATACAGTGTACATGTACTCCTTTCTCATGTTACATATGTATTACACAGAGGATTAGAGGATCAGCTGTTAGGAGGTATAGTTGTAGCTGAAGAAAGTCCTGATTTAGAAGAAGCAAATAATGCCCTCATCATATCAAATGCCAAAATGAAACAGGAACTCAGAGAAATAGAAGACAAGATATTATATCGATTATCAAACTCTGAAGGTAATCCGGTGGATGATGTTGATCTGATAAAGACACTGCACTGCAAGCATCTAAAACTAAGTCTAGTGAGATTCAGGCAAAGGTATCTGATGCTGAGAAGACAGAGAAAGAGATTGATGAGACCAAGAGTAAGTACATACCTGTTGCTGTTAGGACACAACTTCACTTCTTTTGTACAACAGACTTGGTAAATTTAGTTATGGGGATTTTAATTTGTACGGCAGTATAATTATCTACATGTAATATGCAGATTAAATTTATGCTTCATGTTATAATTAAACAGCTGAGAAGCTAACCTACAAAAAAGTAAAGTACATGAAATCATTCCCAAAGTTTGTTTCAAAATTTAAGAAATCATCCTATTTGATTCTGGGATATTATACATGTACACAACAGGAAAATAATAGAGTGGTGATTCCATTAGCCCTACCCAAAGCTCCACCTATTTCAAACTGACCATTCCCCTGCATTTTCTCTTGATCCATTTCTTTCCTTTCTCCTGAAATAGCCTTACATTCTTTTTGTATGCTAAAAAAATGCCAAGTCACGTTTCAGAAATTTCGTTTTTCGTGGCTTCTTTTTTTTTTCAGAGTCATTTGTACCCATGTCTTCAAACATGTTCGTTGGGTGTGGTAGATTTACAAATGCTAAAAATAGTATATCCGCTAGCGAGAGATCGCAGAAGGAAAAATCAATTAATGTGTGAACGATTCACACTCCCTCCTCTTATGTTTTTTCTATTATGGACTCCTGTACATACACATATATGTACATACATAGATACATACATATTACATATACATTCATACGTACTTATATACATACATACATAAATACCTCCATACATATACCTACATACACATACATGTATATGTACATACATAGATACATACATATATACAAACATATACCTGCGTACATACATATTACATGTACATATTACATATATACATACATACTTATATACATACATACATAAATACCTGCATACATGTACCTACATACACATATATGTACATACATGTACATACATAAATACATACAAACATAGTACATACATATTACATGTACATAATACATATACATACATACTTATATACATACATACATACATAAATACATACATAAATACCTGCATACATACACCTACATACACATATATGTACATACATACATACATACATAAATACCTGCATACATACACCTACATACACATCTATGTACATACATACATACATACATACTTATATACAGTACAGACATACATAAATGCCTGCATATATACACCTACATACACATATACATACATGTACATACATATCTATGTATGTATGTATGTATCTATGTATGTATCTATATATGTGCACAAGACTCCCCCCTTTTGTCTTATGCCTTGGCATGCATGATATAAATCAAGCCTTACAGGAGGTGATCAACATGACCTCCCATTGCACATTGGTGTACTTGAACCTGTTCTTTCCAGTTGTGTACATTACCTTATGTGATGTGCTTGCAGGTTGTAATTGTTCCACCTTGGGGTCAGAAATATTATGTGGTTAATGATACATGTATTCATATTTGTAATATGTGTTGTGTTTTTTTTGCAGGACTATTTCAATGAGATTAGTAATGATAATGAAGTATTGAGTGTTGTACAGAAGATTACTGCTCATATAGAAACCAGTGCAAGACAATGCCAGGTAACTAACTGTTCATACATGTATGTTGATCATTATGTGTTCATCATCCATGAAATCAATATGTATTACCACAGATGTATGCATGTATGTTTACATGTATACAGGTTGTATGTGTATGTATGTGCTACAGTGCACGTATGGGTGCATGTGTGTGTGCTATAGTTAGGGTGTGTGTATGTGTGTAAACAAGTACAAGTACACATGTACATGTAGATGTGTGATAAGTTATTTGTATTAAAATGGAAAACAATGTACATGTAATCAGTTTACTATTCACTTTATTATGTTTATTATGATATACACATATACATGTGTACATTGTAGCATGTAATTCATGTTTAGTGTACTCAAACATTACATGTACATATGTACCTCTACATGTACATGTACATATATACATGTGATATTTGTTTCTTTTTACATCCATTAGTCATTGTGTAAGATGTTTTCTCAGTATGCATTTCTATGGGAACAAGGTGTCATCTTAACATTTTATAGTGGAGTGGCTGAACCATATCCTCGTCATTTTACACATCCTGAAACAGTTTGTAGATCACGTTCAGCTTCTCATATTGCCAGACCTAGAAGGTACTTTGTGATGCACAATGTCTTCTCCTTTTCCTCCACCCATTCTTTTCTTGACCTCCTTTTGATATTTGTTCCTTCTAACTTCCTCTTCTTCCTTATCTGTTCCTCATCTCCCTTAACTCTTCCTTCTCCACCTTTCTTCCATTTCCTTTACCTACATGTATTTTCATTCTCTTCTCCTCATCTTCTTCCTCTCTTCTTATTCCTTCTTTTCCCCTTTGTATAACCCTCAGTACTAGTAGAGTCATACATATATATGTACATATACATGTATGTGTATGTTGCTAAGTATAAGTATGGTCATATGTGCACAACATGTATGACCCTCAGTACTAGTAGAGTCTGTACATATAAATGTACACATATGTTGCTAAGTATAAGTATGGTCATACTTGTACATGTATGTGCACAACATGTATGACCCTCAGTACTCATATATACATATATATGTACATGTACATGTACACATATGTTGCTAAGTATATGTATGGTCATATGTGCACTACCCTCAGTACTAGTACAGTCATACATATATATGTACATGTACATATACATGTACGCATGTGTATAAGTATGGTCATACATGTACATGCATGTGCACTACATGTATGACCCAGTACTACTAGAGTCATACATATATATGTACATATACATGTACACATATGTTGCTAAGTATAAGTATGGTCATACATGTACATGTATGTGCGCAACATGTATGACCCTCAGTACTCATATATACATATATATGTACATGTACATGTACACATATGTTGCTAAAAATATGTATGGTCATATGTGCACTACCCTCAGTACTAGTACAGTCATACATATATATGTACATGTACATGTACATATACATGTACGCATGTGTATAAGTATGGTCATACATGTACATGCATGTGCACTACATGTATGACCCAGTACTACTAGAGTCATACATATATATGTACATATACATGTACATATACATGTACACATATGTTGCTAAGTATAAGTATGGTCATACATGTACATGTATGTGCAATACATGTATGACCTCAGTACTAGTAGAGTCATACATACCTATGTACATATGCATATACACATATGTTGCTAAGTATAAGTATGGTCATACATGTACATGTATGTGCAATACATGTATGACCCTCAGTACTAGTAGAGTCATACATACCTATGTACATATGCATATACGCATATGTTGGTAAGTATAAGTATGGTCATATGTGCACTACATGTATGACCCTCAGTACTAGTAGAGTCATACATACCTATGTACATATGCATATACGCATATGTTGGTAAGTATAAGTATGGTCATATGTGCACTACATGTATGACCCTCAGTACTAGTAGAGTCATACATATATATGTACATATACATGTAAGCATATGTTGCTAAGTATAATTATGGTCATACCCGAGTGTAAATAGAAATAGGATCCCGCGAGTTCTATGCGATATACCGTATATGAGGTATACTGACTATACTAGACACGAAAGAAAAAAGAAACCTTATAGATGATGAAGGCAGTGGTAGCTTTTCTGATATAGTTGATGCAACCAGTTGATGCAACCAGTTGATTGGAAAGTAGTACATCTCTTATACTGGAGGTACATAATTACTCTATTTACATAGTGTCAATCTGTCAGTGTATTATTGCATTGTGAATTTGGGATACACCATGCTGATGAGACCCAATAGGTCGAAACAATCTGATCAGTGTATGTATATTCTGATTGTCCATGGTTTGCCCTGAAAATGTCACATGTATACAAAATCAGTATCTACAAATAATTCCGACATGAGTCAAGCACATTTTTTGAAATGCTTGGAGGGTGCTTTGAAGCAATTTTTAGCCACAAGCACTAAATTGTGCTTGTGCTTGAGCTTGCACTTAAGCACATTATAGCATTAGTGCACATTATAAGCACTTTTAAGCCCAAAGGCTTGAAGTGCTTTATACATTCATAAATTTTTAATCAATACTGGTAATCAGTATGTGTAAATTGTACCAAGGCAGTTCTATTCACACTAATTCAGCTGCTATTTTCACATGTGGAGATAATTCTTTTGACAGCTGCTATTTTCACATGTGGAGATAATTCTTTTGACAGCTGCTATTTCACACTTTGTCAAAGTGTGAAAAGAGCAGTGACTTTGATACTGCTATTTTCACTTTTAGGCTAAGATGGCTGAGAAAAAGCTACCTACTGTTTTAATAACCCTCAGTCTTTGGAAGGCATCTTTTAAGGCCATATGTAAACACTGTGATGAGACCATATCTGGATCTACTAAAGTTTCAACTAATTGGATGAAGCACATGGTAAGATTGATAGAGTACTAGTAGTACACTATGTAGACTAGTCTAGTACTGAGCAGTAATTGTAGTACTAAAATTTACAAAAATTCATATCAGTTGATTTTATGATATATTTTCTGTCACATTGTTTTCTTCATAGAGAAACTGTCATCCTCTGAAGCTAGGGAGTGTATATTTAGTCAAAAAGTGCTTGTGTTTGTGCTTCAAGCCCTTAGAAAGTACTTGAAATTGAGCTTCAAGCACTTTACTAAGTGCTTGCCCCATGTATGTCTACAAATAGATTCAGAAGTTTTTTGTGTATGGGCCTATACAATGTTGTGTGTTCACCATTGAGAATATACATTAATAAAAGAGGCAATGCTATCAGTGGTCCAGAGAGAGAAGTGGCAAATATCAACTTCATTGGGTCAATAGTGTGCTACATGAGCTTAGTTTATGCTTGCCTATGTAAATTTCCACCTTAGTTTCTTCACCTGTATTATAAGTAAAAAAATATCTCAAAGCAACCAGGGCCCAAGTGTGTGTCTGTGTTTTTTTTTTTTATGTGTATGACATCAAGTTAATGCTGTCAGATAATGCCAACCAATGTACATGTTGATCTGACATAATTTCATATCAGCCTTCATAATCCTTTTGCCATACAAACATGTACCTCTTTATCCTAGGAAGAATCCTTAAGTGGTCTTCATTCACCTACAAAACACAGTCAAGCAGGAACTCTTCACAACATATTTTCAGTTGAAGGTGATATAATATATATCTGTAATAGTTGAGTATAACAACCCACATTCTTGTTTTGTGGCTTTGTCAAAACAGTGTGGTTAGACAGTTTTTGACATCCCTACATCTTCTTTCTTTTGTATTGGAAATGTTTTTTTTTATTATTCTTGTATATACATGTAATATAATGCATGTAATTAAGTGTAAGTTCAACCACTACTGTTTATCATGTACCAGATAATTGGTTCCACAGCTATGGCTTCTGATGTTGGGCTGTCATTGCCTAATGTTGTAGGGTTTAGCCTGTTAGAAGGAACATGTTAGGGCAAGCCAACAAGGCTTTGATACATTTAAAACATATGTGTACAATGTACTTGTACATTAGTCTCGCATAGCCAAACCCAACTTACTATGAAGGAGAGGTCTCACCCACTGTACATGTACTAGCTAAAGAGTTTAGCCAGAGTTTTTATAAACCATAATCAAAATACTTATAATTTGTTCATAACTATACTTTGCTAGTAAGCCAGCTGTCATTACTAGAGTTGTGAATTCAATTACCAGTTTGCCAGGTACTTGACGCTGTGGACCAGACCCTTCTTTCGTAGTGAATGTACATGTAGGTTGGGTCTGGCTAGGCAGACTACATGTAATTCATGAGCTTGTTTGATTTTGATATCCCCATATGTTCTGTTAACTACTGTACCTGTAATACATGTACATTATTCATGTAAAGCTGTGCAATTGAAGGATGAGAGTTAGAGCGATCTAAGTACATGTACTATATCAGAGATCAACGGTGCTGCAGGTAATTGTGGGTTTGCCTTTTTAATTAGATTCATAGAAGATGTCCTTAAGTAATTTAAAAAGCAAACCCACCTACACACCCATAGAGTACAAAGGTGAGAGTGGATAAGCAGCAGGTGGAGGGAGAGCCAGGAGTGTCTGAATTCAATTCAAATTTTTGAATGGGACTGAAATTAATGTCCCAAATTAATGTCACTAAAGTTAATTACATGTACATCACAAGTATAGCTCTTTGTATTAACAGTAATTAACAGCAGTAACAAAAATTAGTTGCCTGAGAAGGAAGTGTCAGCAACTTCTACCTGTGGTGAAGCCATGTGAACTGCTTGCTGCTTAGCTGTTAATTTGGGTCCACATGGTGGATCACATGACAGGATTGAATATGTATATATATATATATATATATATATATATATATATATATATATGTATATATATATATAATTATATATATATAATAATATATAATCAATATATATCAGACTTGACTGCACATGCTCAGACTGATGCAATCTATTATGATATTATTATAGGTCTTATATCAGCCCTTATCCACCTGCGGTTGGGTGTATATTGCGTATATAAACACCTGTCGGTAACTTTGATGTGGCTGTTAGCATGGTATATATACATATAATATATATAATTATGTGTGTGTGTGGAATTATCCTACATTCTTTCCTTTCTAGATGGGCAAATGTGATTATCATGAATAATTTGTCGTTGGGACGATATGTTGTCATTACTGGATCAGAAAGTAAAATGCTAATTACTTGCAAATTCGTAGGTGGATTTGACAAAGTGGTAAATCATATGTTTTTATCTGTATAACATTGGGTTCTACATGTAAATTCTTCTAATCAGTTACTATTATATATATATAATACATGCGCAGCCTGTGTTCATTAAAGAAGGATATTTCAAATACTTTTTAAGATTGATACAGTACTAGTAGTACACTATGTAGACTAGTCTACATAGTGTCACATGTACACAAAATCAGTATCTACAAATAATTCCGACATGAGTCAAGCACTTTAAATGTGCTTAAAGTGCTTTGAAAGCACTTTAAGCACATTTTTTGAAATGCTTGGAGAGTGCTTTGAAGCAATATTTAGCCACAAGCAGAGAGAAAAAGATCGGATTGGGAACTCCCCTGACAACCAGAATTTAAAAAAATTGAATTTATTTTTAACTGAACATGTTATACCTAATTATAATGAAGATAATAATTGGCTATTGGGGAATTGTGGATGATGCTTAGGAAAGTATGTCACAATGCTTGTATGGTGTCAATTATCATAGTTGTACATGTACGCATGACCTTCAGTACTAGTAGATATACATGTATGCCAAATATGGTCATGAGTGTCCCAATAGCAGTTACTAATTGAGTAGACGGAAGAGCTGTCTATTGTATAAGCCACAACAGCAAAATTTAACAGCTTCAGAGTTCAAACTTCCTGAGCCTTATATAGGTTTGTTATTATGAGTGATGATGTGTGCTGAGTAGTAATTGGGTATTTGATATTGTCTCATAAGTTTGCTTGAAGTTGTGCTTAGGAAAAATTATGATTTGCTAATGGTTGAGTCAGAATCACAGGTTACTGATTCAAAATAACTTAGAATGTAAGGGACATACACTGTGCTGATGAGATTGAAACAATCTACCACAGGTTACTGATTCAAAATAACTTAGAATGTAAGGGATATACACTGTGCTGATGAGATTGAAACAATCTACATGATATTTTTTTTACAAAATCAAACAAACATTTCTAAACCTTCCACAAATTATCATTATTTTTTGACACACTCATGCACACCACATAATACAAAAAAAAAATTTAATCAAAATTGTTAACCAAAAAATCCCATGAATTTGTGTTATTTATTATGAGGTGCTCGTTTCCTGGGCATTTTCCACGGTGGTGGTGGTGACCTTTTCAAATAACGGATCTATCACTGTGCACAGAAATTTTACATGTGCTTTAGAAACATTTTCATCAACAAACGAATGGGTCCAACAGATATTTAGAGAATCGTGTACCCCATCATATTCAATGTTTAAATAATGCCATTCCGACATGTCGGTCAAACAATGTATTACACGTCCGAACATTTTCACGCAGTAATATGCCTGAATCATCACTTCACATATATAGTAAGAATTTATGTCTTTGTAGCTCAAAGGCACTTGGGGTTTGTATTCGTACAGAACTATTGGTATCCTTTTCCCTTTCTGGGGGAAAAATAAACAGAATGACAATAACAAACTAATAAAAGCAGTACTTACCTTGTCAATAAAAATTGCAGCTACATCGGCTGCATAGTCAGGGCCGGACTTTCCAGTTGCAATTATTCGGTATTCATGGTCCACTTTTAATAAAAATCTGGAATCTTGTTTTTTTAGTGTACAAACTAGTTCAGAAATTATAAGTCCCAGCAGGGAACGGCCCGAAGCCTCCTTAAAGGCTAGATCGACTGTTATAGATTTGTATATATCTAACATTTTGTTAACAGTTTCAAATGACGAGTTCACAACGATTTTTTTTTCATTTTCTGTGGACTTGTATGTGTTCTGGAAAATATGTTCCAATGCAGTCAAATCATCCACTATATTTGGGTCTGCCAGGAGTTGCTGATAAAGCTCCACTCTTTCTGTAAGGTTTAAGTGGAAACTCGGACTTAATACAGAACTTTGGAGTTTATCAATGACTGTTTTTCGAGGAACAGTAGCAGTAGTAATCTGCAATGAAAGTAAACACTATCACATACCACAACATTGGCACTGTGTTCACACAAGTTACTATAATTATGGCTGTCTATAATCACTGGAATGACCTTTACTTATCAATTTCGATGATTATTAAAAAATTTGTTAACAGGACATAGGTCTGTGCAACCTTACTGGGGCACATGTACATCCATACTCAGTGAATGTCACCTTCTGAAATAACAAGACACACCTCAAGTAATTGTGAATCAGTCAAAGTTGTCAAGTTTTTGTATATAATTATAATTGCCGAGCACCTTAGTGCGAGGCAACTAATCCGGGAGTGTAGTGAAATCTCGACCTTAGTTTGTATATATATATATAGGAATGCAATAATTAAACGTACGACCACAGGCACGTTAATTCATAGACCGCGTGTACTGTCGATGGCGTACTGCTCTAATGTAGAGACGAGTGAGGGAGCTACAGCACGCCTTCGACGCTTAGCTACACTGAGAAAAAGAAGCAAAGTGCGGGAGCTACAGAAGAGCGAACAGAAACAGCGAGATCTAGATGAGAGTGAACGACAGGCAAGACAATCCCGTGTATGTTAGCATCATCGCAAGGATCACAAGATGACAAATCACTAAATTCTCTCTTCTTTCCTGCCATTATAAGTGTCAAAGACAAATAATTAGTGTGACTAAAACCACACCTTTCTGGATATTAATCGACTATAGTGTAGTGCGAGCGAGGCAGTCTGCGCATACGTATTCCTAGTTATAATTATAATTATATATATGTCCCATCATGGTTTATAATCACTGAGCCTGAGGGGAAGGTGATTATAAGCCTGATATTGCTCAAGTGGGCATGACTCATATATGTAACGCTAATAGGTCCTATATACAAAATATAGGACTAGAGTTTTGTGTCCGATTGTCATATATTCAGTATATAGGACTATTAGCAAACTATACTGTATCATGGTCTATATGCCTGTTTCTTAAACGTTTAGTTTAGTTTATAGCTAAAAGTATTTTAGGCTTACTAAAAGTGCCATTAATAATAGTTATAGTTAACTAATACATATATAGTGTTGTTTAGTTAACTATAATTATATATATATATAAATATAGTGTGTATAAGGAAGGTGTTTGCCATGATTAAATTTGTCTATGCATGTTTCTATGAGATATAAATCATACACCTCCATTCTCTTATCCTGCTTTATCACACCCTCACAGTACCAACTGTTAGTACTGTGACTATCTTCTGTAATGACAGTAAATGTTATTTTGTGTATATATGCTTACATAGTCAATCGACTTCATAATTGATTGTACCAACATCTCATTCTCTCCTACCAAATCCAACAGCATCACCCGTTGCATCCTCTCTGTATTTTTTATTAAGCAATCACAGTCCGGGAAACTAGGCAGCAATATGTCCACGAGTCTAAATAGAGAGATTATAATACATGCGTGTGTGTGTGTGTGTTAGGGATCACAAACTCACTCATCCTTTGTCATATTTTGTGGTAATTCGACATGTTTTAAATAGTGATGCCACATATTTTTATGTCTCTTGGGAGTTGTATGGGTTACTAAAGACTGAGGTGTACTCATTACTACACGTAAAAGATGATTGTAGTAACAAACTAGCTTGAGGAAGGACAGAGAGAGAGAGAGAGAGAGAGAGAGAGAGAGAGAGAGACACAGAGAGAGAGTGATTATGATACGCATGCATGAGACAATTGGAAAACTGAGGATTCTATACAGTAACTATAACACACAAGGAACTAACCAAAAACCAAAACCTTCAGAGAGACCGTGGTAGTACCTTGAGAACTCAGAAACTTGACAGAGTTATACGACGGCGAAACATGGTTATTCTAAACACGTACACCTCTTTATATATCAACGGGGGTATGATCACGTGAGTAATTGACCAATGTACACAGCTCTATCACACCCATTTTAATTAATAATAATTATTGTGCTATATACAGCCTTATTTATTATAAGGGCAACTGTGGACAATCTGAGGTATATGTATACTAATCAGATTGTTTCGACCTATTGGGTCTCATCAGCACAGTGTATCCCAAATTCACAATACATTGTGCAGAATGTTATATAATAATTATTATGAAAAGTTTCTATGTAGTACCATGTCTAGTACCTCCAGAGGTACTGGTAATAGACACTACTAGAGCTTTCACAATTGGACTGAAAAACCGAAATACTTACTATATGTTTCAGATGAGTCAGAAGATATATAACTTTACCATTTCTAGTACAGTCAGCACCTCCAGAATCAAAGTAGAATGTGCTTTAGTAAATGCAAGTAAATAACATATATAGTAACATATACATATGTGACAGTTCTTTTGATTATATATATAATTAGTTGAATATTCAACTAATTAATTTCAACGCTCAGTAACAAAGGACATTAAAACTGAGCTATCAGCTTATTGGAGATATAAAACTGTAAACAACTATAGACTACATGATGAAGTACAATGACTTAATAATAATATAACAGTCTAATAGTATACATGTATGTTGGTAGATACATGCATACATGCATACATACATACCTACATACGTACATACATACATACCTACATACATATATGTATCTCTAATACATGCATACATGCAGCAAAACCACACACACACACACACACACACACACACACACACACACACACACACAAATTCCTGTGGCTATGAGATTAAGTCAAAACATGTTGACCTTAAATTAAATGTCAGAGAACCTAACCTGGGCCTGCCTGCCTGCCTAATTTGTAACACTGATCATAAATAGCCCAATTAAGACTGCATTTATATATAGTAGTTACTAATAGCAAAATGGCTCAACAGTTATTATTTGCACATCAGGTGACATTGAGCCAATGACATTTAGTGATGTTTTAAACAACATAATGGTTATGTGTGAAGCTTTAACTAGAAATGTCATGCTTTTATAACATTCTTTATAATGTGAAGAATGTTATGACACAAAATAACAATGCTATCCAGCAGGTACATGTACCAGAAATTGCTATCTACATGTACATCTCTGATATTTCCCCATAAGCAGCAAATAATTACAAATAGTAACATAAATGGGGTTGAGGTTACCCACTATTTATCTCAACCATGCATGTCAGATGACACCAATGACGTCTAATGTTCTAAAATTTTGGAAGGATAACAAAGAAAAGTATCCTGCATTTGCCAGGCTTTTCATCAATCTAGCCATTCCAGCATCGTCAGCACCAGCAGAAAGGATTTCAGCCTTTACGAAAAAATATTTAGACTGGAGCGTTGTTCTTTAAGTGATGCTCTTCTTCAGAACTTAAATGTTGATTAGGTGTAATACTACATATAGTTATACAGTAAGTATTTAGTAATTCAATTAAAAACAGTGTGTAAATGTGAGTTGAAGTTATGTATTTGTTCTCACTCAAGCACGAAATTATTGTTTGTAATGGGACTATCCTTATATGAAGTGACAACTCGAGTAGTAGCCTCTGAGTCTGACTCTATTGTGTGACAAAAATTACCACCCTAAAAGACTCGGAATGAAATGGAATATATGTGCAAAGTTAAGTGAAATTTAGAGTAAAGGTTTACCTAAGGAAATTGTAAACCTACACATACCCCATACATGTACATGTACAAGAAAATATTATTGACACGGTTTTTTAATTGACGGTTTGGTGATTTTAGATTCAAACCATCAAATTAAAAATCACCAATTAATTCACGAATGCACAATCCAAACGTTTTCTTTTGTAACTTCTACATTTTACACAACACAGACTTTTAACTTACGTAGACAGAGGACCTTCTAAAAATGTCATAGATATTAAAATGTTAGTTGGAGGAAAGCAGCAAGGTGAGTGTTTGAAAGTGCAACTGTTGATATGCATGACATGATATCTGTGTAAAATTAACTACTCCATGAACAGCCAATATTTATTATCATCACCTATCCTAGATCAAACATGAGAAAGTCCAGCTGATATATTATATAACATAATAATTACATGTATATTACATATTGTATAACACACCCAGAGGTGAAGACTATCCTTACAAGGTGGGGCACTCGTAGTTTACAGCTAGAAATTAGAACTAAACTTAGCACAATAGCAAAATCATAAGGTGTATAATCACCCCAGAGGCTGTGGCAAAACAAACCACTTTACCACAAGCTTTTAGCACACATGTAAATATTGGCTTCCTTGGAAATAGAATATCAAAATAATTAAGTGGTTATTTTCCCTTTGCATAGCACAAACAAACCAACAAACAAACAAACGAAAATAAAGGCAATTAAAAAAATTCCCAATAATCTACACTACTACAAAACAAGTATAAAAGTTTCGAATTGATACAAAAAAGCAAGTAATACCAATCTGATTATTATGGGTATCAAGTTAAATATGCATATAAAATTACACATGTGGAAATATGCCAGGTTTGTCTACACCGTTTTGCCTGCTCAAAATTTTTGCAATAATTCCACATTTGCCTGCGAATACCGTATATTTTAAACTTTTGATTTTTGACATAAGAAATTTTATATTAACACGTTGTGTACAAACCCATTCCATGTATGGAGCATGGGGGAAAACCTGACAGTATTTCACACTTGAGGTGCATATCACAAAGATTTTCCTAATGTATGGAAGAGGCATTGTTTAGATACTGTATATTAAGTACCAATGATATTCCTATAATTAAATAAAAAATCTGCTGTTCCCACCGAGCACCGCGAGGAGGTATGACATGGATTTTGCTCGGCACACACAGACACAAACACAGACACATAGACACAGACACACAGACACACAAACACAGACACACAGACACACAAACACAGACACACAGACACACAGACACACAAACACAATTACATAATTACATATAAGTACTAGTATTGATTTAGCTAAACCCCTTTCAGTAGCTGTTTATTTTCTAAGCCATTGTGGCTGCTTATTCCATGGTGGCTGATTATTATTTTTCTAAGCCATGATGCTGGTTTTTATTTTTCTAAGCCATAGTGGCTGCTCTAATGTTTAATGAAGCCATTGTGGCTGCTTGTTTGTTTGTTGTGTGTGCTATTGCTAGCATGCTAGGCTTTCATGTACATTGTAAATTTTGAGTCCTGAAAGAGCAACCATTGTTTCTCTTTGATATCAAGTTTAGTATGCTTCTTGTACAAAATGACTAAATAATGAGCTAAGCATTTGATTTTGAACCATAAATCTGATATTCCCTGAGCCAATCACATATACACAATGTAAAATGAGTATTAACTTACTACTGTTAGTAGATGGCTGCTGTCCATCACGAGAAATCAGTTTCAGCTACATGTATAAATAGAAAATATATACAAGTACAGGTACATGTACATACTCTTACCAATAATAATGTAAATATACATGTAGTATATGTCAATAAAATGTCGCCATACAGTAACAGTAATTACCTTAGTTCTACTATCAGTAATTACTGTCTCACATTGCACACCAATTACATAGTAAACTAATGACTAATTAATGGTGACCTTCTATTGACATACAGTGTATAATCAAGGTACAGTACATACATGTACTCAAAAAAAAACCTGTTCCAGGTGCAGGAATGCTATAAAAACATTGCAAAACAGGTTCACAATATTTATTTTTAACTACTAAAATTTTATAATTGTCATTATTTGAGTATTTAACTACAATGAAAGTTTGATGAAAACACCATTCAGTAAATTGAACGGATATATGGATCAAAATATTTAATCCGAATGTTAATAATAAAAATGGATTTCAGATAATCCGGATATCTGTTACAGCACTAATACATGTATATACTAGATTATACTGTAACTAAATAACTTATACATGTATACATGTATACCATAAGGTTAATTAATAGTTATCAATAACTTTAATCCCACTGTTATGTGGCCACCACAAAGTAAACTATGTATTAAGCATTACTAAGGTCAGCATGTAACATTAATAGGCATGTTTATTAACCAAATTTACTATTATCAATTAAATGTGTGACTCAATTTACTTTAGCTAGAGAATTACATTTAAATCACTAAAAGTACTCTCTTTGTAGACTTATTATATGCTGTGGTGTGGAAACAGCCATTCTTACAGGACGTTGTCTGACAATGTGAGAAGCAAGACACAAGTAGCTAAAATGTATAATTCACAAATTCGGCTCACTGCATCCATATTCTGCATACATGTACATGTATGTCTGTAAAGAGAGAGATGGCCTGCACCAGACACAGACACACACACAAACACACAAACACAGACACACGAATACAAACACTATTACATAATTACATATACGTACATATACACTAGTGTTGCTTTAGTTAACTATAACTAAACTCCTTTTAGTAAGGCATTGTGACTTTTATAAAACTACAAGTACACAGCAATATCTTAACTAAAATGAAAATTGGTTGATAATGGAAATGTGGATAAATATTAAAGGACTTCAAACAAAAATGCAACCATTGATAGGCAAGCTATGGCGTAATTCATCAACTAACTCTTTCTGAACAGCAAACTGTCAATATTTTTATCTGTCACTTTACACATAGATCCATCAATGAATTACATATTATATATATATTTTATATATATATATATATATATATATATATATATATATTATATACATGTATATATATATGTAATATATTAAAGGGTTAAAGCTGTTAAAAAGTTTCAGATGCTGTAAGTACCAGTACTTTCACTATAACTTAAACCAATCTTTTTACTCAAAGCACTCGTTTATTTCTGATTAAGCTAGCTTGAAACTTAAGTAAGAAGTGCTTAACCCCAACCCTGATGTCCAAATGTATAAAGGCTATTACTGTATGCATCTAGTCATCTATACCTTTGACAATGTACATGCAGTAGTGAAAATTGCACAATAACATCACAATATAATATTCTAGAAATACCCTGATATTGCTAGCTACTACCAAAAAGATTAAAAATGCAGAGCAGTAACTGATAATTAGATTCCTTATCAGGTGTTGACAAGGAAGATAATTAGCAGCTGAGCTGAATCCATTCTGAGGTTCATCCCTGTGGGCTAACCAGTTTGTATCCAATGGCTTTCATGTATTTTGTATTTGTTTACCCTTTTAGTAATTACCTAAACTATAATTAAACTAAAAGTTTGAGAAACCAGGCATACTACAACTATAACTAAAAGTAGTCATTTTGTCACACACAGGGGCACACAATAGAACTCTAACCTGGACATGTATCTCCTCTGTATGTCAACCTGAGGTCCTTTTGGGTTACGTTAATGTAAGTATCACCCCTGACACAAACAGATGTGGATTTGGAAACTATGAGAAAAGAAAACACATAATATAATAATTGATGGAAGACATACAGTATCCCTATGATTACTTTGTGGTGTGCCACATTTAGTAATCTGCCTCCCATGCTGAAACACAACAGACTATTACCTAAAAATTACTACACACTACCATTAACATGCATACATACATACATACATACATACATACATACATACATAACATACATACATACATACATACATACATAACATACATACATACATAACATACATACATAACATACATACATACATACATAACATACATAACATACATACATACATACATAACATACATACATAACATACATACATACATAACATACATACATAACATACATACATACATAACATACATACATAACATACATACATACATACATACATACATAACATACATAACATACATACATACATACATAACATACATACATAACATACATACATACATAACATACATACATAACATACATACATACATACATAACATACATAACATACATACATACATACATACATACATACATAACATACATACATACATAACATACATACATAACATACATACATACATACATAACATACATAACATACATACATACATACATAACATACATACATAACATACATACATACATAACATACATACATACATACATACATACATAACATACATACATACATACATACATACATACATAACATACATACATACATACATACATACATAACATACATACATAACATACATACATACATAACATACATACATAACATACATACATACATACATAACATACATACATAACATACATACATACATAACATACATACATACATAACATACATACATAACATACATACATACATACATAACATACATAACATACATACATAACATACATACATAACATACATACATACATAACATACATACATAACATACATACATACATAACATACATACATACATAACATACATACATAACATACATACATACATACATAACATACATAACATACATACATAACATACATACATACATAACATACATACATAACATACATGTACATACATACATAACATACATACATAACATACATACATACATACATAACATACATACATACATAACATACATACATACATAACATACATACATGTACATAACATACATACATACATACATAACACACATACATACATACATACATACATACATACATACATAACATACATACATACATACATACATACATACATACATACATACATAACATACATGCATACATACATATACATGTACATACATAACATACATACATATCATACATGTACATACATGTACATGTGTGTCTGGATACTTGGATACTATGTACATTTCTGAGAAATATGATTGACAAGAAAAAAGGCAGCAGACATTCATTCCTAACGATTAAAAACTTGCTCCACCATCAGTGATTCCAGGGGAGAAACAACCAACATCATGTAGTAACTACAAACTCCACTGTTCTTACTTGCATCCTTCACATATTTGTATTACTTGGTAGCAAAATAGACCAGAAACCAGAAAACAAGTGTCATTATTGGAGCACACAGAGTTAACAGCTACCACCTGTTAATCTTTTATAATCATACAATCCTTTGGGAACAAGACGATGCCTATATATCAATCATACTTCTTGTATCTGAACACACAAGTTCTGTGTGTGTGTGTGTGTGTATGTGTGTGTGTGTGTGTGTGTGTGTGTGTGTGTGAGACGGCAAAGTTTGCACATGCACATGCAATGTTTTCCTGGCTCTCTTTCATCCCTCATCCATACTGTACTGCTGTGGTTATTAAACACTTGAAAAGGCCTCATGTGTTGACCTTAAAAGGCATACATATAATGTGTAGTCTGTGGATGTATTGACCCTTAGCTTAATTTGTAAGTATGACTACATGTACACATGAATGTGCTTGTTAAACTTACCACATTGAAACATTCTTCAAACTGTGTTAATGTTAGTAGTGCAAATTTCACAATAACATCACAATATAATATTCTAGAAATACCCTGATATTGCTAGCTAATAAACAAAATGTTTTTTTGTTGTTGTTGTTTACATATTTGAAGATTCTAAACCTGAGGTCCTACTTCTGGTAAAGATTAAAAATGCACACCACAAAGTGGTAACTAATATAAGGTATGATAATTAGATTCCTTATCAGGTGTTAACAAGGAAGATAATTAGTGAATCCCAGTAGGGAAACCAGTTTGAAGGTCATGGGCCAATAATCACCACTTCAGTGTTGTACAAGAATAATAAAAAACATTTTCAATAAAAATGAAAGAAGATGTAGGGATGTCAAAACCCAAAAAGCAAGCAAACAAGGTTGGGAAGCTAACTTAGGACCCAAAATTAAACAAACCACTTCCATATAACCCTACATAAGTACTTACACCACTATACAAAGAGCTGTAATTATGTAGGGTTATATGGAAGTGGTTTGTTTAATTTTGGGTCCTAAGTTAGCTTCCCAACATTGTTTGCTTGGTTTTTGGGTTTTGACATCCCTACATCTTCTTTCATTTTTATTGAAAATGTTTTTTATTATTCTTGTTTTCATTGTTTTTTTTTCTAAACGATGTGAATGTTTTTTTGTAGATTGCAGAAATACTATATATCATTATGAAATCATGCAATCAAAAATGCATTAAAATTTGATCATCAATGAAGGTCAGTCTTTTGTATTTATGTATTGATTATCATTCTCTTTCACTTACAGATGATGTATATTCTCTATTCACTTACATCACTGTCTGCAGTCCTACAAGAAGTAGTGTCAGTCACTGTGTCAACCATTCAGTATTCCAATGCTTATCATAGTATACAATATTATTATACAATTGCTTTAATATTAATAATTATTATATTCGTATTTGCTCACAAACTCACAAATGTTATTACAATGCCAAACACTTCCACCTTTTCAGCTTCCATGTTACGAGTATACAAATGCGCATGCGTAATTAAATTCCACTTAGGAAAATGGCGTCCAATTCCAGATCAAATCTTTGTAGTCGTTGAGACTGTCTTGAACTCTTCTTTCATAGTATCTGAAGATATCGTCTCGATACTTTACGACCAGAATATAAATGCGACAGGAATGGTGCTAGAATCATCGTGATAGTTCAACAAACAAAAAAATGATTTGTCTGGAAAATAATAATATTAATAATAATAATTATTATGATGAAGATTTTGCCAGTTTTGCCACTCGCCGGTTCTCTACCTTAACGATAATCTTCGGCCATCTAGAAGGTATTGGTAGTCATAAAAACACTAGATATGAACAGGCATGTGTGTATAGAAACTTATGTGTATATATTACCAGAGATTTCAGCTCATCACTTGCAATTAAAATGTATGGGCGGCCATTTTTTTTCTGTGCCATCCCTACATAGAGAGTACTACCGTACACTCTGATAGAGTGGTTTGGCATATTTGTAGATAGTATCTATCTACATACATGTGTATTTTAATTTGCCAAACCGTTCTATACATGACATGGAAGTGGTGAACAAATGACCCACTACTATGCAAAAGACAGGAAAACCATTGGATACAAGACCTTCAAAATTGTTACCTGCTTATATCATCCATAGATAACACCCACATCAAAGTTACAGACAGGTGTTATATACAGGATATACACCCAACCACAGGTGGATATGAAACCACAGGGCTGATATAAGACCTATAATGATATTCATAATAGATTGCATCAGTCTGAGCATGCTCAGTCAAGTTGTAAATTGAGAGGTGTAGAGCAGTAGATGTTAGGTAACATTGATGTACATGTTAAGTAAAGAATATATTATATATAGAATGGCTTCCCAGTGTGTATCAGCAATATCAGCCCTTCACCCCTCGATAGCAGCCCTCGGCTTCGCCTCGGGCTGCTATCTCGGGGTTCAGATCTGATATTGCTGATACACACCTTGAAGCCATGTTATATATTACATAACTTTGTGCTGTGCATTCACTATATATTCATCATTTCTTAAAAGAGCATGGGTCATGTATTTAAAGTGAACTGAGGACATAATTTATAATAATTTACAAAATCAAAGTTGAATAAACTGTACATTAGCAAGTAACAAATTCCATATTACAATAAATTGGTGACAGAAATGGTAACAGGATGTCCAGACTTTTAGAACACAGAATGGATAATAAAAACACTAAGGCTACATTAATAAATATGTGACTAATAGTAAAATGGCTTGGTTTACAAATATTCACTGGCTAAGGAAACCAATATTTCAATCCAAATACCTTAGTGCTTTAAAATACATGTACATACATACTACATACAAAAATACATACATACATACATGTACATACTTACATACATACACATGTATGAGAGAATTGATCAGATAGACATGTATAACACACCCAGAGGCTGTGATTGTGGGCAACCTCATGAATTATGTAAGAATGTAGCCACATAGCAGGTGGAGAACCTTTGTGGTGTCATCATTTATATAATCTGACTTTCTCATGCCATGACATGCTATTTGTATGAGTATTATATGTGCTTAGATGTGCCCATAATTTTCTGGGGACATCTCAGCTATTATATTTCGTAATTACATAAACTTACAGACATCTTCTTGGCCAGGTTGTATTGAATACCAGCTATTGGATCCTCAACAACATAGGACTATCAGGATCATTTTTAAGATGAGGACGTACTTCACTCTGTAGGAAGGGAAATGTGTGTGTTTTTGTCTTGTTCACATTCAGAATTAAAATGTGACAACTTTATATGTACTATAGTGCATAGCTTAATGTTACAAGGTTAATACATGACTGTAACTCAATAATGTATACCTGTAATGTATAGTTTAATATCATAAGGGTAATTAATAGTTAATACAAACTCAATGAGCACCGTCGGGACGAGACCCTCGCCTACGTGGCAAAGTTGAATTGCACATGCGTGAAACAATTTAAAAATACTTATTTATGTGAACTGAATTACATAATGTAACATATTGTTACTTGGTTGCATAAATTGATATTTGCCAACAGCTTCTTTTAATGATTTCCTAACTGTCCAGAATTTGAAAAATACAAATCCATCCTATAACTTCATGGGAAGAGTTTAGGTGTAAATTTGTACACATTTGAATTGAAGTGTTAAGTATGAATTACACATTGTGTTAATCAATCTAATTTTATTCCAGTAAAGTTTTATTAAATAACAATTATACTTCTGAAATTATATTTGATTAAGAATGATAAAAATGTTACATTTAGTGACTAAAATTTAAATACGTAATTTTGTCCTTGTCCTTCTCTGTCTTGAGTAAAGCTTTTGTCCACCCCCCCCCCTCTAAAAGAAACCCTGCACGTACATGTACATGTACATGTATATATAAATGTACATGTACATGTACATGTATATACATCAGTATTCATGATATGCTCATACGGTGCACCATTGGCCCAAAGAGCTTCTTATTTAGCACTGCACAGTTCTCTCTTTAGGCAAATGGCACAGTTACAAATGTAATTATGGTTATATTGTCAGTAGTGGTGCACTGATATGAGATTATACCGATATTCCGATAAACCGATAATTACTTTAGATATGTACCGATAACCGATACTGATCCGATATTAAATCTACCTTCTGGATTCTGATTTTTTTCAATGAAAATGAGCATTCTAAAAGCAATTAATGGTGCCTTAATCACCTGAAATGACATTATTGGTACACTTTTTACAATATTGGTTACATTTTTCATAAATAACCGATACCGATACTAAAAATAATGGCCGATAATGACCGATACCGATTACCGATCTGATTATCGGTGCATCACTAATTGTCAGTAACAGCATTAACTTGTTGTTAATTGGCTCAAGATGTATTCCCAATGGTTGACCCACTAACCGTTATTGAGCCAATCTGACCCATGCTTTAAAACATATAAAAAACTGTGATACATGTACATGTACATAAATACATGTACCTGCATATATACACATACACATACATACACAAAAACACACACACACACACACACACATACACACACACCTGTCTAAATATATAAGTAGTTTCCATATTTTGACCATTATATCTGTAAACGATCTTTACTAGGATATAGGGTAGTGACTTTCTGTCTATTGGTTTAGGAGGTCCCCAACTCTGAAATATCATCAAGAAAAGAAAAGATGTCACTTTGTCACACTCGTCTAGATATATCTATATATATATACATGTACATGTATAGGTTTGTGGCCACATATGTGATTATGCATTGTATATGTAGTTAAGGAAGTTACGTCATTCCCAGGGCTCGGTCAATTAATGGGCGTGGCGTGTAAAAGAACATGCACTCAAGCTCTACAGACTAGCAGAAAGAAAGCTGTGTAGCTTACGTAGAAACTGGAACTAATAGCTAACTATTCAATATATTCCTAAAGTTCTATAAGGTCCTTTAAAAGGTAAACAGAGTATATAATCAACTATAATAGGCTGATGTGTTTTGGGCATGATAAAGTTAGCCATGATTACTGAATGCTGGACACCACAAAGCAGTCATAGGGATGCTTTTTTCTCTACATATCTTGTTTCAGTTGAGTTAATTACAGTAACATTTTTACAATATATACTTGTAATTTAGTTATAGTTGAGTTAACTAAAAGTCATAGCACCATACTAACAAAAGGGGTTTTAGATATAGTTATGGTCAACTAAAGCAACCAAAACTAATAAAACCAAACATCTATTGTTATACACTACGTTAATTACGATTATTTAACTAGATTAGGATAATGAAATCAATTATCATACATCCAGTCAACATAAATGTACATGTACATATAAAATAACAAATTTTAATTAGGGGTGTGGTCTTTTACATTGTATTTACATGTACCTTGTATTCATCAGATGTGTATCTCATATTTTCCTGCTAGTAGATGCCTTTGTAAGTTGCACAATGCTAAGTTGCTAACTCTATATAACCATATTTTGAGTTGTTTAGTAGGATAAGGGGTAGTGACTTTCTGTTTGGAGGTCTCCAACTCTGACATATCATCTAAGAAAAGAAAAGATGTCATTTTGTCCATTCAGTATCTACCTATATGTACAGTACATGTGTATGTAATTATGAATATACATGTACATATAGTGCTGCATACTCACTTCAGTATTCAGGACATGCATGTTAGTGTTGCTTTAGAGAGAGAAAAATTACTACTGCTATCATTACCAGTCATGTTAGCCAGCAGATAAATCTGCTGTTCCCACTGAGCACCACGAGGAGGTATGACTTGGATTTTGCTCGGCACACACAGACACAAACACAGACACATAGACACAGACACACAAACACACAGACACACAAACACAAACACAGACACACAGACAAACACAAACACAGACACACAAACACAGACACACAGACAAACACGAACACAGACACACAAACACAAACACAGACACACAGACAAACACAGACACACAAACACAGACACACAAACACAGACACACAAACACAAACACAGACACACAGACAAACACAGACACACAAACACAGACACACAAACACAGACACACAAACACAAACACAGACACACAGACAAACACAAACACAGACACACAAACACAAACACAAACACAGACACACAGACAAACACACAAACACAAACACAGACACACAGACACATAAACACAGACACACAAACACAAACACACAAATACAAACACAACACACAGACACACAAACACACAGACACAGACACACAAACATAATTACATATAAGTACTAGTATTGATTTAGCTAAACCCCTTTCAATAGCTGTTTATTTTCTAAGCCAGTGGTCGTCTCTCCGTCAAACAACGACCGCGTTTCTTCTATCCTCCATTTTGTAATTAATAATGAATAATAAATAAGTGGGTGTGCACACGCATTTAGGAATGGCTGACTTACGATCCGAGTTACGATCATACTTTCTTCCTTCTGGCTCAAGTTCTAACTCCAGAAATGTAGAAGATGAAACTGAGTCAATCCCACAATCCAAGAAGCCTAATAGATTGAATGATTGTGTGAGTTTTTATGTAGATGGTCGTGTTTTATGTGTGTAAGCATGGTGGTCACTCCAATATCTATTATTATTTTTAGTATCAGTCCTGTTATTCAGTTGTTGGCATATATAATACATGATTTTCATTCAGAAATATACTCTTGCTTCAAATACATGTATTTCAATTTAAACGACATACACAAGTGGTGACCAACATTATTTTTCTGGTGCTAACACTGTTCTAAGCCATAGTGGCTGCTTATTATCTAAGTCATTGTGGCTGCTTATTCGATGGTGGCTGATTATTATTTTTCTAAGCCATGTTGCTGGTTTTTATTTTTCAAGCCAAAGTGGCTGCTCTAATGTTTAATGAAGCCATTGTGGCTGCTTGTTTGTTTGTTGTGTGTGCTATTGCTAGCATGCTAGGCTTTCATGTACATTGTAAATTTTGAGTCCTGAAAGAGCAACAATTGATATCAAGTTTAGTATGCTTCTTGTACAAAATGACTAAATAATGAGCTAAGCTTTTGATTTTGAACCATAAATCTGATATTCCCTGAGCCAATCACACATACACAATGTAAAATGAGTATTAACTTACTACTGTTAGTAGATGGCTGCCTTTGAATTGTCCATTGTTCCAGTAGTAGAGAAATCAGTTTCAGCTACATGTATAAATAGAAAATATATACAAGTACAGGTACATGTACATACTCTTACCAATAATAATGTAAATATACATGTAGTATATGTCAATAAAATGTCGCCATACAGTAACAGTAATTACCTTAGTTCTACTATCAGTAATTACTGTCTCACATTGCACACCAATTACGTAGTAAACTAATGACTAATTAATGGTGACCTTCTATTGACATACAGTGTATAATCAAGGTACAGTACATACATGTACTGTAAAAAAAAAAAACCTGTTCCAGGTGCAAGAATGCTATAAAAACATCGCAAAACAGGTTCACAATATTTATTTTTAACTACTAAAATTTTATAATTGTCATTATTTGAGTATTTAACTACAATGAAAGTTTGATGAAAGCACCATTCATTAAATTGAACGGATATATGGATCAAAATATTTGTTAATAATGAAAATGGATTTCAGATAATCCGAATATCTGCTACAGCACTAATACATGATTATACTGTAACATGATTATACTGTAACTAAATAACTTATACATGTATACATGTATACTATAGTATATATCATAAGGTTAAATACATGATTATACAGTAACTCAATAACTTATACATAGAAGTATCTTGAGGCTGAGTGCCCATGTACATGTACATGCATGCATGGATTATTGTCAACACACATGTAAATAATACATGTAGTTACATGTGTTACATACCACTAATTCTTCTTTTCTTTCGTCCAGCCATTGAACTTCATCAATTTCTAGTAACTACAATGTAAATGAATAAAACAAATGTACATGCATCATAAGGTCATTCACGTACATCTTGACCTCAGGAAAATGTACTACATTTATGGAATTAAACTATACACTACATAGTTTTATGCCGAAAATAGCCGAAAAGGCTGTGCAGATATCTCAACTTTCGGAAATAATTTCGGACTGACCAGGGAACAGTACTGTATCCATCCCTGGGCAGGGTGCACATCTTATATTATGTATAATATTACAACAATTACAATAATTATCAGTCTTACAAATAACACATGTATATAATACAATATGTGTGACTACAAGTCATGGCACACCTCACTAATGCAGTACTTTATTCCTTACATGTTGCTGAAAAGGTTATAAGTTGTATTCATATTGTGTAGTATGTTATACCACATTGTGTGATAATCATGTGATAAATACAAGGATATGGCCTCTAAATTCAAATAGCTAAAGAGTATGAGTATGATGAACTTAATGCTACAGATCCACTCTATAAACACATGTATATACATATTCACATTATTAATCGTTGTATTAAAATTGTCCTATTCTGATTTGATAATCGATTTCAGATCCCAACCCTAGTAAATACACATACACAGTGGAGCACAAATACAGATAAAGATAGTGGTGCAGGTTTGGGTTAGTAACTGCATGAATATTAATGGTAGACATCCTAACAATGACAAAAAATCATGTTTGGGATGTGTTATTTTGATATTGTCGCACACAAAATTTGCCACCTATAAGTCAAAAATGCTGGTATCGATGATAACAATCCAATATTACAGTTTACCATGCCTCAATTTTAATTATTATAAATAGGTATAGAGGATATAAAGTGTTTACAACAGTAATTACTGCTAACGATAATAGGCATTGGCCCCTTCCTTGGATACTTTTTAACTTAAAAAATAATGATGCTGTGAGATAAACAAAGGTACAGATCTGTATCCAACACTAAAAGGTCAGTTCTACGCAGACAAGAATTTTAGTCTTATAAATAAAAATTATGCAATTTTTATGAGTGAGGCAATCATAACCAACTTTATATATATAACAACACAAATGAATTAAGATTGTGACAAAATTTGCTGACATAACAGAAACCTAATACCAAAACTACTGGTTGGGTAAATCATTGACTTTCTCTATTGTTTAGTCTCAAGTGGTATAACCTAACAATTAATAATTTCCTGTCATTAAAGAAATTCATGATAGTGTGTACATGTATATATATAAAAATGGTGGCATTGAGTTATCAGTCGGGAAATAGAGACAATGGGCATGGGCAGTAAGAAACACACATACTACATGTACATTAGTAGCTAATAGTTAGTAATATTTAATACATATGGGGTCGAGAAGCTCATAAAGCACGAGGAGTAGCCAAGTACTTTATGAGCTATATTTTCCAAGACAACACGAACAAACCCGGTGCTTTAACTGGTTTATAGTACTTTGGATTGATGCAATGGAGAAGAAAAATGAAGTACTTAGTGTTCTTGCACTAAACCCGAGGTAAGCGCGTTGTTTTCTAGACAATAATCGGAAAATATAGAACAGGATGTGGTAAAAAAAAGTGTGCTATATGGAAAATATAGAACTGTTGGTACCTTTGATGTTAGGCGTCAAAGTGCTATAAATATATACATGTATATATATATATATATCAGACCAGGAGCCCATAATGACGTTGACCACAAAGCGTAAGAGTAGGAGCAGGAAACGACCACGCATTTAATTAAATTGGTCAAACTATCTGTCTGACCGTCTGTTACTATTTTTAGAACCCACGTGTACACGCCTTCGTGAAATATGGCTTTTACAAAATCAACAGTTACTATATACCGTACTACATTGACTAAGTTTCCTGTATAACAGAGAAAAGAATTGAGCGATATTCTGGCTCGTGTAGACTGTGAAGATGTTCCTAGTCAAGTCATTGACAAAGTAGTCGGAAGCCTTCACTGCAATCATTTCAGAAGGCAATGATGTCAAACACTCTTGTTTCTCGGCTTCCCCAAAGCATGCTCTCACTTTCCTGATAGTAGTTGACTCCATTTATGCTTCTATACGTGTTCGTTTCATAGCTAACCTTGAAGATCGTCGAAGTGTAGACGCCATATTTAACGAAGTTGTATACACGTGGGTTCTAAAAATAGTAACAGACGGTCAGACAGATAGTTTGACCAATTTAATTAAATGCGTGGTCGTTTCCCGCTCCTACTCTTACGCTTTGTGGTCAACGTCATTATGGGCTCCTGATCAGACATATTAGGCTATAGAGATTAGTGTAATGTATAATTATATCCCAATACCAATAACTTTCTTTCTTTCCATCTCCTCATGTGTAATGTAAGTTATAGCACTAGTATAATTATTGTATATATTGGTGTACATGTACACTGTATACAATTACATTTGCTTACCATTCATGAGTTAATGGGTCAAATGGAGTTCCTCCTGCTGTGAATTTACCTTTCAGTGCGGGTAAGACTATCTCTTAATACTTCATAACTCTATAAATCACAACAGTAAAGATAGTAATGATGTGAATCTTGACCATAGCAGTTATGTACATATAATTATGCATGTATTTGGTTAAACCTTGATTCGGACCCTGCCAGCTGGGCTGCCTTGGTAGCTCAGTTGGTAGAGCATCCGTCTGGAGTACAGTGTGTCGTGGGTTCAAATCCCACCTGAGGCAACTCTCATTTTTTCATTTTTCCATTGCCTCAGGTGTCTTTCTTTCTCAGGTGTCTTTCTTTCTTTCTTTCTTTCTTTTGATAATATCATGTATTTGTTACAGTATATTGTATGTACAATATACATAATTGAATGTAAGGCTATTTCATAAGGAAAGGAAAGAGATGGATCAGGAGAAAATGCAGGGGAGTGGTCAGTTTGAAATAGGTGGAGCTTTGGGTAGGGCTAATGGAATCACCACTCTATTATTTTCCTGGGGACAATACTGTTGTGTACATGTATAATATCCCAGAATCAAATAGGATGATTTTCTTAAATTTTGAAACAAACTTTGGGAATGATTTCATATACTTTACTTTTTTGTGGGTTAGATTCTCAGCTGTTTAATTATAACATGAAGCATAAATTTAATCTGCATATTACACTAACCACTTCCATATAACCGTACATAAGCACTTACACCACTATACAGCAAAATACAAAGAGCTGTACGTATGTTGGGTTATATGGAAGTGGTTTGTTTAATTTTGGGTCCTATGTTAGTCTCCCAACCTTGTTCAGATGCTTTTTGGGTTACATTTTTTGAAGAAACATGTACATGTACATGTAAAGTGCATGTATGTTTGAACTCATGATATAGCGTCAAAATTAGAATGTGCTGACTTATTATGTGATGTACATGTACATGTACATGTAGTGTATACATTGTAGTTTAATGTCACAAGGAGCTAATACATGGGTATACTATAAATAATGAAACCTCCATGGATTGAAACATATACAAACAGAATTGGAAGGATAATTATATGAAAATGGTTCAGGCAAATAGATTGTTTGTACATGTAGTTCCAAACTAAAGAGGGTACTTGTACCTGCTATTTGCCAACTTCTTATCTTTAAAGGATCACCAAGAGTAGCTATCAAACTAGCTGATTTTCCACGTGGTACTCCAAACTCTGTCAGCTTCTCGTGCCTCGTGCCACAGATGAATTAGATCATTACAATACTCACCCTGTGTAAAATGAATAAAAGGATATTGTGAACACATAAATCTATCATTCTATAAAATATGTGTTTGAATCGGTCTAAATATGATTTGTTACATGAATATAAAAATGGGTACCAGGTCATAGTTGCACAATAACTTGTAAAAATATCAACAAAGCCAAAGTGGCTCCTATATACATGTATGATATACATGTACATGTACATGTACACATAACATAATTTATCTTCAACTACATGTAACAATTAATTAGATGATAAAAGTGATATAGATAATGAGAATACTCTTATGTGCATAATCATACACATGACACTCATATGTACATGTACATGAATACATGTATGTACAGTATACACTACATGCACGTATTATTATTGTATATGTACACTTAAGCCTAGTGCTGACTTTGACGGATGTATGTGTAATTAATGTGTGTGTGTGTGTGATAAAAGTTACAATTGTTATTGTTAACCATTGTTTCTCTTTGATATCAAGTTTAGTACACTAATGAGGTTTCCAAACACCTTATGCAATGTGTCATGTAAACTAGGCATGGCTGAGACAGCGCATGTCAAGCCTATGTGGTTAAACACCGCTTCAAACACGTGGCTTTCAAAATGATTGAACTTATTTAGATTTTTAATACCTACTACGCAAACATAGATATACATGTAATATTATACAAACTTTCCAGCTAACTGATAAGTGTGGGGCTCGCTCAGGCTCGCCTCAATTATACAAATGCATAAACTTACAGACATCTTCTTGGCCAGGTTGTATTGAATTGAATTGTGCATCATCAGCAATGGTTTTTGTCTCTTCAAGTTTAATATTTGCTTCTTTTTCTTCTCTTTGAACTACTTCTTTTGTTTCTTCTGCAATAGCTGTGTCTTTCTTAATCTGTTCCATTGACTCATCAGTTTCTATTTGCGCTTGTTCAAGCAATGGTTGCATCTCCTCTAGTTCTATCTGAAGCTTTGCAACTTCCTCTGATGTGCTCAACAACTAATCAAAAGAAAGTGTTATATACGATACTTAATTGCTGAAATAAAGGTACAAATACTAGATAGAATAATACACGTGAATAAAATGAATAGATGAAAGATAAATAGATCTGTACAGTGCACATGTATATACAGCAGAAGTGGTAGGGGTGTGGCACTAAAGAAGGTTTTGGAAGAGCCTTTGAGACCTCCAGGACAGCAACAGAAGTCAACTGTTGAAACTAGTTCCAGTGTAATTCAACCCACACAACAGACTTCAATGATGTCATAGATGTCAACCACACCCATTGCTCCACCCTCTAAACCAGAGTTGGGTGCTGGCCAGCCTACACTGATGCTACCACCTGTATTTCAAAGAAAACCCCCTTCACCATTGGGACAAGGGTCTCTCCTCAATGATAACTCTCCCTCGTGGACCAAAAACAGCCTACCACCTAGTTTACCTTCTACCACAATGAACACTCAAATATTCCCACCTAATAACTGATAATTTGTCATGTGACTATATGATAATTTGTCATGTGACTATTATTATTATAATATCATCATGTGACTATTATGATGGGGTTAGAGTAAAAATTACACTATTACATTATGCTTATTACACTATTATTTATTTATTTTTTGCAACGAATGCAGTCTTTGCTGTAATCTTACTCACCAACACCCTAAAAGAAGGCCATGAAGTGTACAAAAAATGTGAAAAAGGCAATTTCTCCTGTTTGGCCTGAAGAGAAGTTTAGAGTTGTAGCTGATTGCAGAAAGAAGTTGTACATATGGACAACCATTACCATATAGGAAGAGCAATTGATATTAGTTATAACATATACCACTTTATGTTTCTAGAAGATAAGACAGTTTTGACTGGTTATTTATTTACTTATTTGTGTACATGATACTGGTTATTAAGCAGAGTTAACGGGGGATCCCCAGGCGGCCAGCTTTGTTAGCTAGCTAAGATGGCCATATAGGAGGCGGAGCCCCCTCTCAATATAAATACATGGAGTCCATGTGCCGTACCTCAGTCTAAAAAACACAGCAGACAATCAGAACAGGTCATTTTCTTTTTTTTCTAAGTCTCTCCATGTCAAAAACTCAAGACCCAGAAACTCCCATAGCCGGCGGAGGCACAGTGCCTCCAACTCCGTTGCAGGACGATAGTCTACAGAGAGAGCTCATATCCTCTGAGCTAACGGGAAGACAGGACAATAGCTCGCCCTCAAGCTCACAAGGTTAGAATAGTGTGTGTGCATGTCAGCTAGCCAGTCAGCTCTTGTGGCCAGCAAAAGCCTCATCCATTATTCTCCAGTTATCATGTATTCTATCATTTCTTGCTACAGCTCCCCTGCCAGCCAGCTCCCTAGCTCACCTTCAAACCTTCTCAAATTCTCTGCCATTGCCCTCACTACCAGCCCCGCTGCCAGAGGAGGGATGCACCGATGCAGCCTAACTACTCTGCTGGCTCCTCTCACTCCAGCTGGAGCCTGCTCCCCGGCGCCATTCATCTTCTCAAAGGCCTCAACACCCATCCCAGCAAAGCTGGTGGCGAAGATCCAGGCACTGCACTTCATCGACACGAGGGAGCTTCTCCCAGACAATATCGCCCTGATGGAGAGACTGGAAGCTTTCCCGCCCCATGTTGGCCAAGTACCACGCTAGCAGGCCACGCAGAGGGAGGTGGCATCAATGAGGTCATGGGTCTGTGCATTCACAAGCCATTATGTCGGAGCCCAGGCCTGACTTAACAAAAGGCCGCCTGGCATACCTCAGGAACATCGTCCAAGAAGCAGGACGTTTCGGGGGTGATGGATGGCGGACCTACGACTATGCCTTCCGTTCACAGGCAGCTGCCAACCCCGCCATGGACTGGTCTGAGCTGAACCCCTCCCTCCTGTTGGCCTTTATGCCCACAAGCTTCTGTAGGGAGCAATCATCAGTAGACACCTTAGACAGTCATAGCTTAGGTAGAACTGTACTGGGTACAGGTCTAAGGTAAGACTCTACTCCGAAAGTAGCCTGTCAAACTAATGTCCAGAGATGGACACTACTATGTACATGTACTGACGGGTGGCGAGGCAATGAAGCCATTAGCTCTTCCATCCATAGTAGATATACATGTAAATATTATAGTCACATGGATAATAATCCATAAACTCTGGTCAGCATAGTGGAGGTACAGTAGATGCAATAAAAAAGTTAACGTTTCGTAATCGTTCTACAATCATTCTCTGATTCGTTCCGTTTTTACGATTTAGAATCGTTTTTACGATTATAATCGTTTTTAAAAACGTTAAAGCAATCTTTGCGCATGCACGTTTCAACAAGAAATCACATGAATGCCAAATATGGACGTTGCCGGTGACTACTTACACTTTCAAACGCTCACCTTGCTGCTTTCTTGCAGCTAACGGAGCATGAGTTTGGTATCTGTGGCTTTCTTAAAAGATCTTCTGTCCAGATATGTGAGTTAAAAGTCATTGCTGTTTAAAATGCATAAGTTATACAAGGTTGTACAGAGGTGGGCGTTGCCCATGGTACTACTATACTTTCAAGCGCTCGCCTTGGACTCTTCCTGGTGATAACAAAGCATAAGTTTGACATCATTGGCTTTGTTAACAACTCTTATGTCCAGCAAAGAAATTTAGAATCTTCAATCTCATAAAATACGAGAGTTATGGAGGTGAAAAGAATTACGTAGATGTTAAACGATCCGCCCCCACATATTTTTAGGAAAAACAGAAACGCCCAAGTTAATTATTAATTAATGCAAACGATCAGATTCGTTTTTTAAAACGATTGCAACTGTAATTTGCAACGAATGGAGCCGTAAAACGATCGTAGAACGATTACGAAACGTTAACTTCTTTATGACCTCTACTGTATGTACTTCCCTCATGCAGGACCGTAGTACATAGACTAGTCTCCCCAAAGCCCACCAAGAGTCTTTAATACTCTATGGGAGTATCTTGAGGCAGAGCTCCCATGTACATGTACTTGCTTGCATGCATGGATTATTGTCAACACACATGTAAATAATACATGTAGTTACATGTACATGTATTACATACCACTAATTCTTCTTTTCTTTCGTCCAGCCATTGGAACTTCATCAATTTCTAGTATCTACAATGTAAATGAATAAAACAAATGTACATGTATCATAAGGTCATTCACGTTCATCTTGACCTCAGGAAAATGTACTACATTTATGGCTATACACTACATGACACTAGTGTTATTTTAGTTTGGCAATAATTACCACTTTTAGTCTTGGTCTTTTTCTGATCAAGTTACCAATAAACCCAGAATAACATGACAAAATTTCCAAAGTGTTTCAGGCATGATAAAGTCAGCCATGATTACTGAATGCTGGACACCATAAAGCAATCATAGGGATACTTTTTTCTCTATATAGTATATACACTTGTTTAATTGGCAGTTTGGTGGTTTTAGATCAAATTCAAAATTACCAATTAATTCACGAATGTACATACTAAATATTTTCCTTCATAACTTTTATATTTTACACAACACAAACCTTTAACTTACTAGACAGAGGACCTTCTAACAATGTTATAGATACCAAAATCATGGATTGCTAGTGGGAGGAAAGCAACAAGGCGAGTGTTTGAAAGTGCGTTGGCCAGTACCAACACCCACACTTAGCGTCTTTGTAAGTTGGATTGCTTATAACTTTTGGATTTTTGCACAAACTTAAAGCACATTTAGTAGACTGTCTTGCGTAGAAAACTAGAAATGTGGTTGAAAAATATCAAAGGGCTTCAAAAATGCTACTGATGACATCCATGGTTAATTCTCAAAATTTTATTAATGTGAATAAATTTAAAGTCCACCTCCATTCCTCTTCTGGGTTGAGATTATCCTTACAAGTGTGTGAATAGCAATATCAACAGCTAACACTTAGCCCCATAGCAATATCTTAAGTACACCCAGAGGCTAACCTGGATATCTGTAAGTCAACCTAAGGTCTTCTTGTTGTATTGGTTACATTAATGTAAGTATCACCCTTTGACACAAACAGAGCTGGATTGGAAACTATGAGAAAAGCAAAAAATAATATACTAATTGATGGAACAAACAAGACATAAAGTATTCCAATGATTGTCCCACATAATATATATATATATATATATATATATATATATATATACAAACTAAGGTCGAGATTTCACTACACTGAGTACACTCCCAGATTAGTTGCCTCGTACTAAGGTGCTCAGCAATTATACTGAGCCAATTCATCATAAAAACTGCTCACACAATATTGTTAACATGCATGCATGTACATAACATACATACACAACATACACAACATAACACAACATACATACATATACATACTATGTACATTTCTGAGAAATAAGATTGATATACATACAAAAAAAAGACAATGCAACACTTCCCATATATCAATCATACTTCTTACAAACGTAGTATCTGGACACACAAATTCTGTGTGTGTGTCAGTAAAGTTTGCACATGCACATGCAATGTTTTCTGGCTCTCTTCTATCCCTCATCCATCCTGTACCGCTGTGGTTACAAGATTAAGTAAACACTTGAAAAGACCTCATGTTGACCTTACATAAATTAGTCTGCAGAACCACATGTTAACCCTAATGTGTAAGTATGTACATGTGTATATGCTTGTTAAACTTACCAGGTATTGAGACATTCTTCAAACTGTGCTAATGTTACACACAGTAGATCATCAGGGAGCCTCCACAATCTATATAGTAATTATACAACAATAAGTTTCTGTCCCTTAGTTTATAAATGTATTACTGTATGCATCTACACTTTTGGCAATGTACATGCAGTAGTGAAAATTTCACAACATCACAATTATAATATTCAAGAAATACCCTTTTTTTTTTGTTTACATATTTAACATGAGGTCTTACTATGTCTAATAAAAGTTCAAAAATGCACAGCATGTAGTGATAATAAGGGTATATTAGGTGTTAACATGGGAAGATTTGTTCAATAATGTATAGAGTCAAATTAAAATGTGCAGATAGGTATTTGTTTATGTTTCATTTACTTACCGAGTAAACTATTGCCTTTGGTTGGTTACCATGGCAATACTTAAATCATAACCATAGCATAAAGATGTGGATTGTGATTATTAACAAGAGGTTTGGCTAACAAGTGAAGTAATTCCACAAGACATACCAAAGACACTGCCTTTAAAGAAAGTCATTCTTACAACCATTACCAAGGTGATATCAATTGTAATTTTTATACTTCAATAACTGTTACCTATTATAATATATTTTTACATTCACAAATCAATACATTAAAAGAACTAGTTGAGTTTTGCATTTTTTTTCCTGCTAGCCAACAATTTTTTCTTACTTTTAATCTCATCATCAGTGAGAAGACCTTTGTCTTTTTAATAACTAGCTTCTTTGTGGATCCAGCTTCACCACTAACAGTTGCGCTCACTTCCAAAACACCATTTGCATCCAGTGAAAAAGCAACTGGGATCTCAACCTGGCCACGTAATCTTGGAGGCAAACCAGGCAATGTGAATCTTCCCAACAAACGATTACTCTTTGCTATTTTCTCCTCTCCCTCAGAGACTTCTATAACAGCTTCAGTCTGATAGTCTTCGTTATTTTTGTAAACTCGTGAGTGAGAATATGGTATAGTAGTATTACGATTTATAAGAGTACTCATTTTGCCATTAGCTAGCTCGATTCCCAAACTCAGCCATGATTACTGAATGCTGGACACCACAAAGCAGTCATAGGAATACTTTTTTCTCTACATACCTTGTTTCAGTTGCGTTAATTACAGTAACATTTTTACAATATATAATTGTAATTTAGTTATAGTTGAGTTAACTAAAAGTCATAGCACCCAGACTAATAAAAGGGGTTTTAGATATAGTTATAGTCAACTAAAACAACCAAGACTAATAAAACCAAACATCTATTGTTATACACTACATTAATTACGATCACTATAACTATATCAATTATCACACATCCAGTCAACATACATGTACATGTATATGTAGAATAACAAATTTAATTAGGGGTGTGGTCTTTTACCTTGTATTTACCTTGTATTCATCAGATGTGTATCTCATATATATATTCCTGCTGGTCGATGAAGAATAGGAGCCTTTGTAAGTTGCTAACTCTAAAAAACACAAAAAAATACATGTAAAATAATAATTATTATTCAAATATCTACAACTAACCAAATTTACTATGATTTTATGAATTAAAATAAAATGCGCGACACAATACACATACATGAACATGTTTTCATACACGTACATGTACATACTGACATATGGCCACCTAGCCTGGCATCTTATAACCATTACGTATAGTTTAATATTATAAGGTTAATATACTATAGTTAATATCATAAGGTTAATGCATGATTATACTGTAACTTAATACCCTTACATGTACTATAGTGTATAGTTTAACGTCATAAGATCATTAAATACATATTACAGACATGGGGTCAATTACAATATATTACTATTACCTCTGAGGTCAATGTAATATATTACTATTACTATAACCTAGTAGATTACTATTACTATTACTTACTGTTATGGATTACTACACACATACATGTACATGTCAAGTGTAGGCTCGAGTACATGTACATATTAATTGTCGGCTTAAGTACGCACTGTACAGCATACACATACATGTACATATCAGGTGTACACACTATACAGTACACGTACATATCAATTGTAGGCTTGAGTACACTTACACACATACTGTACATATCATCTGTAGGCTAGTAATATGCACTTTTTCATAATTAGCCTATTTACAATTATACAAATAATACAATACCATAGTTTTCTGTGTGTCCACTTGCTTGTTTGTTCTTCACCTACATATATTCAATTAAAAAAAGGTGAACAACAATTATTTAGTCCCTCAATGTAAAATACAGAGTAAGAGTGAGGCTTGCTTAAATCAGTAGTGCTGTTTTAGTATGACGATAATGACTACTTCTTTGTTACAGTTACAGTATGCCGCAAACTAACTTCAAAAAGTGCCCATTATGGGCCATATGGCTTTAGTTATACGCTAGGTAGTACTACTGAAAGGGGATGTAGTTATATTTAACTAAAACAACACTACTAAACTGATGTGAGAACTAACAGTAGCCCCACAACAGTTTACAGTGATCTCAGCACACTCTTTGTAGACTATGCAGTGGTGTGGAAAGACCCTGCTGGAAAGGCTGTTTCCACTGGAAACAGCCATTCCAGCAGGGCGTTGTCCAACGATGCAAGAAGCAAGACACAAGAAACTAAAATGTGAAAATCACAAAATCGGCTCACTGTATCCATACCCTGCATACATGTATGTCTGCAAAGAGAGTGACGGCCTGCACCATCGCGAGAAGGTGTCACTGTGTCGCAAGCCCCCCTCCCTGCCACCCTCTCTCACTCTGCTTATCCCTAAACCAGCGTCTCATACACATGTCTCATTGACATGCGAGCTGGCTGCTCACCATCAGGATTGCACTAGGAAGCTCACCATACAAGATGGATCACGACAGAGTAAGAGATGCACAATCCCTTGTGAACACACGTTGAGTGGTTCACAGTAGGGTAGGGATTGTCATTCCCACCATTGTCATTCCTGTACGCTACTTGTAAACCCATCTAAACGATGGGGTGCATACAGGAAGTCTTGATCTTGATCCATGTACGCTACTTGTAAACCCGTGTAATGACGGGGTGCGTACAGGAAGTCTTGGTCTTGTGGTCTTGATCCATGTACGCTACTTGTAAACCCGTCTAATGATGGGGTGCGTACAGGAAGTCTTGGTCTTGTGGTCTTGATCCTTGTACGCTACTTGTAAACCCATCTAAACGATGGGGTGCGTACAGGAAGTTTTGGTCTTGTGGTCTTGATCCATGTACGCTACTTGTAAACCCGTCTAATGACGGGGTGCGTACAGGAAGTCTGGAAAGAGCACACAAGCACACGTCTTAAACCATCAAAGATGGGTGTGTACTTGCAGCCCTAAACCAGACATCTTGGTCTTGATATGACACATACATGTACATGTAGATTTATAAAAGCCTAACAACAACCTTAGAACAATACACAAACACAACAGATACGCAAGTGAAACTTTGTGCAATAACAACAACAAAAAAAACTATGTCTCTCCCTTGCTACTCTATCCTACTACATGTTTCAAACAAAACCGTATGTCAAAAGCATCGTGACTATATTACGTATAGCCAGTCATTGGTACACATGAAGATGTTTGAAACATATAGCAAAGAGAGCAAGAGAGAGATGGAGAGAAATAATATCCCCATTGCCCTCGGCCAGCAAGGGCAAAGGGGTTAGTTTAAATTATACACTAGATTAATTGTAAATACTGTTGTAACTCAACAAAAAAATACATTCCTTCTTTTTTACTCTATACTTCAGTCTTCAGTCTGTAAAAGCTACACAATCAATCAGTGTCGGTATACACGCCACCCACACGTGATACACGACACCAACACTGAGCACATACACATTGCGTTACATGTCACCCACACGTGTACATGTACATACATGTGACTGGTCCAAATGAATACATACATGCCACCCACACGTGGTACATGAGTTATGTACTCACTGTTCCCACCACATCTGCTATGTGTAAGTGGTTCGTACCGATTACATGTACTCTGTGATTTTATACAGAAGGAACCACACGATCGTAGTGGTTCCTTTCCTCTGTGTGGAATAGGTAGATCTTGTAGTCTGACTTGGGCATGCAGTGCTCGTTACAAAAGAGGGGGGAAAACTTCAGCCAAGCACGACTGGACCCATTGTCAGAGTATGTACAAACATCAATCTGACACAGGGTAGCAAAAGCTCTAATCTCGCGGTCAGTTCCCCATCCACGCTGATCCAGCTTCTTTTCCTTGATGTAACCGGTCATACTCTTAATAGGCTCATAAAGGTTTGCCTCAAGAGTGTCACCTGCAAAGCAGTCCTTACAGAAACGGTAAGCATTATCTTTGTGTGTCATGAAATTAACAATTGCTTGACGAACAGCTTGGTGGTTAGATTCGGTTCCTGTAACTTCTTTAGATAAAGCTCTGAATAGGCAGTTGTCATCGCCCCGAACTCTATCACGAATGTGGGGCTCGATATCTCTACAGGGAATTTTCTGGACTCGTTGAGACCGAGCAGTTAGTTCACAACGAGACAATTTAGCAATAACATCTCTGGCAGCACTTTTCCACTCTTCAGTGGGCAGTGGGCCGGTCACAGTTACTGTGGCTGGGCTTTCGCCTATGCATTCTACACACGAATCGTCGATACTGAGCTCTTGTGAACAGTCATCGCAGTACCATTTACCTTCGGGAGCTTCAGTGATTCCCACACACTCAAAGTGAAACCACGTGCAATTTTGTCCGTCACATTCCACCATATTCCCTTCATCTCTTCCTCGGCAGATGCAGTATAGGTCCTCTTCGGGAGAAGAAGAGTCTGGACTGAAGGATTTGGCCAGTACTCTCGCACTCTGTGTGGTACTGCACGCAGTTGAGAGTTTGCTCTTCTTGGCTGTGGGAGACGGGGATACTTTAAGACTGCTTCATTTCCTGTCATTAAAAGGGGTCGAATTAGGAGGACGTACAGGAGTTGATTCGACACACAAGTCATCGATATTGAGTTCTTGTGAACAGTCATCACAGTACCATTTACCTTCGGGAGCTTCAGTGATCCCCACACACTCAAAGTGAAACCAATGAAATGTGCAATTACATCCATCACATTCCACCATATTTCCTTTATCTCTTCCTCGGCAAAAGCAGTATAGGTCCTCTTCGGGAGAAGAAGAGTCTTGACTGAAGGATTCTGCCAGTACTCTCGCACTCTGTGTGGTACTGCACGGAGTTGAGAGTTTGCTCTTCTTGGCTGTGGGAAACGGGGTTACTTTAAGACTGCTTCGTTTCCTTTCTTTGAAAGGGGTCGAATTTGGAGGACGTACAGGCGTCGAAGCAGCAGGTTTCGCTTGATACAGCAAATGAGGATTCAAGGGGCAAGCTTTCTTGTGAGCTCTGCAGCCTCTGCCTTCAGCACCACAAGTACATTGTGTTTCGTCATCGCTGTCATATATCATACTGTCCTCGAGATAGTCTCCTTCGAGGCTCGAGTCACTAAAGGTCGATTCGTCGTCACTTAACACCGTATGTGTATTTGCATCATCAGAACATTGATATTTGGCAGTGTAAACAACATCTCCTTTGTCACAAACCAAGTCCTCTGAATGGTCGATACTCGATACGTTACTGTACTTGGTGTTAAGAGGACAGTCCCTGTGGGTGGACCGGCTGTGAGATGTTGATCCACACTTGCACAATATGTTTATTTGTGTGGCACCACCTTTACTCTTCTTGGGGGCTTTGGAATCCGTATCTTTGGTCTCGCCATACGTGTCACCTCCGTGTTTCTTTGACCACTCACGACGCTCTGTCGCATCTCTCACTCGTAACTTCAACAGCTGTATTCTCCTTTTCTTAACCTTCTCTTGTTTTGCTCTGCCCAACTGCTGTCTTCTTTTTATGTTGGCTGTCGTCACAGCCTCTTGGATACCTTCATACACTGGAAGATTCAGACGTTTATACAGGTCCGGTATCCAGTGATACTTTGGACCTCGTTTCTCGTACATGTAAGTCATGTTTGACTGCAACAGGGCCAAATTAGTGGAAACCTCGTAGTGAAGCCTCTCCAGGCTGATGTCCTTTGACCTGAACCTGATGAATACGTTGTGCGAGGCTTCCAACCAATTGGAGTGGCCTCTTTTCAGCTCGGGATGAACGAGGCTGTCAGCCATTGAGGCTCTATAGTCACACTCAATTTCATAAAGGAGAGAGTGAAACGCACACGTGAGCCCGTACCGCGTAGTGTAATCTTTTCCTTCACACACAAAGTTTTCCTTATCGGCACAATTGCCACAGCTACACACTTTGAGAGGATGAAAATCACAGTGTTCTGTTGTTGGCTCTGCTCCCTCTTCCATCACTTCCCACTCGTGCTCGTCACGGACATGTCTGGGTAGAACTCTCAGCCTTTTCGCAAATTCTTCAGCAGACTTAGAGTCTGTCAGAATGTAAGAAAAGTTATTACGTGCTCTCATGATAAAAGCATCAGTAATACAACCACAACCTTGGCTGTGGCGATTAGGACAGTGGCAGCGTGCTCCATTTATTAGAGGGAACCTGTCTTCATGCTTTCTAATCAAATCTATCGAAGGTGCCTTCATCTTGGAGTAATTTTCCAGAGCTTTTAAGTGATTTTTGCCGGCATGGCCACCACAGATCATAATTTTGCATTCAGGAAAGCATTCCGCTACTGCTTTTGCAGAAGATGAATCTGAATCTTGCCAATGGACAGCGAGTTTCATCCCTTCCTCTCTAGCTCGATGCATAACCTCTCGCGCTGCAAATCCTTCCATGGATTTAGATGTTCCTTTATATAGCTCTCCTTCTACTATATTGTCACTACCACGTTGGCACAAGTGTTTGTAATACAGCAATGCTCCATTATAGTAGTTACGAACACTGAATGTGCCATTTTTGGAGTGGTAACCACGTGTCATCCACGCTGCGTCTGCACTTGTTACTGCCTGCTTCCACGAGCCAAGAGTGTGTTCATCCATTGTCTTCATCTCTTCTTTAGCTTCCTCACACATCTCGTCAACCATCTCCTTCACTACAGGGTACATTCTTGTGACGGTTGAGTAAAATTTATCCATACGGACGGCATCAAGTCCAAGGGACAGCTTTAGTACTTTACAGTAGGTTGCATGCATACAGCCCGATACAATAAAACCTACTTGAATGGCTGCACCTATTTCGCTACTGGTAAGTAACTCACTTTTCAGTGAGCTTTCAAAACACACAGTTGAAATATCACAGCCATCACATCCATAATAAACCTTAACTGCACCCCCCAAGCCCTTTGTATCAAATGACAAAGGAACTAATTGTCCTTTACAACCAGGTGTTACACAGTGGCGAATTTCGTTCGTCATTTTAATAAATGTATCTACTTCAGTAAGGCTTCCAACAAAAAGCTTTTTTGGCAGTGTTATTGGCTTGATATTTTTTACCCAATTTCTTTGTGGTGTTGGGAGGTACAGTGAATCTGTGTTTTCACTTACAAACGATGTATCACGATCCTCTTCTTCATCTTGAAATACTGCCTGTAGGGTAAAATAAACCTGCATGTATAATTACATGTATATAACAGATAGACACACCTCTGATAAAGTCTCTTCTAACGGTGAAGGAATACCATCTTTCTATACAAATGAAGTGAAGAGCATTAGTATCAAAGTATTAATAGTCTTGTGTAGCCAGACCCTCCCCTACATATGAGATATGGATCTGGTATGTAGCATAAGAAGTACAGTAAAATTTTAAAATTCACTACAACAAAATTATGTGTAGGTGCTATATATATTATGTATAACTACAAAATTAGCAAACCCTCACAACACTGTAGAAGCACTTGAAATCAAATACAACTGAGGTTACAGCATGGTCACTGGCTCAATCTTTCTGTCACATTCTAGCTCAGTTTTCATGCATATTAGTGTTATATACATATATGCATTGTATGTTATAATTATACAAATACGTACATGTACATGTATGCAATGGAACCTTCACACCATTGGGACCAAGTAATCATAATTATAGAGGTTGTCCTCATTTCAGGGGTGAAGTTGTATAATAAAGGACGTCTAAATGTCATTAATACGGGTGTGTACTTATTCCAGAGAGTCCTGAATAGAGAGGTTCCACTATATACTTTATGCCGTGAAAATTACAGGAAGGAAAAATTTAGCGAATTTGGTAAAAAATAATACTGTTCAGGGATCAAAAATCGACATACACAAAAAAGAACAAGAAGGATAATTATATGAAATTGGTGCAGGTAAGATGATCAGTTAAACACATTTCTGAGGTCATGGTGAACATCAAGTATTAATGAAAATAAAAGGAGACTTGATTGCTTCCTACACATAATACATGTATGTATATGTAAAAAGATACACTTACATGTTTATTGTCTCTGTTACATATAATTGCAGAAACATCACCCTATAAAAGCGTAAACTTGTAAATGTAAATACATGTATGTAGATAAAGTACATGTACAGATTTGATAACTTGTTTGTAACAGCTCATATCACACAAAAGCTCTTTGTTTTTTGAATATTCCAGGTCAGTAATTCTGACGAGTACACTTAAATTCAGACTTGCAAAGGAAGTTTCGTGTTATTGTTGTCTGTTCTGTTCTCTGCAAGCCGAGAAAGACAGTAATATTCCAAAATTCGGAAGATTAATTATGTTGCAAATAAGATAATGCAACAACAAACAAGCAAAAAGAAAGGTATGGCTCAGTGTAAATAAATGCAGTCATGGGCATGTGTTGGGCTTACTATACTGAATAACCAATAATTATCTCTTAAACTAGTGGTCATATACCCCACCAGTGAACACTGCAGAATTATATTCTATGGCAATACTTCTTTTGTGAATGATTTCCACATGAATGCAATGGTGCAAGAATTTGAAATACATTACGTACACCCTGTCCATGAAAGAATATGTTTGCGATTTCACCATATTGTTCTCCGTTAGCTAACTACATGTATTTAGCAACGACCATGACCTTCTGTAATCCATATGATTTGCTTCGGCCTTGTTTTTCAATATCACTTGTTCAATCATTCCCTCCCCCCCCATGATGGAATGTACAAATGTAGGTACTCTGCAAGAATGTATACATGTGTGTGTATGTGTACCTCTTTCTTTTCCTTAGTTGTTCCTGAATTATTCTAAATAAAAAAAGTTTATTATTAATTATAGCATAAAATATCAACTTGGCATGGTAGTTTCAGTTGTTTCACAAAGGGGTGTGTCATAAGTAATACAATTCCTGAAAGGCATTAGGTATCGTGCTTAATTGAATTGCATTTTATAGAGCATTTGTTTAAATGATGTCCAACCAGCACGAGTAAAAATTCACACAATCAAAATTACATTTAGCAGTTTTTCAAGTTTATTTCTTTGTGAGTTATGGTTACAAGAAACAGCATATTCTATACTACTACAGCATGTGTTTTATTCTTTATACCTCCAACTATACAGAAGAATCTGGAACAAGAAGGGTTGCATAGTAGCCAGATAGGAATGTATAAGTCTCTCTGCAAGTTTATTGAAAATGGTTGCATAACTAGGAGGATCAGGCCATCCGTTAAAGATGACAGATGAAGTAAGAGGATTTTGAAGCCCAGGATTATGAAACGTTCGCCTATACCAAATACATGTACATTCATTAAATACTTACTGCTAATGGAAAGTTAACATTTTTGTGTCACATAGTGTGTGCATATATATTATATATTATATAAATATACATGTAATATATTACATCACTCATGACACATAGACATACATGTTTATCCGCTGATTTCGAAATCACAGTTTCTTCCTGTAAGAATAAAGCGACTTTGTATAAAATACTTAAATAAATAACGTATTTATGAGTATCACAGTAGTGAATGTCCGGTAAATTGAAACAGAGCTGTATACAAAGTATATGGGGAGCAGGACAAGAGTGGTGAAAATAGGTCAAAATGTCCGGTAATTGGCTCAATGTTTCCACACTTCTGTATATACATGTATATATACATATATATATATATACACAACTACACTAATTAATGTCTGTATCACAGAAAAAACACAATGTAAATCGAAAATAATTCATGTTACAATTAATAAATGTGAAAAAAAATTCGATGTGCAAAATGTATGTGGTTTACTCTACCGACGATTAATGTTTTGCTTTACATTCCTAAATTAATATCCACACAAGACTGACACAAAGACTGTCATGTAACATGCATATTAGCAGCATTGTATTCTATCATTAAGATAATAATTACTGCCCTATTGTGCCAGATAAATCACTCATCAAACAGTTTAATGTACATGTAGTTCTCACTCAATGTTCTAAAGTGGCTCAACAAAAGTGGCAACTTGGTTTAGAATGGGTATCCTACAAGGTAGTTGGAAATATAGAATAGCAGTTTTTTATGGCCCGTAGGGCCATCCCTATGATTGCTTTCCCACGGGTTCGAACTATATATATATATTTATATGTTTGTGTCACTTACGCGAGTATGCGTTGTATACGTAGTTAAGGAAGTTACATCATTCCCGGGGCTCGGTCAATTAATGGGCGTGGCACGTAAAAGAACGCGCGCTCAAGCTCTACAGATAAGCAGAAAGAAAGCAGTGTAGCTTACATAGAAAATGGAACTAATAGCTAGCTATTCTACCTGAAATATATTCTTAAAGTTCTACAAGGTTCTTTAAAAGGTAAACAGAGTAGATAATCAAAATAATAACTATAATAGGCTGATGTGTTTCAGGCATCAGTTAGCCATGATTACTGAATGCTGGACACCACAAAGCAATCATAGGGATACTTTTTTCTTTATATATCTTGTTTATAACTATCCCTTCAGTACGCTACAGGTATGGAAAGCCCGGTAACACAGAGCAAGAAACGTCTCCGCAGCCATTATATTGGAATTATAATTTCAATTATAATGTCACATGTTCAATTTCTGCACATGTGCAAACATTAAACAAATATCTGGATCCTGAAAGTACATTAAAATATAAAGCAAAATACAGAGAACTATATTTATGTTATTAATCAAGAAATTGCTTGATGTATTAAATTTAGGGACTCTAAGAAGAGTCCCCCCAAAAGAATAATCACCAAAGCACGGGCTCAACAACAAATTGCATAATGACAATATTATTTACAGGCAGATACATGTATGTACATGACCATGTACAATTGTATATTGTATGTACACGTATATGTATGTAGCTAACATGTACATGTATAAATATATACGTGCAGTACAAGCTACATGAACATTTGTACATTGTACATACATGTATATGTAGCTAACATGTATACATGCACATGAATATTTATACATTGTACATTGTACATGTACACGTGTAGTTCAAGTGTATGTGCAGTACAACATGAATATTTGTAGTTTTATGGACCACGGGGCTATCCCTATATGGTTACTTTCAAAGCATGCATGTGTAACATATATACATGATACATGTTATTGCACATATACATGTACATGACATTGTATGTACATTAATTAAAGCTCTGTTATTCCAGGGGGTTCGGTCAATTAATGGCCGTATATACATGTACATGTATGTAGCACATAAAGAAATGTACAGTAGGGCTACAATCGCTACAACCAACAGGACTGTATAGTGTATACATTACATGAAAATTAGCAAAAGGCTTAGAAACGATTAACAAATAAACAGCAGCTAAATGGGTTATAAAATTCATAAAACAAAAATACTAAAGCAGCCACCCTGGCTTAGAAAAGTAACACATAGTAAGTAACTATGTGTATAGACTGGATTAATATTGACATGATTATTTATATAATTAGTACTATGTGGGATGGATTAACATGTATCTACTAGACTGTCCACATGTGTACCACATGATATAGAACATTCAATTAGTACCATGTGGGATGGATTTACATGTATCTAGAATTTTCTAGACTGTCCACATGTGTACCACATGATATAGACCATTCTGGTTTCTGTAGGCAGGTTGATTTCTGTAAGAGATAGTTGTTGCTATTGTTACTTTGTTCGTTATAATATTAATATTCTAAATAGTCAAAGTCTTTAAGAAGGATCTATCAGTGTATGTAAAATTTGCGACTCAGTTTATTTTCTCTCTCACCATCTACATGTATCTATGATCTTTGTTTGTGTTTAACATGAATCTTACATGTTAGTTTCTAGCAAATAACATGTTAACGAAAAGCGGACTTGCAAAAAAACTAGCTATACAGTACTTACATGTATATACATGTATGTAGGGTGGAAGTGGTGTGTAATTTCATTGCTAAGGTACTATCCTAATCTTGTTTCTGTGTTTTTCAGTTTTGATACCCCTATATCCTTATTTATTTTATTCTTGTACAATAACAACTACACCAAACAGTAGTGGAATGCCTGTACATGTATTGTACATTGTATATATGTATGTTACTATATTATAGATTTCTGTGTCTAATTATAATTATGTTTTACAAACTGGCTATTTTACATGTTCATAATGTGTTGAATTATTAACTTGAAAATTATGAAATTGCTGCTTACAAAGAAAGGAAAGCACTTATTACGCAAATCTCAACGAAGATTTGTTGTATTTCTGTCTTGGTACATGTACTTTTTTGTATCAACCATGGCTGTTTTTTAACAACTCAACTTTCCAGCAAAGCAATCAAGTTACAATCTACAATTTTATAAAATGTGAGAACTAGAGGTGACAAGATTCATATGAAACACCTGGCATTAACAGTCCTGCGAATATTTACATTCTACAAACATAACTGCCATAATGTCCTTGCATGCAGTAATTTGCTCAGTCATTGTCCTGACATGCACGGATAATGGCAGATGGCCGCCTGTTATTTCTGACTCTGAATTATCATTTCTGTGTCACTTACTGCGTGCATATATACATGTATATATATAATATAATCATATATTATATAAATATATACATGCAATATGTTACATCACACATGACACATAGACATACATGTTTATCCACTGATTTCGGAGTCTCTTTCGAAGTTACTTCCTGTAAGAATAAAGTGACTTAGTATAAAATACATATGTATTTATGAGTATCACAGTAGGGATACATATACATGTAGATGGATAAAGAGATGTGATGTAGTCTTTAATTATTGTAGTTTAGTAAAATTTCATCATCGGTAATTTTTTATGGCCCGTAGGGCCATCCCTATGATTGTTTTCCCACGGGTTCGATGTATGTTTATACATGTATATATATATTCTTGTGTCACCTACGCGAGTATGCGTTGTATACGCAGTTAAGGAAGTTACATCATTCCCGGGGGCTCGGTCAATTAATGGGCGTGGAACGAAAAAGAACGCGCGATCAAGCTCTACACACCAGCAGAAAGAAAGCTGTGTAGCTTACGTAGACACTGGAACTAATAGCTAGCTATTCTACCTGAAATGTATTCTTAAAGTTCTACAAGGTTCTATAAAAGGTAAACAGAGTATATAATCAAAATAATAACTATAATAGACTGTTGTGTTTCGGGCATGATAAAGTCAGCCATGATTACTGAATGCTGGACACCATAAAGCAATCATAGGGATACTTTTTTCTCTATATACACTTGTTTAACTTTACTAAAGGCCTACTAATTACCATGCCACTGTGGGCAGGGTTCACTGCAGCCTGAAAGCCTGGAAACAGTAGCCATGATGCTCACAATATGAAGTACAATTTGTTTACCAGTAGTTATGACAATGTCATTCCTACACATAAAACTACATGTATATAGATACTACTCTAGTGTGCATATCAGAAGCAGGTTTCTTAAAATTTGAAGCATGGAAACCATTTTCTATCCTGACATAACATATAATTTGATTGGATAAACTGTTGGTAACAGGGCACAACTACTACAATTAGGCTAAGCAGACCAGACCATTCCTCCTACAAAAATTTGTGTGTAGATGGAGTTATACTTGTATTTATTGAGAAACGTTAGACTCTAAACCCCTCCCTTCTATGACCAAGGTGCTTAGCAGGCATGCCTGCATAGACCCCTCGGCCATTGGCCACAAGAGGCAGGAAACCCTTCCAAAAATTCAAAGGTATAGGTTCTTTGTCTATTTCGTCATCAGTTCTTTTCTACTTTACTAAAAGACTACTAATTACCTTGCCACATTAAAGAGGGTGTGGTAGCAAAGCTTTGAAGTTTTTTTTACAGGTGAAGTTACACAAGGTGCACTTACACTGTATGTACTAAGCAGCATCTCAGCTGTGAGTTGCACTTATACATGTACTTGCGACTAGTGTGAATTTGGCTACATGTATATGCAAACTAAATTTGTGTCCAAATTACCATGCCTTATGTTGTATTCATACACTGTACATACAAACATAAAAACTAATATGTACATGCAATGTTATATTATATATATATATATAATATATATATATACATGTATATATATATATATATATATATATATATATATATATATATATAATTATAATAATTTATATATATATAATATATATTAGGGCTGGAACGAAGGTTGCAAAACAACATTCAAAGCAATAAAAACAATATTCAAAGGTTCGCATGTATTTTTATCAACTATTATTGCTTTATAACAAGCACTAGTCTTGTTCCTGTCACTGTTTCTACTTGGATTCAGCCAACAACACAGCCTCAACTTTACAGGAACACACCCACATTCTTCACTAGAAGTACACATATTCAAAATATCAAAGCGAGTGTGGCAAAGCTTTGAAGGTAGAAATTCAGCTAAAAATGTGCAGCAAACAATCAGAGGTTCGAACATTCAAACCTTTTACCCCGCCCTCATATATGTATATAAACATATAATGTCATATATACAATGTATATACATACATTGGTTTTATAGGAATAATATTTAATTACATATGTACCTTTTCTTTCTTTTGATGTCTAGCTTCATTTAAATGCTTCATCTGTTTTTTCGTTAGTCCCATTTTTCTTCAGAAAAAAGGTTAATCAATAATAATAATAATTATACTTTTTGTAATTCAACACAATCATGTGACAATGTGATTTTGTTGTCACATGACATTGACAACAAAATTTAACCATTTATTTTAGACATGCAAATTTTAGTTAATTAATAAAATAAAGGGTTCTTGAACAATTCTGAAAGCATATACTCAGAGATAAATTTCGAAAATCAAAAATTTTAATAGATGTTATGGAAAGGGTTGCTAAATAAATCTTTTTGTTGTCTTATTGCAGTAGTTTGAAGTACTATTTCGGGAATCATTTTATTGAACTTTAAAGAGTCAGAGATAAAAAGTGACAATTTTGATGAAGAAAATGTCTTTTTTGCTGTACATGTATATACTCAAAAAGGAATTTTAAGCTGATTGAATATCAAAAGTAGAAGGAAATCATGAAGAATCATCCAAAAAAGATGAAGCTGTTGGACAGTAATCATAATTTATCAATACTGAACAAATATATATGTGTTCGCCTCACATTGATTCAGTGAACACAGTATGTCTTTCCCATCATATTGCAGAGGGGTTGGGTCTGGTTATATGAGACTAGGAGCAGATTGTGTAATGCATGTAGGGGTCTGAGGCATGTTGTCCCATACACACACAGAAAATTTTGGATTCCAGGTTCTAGAGGCATCCATGATTACAGCAGCATAGCATTACTATTATTACAGAACACAGGGCTTGCAAATTTTACACCAACCCCCATGAACAGCTTATTACAACATCAAACAAAAGGGCTACATAATAATATATGTCTATATAGTCCTCTCAGAGGCTCTGATTGTATAATGTTAGGTGTTTATATGTACTATATTTTACCTTTTTCCGCTTTGTTGTAGAGTCTTGACAAAAAAGTTCTATAATCCTTATAATATACTTATCACAAGGATACCGCATATAATAACTCTAATCTCCTCCCACAGTAATTCGTTCATTTAGAAATAAAGTGTAATAATTCGTCACCACTATTATCTAAGTCTATTCTACCGATAGACGTGCAAAATTTATGTAAATACCATTTTTATTACCGATAGACATACACATTTTTGTAAAAATATTATTATAAAATGGACGATTCTTGAACAACAACGCATCCAAGAACACTCTTTCTAATAAAAGGTAAATAAAAGTAAATTTCGCAGATACGAAGTACAAACAAGATACATTAGCAAACTATCTCAAATGTAATAGAGAGTTTTTATCCTAAAAATGTAAACCCACTGATAAATTCCATTGTCAGAAATCTGAAAATTCAATAAATTGTTACAACAAAAGTAAAGACTTATTTTTAAAAATCTCTCTATTTTGTAAATTGTATTTTTGCAGTAGCTTGATATCTGAATTTCTATGTCAATACAATGATTCTTCATGACTTTATTACACTTCAAAGTTTGCAACATCGGAAACTTCTTTTGCAAATAACTCAAAAACTAAACACAAATTTGATAGAAAGTATATTTAGACAAACACTTTTTCTGAAATGTAGAATTGAATTCTGCAGTAAAAAAAGAAATCGAGACTAACGCCCACGCTCATTAGGTTTACAAGGTTAATTGAATAACTAATAATTAATTTATTAATTTATGCTTTGAAGTATGCATGATGCGAACGAAGGCGTGAATATCAAATTTTTGTTTATGCCTAGAACATATACATACACATGTACTACTGTATATGTATAGTCACGTATACACACACATGTACTACTGTATATGTATAGTCACATATACACACACATGTACTACTGTATATGTATAGTCACATATACACACATGTACTACTCTATATGTATAGTCACATACACACACATGTACTACTGTATATGTATAGTCACATATACACACACATGTACTACTGTATATGTATAGTCACATATACACACACATGTGCTACTGTATATGTATAGTCACATATACATGTATAGTCACATATACACACATGTACTACTGTATACGTATAGTCACATATACACACACATGTACTACTGTATATGTATAGTCACATATGCACACATGTACTACTGTATATGTATAGTCACATATACACACACATGTACTACTGTATATGTATAGTCACATATACACACATATGTGCTACTGTATAAGACATATACACACATGTACTACTGAATATGTATAGTCACATACACACACATGTACTACTGTATATGTACAGTCACATATATGCACACATGTACTACTGTATATGTATAGTCACATATGTACTACTGTATATGTATAGTCACATATACACACATGTACTATTGTACAATGTATACGTATAGTCACATATACACACATGTACTACTGTATATGTATAGTCACATATACACACACATGTACTACTGTATATGTATAGTCACATATACACACATATGTGCTACTGTATAAGACATATACACACATGTACTACTGTATATGTATAGTCACATATACACACATGTACTGCTGTATATGTATAGTCACATATACGCACACATGTACTATTGTATATGTATAGTCACATATACACACACATGTACTACTGTATATGTATAGTCACATATACACACACATGTACTACTGTATAAGACATACATGTATACACACATGTACTGCTATATATGTATAGTCACATATACACACACATGTGCTACTTTATAAGACATATACACACATGTACTACTGAATACGTATAGTCACATATACGCACACATGTGCTACCGTATAAGACATATACACACATGTACTCCTGAATATGTTATGTATAGTCACATATACATGTACACACACATGTGCTACTGAATATGTATAGTCACATATACATGTATAGTCACATATACACACGTGTACTACTGTACAATGTATATGTATAGTCACATATACACACATGTACTACTGTATATGTATAGTCACATATACACACACATGTACTACTGTATATGTATAGTCACATATACACACACATGTACTACTGTATATGTATAGTCACATATACACACATGTAATACTGTATATGTATAGTTACATACACACACCTGTACTACTGTATACGTATAGTCACATACTCACACATACACACACACGTGCTACCATATATGACATATACACATACAGTACATGTCAGATGCACTTAAGACAAAAACATTTTGACCATTTATGTCCATCATATCCAATGGCACCACAGGAAAATATACCAGAACTAAATAGTGATACCCTATCTGATAATATTCAAATGCCAAAGTCTTCTACTCAAAAGGAAGTAGATCACTTAAGTCAGTGTTCATTAGATAATATAGTTGGGAAAGTGACTTCCACAGCTCAAGAAACCCTTTTTAGAGTTGAAAGACATGTATCTTGTACTCTAGGTTCAATGCACATGTTCATTCATTTCAGGTATATACAAAAACACTTCATTTCAAACTATTTTTGTTTCCCAATCTAATTTATCTCATTATCATATACTTTATATTCATTGCCTTTCATCATTTCCACATATACAATTCATTCCTCTTAAGTATCATATAATGTAAAACATTTAGTCTTTATCAATGAATTGTTGTTGTTATTACTGGTTTTAAATAGTAATTATAGTAAACCATAACTAATAAATGCATATTGTCATCATACAATAGTAATTATAGTATACCATAACTAATAACTGCATATTGTCATAATACAATAGTAATTATAGTAAACCATAACTAATAAATGCATATTGTCATAATACAATAGTAATTATAGTAAACCATAACTAATAAATGCATATTGTCATCATAAAATAGTAATTATAGTATACCATAACTAATAAATGTATATTGTCATCATACAATAGTAATTCCTACCATACTTTTAATAATTGATGATTGGATGCATTCAACAATGATTAAATTAATATTTAAAATAATTTGTAGCAAATGCTGTTTTCTCAGCAATTGCAATAATCAATAACTAAAATACATTTCAGCTAAATGTTCCACTAAAAATTGTTTTTGTGTATTATTGGCTTTGTCGAAGCTGATGTAGCAAGAATCCTTGAAATGTTCCATTCATAAACAGAGACACCACAGGTTAAAAAAAGTTTGCTGTAAATGACGATATTTTATCATGTAGGTTGTTTTATATACAAAGCTGGAGTACTTCGGTTTTTTTTTTAAAGAAAGCTCAAAAGTCAACCAATCATTTTAAATACCGTTCCATTTGCATAACAATTCTGTAAGTGATGTATCTCTGTTCACCAAACTAGTGAGGTTGCAACAAAAAACACAAATTTACACACTTCATTTGCTATATTCACTTGTAAAAGAACACTCAGTAAGAATTATCTTTTCCATAAGATTGAAAGTTGAGAAAATGACATGGTATTCTGGCTAATGATTTAACTAATTTTCAGTATAATAAACATACCACAAACATTTCCTAGTTCAACTAATAATGTATACTGTATAGGTTCTAAAAATTCACCCAAGTAGATTCTTTCACGTGAATGTTTGAAGGCAAATTTTAGAGGTAAATAGAGTATGTTGAACTGAAAATAATTATCTTCAATGAAATTGGAGGGCGGAGTTTACATTGCTGGAAAGTATTATTGTCGGAAATGCTGGAGATGTAGTGGCCTTTATGAATGATCTAGAAACAGCTGGTATATCGCTGAGAGAATTAAAAGTAGTGGTCATTTTTTCTGGTGACCAAATGGACGTTTTTCACATGAAGCAACTGGCTGAAAGCAGCTCACATGGTTACAGGCATTAACATAATCATCGATAATACTAAAACACAATTCCTTACCTGGCCACTCATTGTTCATTCTTTAACACAGCATGCATTGCAAAATTTATAATTAATAATATTGCAGTTATAGTGTAATTCATTTATTTGTATTAGTTGTATTAGCAAATTTGAGTACAGGCTCAAAATGAATGTACTTATCTGGAGCAAATGGGTTTCCTTATATCAATGAACCTACAATACCTGTGTACACCCATGTGTATAAACATGAAATAATATGATGTTGTGTTTAGATGGGTGATAAGGTGCACTCATGGAATACAGTTTTAAAACCATTAGAACAAATCATAAACACAATAATTATGTGATTGAGTCCCTCTAAAACTAATGATCACATTATCATTGTGTATTACATTTTCAAGTACAAACGCCACTAATGCAGTACTGTAGATATTTCAACCATTATAATTACACACGACAACTATTTTAATTATGATAATATAATCATTATAATTATTCATTATAAACATACAAATCAATCTGTTAATGTAAAGACCATTAATTTTATATATCTTCCTCCATTTTTTGTAACATGTGCCCAATTACAATATTAAATTTATAAATGGAACAAATTAGGAAGTTAATACTTCAGAAAGAATGTGTGCATATCACATATTAGTGTGTGTGGCACACTGTAGCAGACTACGCACCTATTGTGTGCTAAAGAAAATGTATGATACGCACACTACATTTTTTACAGTGTGTGTGTGTGTGTGTGTGTGTGTGTGTATGCGTGGGTGTGTAATTGAAAACAATGGACAAAATCATAACAACTTGTAACTGACAATTGATAGAGATACATAATATCTTGTTAAGATCAATAGATATAATTTGCAGGAATCAAAATAGTAAAAGAAACCAACTATCAAGACAGGAAGTTAATAATTATTGATTAAATGCTTCTACTCAATACGTAGACTAGTGATACATTGATAAGATATTGTATTGATATTATGATAAACTAATAATTACATTAGATATGTACTGATAACAGATATTTCTTATATCTACCTTCTGATTTCTGATGAGCTTTTCCTATTTAATTATGAGTATTATAATAGCGAATAATGCTAAATAACAAGGAATTACATAATTATTGTTACACATACATGTACATGTAACATATACATGTACATGTACTATAATATAGGATACATCTTTCACAAATAACTGATAATGATACAGTGAATCCTTAGTTATCCAAACACCTTCCCATATGTTAAAGTGTTCAGATAAGTAATTTGTTAGATATATGAAATTAATAATATTTTGTGAACAGTAAGAGAACCACACTGACACACAATATGATTACCATACCCTGAACCACACAGACACACAGTATGATTACCATACCCTTCCACAAGAAAACCACATAGACACACAATATGATTACCATACCCTTCACAAGAAAACCACATAGACACACAATATGATTACCATACCCTTCACAAGAAAACCACACAGACACATAATATGATTACCATACCCTTCCACAAGAGAACCACACAGACACACAATATGATTACCATACCCTTCCACAAGAAAACCACACAGACACACAATATGATTACTATACCTTTCCACCTATGCTTCATGGTGAGGGTAATTAACATCCTCTAATACCAAGTTCACGATAAGTTCACTAGATATGCCAGACCCTCATCTCACATAGTACAGTGTCTGGGTACAAAACTATACATCATAACAGAGCTTCATCTGTACAGTGAGGATTAATAAAATGTAGCGATACCTTCAGTCATATATAAAGTAAGGAACATTAGAACAAAATTACACAACACTCTAAATATGGATCATGACAGACTAAATAAAAGTGTCATTTTTATGTAAATCCCTACTAAAACTTTACTACTACACATATAAATAGTCCATGTTCACCTACCCTGTACACATGTAAACACACACCAATACAGGATTATTGGGTAATGTCCATGTTCACCTATCCTGTATACTACTCTGTTTTTACCTACTAATTGATTAATTTTTGCCTATGTATTAGTGTTGTTTTAGTGTGACTATAGTAACCACTTTTAGTTATAGTATGTGTGATTTCTCAAACTTTTAGTTAGCTATAGTTTTCAATATTAGGCTTACCAAAGGGGTTTTAGTTCACTAATTAAAAGTGCCCATTATTGGTCGATTTTCATTTTAGTTAATTAGTTATGGCAAGCTGCAATCTTACCACAACAATCAGTTTTGACCGGATGTTTTGCAGCTGCATTATCACTAGCAATATTTGGTAGCTGATGTGAAACTATAGCTATACCAGAAAAACCTTTATTGCATCAAAGCATAAGAGTGGTATGATTTTTTTATACATTTGTATTATATAATAGAGTAATTTTATTGAGCCTTAATAACACGGTAGAGTTTTTTAATTATCAATAACAATAATAAAAAATTATTATTAATAAAAACTGAACGTTTCGACCCGAAGGTCTTCTTCAGCAGTATACACAAACAAAACCAAATAGCCTATTTATATACGGACAGATAACAAGTGATGACGTCATGACAGTACAAAGAGTGAGAACAATGATGGTACAGGAAATACAAAGGGTGGTACAGAAAAATAACAAGAAAAGTAAACTATGACATGAAGGTTTAGATTAAGTCTGTGATGGTAGAATAGTGTCCCAAGACGGATTAATGTGTACTCAAGGGTCTGTATTGATCGTGTCGGAAGTACTTTTTATTAAAATAGCTTCTCTGATCTTTCTTCTTCTCCAATTTTCTTCAATTGCTAAAACTTCACACTTGTCCCATAGAATACTGTGACCTGTAGAATGAACATGTACTGATATAGCATTGTTATGATCTCCGATCTTGATAGCTCTCTTGTGTTCACTCATCCTGATCTTGAAAGTCCTTCCGGTTTCACCTATGTAAGTTCCACCACATTCACAATGAATGGCATAAATGACCCCTGTCTTTTCAAAGGGTGGAATCGGTGTTTTGACTTGTGTCAACATATTCCCAAGTGTGCCTTTACTGGTAAAGGCAATTCTCACTGGTAGATGTTTACAAACTACATCAATATTCTCACTGAGTCCCGGAGTGTATGGCAACACAAGGGTCTTAATCTCTTCATTAGTTCCTTTTTCTCCATGATCTTGTTTGGGGCACGTGCCGGTCTTCTTCCTCAGTGCTGCCTGGACTTTGTGTCTTGGGTAGCCATTGTCCATAAAGATATTCTTTAACTTTTTTCTCTCATCACTCTCCATTTTATCATCTCCACAAATCTTCTCAGCCCTAGATCAAAGTGTTTTGATGATCCCCATTTTCACTCTGGGGTGATGGCTAGATCTATAGTTGAGATACCTGTTGATGTTTGTAGGTTTCCGGTAGATGTCAGTTGTGAGTCTGTTATCTTTCCTCTCAACTAGTACATCTAGAAAGGGTAACTTACCACTTACCTCTTCCTCCATTGTGAAGTCTATTCTTGTGTGAAGTCCATTAACATGTTCCAAGAACTCACCAAGGTGGTTTTCTCCATGTTGCCACACCACAAACGTATCATCGACATACCTTAGCCACAGTTTTGGTGGTAAATCACATGTGACTAAAGCTGTTCCTTCAAAGTCCTCCATAAAGATGTTAGCAACAACTGGAGACAACGGAGACCCCATGGCGGTACCATCTTTCTGCTCATAAAAAATTACATACCGAAGTGGAGTTCAAGTAGTACATTACAATGCATTGTAAGTAAATGCAGTAACACATCACGGAATGCAAACATTATTAAAACAGCAATGGCAACCACAGGGGAAGTAGAAACATTGCTTCAGTGTTCGTTAAAGGCTGGCAAAGAATATATAACACTTTGTACATCACACTACAAGGAACTACATCGCACTCTTAGAGCTGACATTTATGATAAGTGCAGCTCATGCAATATAACGTTAAAACATACAATTGACAAGATTAGGCACCCTCAAATGTTACAGCAATAAATAAGTATTATCTTGACAGAGGTATTGAAATGTCTTACAATGATGAGAGCAAATTATGCAACAAATGCTATACAATTCAGTTAGACATTATTCACAATGTTGAGCCAGCAAGTGAAGATAGCATGCTCAGTACAGTACTGCAAAGTGTCACTGAAAAAGCGCCTGTTGAAAAAGAATCAAACAGCATTGATCATGCATTACTAGAAGTAACGAGCTTAGTAGGACATTTTTATTGAATCGAGTAGGAATATTATTACCAGAGGCTTATCAAGAATTTTTGAATGCTGCCCTGAGACATGCAGACAATACTACCGATATAGAAGAAATAAAGGCAATGCTACCAAAGAGATGTTTTTTGAACAGACTTTTGAATTTTTTCGGGGAGCACATAAAGTTCGACTGTAAAATTAGATCTATTGGCGTGCTAACATATCGCCAAGGAGCGGATCTACTTACAGTGTTCTCAAAAACACTACATGCATTTAGACGCAAAGGTCTATCACTATTTGATAAATGTATTAATATGAAGAATGTAGATGAGAAACCAGAAAATGAAATTGATTGAAGTAGACGATATACATGTAAGTATTCGTAATGTTTGTACAGTGATGAATACCAAAATCAGGCAACAGGCAGAGTATTATGCAGATGCAATGTACTGAACCACTAATATATGACTATAAATAACATGATAAGTAAAATTGATCCAGCATTGTTTAAAATGGTAGTCTTATTAACACAAAGACTGAGGGAGTATAGACAAGATGGCAATACCATCTTAGCCAACCTTACACAAAAACAAAAAACACAATGTTTATACTGTCTTTGTGTGTTAATCTTTGCCACTGATAGCAACTGCTCAGCTCCAATGCACATATTAGAAAATGCTATTTCAGGCAAACAGTGGTTCAAAAGAACTAATAAAGATAATGAATCGTGTTGGGGCAGTAGCATCAAATGACACTTTACAAAGACACATAGAAAGTGTCTCAGTATATCGGTTACAGAAAGGCCTAACACATGAGCTTAACCTTAATGCTTTGGCAATAGTATCTGTAGACAACATAGACTTCTTACAGAGCTATGCATTTGTGTACTCAAGGGATGTTAGTAGAAGCTGGCATGGTACTACTATCCAAGTTGTACAACCAACTCCCTCATTTGTAATCATTGATACATTTCCAATTGGTTGGCTACCAGACATAGTTATCCTAGAAGGGATGTTTTTAATTAATACAATGCCTCTACGAATCTATTCAAAAATAAGTGAATATTAAACGGTACATACGTAGTTTGGTAAAGTAGGTCTGGTGCAATGGAGATTCACCTAGTATTTGATGATCCAAATAGAATAGAGGAGCACCCAAAGTCTATTGAGAGAAGCCGCAGAGATGATCATACCAGTGATAATTACAAACACCTGAAGTTTAGCGATGACATGAAAATACCTAAGAAATGGACAGAAATAGTTAACTGCAGGCAATGTAAAAGACAGCTGATAATTTATATGGGTGAATGTATACTTGTACATGTAATACAATTACTAAGGAAAGACCAGAAATGTTATGTGGCTGGTAGTGGAGAGGGAGTAGACAGAGATGAAGTGTGGTGTGTAAAAGATGATGGCATTAAATTAGAATTTAAAAGCAACGCGGAAGAAGCGGACACTCGTGTATGGTTGCATGCTTCTAAGTTTACTGGAAAGAAATTTTCTCACCTGATACAGATGTTTACCACATACCACATCGGCTGTCACAAATCTCCTCCCTCCATGTACTATCACTATGTACAGCTTTAGTGAACACAAGAGAGTGGCTGATACATGGTGGAGTCTGGGGTTGTACAGTGCACCAGATGGATATGAGTTTAAGTTAATAGTACATGCTAATGGTTACAGTACTGGTACAGGTACACATGTAAGTGTTAGTGTGAGGCTCATGGAAGGTCAAAATGACGAGAGCTTGACATGGCCTTTAAATAGTGAGATTACTATTCAACTACTCAATTGGAGGGAGGATAAGGGACATGTGGAGAAGACTATCGACCATTACAATGCACTATTGGAAGATCGTATAAGAGTCACACAAAGAGACACAGCTCCTGGTGGACTCGGTGAACCTGACTTCATATCACACAGTGATTTAGAATACAATGCTAATTATAACACTGAATATATTAATAGTGATAAATTGTATTTTGTAATATCTAAAATTATTATACATTAATAATATAAACAATAGTTATATAATTATTAGTTACATGTAATACAAGTAGTTTACTATATATTTTAGATGAAAATACAGTATTTTCTATTATATTAGTTTGTTGTTATTTTACAGTACATTTACAACAAGTGTATATAGAGAAAAAACATCCCTATATTTGCTTTGTGATGACTATGTACTAAGCATTGCTGATGGCACTAGTGTCTCTACCTTTCTGTGTACTCAAAAGCAGGGGCCTGAAGAAGTAAGTGTAAGCCCGATTGCAGTCTAAGTACACAGATCTTTGATGAACTGACTGAAGTACTCCTTCAAGGTTCTAAATGATGACTTCCGCATATCTGAAACTTAACAACTTACTTGTTAAAGATTTTTGCATAATATTTATACTGTTTCTCTGCTATATACAACAGTTATTAGCAGTTTCTGAATCTTCTTGGCTTGTCTGTAGCTCGAAATGCCTCGAACGCGCGTTCTTTTACGCGCAACATCCATTAATCGACCGAGCCCCCCCGGAATGATGCAACTTCCTTAACTACGTATACAACGCATAGTTGCGCAAGTGACATATATATATATATATATACATTAAACCCCGTGGAATGCAATTATAGGGATGGCCCTACGGTAAAAAGTTATTAACATTATTTAATAATGGGAACTACAGTTTATGTAGGAATACATATTCTACACATGAATAAAATAGAATTCATGAAAAAAATGGAAGACTCGTAAGATACGAAACAATTTAAAGAAGAGCAGAAGCAAGATATAATTATTGAGAAGCAGTATCCTTCTCTGAGTGCTTTGTAGTGACTATAAATCAATCATGCACTAGTGTCCCTTTATGCATACTAAGAAAAATATGGCCTGAACAATGCATAAATGAAGTCTATAGATCTTTGATGAAACTGAAGTACTCCTTTAATGTTCTAACCTTAGTCATTGCTGATGACTCTCTCGTGTCTGAAACTCAACAACTCATTTTAATTACTCGCTTTTCTTACTCGTTTAATATTCTTACATCATCTTCATACTGTTTCTCTGATATATACAACAGTTATTAGCATTAGATGCTATTTTACATTCTCCTACTAGTCTAAGGCTCAAGAGTGAGTTCTTTTACGTGCCATGCCTAGTAATTAGGTAGTCCCCATAATGACATAATATTGCAACTTCCTTAACTATGTTCACACATGTATGTGTACTCACAAACATTTAGCAAATTATTATAGTTCAAAACTGTTGGAAGCCATTTTCTATGAGTCATAAATAGACACTTGAAATGTGAATGCAATATAATTTAAAACTCAAACACTCAATCCAAACATTGTCTGAATATGTCTTATTAGTTTTGATGTATTCAACACCATTTTCTGGATTCTACTACTACAGTCAATTGACAATATTTTAAACTTCATTTACTTGTATATAATATCATATTAATTACATATGTAATGAATAATCAGTGACTGTTTACTGGTAGATTTTCTCAGACAACATAATATGTTTTTTGTGTGTATTACACTATATGCACTTTAATGAGAATTAAAGTGAGTTAATGAGTGGGAGGAGGCTGCGCATGCGCACAGTGTACCAGTCAGTCCATGTGAGTCTGTATAGAGGTTGATTACTGTTGATTTGTCTTCCAACTTCCAAGTAACCTCTGTTGTTCACTATCTTGCCAGCGGTAGTGTGGTCTATTAGTGGTCACTCGTTATTCGTTCCTGGTCTCTCCATTGCAGTTCTGCAGTCATGTCCGATCAAGAAGGGACAGCGGTTTCAGACGCCCCTGTCCACACCCCACACCGGTACACTACGCCTCTGAGAATGCCCTCTCCTCCCCTGATGAGAGGCCACCTTCCAGTGGAGTCTCCAACTCCCTTTCCACCTTTCTTCCCTCCTTACAGCTACTATCATCACTACCCACTCCCATACAACCCCTATTCGTACACCCCTCAGCCCCATTTTCAACAGACCCACCCCTCAGAAGAACAACTAGAGGCTGTGGTCCGCAGAGTGATCTCTGCGCAGAATGTGTCGTTGACAGTGACACCAACCCTGCCAACAACGACCTCTCCCGCAGCAACTACATCAGTTGCTCCTATTACTTCTCATCTCCCGAACCCAGGTAAGCATACACTCTATTAGTAGTAGTAGTTGCTCTCAGCCTACCCACGGCTACCAGTAGGTACGGGTTCCTCACTAGGTTTGAGATCATGGTGGTGTTAAAATGTAATACATAATTATAGAATTATAGTGCACTATACATAAAGTACATATTCTTATACATACTCTATATAATTTGAAGTAATCAGTATAGTAACTTAAATTGGTCGCACTAAGTCAATGCATACCCACCAATGTCCACCCAGCCCCTGACAGGCAACCTTTGCAAATTTCTGCACCTAGTGAGGACCCCGTACAGCATTCATCACACCTTCAGTGTAGTTTATCACTGACTACCCTGTTGCCCCCCCTACCAGTGGCCTCCAATCAGTGACTGTCTTGTCTATCCCAGCCTATCAATGGCTATCTCAGCCTATCTGTGGCTGTCTCATCCATCTCAGCCTATCAGTGGCTAACTCAGCCGGCCTCTCAGTGGCTGTCTCATCTATCTCAGCCTATCAATGGCTGCCTGATCTATCTCAGCCTATCAGTGGCTATCTCATTTATCTCAGCCTATAAGTGGCTGTCTCATCACCTCAGCCCATTAGTGGCTGTCTCATTTATCTCAGCCTATCAGTGGCTGTCCCATCTATCTCAGCCTATATCAATGGCTGCCTCACCTATCTCAGCCTATCAGTGGCTGCCCTAGTATCTCAGTCCCAATATCAGTCTTATCAGTGGCGAGCTCATCTATCTCTCAGCCTATCAGTGGCTGCCACCCCTTTATTCTCGGGGGGTTCGGTAGGATGCTGTCTCATTAGGGGTAGAGGATTAGTCTACAGTTCTAAGACATTATGGGTCAAATGTTGTGGTGCGATGGTGGACCAACTGGTTGTATACTCCACCCCCCCCTTGTATTATTACTTTCTATCCACGGCTGTCCCCCTTTCCCCTCATCTATCTCGGGGGCTATCATAGTCTCCCAGCTCCTTGTTCGAGTGACTAAGAATTCTTTCTGCACCCAGAAGCTCTAATAAGGGTACTCACTCTTAAGCCTCAATGGCTGCCTTCTCTCAGCCCTCTAGTGGCTGCTCCCCCCCCCCCCCCCCCCCCTATTTCCTCTATCTTATATCTACAGTGCTCCACTGCTGTCATCTCTCCCCCCCCCCGCAGGGCTCTCACTTGGTGCCATGCCACCATCTCAGGTGCTACATTCTCTGTCTCTGCCGACATTTTCGGCATCAACCATGCAGGCTCATAGCCTCCCTTCAACTACTCCTTCAGTCCTTCCTCCTCTCCCTCTCCCTCCTCCTCCTGTCAGTGGAGACTTCCTAATATCTGCCAACTTTCCAGGTTCAGAAGATCAGAAGGTGGGAATTTGTGGAGCTTAACCAGCTCCTTCCAGATAATCTGGTGAGTTTCCCCAACCAAGACTTAGAATTGGGGGACCAGAAACTCCCCAGAGAGAGGAAGAAACTCCCTCCGATCGAGGACATTTCATCCTGGTGTTTGGCAATGTTGCTCTACACAGCAACCTGCCATGCCACATACCCCCACAAGACTGGAGACATGTTAGCTTACATGGCTAGTATTCTCCAAACCAGCTCCAACTATCCGGTGGAGGCCTGCCTGTCTTACGATAGAGTCTTTCGAGCCCAGGCCCATCTGAAGCCACAATGCAACTGGGCAGGAGACAATACCAGGCTGTGGAATGACAAATTCTCGGGCAGGGCAGCTCCTAAGTTGGGCAACTCCACAGAAACTGAGTTGTTAGATACTGTAAAATTCCAGTCATCTGTCAAACCTCCCCCAAAAGACGGGGAGCTCTGCATTGGGTTTAACCTGGGACGCTGTTCCATCTCGGCCTGTCCAAGACCTCACCTCTGCTACAGGTGCCATTACTCTCACCCGTTGCTGCAGTGCCCCAAGGCACGTTGTTTCCTGAAAGGGAAGTCATCAGGGGTATCAAACTCATCCCAGGCCACCAGAGGTCCAAGGGTGACCACCCACCAGTAAATGGATGGTACCTCCCATCGAGAGCCACCCCAGTCACAAACAAGAATTCATCATGTTATTTTAATCATTTGTTGTATCAATATCCAACTCATTTATCATTTTATAATAATTATTGTAGATCACATGTCTACCGACTCCCTCTTGTCTCTAAAGGGGCGGATCAACCCGGGCCCTCACCCTCTCCCCCCGGGAGCAGACCTGATTACTTCACCTTTACAAGCGCAGGTGTGGCAGGTCTTATTACAGGACCACCCAGACCGCTCCCTTGTAGACTTTGTCATATCAGGGATTCAGGAGGGGTTTCATATTGGTTTCAACTACCCCTCCAGTCTCTGTCCTTCTGCTAAGCGCAATATGTTCTCATCAAGGGAACATCCTCCAGTAGTATCCCAATATATAGCCTCCGAGCGTCACATGAAACGGATGCACGGCCCCTTTTCATCATCATGTAATATTCACACAAGCCCCATTGGGGTCATCCCAAAGAAGCACAGAGAGGGAAAATGGCGCCTCATCGTTGATCTGTCTTCCCCAGAGGGTTCTAGTGTCAATGATGGCATAGACCCCTCCCTGTGCTCCATGTCCTACATCACTGTTAAGGACGCAATACATGAAATAACCAAGTTAGGAAAGGGAGCCCTCCTAGCAAAACTTGACATAAAAGATGCCTATAGGATGGTTCCAGTCCATCCCACAGATAGGCACCTGCTAGGGATACAATGGCAAGGAGCAACATACATAGATGGGGTGCTACCTTTTGGCCTACGTTCAGCTCCTAAGATCTTCAACTCTATTGCCGTTCTCCTACAGTGGATCATCATTGATCACTGTCACATATTCGTCATACACTACCTGGATGACTTTCTCCTAATTGGCCCCCCCAGGTCTAGCCATTGTATGAAGGCCCTAGATAAGACTCTGGCCACATGCAAGAGGCTTGGCATCCCAATAGCCTCGGAGAAGGTGGAGGGTCCCTCAACCCAACTCACCTTTCTGGGAGTGCAATTAGATACAATGTCCTGGGAAGTTCGGCTTCCTCACGACTTACTCGTAAGAATCCACTCCATGGTGAAACAATGGAAGGGACGCTCATCCTGCAAAGCGAAAGAACTGGAGTCCCTGCTTCGGTACCTTCAGGATGCAGCTAGAGTAGTTACCTCTGGTAAGACATTCACACGGAGAATTATTGACTTACTTCGACTTCCATCAGCCTCTGCCCCCTCCGGCCATATCCGTCTCAACCGTGGCTTTCGCTCAGACATTGAGTGGTGGTGTCAATTCCTTCCCTCATGGAATGGAGTGTCTCTGCTGCCTCCTACCCACTATGCCCCTTATGCCGTTGTTACTTTCGATGCATCTGGCAATTGGGGTTGTGGAGCATACTCATCCTGCGGTTGGTTCCAGTTCTGCTGGCCAGTTCACTGGTCAACAGTGGATATCGCAGCAAAAGAACTGTTACCTATTGTCATGGCACTAACAATCTGGGGAAAGCAATGGTCAGGGAGCTGCGTCCTCATCCGATGCGATAACCTAGCTGTGGTGCACATCCTCAGATCAGGTTATGCCAAAAACGAGGATGCTATGCATCTTATGCGTTGTCTGTTCTTCATAACAGCATCCTTTTCACTCTCTATACTTTCTCAACACCTGCCCGGTTGCCATAACCAGGCAGCCGATGCTCTGTCTCGGGATCGTCTTCCACTCTTTCATTCCCTTGTTCCTCAGGCCCCCCTGTCCCGTCTCCAGTCCCCCTTACACTGGTGGAGCTACTGGTATCTCTGTGCCCAGATTGGACAGACAATTCATGGATAACTTGGTTTCTTTCTATTTTGCAAAGGGTTTAGCCCCTTCAACACATAAAGCATACACATCAGCTCAGAACCGTTACCTCCATTTTTGTTCAGCCAATAATCTTCAGCCGCTTCCCTTATCGGAAACACCTTTAAGTCAGTTTGTCACAGGGCTGGCTAATAGTTCTCTAAAACACCAGACAACCAGCACCCCATCAAATGCAAAATTCGACCCAGGTTGCCACCTTTCCCCAGCAGATATATCTATAGATGATCTGTCCCACCCAAGCATCCTGAGGATTTGCATTAAACAGTCAAAGACTGACCCATTCAGAAAAGGTGTTCATATTATTGTGGGTGCAACAGGTGACTGTTTATGCCCAGTTGCTGCAGTACTGCAATATATTGCAATTAGAGGAAAGGAGCCAGGCCCCTTATTTCGGTTTTCCAATGGAAGTGCTCTCACCAGACAGAATTTTGTCTCTTCAGTTCGTAGAGCCTTATCAGGCATAGGTCTACAAACGTCTCTATACAGTGGTCATAGCTTCCGTATAGGAGCAGCTACCACTGCAGCTGCTCAGGGTATCAGTGATGCCTTGATAAAGACAATGGGCAGATGGGAGAGCATCGCTTATACCACCTATATTCAGACTCCCATTGATCAAATTGCAGCAGTCTCCAGACGTCTTCTATAATTAATTTAGTAATTGTTATATAATTAGTATTGCTCAGTATTATTGTACTCCATATCCTGTGAGTGTGTTCTCACAAAAATGTCCTTATTGATTGTCATCAGCTATGGTTTTAAATTTCTCTACCTCTTCTTGGAGGATGGCCCCCTCCAGGGTCCAATCCATGGGCCTTTGTGGAGGTCACCCTAAACACTGACCTCCACACTTCCCTCCAAGCAGAGGTTGGGGCTCAGACTCAACCCTAGCTACGGGGAGGCTCACGTCTGGGCCAAATAAGTACAACTAAGTCTGCCCTCTTCACTTAGGGCATTAAATGCACTTTAATGAGAGAATTAAAGAGTGGGAGGAGGCTGCGCATGCGCACAGTGTACCAGTCAGTCCATGTGAGTCTGTATAGAGGTTGATTACTGTTGATTTGTCCTCCCTCCCCCCCACTTCCCACTCTCTCTCATATGTCCACTACCTCAGTGTGATATTCGTGGGCCTTTGTGGAGGTCACCCTAAACACTGACCTCCACACTTCCCTCCAAGCAGAGGTTGGGGCTCACGTCTGGGCCAAATAAGTACAACTACATGTAAGTCTGCCCTCTTCACTTAGGGCATTAACAGAATATATAAGTCATTAACAGTTTAGTTATACTTGAGAAAATATCTAATAACAGTCACTTGATACACTCACTACCTTTGTGATGATGTATATACTGTTTTAAAAGTCAGATACATTCAAAAGTATGTTTATTCACCTCATCAAGATTATATAAACACATAATTTGGTACAACATTGAATATAGTTTAAAATGTAGACATATTCTGGCAATAATAATGTACAGAAAATGGTGTATGGAATGTACACATGATGTGACATAATGTTCATTACACAATAATTATAATTATATAGTTATAATCTTAATAATACACTCATTAATTTATTCAAATATCTCTCTATTATAGATATTGTATAGTGTAAGGAATAATAACATATATATATATATATATATATATATATATTGAGAAAAATGTATCCATATAATTACTTTGTGATTACTATGTATGAATCAATGCTGATGGCACTAGTGTCTCTACCTTTCTGTGTACTCAAAAACTGGGACCCAAGGAAGTAATGTAATTGCAGTCTAAGTACACAGATCTCTGATGAACTGACTTAAGTAGTCGCTCAAGGTTCTAAATGATGACTTCCTCATATCTAAAACTTCACAACCTATTGTTATATACTTGTTAAAAATTCTTGCAATATCTTTATAGTGTTTCTCTGCTATATACAACAGTTACTAGCTATTTTACATTCTTCTTGAATCTTCCTGCTGGTCTGCAGCTCAAGCGCGTACTCTTTCACGTACAAATTCAACGAAGCCCCAGGAATGATGCAACTTCCTTAACTACTTATACAATGAATACTCATGTAAATGATACAAACATAATTATAAATTAACTATACCACACAGAAAGCAATTACAGGGATAGCCCCTAAGACCCATAATAATTAATATCATAATGCCACTATATATATAATATAATAATTATAATGTAGAGTTTAATGTTGTAGTAGTTCAGTTATTATAATCATTATAATTATTATTATAGTAACTCGAGATTATATCATGTATTACTGAACAGAATAAAGCATTATTTAATCATCACTTACATCTTCCGACAATCTTCTTCATGAGTTGAAGTGCCCCTCTGCCACCAAATATGATATTCTACTCAAAAAAGTTCACGTTACTATGGATGACAGTCACAGCTCTCTTATCAATATTCCTTGTTCTGCTCCTTCTGGAAGGGTGAATCGAGCTTCATAAGATGGCACCTTCCCTTGGCAGAGAGGAGAAGATAAATACCAAAATAACAAGAACATCCTTACGCCAAACGGTTACTGACGTCACAACTGCGATTTCTTATCTGCAGTATTAATAGGGTGGGGCTGGATAATTGCCACCCTACAATACAGTGTTTTAATTTTATGTTGCCATTGGCGTGCATTTATAAACAAGAAGTTTACCCTCTGATAATGCTCAATGATTTATTGAAGGCTTGCAACATCAAATCAACCTCAAAACTCAGTGGTGAGCTTTGGCTTAGGGGAACACCAAGTGAAAGCAGTGCAAGTTGAGGGAAAGGAATATACTGAACAAGTTCAGATGTTTACAATAGATTTGAGAGCGGTGAAATCGTGAATCTGATGAAATGAAAAGGCAGGCACGAGATGTAACAGAAAGATTGTTATAAATACTGCTCGGAAAGGGCAGACTGATCTCTGCATGTAGGAGCAGACCTCCTATCTGCAGAGATCAGTCTACCCTTCCCGATCATATCAGCATTGAAGAAACAGCTTAGGATATTCAAGAGAAGAATGTGGAGTTATATAAAGCATTGCCTTTTTGTTCAAAACGAATTATATATCTACCATTACTGATGCATCGTCCATCGTTTTTTATGAATGATAAAACAAAAGGTGATGGCAAGCAATACTCAACAATGATTCAAAAGTTGCCTTATATTATATTAGCAGAACAGATTCCACCTGCTAATATGTGTACTACTATCAAGGCAGTTCTCACTTTCTAACTTGGATATATTAATTTAAAAGTGCACTGTGCTATATGGGAATGGAAGATCTGAAAACAGTCACAATGGCACACAAATTAAAGCTAAAGAAGCTGGGAAGTATTGTTATTAATATAAACAAAACACTGCTGAAGCACGTCTTCTTTTGAAGAATTTGAAAATTTTATTAAAATAGAGAGGTAAGCAAATAGATTAGTTTTTATGATTTAGGAACTGACTGCAGTGTTTCCTTCAGATGATGTATTGTCATCTAAACTAAATCTTCTGTGTCTATAATGGATGAAACTCACAAATCTTATTTTTAGTTACTACGGTGTACTATATCATGGGAGGTCGTATTCCTTTAAAAACAATACACAATGATGATCTGCAATATCTTGAATCTAATTTGCTACTAACAGATTGGAAAAATATCTTATTTGGTGTATTTTCTGTCTTCATTGAATTATCTTCACGATAATACAATTCTCGACCATGACATAAAATCAGAATGTCAGTTTGGTGATGTATATATATAAATAATGATAGCAAATGATAAATTTTTTCCAAATTTCAGGTATTGCAGATCACTGTGTTACCAGTACTTATACACTAACTACTAAGAGGCTTTCTTCAGCTGAATTGTATATCTTACTTCATTTTTGCATGATTTAATTATTATCAAGTTATTGTCTCTATAAACCACACTTGTTTAAATCTTGTAACATGTTACAAGTATTCATAGTTCTTTAATTTCAGTGTACCACATTGCTTGTAAAAGAGTGTTTGCAACTGCAATTGACAAATGAATGTGTTTTAAATTTAATTTACACACACTCATTTCGAGCACATTTGGGATTGCAGGCAGGGTTTGATTGCATGTACCATAACTTGGATAAACTAATATGGTATGATCAAAACCCGCTGGGATTGATTTTTGTGTGTGTGTGTGTGAGAACAAAATTTGCAGACTGAACAATATAAACTTTGATCCACAGAGCAGGACCATGCATAACTTTGACTTTTCCATGTGCATTGGATTTCTATTGCCCAGTATAGCCACATCATATATAGTGTATATAATTTATATAATATAATTATGCGTACAAAAAGCACTGAAATGGATCAATATGCACTTGGAGTCATGTATTAGTATAAAAACACAGTTGTTACATTGGAGTAATTATAATTACAATATTTTTTTCGAAATACCACACACATTATTTTTTCCTAGATTTCTTATACTAAATTACTAATTAAAAGAAAATTTAGGTTTGCATGATCAAAGTGCTTCTCACATTAAATTTCTGCTTATTGAATTGTCTTTCAAATGCACTTGCATGTTAATTAAATATGTACTACACATACATACGAAAGTTATTTAAATACATTATGAGGTAAAACATACAATACCATGGCCAAACACAATAAAAGCACAGCTTCCTTTTGCCTTGTTATAAGTATTTTGTAAAAGGATAGAATGCAATGATCCATTATTGTTTGATTGAATGCATGCACTCACCATGAAAGTTGAAATTAGCTTTATAATTTTAATACTCTTGATTACTGTTTGGGCATCTGGCATACTCTTAAAAACTTGAGTTTACTATTTATCATATGACTGGCATGGATTAAAGATGTAATATTCATCACTAACATATACTAGCTTTACTCTTGGTCACAATGGCAACTAGCTCCTTGTCCAGAGTAGTTCCATCGCCTTTGTTATATTAGGTGGGGGGCTGGAAACTGGTCTTGGTTGAATGTCATTCTCACTCCATGTATTCAGTATATTATCAACACCAGAATTAATAATAAAATGAAAAAAAGGACATCAACATTAAATTTTACTACTGGTGTTAAAGTTGTCAGTTCTTTATTGCAACTCTTAAACCATAGCTTGAAATAAGTGGGAGAGTATGATAATCTGAAATAGAGAGAGAGAGAGGGAGAATATGATAATTATTGTTGTTGGTATATATATACGAATGCGTAATGTGTAGTGTTTCATATCACATACAGAGGAGAGAAGATGATTTCCACATTCACCATACTTAAAAGATGACACATTGTATGTACAATGTAATCTGAAATCTTAACATAACAGGGTGACTATTGTGTAGTAATTAATAATTAATCTAAGACACTGGTAAATAGTAACAGGAAGTGAGTTAAATGTTTAAATTTTGAAAATTATATATACAAGTGGGTAAAAATGTGGGTGTTGCCTTTCAAACGTTTGCTTTGCTGTCTTCCTGCTGATAGGAAAGCATAAAGTTTACATAAACGGCTTTCTTAAGAATTCTTCTTTCCACTAAACTAAGTTAAAATGTTGAGTCTTATAAAAGGCGAGTTATAGAGCAGAAAGGAGTTAGTTATTAAACTGACATTTAGCACACAGATTAGATTGCAAAAAAGCTAAGTTTAATTAGCATGTTAATACATTACATTTAGTGGGCTGTTAGATAAGGAGGTAATGCAATGTACTGAAGTTAGCAAAGTAAGGTGTGGTAAACAGTGTGGTTATGTAATTAATTAGGGGAGTGGTTTTTCTGTGCGCTTGGACTATTCTTCAAGGGAAAACACTTGTAATGCACGCACAGTTAGTAATGGACATTATATACAAGTACACATACATACACATACATGTAAGTACATCTGTATGTTGAAACATACATGTACAAACATGTAAATTTATGTATAAGTAAACCAGATATATTGAGTAAAAAAGTATCCCTATGATTGCTCCAACATTCATAAATAATGGCTGACTTTCCTACGCCTAAAACAGAACAGCCTATTATCCCAGATTATTTATTTCCTTCCATTTTAAAGAATCAAGTACAACTTTATGAATATACATTTGTATTTCAAACAGAACAGCTAGTTCTCAGGAATGACGTAACTTCCTTAACTACATATATTACAAGTCGTGTATGTGACAAGCATAAACATACATGTATATATAAAATAATTAAACCACATGGAAAGCAGTCATAGGGATGGCTCTGTTGGCCATACAAATACATATAAACACACATGTACTGCCACACACACACACACACACACACATGTACTACTGTATTTGCACACACATATGTATATATATATATACAAAGTATAGTCACATACAGTATATATTTGTAATTAATCCTCGCCCATGTACATGTAGGTTGGAGTGGAGGGTTACTGTATTCATTTTGTGTGTTTGTCTGTTGGAAAAATTCCAGCGAACCTATGAACATTGGCACTTTGAAAACACCACAGTAACAACAGGCTCTAGCTAAAACCTTTCTGTTTTAATGTTATGACAATTTTTGTAACTCATGGTCGCCACATAACAACTTTCAGATCGTAACAAAAGAGTTAACTGAAACACAGCTCATCTGGTTTGAAGCCTATCGCTGTCGAATCACAGCTTGAAATGAAGTACAATTGAAGTAGTGGCTGCTACATTTTTGAGCTGGCTCTAAGATTTCAGTGACTGTCGATTTCTAGCTCCACCCATTTATTTCATCTACGTGATTAAAGCTATTTCAAGTCTGGATTGTAACACTGCACTTGTAATCTATATAGTAGGACTTGTAGTGTAAGTTGTAATGCACTGTGCACACACACACAATTATTATAATCTCAGTATAATAATTGTGATAATTTTTATTATACATGTAGTCAAATATTGTCTGCAGTTATTTCCTTGACAAAATCAGTTTCAAGGGTTCTGCACTGCGAGTGCATTCATTATGTATAGTCACATATACACACACACATGTACTACTGTATATGTATAGTCCCATACACACACATGTACTAGTGTATATGTATAGTCCCATACACACACATGTACTACTGTATATGTATAGTCACATATACACACACATGTACTACTGTATATGTATAGTCACATATACACACACATGTACTACTGTATATGTAAGTCACATATACACACATGTACTACTGTATATGTATAGTCACACATACACACACATGTACTACTGTATATGTATAGTCACACATACACACACATGTACTACTGTATATGTATAGTCACATATACACACACATGTACTACTGTATATGTATAGTCACATATACACACACATGTACTACTGTATATGTAAGTCACATATACACACATGTACTACTGTATATGTATAGTCACACATACACACACATGTACTACTGTATATGTATAGTCACACATACACACACATGTACTACTGTATATGTATAGTCACATATACACACACATGTACTACTGTATATGTAAGTCACATATACACACATGTACTACTGTATATGTATAGTCACATATACACACACATGTACTACTGTATATGTATAGTCACACATACACACACATGTACTACTGTATATGTATAGTCACATACACACACACACACACATACACACACACACACACACACACACACACACACACACACATGGTTTGAGAGTGCTCCCCCAAGAAGTTTTGCTCTGTGAAGTTGCCTTTCGAGGGTCCAAAAGGCTTGTAGCAGAGATTTTATTGTGTTTTGAAATACATTTGGTCTTAAATCTAACAGGGGGTAACTCTAGTTAGGGAAGATATCCACCCTTCACCCCCCCCTTTCTTCTACATTTTAATTTTGCTTTTCTAATAATGTTAATTAAGCTATAAGAAATAAAATAATATTGTTAAAAAATAAGTAATTAATAATTATAACTACAACAATGCTAGATGAAGAATCATACCATTGTTAGGAACATTCATAATAATGGAAGTTTGTTAAAATATTGGGTGGTCATTGTTTTGCTTTAATTAAACAGAGTCTCAATTTATAATACATGTATATAATGTAGACAATGTATATGGAGCAGTGTTTGAGCTACAATACAATCTGGGCGTTTTAAGACGCCGTTAAACTCGCAAAAGACGCATTTTTCAAGTGAAAGGTGTCCAATCAATAAAGGGTGTGGTCAGTTAGCATTAATAATGCAACAAACTTTAAGGGCGTTGCCACCACGTGTTTGTTATTGTGCTGCAACGTGGAAGTGTTCTGGTTTTTGAGCCTCTTGACACTAGTTGAGGATCTTCAAATTCAGAAGACAGTGTAAGTTATACAATGGTAAAAAAAATGTGTTCCCAGAATTGTCTTGGCTAGATTGAAGACCAAGTGAACTTCAGAAGAAAGACTGTAGAAAATCATGTACATGTATGTAGGCTTGATCATGTTTGTGCTGTAAATTTGTAATTAAAAATGGTTAATAATTGACCACACCCACAATGAATATTTAATTAGGACACCCTTCAAAATATTTCTAGCTCAAACCCTGATATGGAGATACACATGGAGATCTACATATTGTGCCACAAGTATGAATGCATGTACATGTATATATAGTCTAGTATACATATTTAGTGTACATGTATACATTATATACTGAAATACAGGATTAAATATTAATATATTACAGTACATATCAGATGCAACTTAAGAGGCACATTCGTGTCAAACACATGTGCATTACTGGCAAACGCTTTTGATAGGGGATACAAACACGTGCATTATATAAGTAGGTAGGCAGGCGAATACAAAATGCAATTTATTTAATTAACTCTTATATTTCACTAATAAAGACCAACTATTGAAAGAGTATGAGCTGAATTTGACAAACTAGAAATAACTAGCTCAATTACTAATAGTGTACATGGTATGTTAATAACAAGATATAATGTCTCATAAGGAATTGAGGGTTGATAAAGCTATGATGAAATTTAACCAATTGCTTACATCGTTAAAATTTGTGGGAGAGACAATTAATGAGTCGTTTTGGGAGGCTCTATAACCATTGCATTTTATATAATTCTAGATTCTAGCTTATTTTGCTAAAAAGAATTTTTTAGGAAGTCACATATGTTATCATTCAAAAAATACTGGAAAAAGAAGCCAACCAAAAGAGGAATAAAAGTCTGTGTTTGAGTTGATGCTATAAATGGTAGTCTTTAATGTTTATATTTTAAAAGAAGAGCCCATTGCAACACAATTAGGTACCTTAGTGGTATTGAAGTTACATGTAACTACCACAGTCCAAGAGTTCATCATATATATTATTTATCTTCTCCTGATTTCATGAAGCTACAGGAGATGTTATATACCTGTAGGAATACCAGATGATATCACTAAAGCCCACGTTTGTAATAATATATTTGTACAAGTAATGTAGAATACTATTTAGATTTCCATTACTTACCTCAACAGGTGATCTGGAGAGGTATATTATCAATAATGTAATAACCTCATCAACATATCTGGATACACAGGAGATTAATGTACGCTATGTTAACAAATGCACCATCTACAAAATCATGAATATACATATATCATGAATAGAACCAGATGGAAATATAATAATGATTCACAACTGCTAAGTATATTTGTATACAATCAATTTATTAGATGAGTGCATAAAGCAGACCAACTATATATGAGAGTATTACCTAAGGATCAGTGATATATCAGTATTTAGATATCAATACAGTAAAATGATACGATAAATCATTTCTGTTTGCATACTGAAATACTGAGTTAATTATATAATATTCATGCCAATACATGGCTAGATGAAATATTATTTAGTAGTGTTTGGTAGGCTTTTGTAGGTAGCAACTGAGTTAGTAAAGAGAGGTAAATGTCGTGCTACATTTATGTGCTGATGACTGATAAGTATTACTGTTGTTGTACAGTATGCTATAAAAAGCAGGTTTTTAGATAGATCTAGTATTGTAGTAGTCTGAATGAATTGTTTTAGGTACTGCTTGATACCTCCTAGAAGATGTTTTTTGGTGTGGAAGGCATGATTGGATAATATCTAGTTATTATGGTGACTGTTTTTTAAAAAAATATCATAACAATATCAAATTGTCAATCTCACATACCTCTACATGTACACATACATGTATTTAGCTAATACAAATAACTGTACATGTATATACATGTATTATTAACACAGAGTCTTATAGTATACAACTATTTTGAAGTAAGCTACATGTACAAGTTCCTTATTAGCTTCATCTTCTTTTAAGTTAATGGTGTCACAAAGCAAAAAGTCATGTCAGTTATACTGAAATGTAATGTGTATAGAAATGCATTATATAAATAATACAAATATATACCTGTACATGTAACACATCATTGACTCAAATTGTAACTGCACAGTTTACTTGTATTGTGAGCTTTAGGGTTAATATATCCTTAAAGGACTGAGCTTGTTTCTCAAAATGTTTCCCATTTCCAACACTGGCGTCTTTGCTGCATATATTTTGGCCACCGTTAACTTACTGTATTTCTGACATGGAGTACTACTTCTACTACCTACTTACTGGGACTCAAAAATCCCAAACTGCTTGGCTAGGATTAATTCAAATGCAGTGCTCTCAATCTTTTGACTGCAACTGGGGCAAACAAAACAACCCCATTGTATGTTGGCACCAGCTACACCCACAATTTTGGGTTTTACAGCAAGAAAAATGTCTCCCGACCCACCAGATTGTGTGGGTGGGGTCAGTAAAACTCCAAATCGCGTGGGCGGCGAGGTGCTGCCTCTCTTTAAAATTCTCCCTGTACTCTCATTTTGATTAGAGTAGGTGATGCACTGCATGAATTCACAAGGGGAAGAATATCGTCAGAGAGTCCCCATTGGGTGCATGGTCCCCTAGAGAGAGCATCAGCATTGTGATGCTTCAGACCTGGTCGGTATTCTATTTCAATATTATATATATTCAACAAGTTTTTCCAGCCATCTTGCAACTTGGCCCTCTGGATTCTTAAAACTACGTAACCATTTCAAGGAGTGGTGATCAGTATGGGCAGTGAATGCTCGGAAATATTGTACAGCCCAAACAAGAGCAAGCATCTCTTTCCTTGTAGCACAGTAATGTCTCTCTTACTTCGTAAGAACTCGACTGGCAAATGCAATGACTCTTTCATTACCTTTTATCACTTGTGAGAGGACTGCGCCTAGGCCATCATCGCTGGCATTGGTGTCTAATATAAGTCTAGTATTTATTTGATGTCGCACTAGTTGTGTTCTCCCTACGTCTGTGGTATCTGAAGAAATGACATCAGAAAATTTAAAAAGTAAATCTTGCATTTGACATTTCTCTAACTTCAATTTTAGATTCTAGCTCTTTGATAATCAGTGACTTCTGAGCCTTTGCTTTCTCAGATCTAGATATTGGGCGGGTTTCTTGGATTCAAGATACAGACCGTGGTGATTCTATTTTTGGGAGAAGATATTGAGTGGGCCACGAATAGGCCATGTTGTTCCATAAACCGAGACTTGAACCTCTGAATCCCCATTGTGAAATCAGTTCGAGGGGTGAACTTGGCTGGTGGCCTTGCACTGACCCTGGTAGCCACTTTAAGATTCTCCAAACTTATTAACGCCATCCCACTTCTGACACAGTATAACGTTCTCTGAGAAGTATTTATTATTACCGCCAAAAAATCAAAAGGTTGCAATTACTTATATACAAAACAGAACCATGACACGGCTCCATAAGAACAATAAATACAAGACATACACAGACAATAAATGTTTTTCAGGGCTGTTACACAAATAAAGTTTACATCTATGGCTTTCTGAAAAACTCTTCTTTCTAGCATTGTAAGCTAAAATGAGAGCTATAGAGCTGAAAGGAGTTAGTTATTAAAGACTCGACCCAAATATATATATTTTAAGAAGCCCAGTTTCATTATAGAGGTAAACAGGTTAAATTGTGTTAGACTAGATAAGGAAATATTATTACACTTATAAAAAAGGCAATGTAATGTAAGGGATCAGTAGGGTGTGATGAAGAGTGTGGTTATGTAATCAATTAGGGGGTGGTTTTATGCACACTTAGAATTTTTATACGGAAAACACTGATGTACATTGGATGAGTGGGGAGAGTTGGCTAGCCATCAAAGATTGTTAACTCACCATTCCCAGTTCTCAAGACTTAGCAATTCTGGCTGCTTATTTTCCAAGCCATTGTGGCTGCTTATTTTCTAAGCCGTTATGGGCGCTCATTTTTTACATTATGGTGGCTGATTGTTATTTTTCTAAGCCATTGTGGCTGATTGTTATTAAGTGGCTGCTCTATATAATATTTTCTAAGCCTTTGTGGCTGTATTTAATGAAGCCATTGTGGCTGCTTGTTTGTTTGTAGTGTGTGTTTGTCTATGCGTATTGCTAGCATGCTAGGAACACAAATTTTCCTGTATATTTTGTTGGGAAAACAGTGATGTACATGATGTTATTGGAGATGTAGAAAGAAAGAAAGAAAGAAAGAAAGAAAGAAAGACACCTGAGGCAATGGAAAAATGAAAATGAGAGTTGCCTCAGGTGGGATTCGAACCCACATGTACATGTAATTTAATCTTAATTGCCACATCTACTAAATTGAGAATAAATATATTTTGTATATGTACTAAATGTGTAGTTAATATTGTCATCATGTTACTAAATAATGAGGTTATAGTTGTTTCAGTTCCTTTACTTATTATAATATGTACTACCACAAGTTTACATTTTATTACTAACTATACATAATAACCGTCGATTAAATTTTAAGAGAAGCTTAAATTATGTATAAATAGTCTATCACATATGGGTGTGGTCATTTAATAAAAAAATATTTGACTATCATACACACATACATGTACATGTACAACATACCTCCTTCCTTTCTAATGCATCACGTTTGCTCTCTCCTGTCTCAATACACCCTACACAGAGGTCAACTATCGCTAACATCTAGAAGATGTAAATACACATGCACATGTACATGTATATTTTGTACAGAAATCAGTGCTAAAAATTGTTTTTGAAAATGTCAAGCTGAAACATGTACACAAAACAATATTTAACCAGCAAGTTGTGACTTTTGTTGGTAAAAATAAAGGAAATCAGGGAATTCAAAGATGTCGTCTACGTGCCAACACATCAGTGTAGTGGCCTGGACTTCTCAATGAAATCAACCACATTGTTAAGCAGTATTCTACCTGTGCCATAGACTACAAACCACGTAAGGAGTCAATGATTCCATCTCCATTACCAGTCTACCCATGGCAAAGAGTAGGATCAGATTTATTCAACTTCAAAAGGAGCCAACTACATATTAGCAGTTGATTATTTCTCTTTTGAATCTTGCTCGTTCAAAAATAATGTTCCTCCGAACTTTGAAAAAGGCATCAAGTTTCACAATGATTGTATCATAGACCTTTCTCTCAACTTCAGTAATATTTGCTGATATTCAGATTGCTTCAGCTTCTTCTCCTAAACAGTAGAGTAGTTGTGCTGATCTGTTCAGATGCGTCGTACTAGTTCAGATGCTACACGAAACTGTTCGAAGTGTCTTTACAATCTCGTCCAATCATCCGGATTTCGAAAATTAAATAATTCTGGAGGTTGTAATTGTAACTGGGCCATAGCACACCTCTGCCACCATGTGGTATTATTGACTTAACACTGAAAAGATTCTCTTCTAAACAAAATCATTTATACTTACTGGTAGCTAAATATAGAATGTACTAAATATAGAATAGCCATCTATCTTACATACATTATAAGGGCTACAATAATTGTACAGACATGTACAATATACTACAACAATATGTCAAATACAACAACAATACTATACACAATCATTACTGATAATTGATAAAAGCTGAGGATGATACAGCACAGGTAATATGCTATTTACATTGTATTACTATTAGTATGCTGTATAAATGATATATTATATGTATTACTATAATTATGTACTGATAGTATAGTAATATAATATACTAACACTTGAATTATATTATATATGATATATTATGTGTATTACTATATGTACTAATAGTATAGTAATATAATATACTAACACTTGAATTATATTATATATGATATATTATGTGTATTACTATATGTACTGATAGTATAGTAATATAATATACTAACACTTGAATTATATTATATATGATATATTATGTGTATTACTGTATGTACTGATAGTATAGTAATATAACACTTGAATTATATTATAAATGAGATACTATAAATTGTAACTGAGATAACAAACTCACTGACCAAACTGTTTTGTATGTAATATCATACAGTTTATAGTGTGATAAGCTAGGTATTCAAAAGATATTGAGTATTGATCACCTGATACTGCTGATATTCAGGTTTATCCTGACATATTAATAAGTATGATATCATAATTATTATACAGATAATACTACCACTCATTTCAAATAAGGAATATATTAATTGGAGGATCGATAACATGAAAAGTTCCGTTAGGTAACATGTGATTATATTCAAGGTATAAGAATATCGCAAATATGATGTATACCAAAGCAGTCTTCAATCTATCTTAAATTTTAGGGTTACATGGTAGGGGTTAAAATAGAACAGTAATCCATCCCTTATTTCCATATTTCTATTATGGATTATTTGACATAATTTTCAAATGAATTTATATTATTTTTGGTAATACTCATTATACTTATGCAATTAGTCATGCCATAAAATATTCTCAATTTTATTAATTAAGCTATTGTACAAATAATAATCAAGTGAGAGGTAGATTACAGACTTATACCATCTGTGGGAAATGAGGTTGAGGGCTGATGCCCAAGACATCATAGGCTGTAAAACTAGGGAGATATCTCCATGGTGATTATCAAATTTGTCAATGGAATGCAATTAATTAATTAATGTTCACAAAAGGAAGTCTTTACAAGTGATGTAGGAAGAAGACAAACTGAAAACAAACACTTAGTACACTTGAATTATGTACTCTAACACTTGAAACTGGAGACAAGTATTCCCTTTATGTAAACTGTTTTACAAGTGATGTAGGAAGAAGACAAACTGAAAACAAACACTTAGTACACTTGAATTATGTACTCTAACACTTGAAACTGGAGACAAGTATTCCCTTTATGTAAACTGTTTTACAAGTGATGTAGGAAGAAGACAAACTGAAAACAAACACTTAGTACACTTGAATTATGTACTCTAACACTTGAAACTGGAGACAAGTATTCCCTTTATGTAAACTGTAAAGTAATTACCTCTTCTTATGAGCCACATAGTATTACCCATGTACCATGGTATTATAATGCATTATAATTATAATATACTATAATAAATTCTCATTATACTTTATAGTAATAATTTTCAGATATACAAGATATTTTTCTCAAGATATTCATCATCAACAATACACATTTGAAAGTAAGAAAAATGATTTTCAAAATAAATATAATTATTATAACCCTATCATAATTATATATACAGCATCTGATATTGACCTAGAGATGGACTACAATCAACTTCAAGATAATATAATATTATAATGAATACTAAATGCTCACTGTACTGCCTTTAATCTTGTTATAATGTGTATAATGTATTATTCAATAATACTAAATCAATGATAGGAAATTTATCTATTGCAGTTTGTGTCATACTAATTTCAATATTACATTTCGTATTTCTAATAATGATATAATTATAGTAAAGATGACTATCTTTTCATGATGTTGAGTGTACACTTATGATTAGATAATAGTAGAGTGTGAAATACATAACTAGATTAGGTAGTTTGGGTGTGTCATAGTATACTACACTTCCTATGATGGCTATTTCTAATATCACTGTTTATGAATCACTACCTACTGGTGGATATGAAGATCATCTCTTTCTTGATCTTCCTCCAGAATCACCTCATTGTCCAGTGTGTCTGTTAGTAGTCAGAGAACCACATGTGTGTTGTGGAACTCCTATTTGTCAGGTAAAGTATAATTATCATTATTATGAAGAATTCTAACCAGTGAACTAATCCAAAATGATAATTATTATTGTACAGAATTATAATTTAAATACTACACATACATGTACCTCATGCTTATTGTAACATTATAGTGCTGTTTTTTCTGCTCTTGAAACACATTATCAAGGGCTGTGAGCTCCAGACTGTGTATGCCAAAAAAAAAAAAGAAACAGTCTTAAATGATTTTTAATTTTTGTCAAAATTGGTGATATTTTTCAGTCATCTTATTAGCAAAACTAATAAAACTTTCAACTCACTAAGATAACTGCTTAGATACAGAATTTAGTTAAATTCTGGCACTAGTCGACTGAGAAATGAGCAGTTCAACAAAAAACGTGAAATTCAAATAAGATTTTCGCTTGCACAGTAACATACATGTATATAGAATACTCAGTACAACATGAAAATAATCATAATTTATATATAAACAAATCACAACTAATAATATTAATTACTATTATAATGATTGATATTTTCAGGTGTGTATAGACCATACTAGAGCAAATAAACAGTCATGTCCCTCTTGTAATACAAAAGAGTATGCTAACATATTTAATAGAAAACAACATGGTGAACTATTGAAATTGAGACTTCGTTGTACAAACAATGAGAAAGGGTGTGAATGGGTGGGAGAGCTGGGTGATCTAGAGAGACACCTTACTAATGAGTGTCTATATGTGGAGGAGACAATTAGTGAAACCAATATAATACAAGAGGAAATCGATATGCTGCAAGAGAAGGTTGAAGCAAGCAGAAAAGAAATAGTCCAGACAGTTCCAGATGAGCTGACGATGTTACTAGAGGATGTTACAGAGGAAGAGTGTGAAGAGATATTAGAAGAAGCTTATGAGAGATATGGAAGAGAAATGGAACATGAGTTCATGGAAGGCAAGGAAGAAATGATGAGGGAGTTTAAAATGGTACGCGAAAGGGCAGATAAGCTACACCAGCTGATGGAAGAAGAGCTCACAGAACTGAGGAAGCTAGATGAGAAAATAAACAGAGATCACGAATAACTACTAGCACAACTACAAGCCAATGATTTACACAATTCCCGTAGAATACTACAATTGAAACAACAGTTATCACAAATGAAAGGTATTGTACATGTATAATTATTATTGTAATAAATAGTTATGTACATGATGAAGTGAGAATGCTAAAATGTAACAATAAAGTACATTTATAACAAGTGAACTGTGAGTATGATAGACATTCTATACACCAACTGTAATTACAATTCAGGTGCACCACTGCATATCAGACAAGTACACAACAATTAAGACATATTTAATAGTCATCCACTAGCATCACATATTAAAATTTCACAACTAACAGTTACATTAATTTGCATTGTATTGCAGCTACATCAAAACAAATTGTATTACATTACTTGGGCTCAAAACACAGAGGATACAATAGTTAGAAATGTCCTTCCATGACAAAACAATTATGGTCTTTTTCCATGGGTTCAATGTATGTTTATATATTATAACATTGTTCATGTTACATATGCATATGCGATTATAAGTTGTATATGCAATTAAAGAAAATGCATCATTCCAGGGGGATTGGTCAATTAATGGCATGGTACATTATACGTAGAACGTGTGCTCGAGCCTCAAGGTCTACAGATCAGGAAAGATGCTTGTCAGAAGCTACGCATTCTGCTTGAAATAAGTTCTACAACATCTTTTTAAAGGTATAAGTAAACCAAATAATAAGTATAATATGCTGTTGTACTTCAGGTGGGAGAAAGTCTGCCTTGATTAATGACTGTTGGACATCTCAAATCAATCCTTATATCTAGTTTGTTTAGCCTTCAATGGTCTTAGATCAGATAAATGGGTTCCCTCATTGTTGAACATGTTTATCTCAAACGTCACCCTTTATACAAAGATATCACTGTCTGGTCCAATATATATTACATTAACAATCAAAGCATCAGTAATGGACCAGTTTAAGACAGACACCAAAGTCAATAGTGGTATTAATGGCACATGAACCTGTTCTAGATCTCTTAATTAAGAAGTATCAAAATGTTTAAACATACTATTTCCCTTCCCCCTCCCTTTTTTTCTTTATTGAATTGTTTTTCACATACATGCATCAAGTGATGTTCTCATATTGCTTTTATTGACTTATTATATAAAAATGCCAGATAATTAATAACTTGAATAATTATGATAATGCTTGTAAGTAATGGGACTGGTCGGGTAACACCCTTCATGGTGGTTGTGTGGGTATCATACATGTTTGATTCAAGAGTTCATGAATTTTTGGCAGAAAACCAGCCAGTGGGTGTTGCCTAGCTTTGTCAACAAATTATAGCTACAATCACAGACAACCATCAATCACAGACAACCATGGAATGTAGAATGTTAAATAACATACAATAGTAATGAAACAGAGCAAGACTAGCATATTGCACATGACTAAGAATTGGGGACTGTATGTGCATTCACCACTCAGTACTATAATGGTGATTTACTAATCCAGTACTCTAATGTGAATTTACTAAACGTTGATGGAATGTTGGTAACACACACTCTAACGCAATCAAGGCATCTCCATTAGATTGTGCTTACAACTAGTTGATCTACAATCCCTATTAAAACCTACTACAACAGCCCACAAAAGTTAGCTACTTGATGTTTCATATAATCCATTGAGCAATATGGCTGGTGGCCCCAGCATACACTTGGCACTTACTGATTTCCAGACAATGCATATACTTATTTGTATTGATGAGCAAATGCATGTATGCATGCGTTCAGGTAAATTTGTGGGCTACTGGCCATAAATTTACCTGAATTTATACGAATTTACCTTGTAGTAATTCATGTCCAATTCATACCCGTTATTGCTTCATAGACAGTGTATGCCAAGAAATTGTGTTCATTGCTCATTAATTTACACTAAGGCGTGTATTACCTACAAATCTAAGTGGCAAACATTGCCCACCACCATGTCTAAATCTGCAAGCAGCATGCATTGCAATAACTACTAATATAAAAAATGTATTGCCTTCACACAACGAAGTGGCACACACTGCAAGTACAATACCATAAAGCATACATTGTCAGTACATTACTATAAGACATGTATAAGCCAGTACACAATCCACACAATGTAAGTATATTACTATAAGGCAATCACTGCCAGTACAGTACTATAAGCCATGTAATCCAGTACAGAATGCACACAATATCAGTACATAGCTATAAGGCAATCATTGCCTATAAATCATGAATTGTTTTGGTTATGTAATTATGTGCAAACCAGCCAGCACCATTGGTACATGTTGCCCGGTTTTGATGATTTAGGTCATTCCTAGTTTATTACTGACAATTCAACCATTGTGATATTACCTATACACACTAATCAGGTAATTCCTTTGAACGTGTGTTTCATAAAAAATAATATTAACACAGTTTGATAGCATATAGTAGTTACTTACAAGTACTATAATTATTAAAATATAATTAATAACCAGTTGATTATTTTATTACAGGAATTGTAGTTCCCATTTGGTATCCACCTCCTCCTAAAACTACAATGTCATCTCATGCTATTCCACCATTTATAATAAACATGACCAATTTTACTGAACACAAGAAAATCAACAATATTTGGTATAGTACACCATTCTATACTGGAAAAGGTGGATACAAAATGCAGATAAGAGTTGATGCCAATGGTGTGGGCCAGGGAAAAGGTACACACGTTTCAGTTCGTCTGTTTTTAATGAAAGGTGCGTATGATGTACAACTGAAATGGCCATTCAAAGGTGACATCACCATTCAACTTATGAACTGGAGGGAGGATAAAGGTCATGTGGAGTATATAATTCCCTTTGATAACAACACACCGCTAACCTCATCTCAGCGTGTTAGTGAAGGGGACAGAGCACCAACAGGATGGGGATATCATACCTTCATCTCTCATGTTGACGTGGATTATAATCCTGTGAAAAATACGGCCTTTCTTCGTAATGATGTACTATGTTTTAAAGTGGCTAAAATTGTTTTGCCAACAGGTAATTGTAAATAGCACATATTAATTTATAAACTTATACGTACCTCCTGCATATCTTTATTATTGATAATCAGAGAGTATAGTAGTACTGTCTATGTAGGAATGGCCCCCCCAAAAATTGCTGTTCATACGCAAGTCATGAACTGAAGTATGTATATGAGGTTTATAAGCTATTTGGCCATTTAGTAAAGGAATCCACTAAAATTTAATATGTAAAAAGTGTAGTGAATTATCTAATTGAATACAACCAAATAGAGCTTACTATAGAAAACATCTAATAATAAACATTTGATAAAAATTACATTTGATCAGTTCACAAACATAGTGTGAATGTATCAACTATTCCTGTTGGTACGAAAAACCACAAGTCTAGAGTACTACAACAGTAACAAGAATTACAATTAACTAAATCATGCAAACTCAGAAATCTCTTTGTCAACGATATTTGAAATATATATTGGCCCAACACAGGCTGCCGACCATTCATGTATAAACCACAAATTGGATACAAGTGCTGAAATTTTATTCATTGCCAGATGTAATGAAGTCATGTATACTGGCACAGCCACTGTTGGATCATTTACACCCACTTTTAATTTTACCATCAAAGTGGACAGGGTTCCCCAGACGTTTTCCACAAACTGTTACCTAGCATAAGACAACTCAAAATCTTGTGGATACACTCCTGTGTCTAAGTCGCATGTAACAAGTGATATACAAACAAAGTGACACTTATGTACATGTACATGTAACTTGTATCAACAATTACATGTACGTATACCCGTTTATCACACATGTAGCGTAATCCATCAATAGTTGACCATCAAAGAATGTAGTCACAACTGTACTGCAGTATATTACATTGGAGGAGTTGTGCCAAACGAATGCTCAACGATAGATTGATCTTTCTTGTACTTCATCAATTATTAACCCTCTAACTGTATTCTCTATAAGGTTAATAAACTCACCCATGTAATTATTCTTGATCAGCATTATATTTGCATTAACACATTCTCGCCCACAACATATATCAACCTTCTGTTGCTGCATATTATTAGAAAATAGTCTTAAAACCATCATAATGAACATTATATAGTAAATCAGAAAATATTCAGCTTCATATATTATTTGAAGCTAAAAAAAAGATACAGATTTTTTAACAAAAAGAACTATCTTATCATATACAACTCATAGTGTTACAGAGTACGAAGGGACTCTGTAACACTATGGGTAACCAATGTTTCCTTTTAGTTTTGCCAAACTTAATTCTTGATACCTAGTTTAGAAAGGCAACAAGCTCTTGTTTTCTTCCTGAGTGAGATAGGGGTCTAGGGCAGATTTGACTCAGCGCTCCACTCGTTTAGACAAATAGTCTTCAACCCTTTATTGCTGCTCTACATTTTGGCATGACAAAGACTAGTCATATACTATACCAGTGACCATCTCCTTCAGTATTCTAACTGGGAGACTATACATGTACGTTAATGCAGGAAATAGAGAATATACATGTACAGTGGTCAAGAATTGAGAATTACACTACATGGATACTATTAAACACAAAAAATTATTTACATAACATACAAAAGGGAGTAATCGTTACTGAGTATTGATTATTAGTATCAACATTATATAGTGTGTATCAGTGTATCACTATGAACACAGACACTGAAAAGATTGTGTAAAATATGTGTTAAACGTTTTAGCTCATGAATATTATTATTCTTGAGGGGTGTGGTCAGGGGTCTGGAAATAGTGAGCCAACTGCCAGACATTTTGGCCTATTTTCACCACTCTTGTTTCAATTTACCGGACATTCACTAGATTTATTGGACAATGTCCTGCATGACTGACTGTTGCACACCCCTGGGTGTGGTTAACATACATGTAATATACATTATGTGTATGTAATTATAAACAAAACAATGTTTGATGAGATTTATAGTTATTAAGACACACCTTTCCTTGTTATGTACAGAACATGTACAGTGTATATAGTCATTAGTGATGATTCTCAACATATGTACAGTACATGTACACATCTAGTCATATGATATTTTGATGACATTACAACATACACATGTACATGTACTTGAATTTAAATTTGAATGATGTGCATGATTCCCTGTATACTGAGTCAACATAACCAATAAATTGATAGAAGATCACTAGATATATCTCAAGTGGTGTGACTACATGTAGTTAAGGTGGAGCTTCTCCATTACAATTAACAAATCATTTATGCAAAGCAAGGGACTAGTACAAAATAGCATGAAAGCTAATACTAGGTCAGCCCAAAGTATTTGTGATTTATCAATTATTATTGTACTGAAATGAAGATTACAGTTTATATAGCAGACAAAAAACATTACACAGTTCATCAGATCCTTACTCAAACATAGTCTCATCCCCAAAAGCTCATGCTCTTAATTAGTAAAAAGTCAACTGGTGACTTCAGTATAGTTTCTTGTTATTGAGCAGATTTCTGGCTAACCAATCAAATTTGTGATGTCACAACAATGTTAAAGAAAATTACTTTGTTTATCAAGTCTATAAAAAGCATAGTTTTGTAGATAAAATAATAAAGTGCTACAATACAGTCTTATCTGTAGTGATCCATCATCTTTTCAGTGATACTTTTTATGGCCCGTAGGGCCATCCCTATGATTGCTTTCCCACGGGTTCGAACTATATATAATATATAATATTATAATTATATAATATAATTATATTCTGGTGTCACCTACGCGAGTATGCGTTGTATATGTAGTTAAGGAAGTTACATCTTCCCGGGGGCTCGGTCAATTAATGGGCGTGGCGCGTAAAAGAACGCGCGATCAAGCTCTACAGATCCCAGCAGAAAGAATTTCAAAGAAAACTGTGTAGCTTACGTAGAAACTGGAACAAATAGCTAGCTATCCTACCTGAAATATATTCTTTAAGTTCTACAAGGTTCTTTAAAAGGTAAACAGAGTAGATAATCAGAATAATAACTGTAGTATGCTGTTGTGTTTCAGGCATGATAAAGTCAGCCATAATTACTGAATGCTGGACATCACAAAGCATACTTTTATCTTCACTTAAATTTGTAAAGCAATCATAGGGATGTTTGTTTCTCTATATACACTTGTTAGTTTCAAATGACAAGAAATTCAATTAAAGTCACCAGATATCTTTGTTTGTTAATAGTGTGGGTAGTGGAGACAAGACTACATGTATCTCAAACCAAATATGGAGTGAGCACAAATGTGCTTGTACTTACGTAAAACTGCTATAACCACATTTTTTGGAGTGCTTGAAAGTGCTCTTGATCATCTTTCTGGTAAAGTGCTTATGCTTATGCTTAAGCACGTTTTATTAAAAGTGCTTATGAAGTACAATTAAGTGCTTGTTAAGTAGAAATGATTCAAAACAGTTTATAAATTACTTTTAAATATATACATGTACCAGGCTGATAGTTTTAAAATGTGTAATTATCATGACTTTATAGCATAGCTGGAAGGTGTTTTGGACTGAATGATGACAAATTAAAGACAGTACTTTTCAAAAAACAATGTTTATAAAAAGTAACAATAATCTAATTAACTAAAAATTGCTTTTTTGGCGCTGTTTAATTAGAAATGTGCTTAAAATTATGCTTGAACCACTTTCAGGGTGCTTCAGTTTGTGCTCAAAGCACTTCCGCCTGTTCAACTATATGAGCAGTTTACAGCTTCAAGCACTTTACTGTATACTTCAGATTATGCTCAAGCACTTTTTGAAGTGCTTCGCCCTATGTCTGTCTCAAACTACTTGATATAACTTATACAACATATTACTACATATGAATATACTGAAATGAATAATTATTAATAATTTGATAATAATACCATGTAGAGTTATTCTTATCTGTCTGAAGATATTATACATGTGTCATGTCTACTACATATACATGTACATGCGTATCATTAACTTACATGTACAATATCACCGCTTTATGAATTATAATTATTACTAGCATAATGAAAATTATAGACAATCATGTGACATGTCATGTGATACATAACCATCAATCTTAATGTGGCACTTCAGAGCACAAATTAAAAGCCTCATTTAGAAATGACATTACACTCTGTATGATGTAAACTCAAATTGTTAGTTCAGATATACATCTCTCCTATTGAGAAGATTAATGCAAGGTTCTAGCAAAAGAGTTGAAGAGAGGTGCTGCACCACTCTATGTAATGCCATTTCCCTTTGACATGATCAAAGGAATTTAATTAAATCACAAATATCCTTTGATTTCTGTGCCAGCACCACTATGTTGAAAACACTAAATCACTGGGTTAATGTACATAATAATGTTATGATATTAAAATTTTGTTCATGAATTATAATGTGATTGTGTTTTGAAACAAACACAATGATTATGTTTAAAAGCTTCATGTAAGCCTGCATGAAATAATTACAGTATATATGGTATTACACTATCTAGTATGTATTCTAGACAGGGGTAGGGTTCTATTATAGTATTGTACATGTAATCAGGAGCGCATGATGGAAAAAAGTAAGAGAGAAGGAGCGTGAAACTCCCACGCATTGAATGCCGTTAATTAGATATTTTTGTTGCATTCCCACACTAGCGGATATACTATTTTTAGACACCACATGAAACTGTTATGGCGTCGATAAAGAAGACCAAAGGAGTGTCAATACCGCCTGTTGTTACTCCTAGAGAATCTCCTAGACTAGCTGCTCAAAACCTTTTAGAACAAGAGACGACTAAACAAGTTACTCCAGTGAGAGAAACACGTAAAAAAATTATTTTAACCAGAGGCGAGTCCAAAGCTTTGTTGGATGAGCTTCAATCTTTTATTAAATGTTCTGAGAAGTATAGATTGTTAGAAGCTACTTCTATTACTGCGGAGATTGAGTTTAATGTGATAAAGACGTCCAGGCAAATTGTGGTTTCAGTGACCCCGCCCACATGCTCTGGTGGGTACCTGAGGCATTTCCCTTGCTGTAAAACCTGAAATCGTAGGTGTAGCTGAAGCCAACATGCAGTGGGGTCATTTTGCTTGCCCCAGTTCCAGTCAAAAGAGGGAGAGCACTGCATTTGATTTAATCCTACAAAGCGCTTGGGGACTTTCGAGTCCCGGTAAGCAAGTTGGTAGAAGTAGTGCTCCATGTCGGAAAAGGAGCCAAGTTTGGGATAGAGAAAGTGAACGGTGGCCAAAATATATGCAATAGAGTCGCAGTGTTGGAAATGGGAAGTAATTTGTAAAACAAGCTCAGTGCTGTAAGAGTTAATAAGGGATATAGGACTGAAGCCAGATTAGGGAAAACATTTACCATTGTCAGTGCTGCATACAGAAAATGAAGCTAGGGGGGCAATATGAGACTTTTGAGAACGTAGGGGGGGCAAGATGTTACCATGTACCGTAAGTAAACTAAGGGACTTTGTGTGACATTTTGGGAAACACTTGTGTATTTTTCTGTAACAGTTGAAATTTCTAGCCATGTATTTCCTGATTATCTACTCTAGAGTCATTCTGTATGACGAAAACTACAGCAATGTCAGCACACAGTTCAGCATTGCACCATTTCACACTTAGACTATACAGATATAACATGAAAGAGATCAAAAACAGTAATCATTAATGAATTTGATCGCTTTCATGTATCTGTATAGCTGGTCTAAGTGTTGAATGGTGAAAATTATGGAAATGCTGAACTGTGTGCTGACTATGCATGTGGTATTTACTTTTACGTCACACTCATGAAAGTCTAGGGGGGGGGGGGCAGGAGCTCCCCTAGGGAGGGCGAATGCCCCCATAAATGCAGCACTGATTGTAGTAGACAAGCCCTAGCAGGAATCTCATCTGTTGCACATTCTAGGGTACTGGGGCATTACGAATAGCTTCAAGCTTTTTGTCTTAGGAATGCAATCCCTTCTCATCTATTACATAGCCTAAGTACTCTACATTATTAGTTAAAAATCTGCACTTACTATGCTAGTGTTTCTCACAGTTCATTGATCAGGGAATCCCATTTCAAGCCAGCTCAGATTATAATCAAAATAGGACACATTGTTACATTGATGATATTTTGGTGTCTGGATCTACCCTTACTCACTACCTAGAGAGCTTGGAGGAAGTTTTGAAGAGAATTGCTGATGAAGGAGTCATTGCGAAGAACTTTCTTGTCTTCTGAGATGCTATTGGAATCAAAATAAAGTTTACAATATCATGCAAGCTCAGAAAACACTTTGTAAACATTATTTAAAATATAATTATATATTGACCCAAAACTGCATGGTCTAGTGAAATTAAACCAACCATACATGTACATGTATAAACCACAAATTGAATACAACTGCTGAAATGTTATTCACTGCCAGCTGTAAGTCATGTATACTGACACATGCAGCTACTGTTGGATCACTTACACCTAATCAGTCACATGTAGCAAGTAATATACAAACAAAGTGACACTTATATACATGTACATGTGATTTGTATCAACATTTACATGTATACACTACCTGTACAACATCAATACTAAACACCTATACATGTACATGTACAGTATATACACTTACATGTACTGGTTTATCATACATGTACATGTGACTTTATCCAGTGTGTACATGTATTACCATATATAATATTAAACACTACCTGTACAATATCAATATACTAAACACCTATACATGTACATGTATATCCAGTGTGTACATGTAATAATATATAATTATAATATTTAACACTACCTGTACAATATCAATACTAAACACCTATACATGTACATGTATATCCAGTGTGTACATGTATTACTATATATAATATTAAACACTACCAGTACAATATCAATACTAAACACCTATACATGTACATGTATAGCCAGTGTGTACATGCACAAGTATTACTATATACATGTACATGTACATGTACTATTAAACACTAGTCTACTTTAGACATAAGGCTAATATCATAAGGTACATGTACATGTGTATTAGAAAAAAATAATATAAGTCTGCATGGACTATGAATGGGGATTGAACCGTGGACCTCTGGTATCTAGTCAGGCACTTTTACTATCTGAGCCACCAGATTCCTTGATGGCAGAAGACCATAGGATTGTACTAATTCCTGTACAGATCACTGTATGACTTATTATTTCACATGATTAGGGCTTTATAAAGTATATTTCACTTCATACATAAACACAATTACATTGTATTTGTTATAGACTAATTATAATACTATCGTAAAAAAAATGGAGTAAATTAATAACATTACTCTCTTTTTATAACTACAATATACATGTAGATAATCAGGTTAGCATTCAGTGCCTTCAATTACATGGATTTTTCACTAATTATATGAAATTATACGTATAATAATATGGATCACAGAACATTACACTACAAGTACAGAAAGTGCATATGCTTTGACTAAAAACATGGAGTGTCTTTCAGTAGCAGCTCAGATCTAGTAAAGCCTATAGTAGTGAGTCTACAGCTAGTAGTGTTACAGTTAGTGATACTAATGTCAGTGTACCTGCTAGAGAAAAAAAACCTAAATTTCAACTAAACCAACCAGGAGTTCTGGACCAGCTGTACTGAATAACTGAGTGTATATATGTTATTCATCATGTTTTTATTTTTGAAAATACATGTACGTAAAGTTTCATAACAATACTTAAGATTATAAACACTAAGAGTAATTTCTAGTTGGAGGCACTGAGCTATGACAATGGCTCTTAATGTAATAACTTATTTAGCTAGTAGGCAAAACCTATAAATAATCATAATAAATATTAACAAGGACCATTGGGAAATACAGGGGGAAATCACTGCACATCAGTAGCTAATAGTAATGGGAAGTCAAAATATATGAGTAATCTATTAGATACTAATTTTGTTTTGTCTGTGTTTATAGCTTGGTCACGAGCAGATGTCTACTTCTACTTACTATAAAATAAAGTTTACAAAAACATCATGTTAGCTCAGAAATCTCTTTGTAAACATTATTTAAAATAATTATAATTATACATCGACCCAAAACTACATGGTCCAGTAACCATACATGTACATGTACATGTATAAACCACAAATTGAATACACCTTATTCACTGCCAGCTGTAAGTCATGTATACTGACACATGCAGCTACTGTTGGATCACTTGCACCTAATCAGTCACATGTAGCAAGTAATATACAAACAAAGTGACACTTATATACATGTATATGTGACTTGTATCAACACTTACATGTATACACTACCAGTACAACATCAATACTAAACACCCATACATGTACATGTATATCCAGTGTGTACATGTATTACTATATATAATATTAAACACTACCTGTACAATATCAATACTAAACACCTTTACATGTACATGTATATCCAGTGTGTACATGTATTACTATATATAATATTAAACACTACCTGTACAATATCAATACTAAACACCTACATGTACATGTATACATGTACATGTATATCCAATCCAGTATGTACATGCACAAGTATTACTATATATGTACATGTACATGATGTACTATTAAACACTAGTTTACTTTAGACATAAGGCTAATATCATAAGGTACATGTACATGTGTATTAGAAAAAATAATAAAATAAAATAAGTCTGCATGGACTATGAATGGGGATTGAACCATGGACCTTCTGGTATCTAGTCAGGCACTTTTACGCCACCAGATACCTTGATGGCAGAAGAGCATAGCATTGTACTAATTCCAAAACTAGTTTCAAAACCAGCTGTTTCTATCTTCTCAAATATCTAACTGGACTATAAGCTGATGAACAGTAGACTAACCAGCAGAACCAACCCTCACTTAGAATGTCTGTAACATCATTTATATTAATATCAATCTTTGATTATATCTACATGATCTCATCATGAAGAGGTCAATACAAATACAATACATGTACATAATAAATGAGGATTAAAAATATGAATGATAAATACCAGCTTCTTTTAAATAGTTGAGAGGTTATTTAAATTATGTCACAATATTTCATACTCTGGGATTTACCAGATATTCTTCATGAAATGAGTGGTAAAAGAAAGCTTGATTCTATTGTATTATCTGGAAACAGAGAAGTTGTAATCATATATACCTAGTATGTTATTCAACTACACTTAGGAACTACCCGACTAAAGGGTTTTATCAACATTATATTACCAGTAGTAGAACACAACAAGTACATGTAATGGATACTGTTATTATTGTTTTGTATAGTAGTTTACCACTCAAAATATCAGACTCACAGTGTGACACAGTTTACTTTTTATGTATTATCATGTAAATGATGTAATCAAATAACCTCTAATAGGATATATTATTCAATTACATGTACTTTATATAATACATGTCACTTCGTTATCATATGTAATATAATTACATTACATTTCATTTGATCCTATCATATCCTGCATGACATTATTATCGTTATACTTTAATAAAGTGATATGGTATGATGAGGTGTGTATAAGTGTTAGTTAATGATTGTTATACTGTATAAAATGTTGTCTCAACTGTTCAATATATCTATTACTAGTTATAATATGAACAACAATGAATGGACAGGAAAATAATAACAGCAGGTGTGATAATAATATGTAACCATTTACTAGATCATGTGATCCAGTAATAATAAGTAATATATTATACCAGTATTATACTCAATACTTTTCATATCCTGAAGTTATATCATCATAATGTACATAGGTCTAAATCCGTCTATTTATCAATTAGATACATGTATGAATTTAAAACATATTTAATAATCATCAACATTGTACATGTGATTAGCTACTAAAATGTAACATGTTTTCATAGTAACCATATATTTATTAAAAAATCAAATATAATAAATTTGATTTAAGATAAATAGTCATAACCACGGAGTCATAATTATAGAAAATGTTGTATGCTATATGTACTAGCATAATTATTATATACTAGTGTGTTACCCATGATGTAGCACTGTATCGACGACACACCAATAGATATTAGATGACACACCAGTACATACATGTAATATACCATAATTATACATTCCTGATCCATTATATTGTGACCACTTCTTTTCATGATATATACTATTATAGTATAGTTACTATACCTCATGAAGATATTATAATTATGTAAATTAATTTTATGTATTAAATATTATATTTATTATCATAGGTACTGATATACCAACCTGGTATATCCGTCCTGAGACTCAGTCCCCACACCTCTTCCCTCCATGTACAATTACAATGTTCAACTACAATGAACACAAGAGAGTTGGTGATCAGTGGTTTAGTGTACCTTTTTACTCCACAACCAATGGATATAAATTACAATTAGAGGTTCAAGCTAATGGGTTTGGTATTGATAAAGATACACACCTAAGTGTAGGTGCACGTCACATGAAGGGGGAGAATGACGAGTATTTGAAGTGGCCATTGAATAGTGAGATTGCTATTCAATTACTGAACTGGAGGGAGGATAAGGGACATGTGGAGATGATCATCAACCACCATAATCTACGAGTTGAATATCGTACAAGAGTAATGGATGAAGAGGCAGTACAAGGTTCATGGATTAAACTTCAAGTCATTCCTCACATGAAGTTACCCTACAATGCTGATAACAACACAGAATACCTTCATAACGACACACTATGTTTCAGAGTGTCTAAAGTTATCATACATACAGGTAATAAAACATAGTATGAAGTCAATATATAAACCTGCACACCATATGAAATTGTATGGGCTATGAATTCATTATAAGATATAATAATAATGGATTGGTAATCAGTATTGTTCATTACCTTTTAGTATTGGTATCGGTTATTTCTACCAGATGTAACTGATATTGTACAAATTGCACTAATAATGTCATTTCTTGTAATTATAACATCTTTTGTGATACTCAAAATTATTGAGAATATGTTCATTGAAAGCCAGAAGGTATAGAAGTAATAGTGAATCGATATTGGTTACTGGTACATATCTAAAGTTTATTGCAATATCGGTAAAATCTTTTATATGTGCATTAATAATTATTTATTATACTAAATTATATTACAGGTCCAGATGTACCTATTTGGTATATTCATACACCTGTAACTGAGTTCCCTTATCTCCTCCCTCCATGTACTATCACTATGTACAGCTTTAGTGAATACAAGAGAGTAGCTGATACATGGTGGAGTCCACATTTGTGCAGTGGACCAGATGGATACAAGTTTAAGTTAATAGTACATGCTAATGGTTACAGTACTGGTACAGGTACACATGTAAGTGTTAGTGTGAGGCTCATGGAAGGTCAAAATGACGAAATCTTAAAATGGCCTTTCAATAGTGAGATTACTATTCAACTACTCAATTGGAGGGAGGATAAGGGACATGTGGAGAAGACTATCGACCATTACAAAGCACCATTAGAACATCGTACAAGAGTCACACAAGGAGACATATTTGCTGCTGATGGATGGGGTATACCTGACTTCATATCACACAGTGATTTGGAATACAATGCTAATTATAACACTGAATATATTAATAGTGATAAATTGTGTTTTGTAATATCTAAAATTATTATACATTAATAATATAAACAATAGTTATATAATTATTAGTTACATGTAATACAAGTAGTTTACTATATATTTTAGATGAAAATACAGTATTTTATATTATATTAGTTTGTTGTTATGGTACATGTATATTAGTACATTTAATATTTTAATAAAAAGTTATTAACATTATTTAATAATGGGAACTACAGTTTATGTAGGAACACATATTCCACACATGCATAAAATAGAATTCATGAAATAAATGGAGGACTCAGGAGATATACAACAATTTAAAAAAAAAGCAGAAACAAGAAGGTATTGAGGAAAGGTTTCTCTATGATTGCTTTGCAGTGACTATAAATCAGTCAATGTTGATGCACTAGTGTCTCTATCTTTATGCATACTATGAAACCTTTGGTCTGAAGAATGTGTAATTGCATCATCTTCTACTATTTCTGCAGTTATTAGCAGTTTTAGAATCTTACTGAAGGTTTGTAGCTTGAGTGCGCATTCTTTTAAATGCCACACCTATTAATGGACTGACCCCCCTGGAATGACACATCTTCCTTAACTACAAATACATGTACAACGCACACTCTGGTAAGTAGTCACAAACATAAATATATATATATATATATACGTATATAATTAAACCAGATGGAAATCTATTATAGGGAAAAACATGTAGCTCTACAGGCCATGAAAATATTTCTTATAAACATCTCAGCTGTTATGATTATAATAATTATTCACCTCACTGATCATAAATATTAGTTCAGTTGTTGTTAATGATAATGACAATACCTCCATTCTCATGTAAAGAGTATTCCTCTATAATATCATGTGATTACTAATCTAGTGGGAATGATTATAGTGATGAGATAGGAACATTTGACCTTCCTTCTTCGGGTAGGTTACTGTAAATTGTTTGCAAAAATGTCTGTATGTGTGTGTGTGTGTGACCCTGCTATACCTCAAGAACTGGACACTCCTGGAATTTCATACTTGGCGTGTATAAACTCCTTTGAAGTGGCAAGAACGAGCATTCACTAATATTTTCTCTACCATACTACAAGCAATCAAAAAAGGTAAGAAATCCGATGAGGTGTGGCTTCTTACAGTCTTCCAACACGAGGTTTACATCACTAACTGTCCTAACAACATCTCTTTCTAAATAAAGAAAATTAAAACCTTTGAACATGTATACTGACAATAGTTTCATGAAAAACCCAGCCCATAATTATATCTTGTATATAAATCTGCAACAGTTAGGGGAGGGAGGGTCATGCAACATTCATTTGCTATATATTATTTTAGTGTAATAGTATCTATGTCACATGATATACAATAGATTACCAATCTAGTGGAAAAGATTATAGTTAAGTAATGAGATAGGAATATTATTTTAATCATGAGTGTAATAAAATTGTGTCACATGACACATGACATACAGTTTCATAAGTACATGTATTTGTGATTATTAAAATTGTAAATTGTAGGTTAATTAATCAATAGTTAAAATAGACAGTTCCTCTCACATTATCATAAGCTATTGCCACAATTCTTCATAATACTATGATTAGTTTAATAGCAGAAGTAGTGATGAACTGTTTAAAACAGCTGACAACATTTTATATGTAGCTGGGTTTAGTGTATAATGTTGAAGCAGTTGCATATCCACCAACTGTTATATTGAGGACTTATTAGGAAACTTACTATCAGGCTGAAATACAAGAGGTTTAACTACTTTGCAAAGGATTCAAAAGAGCTTCCTGAACGCTAATCAGTAATTGACAGTGATTATATGTTACCCTGGTCTATTGTATTGATAAATTAGCCCAAGCAACACATACATATGATTAAAAGCTATATAAATGGTCTTTAGTTATACAACTGCTACTGTTGAGACAAAAAGTCTGAATCATTTTTAAATATGGTGTAGTCTTATTATAATACAATATATAAGTGTACAAATTTACTAGCAGTTGGGTATTTCATTTAGCAATGCTATATCCTAAATATATTTTTGATCAGGTGATTCAGGTCTACATTATAGTATCTGTTGTATAATTATAAACAATATAAATTTGAGACATTGTCATGATCAGTAGAACAAAAAAAAAGCTCACCATATTAATAACTTTACTGGCTAATCTTGTTCACAAACGAAGAAATACATAATCGAACAGAAACACACAGCATTTTAAACATGCACGTGATTGTATAGTTCCAGCCTGTGGCTGCAAGCGCAAATTGCAATTAGCGCAACACTGCATGCATGGGTGGGGCTGGATTCCCCGTAATAGTATATACAACACATGCACAGTGATGATAATCCAATAAAAATTGAAAATGACATTTTAAAAGAAGTTCCATATTAAGTATATATATATCTTTCAATACAACAGTTCTGTGTATTTATAAGCTGTATGAAGGGAAGTAAAAGTAGGATTATGACTTGATAGATAGTGTATATGTACAATAGAAGACAATAAACTGCAGCCTTTTTTATTATAAAACTGAAAGTGCTACGCTCTGGAGCGCGCACAAGTACAAGCGTAGCGGATGATTGTGAATGCGCATGCGTAAAACTGGCGTGAATTCCTTTTTTGAGAGCGGAAAAGAGTAGTTTCCCAGCTACTGACCTACTACTGTAATAGCTACTATTTTAGAGAAGGATACCAAAGCTTCAGCTACTAAGACATCAGGGCTTTAAGAAAAGCTATTCGACTCCAACTAATTTTTCTTCACTCTAACTTTTTTGTACTCTTGGCAATCGACTCCTTAAACTTATACATATTTATTATTTAATACTGAGTTGTAAAATTTTGATGATAATAATGATAATGAAAAATAATGAGTAATAACAATAATAATAATAATAGTGAATAATAATAATTAATCATGATAATAACAACTGATCCAGTCGATCCTCACAATATCTCAATATTTAGCAACTAGCTGTGAGATAGACATAGCTCCCTCATTAAAATAACTTTCAAATTTCAATTGGTGGGGCTGGAAACTAACAGATGAATTTTGAACAAGAAGGTAATGTTATATTTTGAGTGTTTGAAACATAGATTCCAATTGTTACTAAAGTATTTCAAGAAAAAGAGATATCAAAAAATATATTTTTGAGAATTTCTCTTCATCAGTAAAATTATTACTACTGATGTTCTCTCAAGAACTTCTTATCTAATGTACTTCAAGAGAGTGTTAGGAATAATAGTTATACCTTCACTATTATCAGGAGACCATTTAGCTGTGTGTTTCTGAGTTGTGTCCTCTGGCTTATATATCTCTGTCACTGCATGATGATGACAATGGATGGGTCATAGTCTTTGAAATTTCGTGAGTGGATTCCCAGATGGTTGATTAACAGCACCCACACACTGAAATCTGTAGGGATAACACAATCCCCACACTAAAAAACTCTTAGAAGGATTAGGTATCCCTTCTTCGTAATCTGGAACAAATGCACCATTGGAATAATAATAATAGTAACATTTTAAGGTGATTTAAATTGTTTTTGCAAAGTGTTGTAAGTAGTGGTTATATGCCATCACATTTAGATGTATGTATAAAGTGTTTCCCTATGATAAGGAACTGACTGCAGTGTTTCCTTCAGATGATGTATTGTCATCTAAACTATTTTACTTGAATCTTCCCTGCCTATAATGGATGGAATTACAGATCATGAAACTCACAAATTAGTGTATCTACTATATGGGATGTCATATTCCTTTTAAAAATCACAACACAATGATCCTCAAGGTCTTGAATCTAATTTGCTACTAAAGATTCATTGAAGTATCTTCATGATAATACAATTCTCCACAATGACAGTTTGGTAATGTATATAATTATACACTTGGGCATGCATTAAAATTTAATAATGATAGTAAATGTCCAAATTCCAGGTAATGCGGATCTTATGTATTTAGAGGCCTTCTTCATCTGAAATATAAATTGCATGATTTTACTGTCTTTATAACTACACTTGTTTAAATCTTGCAACATGTTATAGGTCTTTAATTTCAGTGTATAACATTACTTGTAGAAGAGTGTTTGCAAACTGCAATTGACGTATGAATGTGTTTTAAATTTAATTTACATGCACACTCATTTTGAATACAATTGCATGGTGTTGCCAGCAGGATTTGATTGCACCATAACTTGGATCAACTTATGGTATGACAGCTATGTCACAATCTTGTGGTGTGAATCACACATGGGTGCTATAATTTGATCCTACATAAGTTTAAGGTTGTATTTTTGATCTTGGACTGGGATTGAATGTTGTTTTTTTTTGTGCATTTTGCTTTTTTGTGTATGTGTGTAAACACAACATTTCAATATAGGATTGGGAGTTTCCACTTTGGTCCATAGAGCAGGACTATAAGTTCAACATTTTGATGTGATTGGGTGTTCTAAGTTCAGAGCTGTATGTTCATCCATGTGTATTGGATTTTACTAATAATTATTGGCCAGTATATATATAGCCACAGCCTATATAGTGTATATAATTTATATATATAGTACGATCAAAGTGCTTCTCAAGTTTCTGCTTATTGTCTTTCAAATGCACTTGCATGTTAATGAAACATGTACTACATATACACACAAAACGTTATACATGGATTATTCAACTATAGGTGGTCTTCTTAAGTAATAATTACTGCATACATATAGCTCTTGATTGGATAGCTCCATGTATACAAACATGGTGGGGCTGGAAACTGGTCTTGACAGTTGAATGTCATTCTGGCTTCATAATTTATAATTTATAAAATTAATAATAAAAACTATTATGAAAAAAATAAACATCAATTTTTATTACTGGTGTTAACGTTCTCAGTTCTTTGCGACTGCTTCAACCTGAAATAGAGAGAGAGAGAGAGAGAGAAAAAGAGAGGGAGAGTGAGAGTGAGAGAGAGAGAGAAAAAGAGAGGGAGAGAGTATAATTGTGGTAGGTATATAAGTGTGTGTTAGGTATGTGTGAAGTTGTGTAATGTGTAGTGTTTCATATTACATATAAAGGAGAGGGGATGTTTTCCCTGGGATAGCACATTCACTACACTCAGAAGATGACATAATTATTATTGTATGTACAATGTAATCTGAAATCTTGGGAATTCTAATGACTATTGTACTCATGAGGTAAGTACCTAATAGTTCTAATGACTATTGTACTCATGAGGTAAGTACCTAATAATTAATAGTTCTAATGACTATTGTACTCATGAGGTAAGTACCTAATAATTAATAGTTATAATGACTATTGTACTCATGAGGTCAGTACCTAATAGTTCTAATGACTATTGTACTCATGAGGTAAGTACCTAATAGTTATAATGACTATTGTACTCATGAGGTAAGTACCTAATAATTAATAGTTATAATGACTATTATACTCATGAGGTAAGTACCTAATAATTAATAGTTATAATGACTATTGTACTCATGAGGTAAGTACCTAATAATTAATAGTTATAATGACTATTGTACTCATGAGGTAAGTACCTAATAGTTTTAATGACTATTGTACTCATGAGGTAAGTACCTAATAATTAATAGTTATAATGACTATTGTACTCATGAGGTAATACGTAATAATTAATAGTTATATTTAGGGATGGGTGATTATGAAAATATGATTATTGTCTGTGCATGTATCACAATTATTGGCTACCTTACATATAGATGTACAGGTAGATTTCATTCAACAATCAAACTGATACCTATTATTTGTTGACTAAACAGTGTTGAAAACTGATTTACATGTAGCATGTAGATGTGATGGTATTGAACACCTGAATTTATGGGACAATAATTATTATTTTTGTGACCATGATATGGCAATATTTTATTGGGTGACAAATGAGTCAAAATCGTTTTGTGTTGGCTGCTCCATTATTACCCCTACTATATCCGACATCCAATATCATATCAGATGTCTGATATACTATATCCGACATCCGATGTGATATCAGATGTCGGATATAGTATATCCGACATATTTAACTGGGGGGTCTGGGGGGGCGGAGCCCCCCAGTTTAGGCCTTGGGATCATTAGGGTTATCATCCATGTTGTTTGAGTCGGGAGACACGAATAATTTTGACGCAAACGGCACTCCATAATATTTAGACGATATGATTATCACATATGATTATTACTAATGGACACATTATATACATGTACATGTACACATACATACACATACATGTAAGTATATCATAATATACATAATATAGTCACACGTACACACATACATGTATGTACTATACGTATAAAGTCACACACACAAATACACATACATGTGTATGATGTATAATTACAGTCTCACATGTACTATAAGTATACATATACACAAGTGGTATATGTACAGTCACAGTGTATGTACTACTGTATATGTATAGTCACATACACACACATGTACTACTGTATATGTATAGTCACATGCTCACATGTACTACTGTATATGTATAGTCACATACACACACATGTACTACTGTATATGTATAGTCACATACACACATGTACTACTGTATACGTATAGTCACATACACACACATGTACTACTGTATATGTATAGTCACACATACACACATGTACTACTGTGTATGTGTCACACATACACACATGTACTACTGTATATGTATAGTCACATACACACATGTACTACTGTATATGTATAGTCACATATACACACATGTACTACTGTATATGTATAGTCACATACATGTACACACATGTACTACTGTATACGTATAGTCACATACACACACATGTACTACTGTATATGTATAGTCATATATACACACATGTACTACTGTATATGTACATGTATAGTCACATACACACATGTACTACTGTATATGTATAGTCACATATACACACATGTACTACTATATATTTATAGTCACATATACACATGTACTACTGTATATGTATAGTCACACACACATACATGTACACATTTACTACTGTATAGTGTACAGTTTGTATATGCATAGACACATACACACACGTGTACTAAGGTACATCATGTATATGTCTGGTCACATACACACACATGTACAAGTGTACTACTGTATTTGTATAGACACATATACACACATACATGTACACATGTATTATTGCATATGTATAGTCACATATACACACATGTACTACTGTGTACATGTATGTACATGTATTACTGTAAATGCAGTGGTGGATCTAGGGGGTTTCTTCGGTTTCTAGAAAACCCCCTTTCAAATCAAGTTTTGAAAAAATTGATAGATAAAAGTCTGTGTGCCACGCCCACCAGCATTTCGTAATATAACAATAGGAGCATTGTGCTTCTAAGAGAACTTAGTAAAGATGGTAAGTACATAAATAACTATATACACATGTACCTATGATTGTACTACATGTGTACTTCAGTAATAATGTTGTTAGTCTGTAAAAGTCTGATGCAACTGAATCTGAAGATTGCTGATGGGCAAAGCCGTAGTCATGACTGCTATAAAGTCTCACACTCAGTCTGCTTGTGAATCTGATGCTCGCGTTTCATTAAACATTTAGTATAATAAATCATGATAGCTAGCGCCAAGTTATTAACGTATAGTAAGTTTGCATACCTTTCCTAACTGTCCCGATAAAGTTATAGTCATGCCCGACAGAGGTAGGTGTGATTACAAAATATATTGACCACACCCCTCATGAATAGTTAATGAGGTGCACTTCATGTGCTGTTTTGTTTTTAGAAATCTCCTTCTTCAATTTCCAAATCCACCACTGATATGTATATATAGTAACATACACACAGACATGTATTATGGTATATGTATAGTCACATATACATGTACTGTACATATAGTGACACACACATTTACTACATGTATAGTAAGTATAGTCACTCATATACACACATATACATGTAGTCACACACATGTACATGTACACACATGCACTGCATGTACACCAGGATTGGGGTCAATTACTATACTAACAAATTAATTATCATTACAATTACTTTTTAAGAATAGTAATGATTCAAAGTGTTTTGGCAATAAACGACACTGTTGAATATTTTCTGTCGTGCTAAATTGAAAATGATTCTACACTTGGAGATGACATGTGTATAGTCAGTTAGTCACACACACACGTTCATGTACACGTGTGTGTATACGTCTAGTACATATGAAATAATTAGAGTATATATGGTATTATAATACATAAACTCTATTCATATACCTAACCTATATACTAGCTACATGTAACTAGTTTAGTACAATATAATACATAGTCTAATTATTTCATGTAAGCACATGAAATAATTATTAGAGTATATATGGTACTATACAGTGTACTATGATATAAACCCCACCCTTACCTAGTTAATTGTGTCAATATGGCTTTGTGTAAACAAAACCAATTTTTCGCAGATACTAAAAACAGGTTTGTACATGCAGAGAACTATAAATTACACTGAAATTTGGTATATACAGTACATGTACAAAACATAATGATTGTTCATCCTGGATATATAAGTTGGTGTATACAGTACATGTACAAAACATAATGATTGTTCATCAATTTGGTGTATACAGTACATGTACAAAACATAATGATTGTTCATCCTGGATATATAATTTGGTATATACAGTACATGTACAAAACATAATGATTGTTCATCCTGGATATATAATTTGGTATATACAGTACATGTACAAAACATAATGATTGTTCATCCTGGATATATAATTTGGTGTATACAGTACATGTACAAAACATAATGATTGTTCATCCTGGATATATAATTTCATTGGCTACATGCACGTAAGAGTATACACTGAAATGACCTAATTCAACAGTAAATTTACATGTGTATTACTCCATTTATAGATTTTCAATAATATAATCACATGTGCAATTTCAATACAATTACTATACAAAAGGATAATGTAATGGAAAGTGTTTCAGGAAGAAATGTTTAAATAATGTTGTGGAAAAAATGTTGAGGTATGTTATCACAGCTACAGTGGATATCTGATTAAATGCTGTGCCAACACATTTTTCTTGGTAATCAATTTTTAAAATCAATTTGATCTTTGGGTGGTACAAAGCTAGCGAGGGTCTACTGTACTTGATTGCTACATGTACATGTACATGTACATGTACTTCTACATGTAGGGAATAAAAAAAACCTAATTGATTTGAAAGGGGGTTGGGGTGGTAAAAAAAGGTGTATCTTATTACACACACTATCTGTATACATGTATAATTTATGTTGTAGACTGAAATATCTCCTGAAAGTACACATTTGAGTTGATAATAGTTTACATACATGTAGATATAAGTACATGTACATGTATATAAGATGATACTACTGGATACTGAAGATACATGGATGATTATATATCCTTTTATTTCATACATGATTATAATTATTATATTAATTTTTGATAGTGTATTATATTCAATGTTGTCATTTAAATAGTTGATCATCCAAATTGGGTGTTGTAAATATATATGACCCAATTATTATAAAGGGACACTTTCCCACTAAATACATTTCATCAAATTCCCCACATTTTGTACTGGTTTCATATATGATTTTTTGTTTAAGGAGGGGAAAATCGATCATGTAAGTTACAAACCTTTATTTGTGTAATACATATCAGATGAGGCCATGTCTTATAATGTTAATTAAGCTATAAGGAATAAAATAATAGTTGTTAAAAAAGGGTAATTATAACTACAACAATAATAGATGAAGCATTATATACCATTGTTAGGAACATTCATAATAATGGAAGTTTGTTAAAATATTGGGTGGTTATTGTTTAATTGTTTTTAACAAAGTCGAAATTTATAATACATGTATATAATGTATACAATGTATATATATGGAGATACATATGAAGATCTACATATTATTGTGCCACAAGTATGAATGCATGTACATGTATACATTATAATTATACTGAACATGTACATGAAATATGAACATGTACATGACATATGAACATGTACACGACATACATGTACATGTAACAACATGTACATGACATATGAACATGTACATGATGTGATACGAAATCCTTCTTATCTGGGCCATGTGAGACTAAGACAGTCTAAGAGGTGGCCGCAACTTTGAAACTGCCCGTAACTTTGTAAGCAACCAAACCCACGTACATGTACATGTGTATCTCTTACATGTAATTACAGAATGTGATTGAAATGCTGAAAATTGGTCCACTTTTCACATGAATAACAACATTATAATTTGAATACATGTATATTATTCATCATGAAGGGTTACATATCGTACATTATGTTGAATCTTTAGCTGTTTTTCCAGGGAAACAAATTTCATAAGAACTCTCCATTCTCTCTCTGGAATGGTAGCTTAGAACAAATACAGTGTGACTCACGAGGTTGTGTGAGTACTGTCATGCCTCTGATATCGGTAAATAAATTTTTTTTTTCATTAGCTACATGGTGGAAGGAGGTACCCATAAGTACAGGTGTCATGATAAAAGTGGTTCCACTGTACATGTACATGTACATAAAGCCTACTTAATGAGTGTACAGTACACTTGTAAATACATAAAGCCTACTGAGTGTACAGTACACTTGTAAATGTACATGTACATAAAGCCTACTTAATGAGTGTGCTGTAAATGTATATGTACAGTACACTTGTAAATGTACAAGTACATAAAGTGTAGTATACAGTACAAATGTACATGTACATAAAGTGTACATAATGAGTGTACAGTACACTTGTAAATGTACTTGTACATAAAGTGTACATAATGAGTGTACAGTACACTTGTAAATGTACATGTACATAAAGTGTACATAATGAGTGTACAGTACACTTGTAAATGTACATGTACATAAAGTGTACATAATGAGTGTACAGTACACTTGTAAATGTACATGTTCATAAAGTGTACATAATGAGTGTACAGTACACTTGTAAATGTACATGTACATAAAGTGTACATAATGAGTGTACAGTACACTTGTAAATGTACATGTACATAAAGTGTACATAATGAGTGTACAGTACCCTTGTAAATGTACATGTACATAAAGTGTACATAATGAGTGTACAGTACACTTGTAAATGTACATGTACATAAAGTGTACATAATGAGTGTACATAATGAGTGTACAGTACACTTGTAAATGTACATGTACACAAAGTGTACATAATGAGTGTACAGTACACATGTACATGTAAATGTACATAAAGTGCAGATAATGAGTGTACATAATGAGTGTACAATACACTTGTAAATGTACATGTACATAAAGTGTACATAATGAGTGTACATAATGAGTGTACAGTACACTTGTAAATGTACATGTACACAAAGTGTACATAATGAGTGTACAGTACACTTGTAAATGTACATGTACATAAAGTGTACATAATGAGTGTACATAATGAGTGTACAGTACACTTGTAAATGTACATGTACACAAAGTGTACATAATGAGTGTACAGTACACATGTAAATGTACATGTACATAAAGTGTACATAATGAGTGTACAGTACACTTGTAAATGTACATGTTCATAAAGTGTACATAATGAGTGTACAGTACACTTGTAAATGTACATGTACATAAAGTGTACATATTGAGTGTACAGTACACTTGTAAATGTACATGTATATAAAGTGTACATAATGAGTGTACAGTACACATTTACATGTACATGTACATAAAGTGTACATAATGAGTGTACAGTACACTTGTAAATGTACTTGTATATAAAGTGTACATAATGAGTGTACAGTACACTTGTAAATGTACATGTACATAAAGTGTACATAATGAGTGTATATACACGTATATTATTAATTTAGTATACAAGTATACATTAATGTATACTGAACATGTACATGTGATTCTATATAGGGTTAGAGGTAGTAGGATTAAATCCGATCAAATTGATATATTACCTAACCCACCTCAGGTATACATTATATGTAGCTTAATTATTATCACACTTATAAAGTAGTTTATCATGTAGCAAAGAAATGAGTACTAAAGAAGAGGAACATCTAGTAGCCAAATTTATACCTACATGTACATGTACCCAAAAGTCTATTGCTACAGTAGACAGCAAGAAAAAATTCACGTTTTCTCTTTGTACTATGATTGCTGTACGAACCAGTATATGCTAAATCTTTCATTGAAACATTTTCGTTGATTAACATTTTTGTTGCTTACAACTGCCAACGAGAATAATGAAATTTTGTACTCGACAAACATTACCCACTATACGGTACAATAAAATAATATTTGAATTGACTATTAAATTAGAAACATTCACATAGTTTTACTACACTATAGTAAACATAGACAAGTTCCCTCAAACATATCTTTAGTAGACATAAACAGAATAGACAAACCATAACCACCACAAGAATAGGTACAAAAAATACAAATGTCACATGAACAGGTAATTAAGGACTTAGTGTCACATGAACAGGTAATATCAAGGACTTAGTGTCACATGAACAGGTAATTAAGGACTTAGTGTCACATGAACAGGTAATATCAAGGACTTTTTGTCACATGAAAAAGTAATATCAAGGACTTTGTGTCACATGAAAAGGTAATATCAAGGACTTAAGTGTCACATGAACAGGTAATATCAAGGACTTTGTGTCACACGAACAGGTAATATCAAGGACTTGTGTCACAGTAAAGCATATCACTATAATTATATACACCTCATCATGATCATTATATCTAAATTATGTGGTAATTCTAATTATAACAAACTCACACTTCTCACTTGGTCTGTATTTCAAATCATCTTTTGATTCTGATTAACAGATCACAACCTAATTCACGAGACATACACCTGCAATATCTGCCTGGTTCTCTTCTCTCCCTCTATCCATGCTTCCATGAGAACCTGGGGATGAGGTAAAGAAAAAAAAACAGAAAAAAACAAAACAAAAGCATAATGTTTAAAATGTATGTACATGTAGATTACTCATGGACTATTAATATAATGATAGGTCAAAGGTAATGAATTGTATTCATGTATATATTAGACATGGGGACATGCACTTAGGTACAAGAACAAAGTGTTTAGTGAAATGACTTAATTAAAATTAAACTTTTAGAAGGGCTTAGTACTTGATCTGCATTACTATATAGGAATACTTCACTTTAACCAGTAGACCACACCCAGTAAACAAATGTCCTTTACTTAGTAGACTATACCCACTAATAATACACATACAAGCCTTGGGTAATGAGGGATGACGCCTCCTAGCCTAAAGGGTCCACTTTGGAAATTGTGGTCTTTCCGGTCGATTCGTGGGACTTACCACCTGCGGATTCTGACGGCACTTTATGTTAGAGGGTTATAATAGAACTTCGGTTTCCCACAACTGATAGGACTACGGTCCCATATATACACACTTGTGTATATAAGTTGTGGTTAGTCATTTCCATTAAATAGTCCCAGTTTGATGGGCACTCTTTTTTTTAAGGAGGCAGCATGGCTTAGTAGTTGGAGCTTGAGCCTCCTGATCTAAGGGTCTGTGGTTCGAGTCCAGCTGCGGTCGTGTTGTTTCCTGAAAGGAGAGTGTCTGTCTTTCTGTGGACTTCGTCGGCAAGTTAACCCCGTTAGGAGGGTTATTCCTAAATAAACTCCTCTATATAACACTCCTTTACTTAGTAGACCACACCCACTGATAATACACAATTACACATAGCTATATATATATATACATGTAGATACTCAAATACATAGTCACATGCACTTAGGTATACAGTGTATCTAAAACATGCAATTGAATACTGAAACATAATGGAAAGGTATTTACGCTAATAATTATGAGTGTTATTTTGTTATTAATAATTAATTAAGTATAGAGACATGGTAACTGAATTTTCACACAGTGTAAGTAAAAGCTAGAAACGATGGAAGGAAGAGAAAGCCCAAGGAACTTTTACTGACTACCAGTTTTGTACTCTTTCTAGCAATAGTCTAATTTACAACTTATATACACCTGTGTGTGTGTGTGTGTGTGTGTGAGGCTCAAGCTCTAATTTGTATTCACGTGTGTTTGTGTCTATATTAGTGTTGAAACAAATACTGAAATATTCAGATATATGTTCGTTCATTATTTTAGTATTCGGTTATTCGTTTAATGATTGTACATGCATAGAAACAAAACAACCATAATTACTATGAAAATTAAATGTCAGTGAAGAGTTGCTTGTTTTGTGTTACTGGTTTCTAGGCTTCTAGATAAGAGAACTAACAATAAAACACAGAGGTGGCTACTATAAAATATATTGTAACTACGTACTAGGGATGGGCAATATTTTCATTATCATGGTAATTGTGATAAAAATTTCCTGTGATAATCTATCGTCCAAAAATTGCCATGTAGTGGTCACAAAAATAATGATTATTGTGCCATAACTTCAGTACTATCACATCTAAATCAGTTTTTCAACACTGTTTACTCAACAAATAAAAGGTATCAATTTGATTGTTGAATGAAATCTACCTGTACATACATGTACGTAAAGTAGCCAATAGTCGCATTAATCGTGATACTTGCACAGACAACAATCGTTGACTCATATTTTCATAATCACTCATCCCTACTACTTACACAAACTAGTGAGCTAATACTTAAGGAACAATTGAAACAATTTATGATCAGTTAGCAAACGAATATTCGTAAGGCAAATGTTGGAATACCAAAAAGCAGTATTCATTTCAGCACTAGTATGTATGTGTCCTAACCTAATATACATTATAGTACCACTCACATATTTATATATATATATATATATATATATATATATATATTCATGTATCAGTAACTGTATAACTTTATAATCCATCCTCTTACACATTCATCACAGCATGATAAAGTTCTTTTCGTTTCATGAAACTGACACAGGCCAGAGAGCTAAATAGTAAAGTAATAGTGGTGATTATGATCATTCTTTCAAAGCTAGCTCACTCTTCTTCACTATCTGGGAACATTCCCGGAACAAGACTACTAACCAGGTGCTATAGACACGTACACGTACTCACAGATTGATTGGGATCGAAACATCAAACTATTAGACTGCGACTGGGTACTGTGTTCAATTCTGGAACGAGACTGTGCTAGATTCGATGCTACTATATATGATTATTGTAGGGATATTTTAGATATGCAAAAGGCAAATCAAAGAGGTCAGTAGACTGGGAGAGGAGAATTAATTGACATAGGAGATCACTCAGATTAAAGAAGCGTGAGTAATCTTTGAAATAGTTGTATTGAAACAGAAGGTATCAGGTAATGTATATGACAGAGCTTGTTTGATAATTTAATAATAACTAAAATTAATGTTCATTATTTGTACAATTATGCATAGAAGTAGTAACTGATCTTCATGATTATTAAGTTCATTTTGACTCGGAGCTGAATATGACACAAGATAATTGAAACTCTATGTTTTATTCATGCTCACTATGAAACTGTTTTGTATGGGTAGATAATGAGAGTTGCATCCAGGAAGGTCCATCATCTATGAGGCTTCTTAAATATCAAATTTTCTATACAAATAGCGAATTACTGAGTAATTAAATGGAAACATTTAATATGTAGTGAAAGTTATTTTCATCTAATAGTAAGTTTTTGCAAATGCTATCACTAATAGTGAAATATAAGAATTTTATTATAAATTGTAATACTGTTGTTTTAGTTTGACAGTAATAACCACTTTTAGTTATAGTATCCCTAGTTTCTCAAACCTTTAATACTAAGGCTTATTGAAAGTTAGTTAACTATATACTGTAAACATACTCACTTGGTTACATCAGTTTCAATACAATATTAATAATATACTCCTAACATTATATAATAATTTCTTTTCTTGGTAGGTAATGCTTACAAGTAGTAATCTATTTGTTTTAATCTTGACTAATATATGTGGTACATCCCAACTATTCTTTATTATTACATGTACTATATACTAAAACTAGTATTAGTAAATATTACCTAGCAGGAAAAACAAATCAGCACTGAGGAAAATAAAATTGCATTGAAACTCCTGTAACCAACTGAAGATTAAATAACCTATTACTTTTTACAATGAAACAAAATTGTCCACTATTGACCAATTTTAGTTATGCAGTATAATTTAGTTATACAATGTACATGTGTAGTTTAGTTTAAAAACAACACTAATAATAATTAGTAAAAGTTTTGACATGAATCAACTCTGTGTGAGATACTCTTCTACATGTACTACAACAGTACATGTACATACTACTTTTATTGCCATGGCAACTATGATTATTATTACATAACAATGTTTACATAATGTTTATGTTACATGATTGAAGAATACACAGTGCTATATTGTACATAAGCTGTATGAAAACTCTTGCATATTTTATTGTATAGTTAAATGCACTCTGATACTCTATGCTATGCAGTATACACCTTCAGTTGTGATGTATAGGCTATGGAAAATATATTACTAGCTGGTAGAACACAAGCATATACATGTACCTCAATAACGACTATGGGGGAAATTTTAAAGGGTGTGTCCCCTCATTAATGGGGGTTCGTAGGGGCCTGTGTCCCTCAACTCCCACACAAATTGTGGTTTCAGTGACCCCTCCCACGCACTCTGTTGAGTACCTGAGGCATTTCCCTTGCTGTAGAACCTGAAATCGTGGGTGTAGCTGGTGCCAACATGCAGTGGGGTCATTTTGTTTGCCCCAGTTCCAGTCAAAAGAGGGAGAGCACTGCATTTTATTTAATCCTACGAAGCGCTTGGGGACTTTCGAGTCCCTGTAAGCAAGTTGGTAGAAGTAGTATTCCATGTCAGAAAAGGAGCCAAGTTTGGGATAGAGAAAGTGAATGGTGGCCAAAATATATGCAGTAGAGTCGCCAGTGTTGGAAATGAGAAGAGTTTAGAAAAAAAAGCTCATTCCTCTATGGCTCTCGTGTCCCTTCTCCATCAGTAGGTTATTTAAAACCACAAATGATAATACTGTATTTTGAGTAGTGAACAAATTTTAGTTCTTTATACAGTACTGAAGTGACTCAACTGAGCACAACTGAAACTAAGGAAGGTTCTAGAATATTCAAGAAATCAATTAAACGTGTGGGATTATACAAGTTCTAAGAAGCCTAGAAATAAATCTTCAAAGTAAAAAAAAAAACCACAATACCACAAACACATTAAGTACACTAACAGGTAACAATAAGTAATAGTTAGAACACACTTTACCGTGATTACGTGTTTTAATGTAGCACGAGGGCGGGTCAATAAAGGTTGAGTTTACATAGTGCACGAGCCGAAGGCGAGTGCATTATGTAAACGAGACCTTTATTGACCGCCCAAGTGCTGCATTGAAACACACAATGCACTGTCAAGTGTGTTCTAAGTGATTTATTGACGATCTGGTAAACTACCACTGTTGTTGGAGCTGCTTCGTTAGTAGAGGTGAGCAAAGTGTGCAATAACTAACTTATTGCACGCAAAAGTGTGCAATAAGTGATTTAATGTTCAATCATGTGACGCATTATCTGCACTCTGATTGGCCACAGGTCACATGATCAGCAATAAAGTCAATTTACTACTATATACAGCAAATATGATTACACTTTAGGATGATATAAACATTACCTGGATATTGAGGATGAGAATTCCTTTTTTTAATTTGCTATACATGTCAGTTTGGTATTTGCATTTTTGTAATATAAAGTGTTATATTTTTAGTTAGTGTACTTAGCGTTCTTAACAGAATGTTATCAGTTAATATATAATTAATAGTAAAGGAAATACTGACAAGTGTAAACTGATATTACTAATTTACTATGGTATTCAGAGGTGTGAAATATTATACCAGTCATCTTATACTATCAGTTACTATTAGGTTTATATACTATAGTAATATAACTTGAATTATATTATGAGATATTATGTGTATTACTGTATGTACTGATAGTATAGTAATATAATATACTAACACTTGAATTAGATTATAAATGAGAAATAGGAGGACTGTATGGCTTACATACAAAACGTTTCAGTTAATTAGTAATGGTTATAGCATACTTCTCAATTCCACATGGAATATATTGTCACTGTAATGACGTCAGGCCTGAGTACATGTATGTGGTGTATTCACAGTGGCAATAAAATTATATTTCATGTGTGCATAAGGAGGTATGCTATAACTGTTATGTAGCATGGAAACAAAGCATATAAGCAAAGCATGGCTGTCTATGGCATCACAGTATTAAAATTTTTAATGTGATGACATTCAATGTAATGCAAAATACTGTGATTCATGAATAAATAATAATAATTATTATAACACTGTGTTATAATAATTATGGTCTTATAATATAGTTAGTGTTAGCTGTAATCTATTTAGTATAATTATGTTCATAAAATGATACCTTCAAATAATCATGTCTAACAGAATTTGTCTTTATATTCTTTTCCATAATTGAAACGAGTGGTAGTATTATCTGTATAATAATATTATACCTATTAATATGTTTTGATAAACCTGAATATCAGGAGTATCAGGTGATGATTGTGACTACAATTCCTATCTTAATATTCAATATCTATCATGATTATAATAGTCTACCTAGCTTATCACACTGTATACATGTAGCTTTACAAACAATGTTTTTTAGCCGATGTTTTAAGCATTCAAGTACTTTTCTTCTTAAGAAGGGTTTTGTACCTAAAAAACAGGCTAGTAACAACCCTATATTAATTAATACGATGTGATTATATTTTACAATAATGCATTATAATTGTTTAGAAATGATGAAGATTCTTCAAGATGTGGTGGACTACATACAATCAACTTCAAGACAAAATAGAATTAATACTTAATTGTTATAGAGTGTATACATGTGTGTTTGCTAAATTGCATTTCAAATTCCTAATGATGATAGTAAAGACGATGTTTATCTTTTCATGATGTTGAGTGTACACTTATGATTAGATAATAGTAGAGTGTGAAATACATAACTAGATTAGGTAGTTTGGGTGTGTCATAGTATACTACACTTCCTACGTTGGCTATTTCTAATATCACTGTTAATGAATATTACTGCCACTGGTTGATATGAAGATCAACTTTTTCTTGATCACTAAATAAACCAGCACTTTGCACTGTTTTTGATCAGCAAACTTTATAACTGGCAGGTAAAAAAACTGCACGCTGATCTAATTTAGCATTTAATTTTTAAAAAGTATAATAATACAAGCTCATGCAGATAGCGCTAGCACTTCTGTGAATCATAGCAGACATATTAGATTGGTTCACATAGTAGGTGAACACAGCCATTACCAAGAAAAAAAAAGACAAAGCCCATATGAAAGGGACTTAAAAATTTGGGATGGACTCGGCAAAAAGCTAAGAAAGGATAGTTAATTGGATCACACTAATGGTTTTGGGTGGTGCCACCGGGTCATATGGTAATGTAAGTCACAGGGCTGAACGATAAGAACAGCTAAAAATGTATGCTGAATCTATATTGTCACTTGCATGAGGATGCTCATGTCATGGTGTCCCTGAATGTTTTACAAAAACATTACATCAAAATTCATGTACTTGTACACGTGGTGAATACAATTATAAATTTAGTATATCTGATGTTCTCGTCCATTCGTAATCGCAAAATTTGGAATTTACCGCCAATACTTATCACATTTTTGCGCATGTGAAATTTTCTTTATATGCGTTGGGGTGTCAAGTAAGATATAATTATGGTAAGTTAGGGCTATCAAGAGATCTCATAGCGTTACATTAATTCATAAGGAAGCTACATTGTTGTTATCATTCATGTAGTACTAATTGTAGTATATAATTATACTAGTTCGTCATAGCAATATAAAAGTGGGATTAGTTGTTTCATGTTTATGTGTGTGCGGGTCATGGCATTGTAGTTGTGGTTTAATGGTTACAATAATGTATTATGCAATAATTATATAGTTTTACTATAATAATTATTATATATAATATAATAATTATGCAAAACTATTGCTTAGGCTTAAATCATCACTCTTATTTCCTGCTTAGATGTTATTACTATTCTTTCTCATATGCAGGGACTCTTATTGGACTCTGTGCCTTGTTAAGAACGTTAAAAGATATTCGAAATTCTTAGCAAATTATCATCATAATATTATTTCATATATATACATAAGGAGTTTTCTGAGCCAGCTCAGTCCCTTCTTCATATTATCATCATATATACATAAGGAGTTCTCTTAGCCAACTCAGTCCCTTTTCCAGGTAGTCAAACACTTTTGAATTCTCCTTTTACCTTTTGTTTTGTCTTTTTGCCACTCAAGTAATAAAATTGAATTGTCATAATTGTGATGTTTTTTTTTCATTTGCTTAGTGAGATTTCTAATAGACTGCCTCACAAAGGGCCTTCAGGTAATTATATACAAAAGTTTATTGATCATCTATATAATTCTGACATAATAATAATAATTAGTGAAATCCCTAGCCCTATGATTGCTTTCCCACGGGTTGGAACTATATATAACTTGATTGAAGGGGTCAGTGGAAAAGGGGGATAAGTGACAAAAAGTTAGTTTTGAGAAAAACACATTTAAACTTTGACCATATCTTCTTATTCCCATTTATAGGTTTAAAGTTATAAAATTTGGTATAAATATTCAGGCATGTATAGATAAGAAATTTAAAACTCTTTGAACAAAATTAAACAATAGTAGTTCAATATCAAAGAGTATCAAATGCTTAAGGAATAAATGGTCCTTTTATTATTAATAAGTATAGTAATGTTCTCAAAGATTAATATAAACTGCTTATACTTCTCAGGAATGAAGGGAATCATTTTCTTGAGATCTTCAACCTTTTTAGGTAAGATAGGGTGTCCATTAGGGTACTTAATGGGTAACGAAACAGAGATCAGTGGATGTTCTTTTTTCCTTCCTTTGAGTAAGTTCATCTTACTCCAACATTCCTCTGTACTATACGTATAACGAATCCAAACTTCATTAGGATGTTTCCATGTCCAGAAATGGCTTGACACGGGAAATTTTTGTCAGTAATTTTTCCGTATATTAGCGGGAAAGTTTTGTATGGCGTTCAATGGAGATTTTAAAATAGCAGGTTTTTTCTCTTAACCAGTAAGGAAATTCCAAGATGTGCACCCTTGCAGCGTAGGAGACATCTATATACAACATTACTAACACAATTTCTACTCCATTCATGCAGGTCTTCTTTAGTCCTTTTGACAATCTTTGAAAGCCACATTTTTTAGATTGCCTCCATTGAAAATGTATTAGCTTATAAAATTTGTCAAATTTTTGCTTTCTTGAAATGCATGTAAAAAAATTTTTATAAAGAAATTTCAAGATGTGCACCCTGGATGGCCTAGTCTAATATCTTTTTAAATGGTGAAATACGGCATCACAAAGCCGGAAATGCAGTCCTTGAAAAGGATCCAGTTCAGCAAATTTTTTGGTAATTTTAATTGACCACACCCACAACTAATTAAAATTTCAACAATGGATTGTGATTGTTCTACTGCTTTTAGTGCTGTGTAAAATACTAATAGATGTCTTGATTGTTTAAATGAAGTACTTTAAACTTAAGAATCCCTGTTTACTTGTTTGGAAGTAAAAATTTCTTCAAGATCGTGCGTTTCTGTGACAGTGTGGAAGTTAGTCAGGTAGTACTTTAAATTAAAAGCCTCAAATATAGAGGCCTATTGGACAACAGAAGTGTGATATTTTGACAAAGAGTGCTCCTGTTTGAGGTATATTTTTCAAAGTGAATTTTTACCTGTTACTGAGTTGACTGAGCAGGTAGAAGCAAGGGTGGACGAAGAATTATCAAAGAAAGAAGAAATACAACAACGATTTACAATAATAAAGAGCGTTCGATTACGTCATCGCATCATGGCAACCGTTGCTAACCACCATCTTGAGAGGCAAACGCGTAATAATTTTCGAGCTCCCACGTGCTGGCCACTCTTGTTATGATGGAGCAAGTATCAGAGTATTATAGCTGGTTGTCTGCAGAGTCCAAGCAAAGGTACACTGATAAGATAATTGGTTTTGTCAAGGCTGGCTGGGTTCATGATCTTAGAGCCCATCAGTTCAACCATTCCAGTAAAAATTGTTGGCTGATTATGGGAAAGGTAATACTATCATACTATATTACGGATCAGATGTCCTCCTAAGGATAAATGGTACTGCCCATCATGTCGAAAACTAACTAAAAAAATGCTAGCAAAAAAACAAAATAGAAAACAATAATATTCATTGATGATATATGTTATTCTGATGACTTGTTTGTTAATCTTGTGGAACAACAGAAGGACATAGGTTTACCATACAACAACATACCCTAACTAATTTATCTATAGTTGCATCACCTATATCATCTTTGTGTCCAATAAAACTTATAGGTAAAACACTTTGTAAAATAGTATACTTTTGCTTTAGAACCCCTATGACTCGCTCAACATGAATGCGAACAGTAGACAGTTCTCGGCTCCAGTCAACTTGGACTTTTTCCAACTGTTTTTTACCCTTTGTAAAGGGAGGGATTTTCACTTCAGCATATACCATATGGGCATAATCATCACATGTGAACCCCCTGTCTGCAATTATAACATCCCCAGGCAATAAATAGTTTATCAGATTAGACTGCTCAACTATCTTCTTATCGGACATTCGCCCTCCAGCACAACGAGAAATTTAAGATATTGTACCCTGTGGAGTTATCCCTATTAAAAATTTAATTGTTGGATGATGCTTGTAATGAACACTTCACTACAATCTATGATGACACAACAACTCTTGAAAAAGCGCCTAAAACTAGAAGGAAGTGTTTCACGAAGTGTTTCTCTATCAGGCCATTTGATTAAGTGAGATAGCCTAGCATCCATTATATTTAACACTTTATGAAAACATCGTGACACAGAAGTTCGATGCACACCAAATCTATGCCCAATGTCTTCGTCATAAAGATTTAGACGAATTTTCATGAAGAACATAACAACCATTTGAAAGTTTGATAGTTTGCCATTTGGTAATCGAGGAAAGCATGGAGATAACAAAGTCATAACGGCATTAAAAATCGTCCAATTAGGCAACCCTGTGTAAAATTTCAGTATTCCTTCATTCTCCTGAAAAAGCTCATCTGTTATTTTATGATGATTCATTTCTAGTGCTTGCAATTCAGATCTTAGAGCAACATTGTCACTTTCAAGGGAGTCAATATAACCATCTGTTTGAGAAGATGCTTCATTATGAAAAGATTCATCTGTTTGAGTAGATGCATCTTTATAGTGATATTCACTCGCTACCTCAGGTAAACTAGTACATAATCTTCTCCTCTTATTACGCTCATATCGACTAAGATCAGCTATGTTTACTTCATCATGACCCATTTTTAATGTTGGTGCCCAGTCAGGATTGCTCTCATCAAGGAGAGATGAAGGCTTGTTGGTTATGAAGTGAGTTGAACAAACCCGTGCACCAGGACCAGGTGTCCAGTCTTTTCTGTTGATGTTTTTTAACCATGCTAATCGACGTCTTGTAGACACCTCACAAACATGATCACCTTGATTCTCTATGACCTGAGTTAATTGAAAAACAACAACAACAAATTGTCTTGTTATAGCTAGCCAGAAGTTTAGCTAGCTTACATACCACTGTAACGTACATGTAGCTAGCAAACCACCTGAATAACTATAACACTAAACTTAGCTACACCAGTTGCTAGCTAGCTAGGTAGTTAGTCATTTTTGCTTACTTTAGGTATCATATGGAATGAAAGGTCTCTTCCTTTCCCCTGCCTGTTTGTGCATCCGACAACACAACAAGAATGAACCATCTTCTATGATACTTTGCCTCGCAAAATGGCGGCGGGGGTGTGGTTTATTGCCAATGACGTCAAGCGCACGCTCTCTATTATTTGTTTATTAAAAATAAAAATTTTAAGTATGTTGCTATGGTAATTATCTTCACGGTCAGTTTATCCATAGTATACCGAGTTCCGTGTCATGACATCAGATTGTATTGCAATTCAGTTCTGGGTATGCATCAATCTTTCATTGTCATTAGCCTGTCCAAAGTTCATCCATCTAGCCTTACTTATCAACACGGTATTTCCATCATTATCTTTCTTCCTCTGTGTATGTTGATTTACTATTTAGTCTGTAAACAGCCTTACTCTTTCTTAGTTTAGCTTGACAATGATACTTACATTTGCAGGATAGGTCAATTAATTTTTTAGCCGGCATCAGAGCGCCTGTGTACGTGGTGTATTCTTTTCCACTGTCTTTTAGCAACTTCATCTTTTTCCTCTTCCACTGGAATTTTAATTTCAAACGCTTTCTTCCATACCTTGTTCTCAATTCGGGAGTGTTCGCTCCAAAACTACTTGACGCCATTTTCAAAATTAACGTGGTTTCAAGATCACGTGAGATAACGTGTGATATCATCAATGAAATTAGTTAAAATTCATATTTACGTATTGAATTTTTATACCAAACTTAACACAGGTGTTTCTTGATGGTGCAGGAAAATTTTGCACTATACACTAAGTCTCAAAATTCACCAGAATGTCACTTATCCCCCTTTTCCATGTGTCCACTTGCGCGAGTATGCGTTGTATACGTAGTTAAGGAAGCTGAGTCATTCTCGGGGGGGGCTCGGTCAATTAATGGGCGTGGCGCGTAATATAACTCGTGCTCGAGCTCTGCTCATTGTGCTTAGTCTGCTGCAGCAGGAAGAAAGAAAGAAAGCTGCTACGTAGAAACTGGCAATCTATTCTACCTGAAATATATTCCTAAAGTACTGCAAGATCTTTAAAAGGTAAGGAGAGTAGGTAATCAAAATAATAACTATAGTAGGCTGTTGTGTTTCAGGCTGAAGACTTGATAAAGTCAGCCGAGATTACTGAATGCTGGTCACCAAGGAATCATAGGGATACTTTTTTCTCTATATATCTTGTTATTCTTTGTGCGTGCATTAAATTTATACTTACGTAATGTTTATGTATATTGCTCGCAACAAAACAGTAATAAACTTTTGTATTATTATAACATGAAATAAAATTATATCTGTGGTGATGCAAACATCAATTCAGTAGTTCGGTTAGATGAATTGCAATACTATATTTCCCTGCAGTCCAATATGAAATTGTATAGTCAGGCTGAATGTTGTTAATAGAGTATTGGCAGTTTTTATGTAAATTAATAGTAGGATCAACGCATAAACTGTGATTACTATGGAATATATAAGGAGTCATCTTGTATATAATCTCAGTTTACAGTGTAACTGGGAATAACATTCTAATACCAAAATAGCTTGGCTTAGATTTGACAAGACATGCATGAATTCACATAGTACAACACAATTTATAGCATAACCTTCGTTTCATGTCTCAAACAAATCTTTAAGTGACACAATTTGCATGAAATAGTTTTGCTGCCCACTAGGGTTGGGGCCGATTACAAAGACATGATTACGATTACGATTACACCATGATTACTGAGACTGATTATGATTACAATTACGGTCAAAAAATGCTGAATACGATTACGATTACAAAACATGATTACGATTATGATTACAATTACATACACTTTTTTTCTTGGAAACAGGAAATGAACAATAACTATTAGATTTTAACTATTATATCATATGATTTATGAACAATCACTATTACATCTAATGAACATCAACTTTTCAAAAAGTTCATCATGGATAAGGCAACTTTCAGGTCTAAAGATTTTTCTAGCAATGGAAAAAAGGTCACTCAACTGGTGCACTTGAGGCTATATAGAACTTGCAGGAATTGACAAGCAATAATTACAGACAGTTACATATGATTACAGAGCATGATTACGATTCCGATTATGATTACATAAAATTTTGAAGGTGTGATTACGATTATGATTACGATTACGCAAAAGTGTAATCGATTACAATCGATTACGATTACAATCATAATCGGCCCCAAGCCTGCTGCCCACACACTGCTGCCTTCAATAGATAGTCCATGTTTGTTCTCATGTGTATGAAGAGCAGTATTACTAAGTTTCAATTGAATCTAGATCTACTATTTTTGATCAATAAAACAGAGACAACAGACAAATTAAGAGGGTTAAATTATGTGAATTAAATACTTACATCTGATCATGCAGTAGGAAACACAAACCCATTTTACAGTGATGATTTTGCTGCAAGGAACCCGTTTAGCATCTCCCATTCAACTGGTTGCCGATTTGAGTGAGCTAGTGATTTGTTCCTAAAATAAACAGTATGCCAATATAACAACTCTAGCTTGTTTGAGGAGTACAGATAAACTTTAGGCAATTCACACCATGACATTTGGTTGCAATGCCATTTTATTCAGGTAAGATCTTTCCTGAGAGCAAATTGATACTGATTCTGGTTAAATATTATGTAGTGCACTCAATGTATACATGGTTAAAGTGTTTCCAAAAAGAAGTAACCTCTGTTGTACTGTTTTTATGAGGTACAAGCTATTGAGATATCTAATTACTGTTTTATGAATGAATAATTACGCAGCAGGAAAAAAGAGAATTCCTTTTTTCACCCGGTAGCTAATATTGCTCACTATCACTAATTGAAAATAGAAAGCCGTATCCATCTTTGATGATGCTTAATTAATAATTATATCATTCGCAATGATGTTATCTTCTTCTGAGTGCATACTTCAGAAATATAATTATACATCTACCAAGATAGACATGCAATGCGCATTGTGAAGTAGTCCTATATACAATATGAACTGACATAGCTAGTTTGTGGTGAAATTTTCAAATATCATTTCTTATAGCATAAATTTTAATGCTGGATATTACTGTCTTGCTTGTATTAGTAGATGACATCAGTACCATGTATTTTTAATGAGTTAACAACTTTCAATATGCCCTTTAGTATGGCCCGTAGTGCCATCCCTATAATTGCTTTCCCATGGGTTCAAACTATAATGTGTCATTTGCGCGAGTATGCGTTCATCCCTTTCAGTTTTATAAGGTTGTAATTTACAACTTCCTGTCAGAGAGGAAGTGTAACCAACTTAATAATAGAATACTGAATTTAAACTGCAATTGACCTTGGATGTACAAATGTTTTCACTGATAGTTTATTTTCAGAAACAAAGCTAAACACGGCCCACGGGTGGTGGAGGGGGCGGTGGGTGGGAAACAATGGCGGGGTAACTGTAGTTGCTCTGTGAGAAAGATCGGAGTTTGGTAGTGTCTAGAAAGGTAAATTTTATGGTTTCAGTGAAAAGCTACAGAATTCAGCTTTCTTCAGCCTCTTGTAACTTTAAAAGTAAAATGAATTTGCAGAAAACGGCTTCGTAACTTTTCTGAAAATACATTGTACTTGGTGCACGCTATGTATGGTGGGCGTGGCTTTTGTGGTTTTGTACTTATGTTAATTGGAAAAATGGCAATTTTAACAATATTTCTTCAATTACAGGACAATATAAGGAAGATTTGAAGGTTGCTATTACACCAGGTTAGAGTCATATTATATAATATTCTATTTTGAAACTGATTGGAGTCGCATCCGCCCACTCCCTAGTACCACCTTAAGTAGATATAAAATTAAAATATTCATAGATTATATATTCATCACTCTCTCCTATTAATCCATTTCCGTTAACTTAACACTTCATGACAAACAATGTTTTTAGTTACAATTTTAGCTTGCTTTTTACCCTGTTGATCAGTATCTTCAACCTTTACTCTGACATCTCCCAAAGCTCTTAGCTGACCATGCGAAAATACATGTTTAGGTAAATAAATACCTACCTTATCAAACGTTTGTCCTTGTTAATTGTCACAGAGTATGCAAGTCTTAGTGGAAATTGTACCCTATGCAAGCAGAATGGCAAATTACTATTATTTGGAGCGAGTTTTATTCTTGGTAGGAGAACCTCATTTCCAGCATTTTGCCCATAAATTATTTTTGCCTGTACGCAGTTACGATGTAAATACGTTATTTCTAATCTTGTACCATTACATAATCCTTTTTTCAATGCAATGTTATGAAGTAACATCACAATAGACCCCACTTTTAGGTTTAGGCAGTGAGGAAGCATACCTGAGGGTGTTAATGAATTTAGAAACTCAATTGGATAGTTTTGAGCCTCTTCACTATTATCAAAACTTACAGAATCCGCACTAAGGTATGTTATAGACTCACCTGGAAGCATTTTTAAAACTTGTTCATTAATAAATAAACAATCTTCATTTTTTGGTGAGAGAATTACACGCTTACACTTTTCTTCACTTGTAATGTTGGCAAATAATTCATAAACTATGGATTCTCTCACTATACATAAATCAGGTATTTCAATGATATCTCTCATAGGTGGATCAAGATCATCTATTAGTCCTAATTCCAGAAGCCATTTTGAAAACTCTTGCTCTCCTTTGTTTGTACGCATATTCTGCATTAGTTTTTATTTGTTGAAAAATTAATGTTGCCATAGAATTGACCTTTTAAGGCATGTGTCTATAACAACTGTTTCTGTTGCATGAGGTACAACAGGGAGAACTTGTCTAAAATCTCTGCCTAACAACATAACGTTTCCTCCAAAACATTCATTATTACCTGTAATATCCTGCAAACATTAATGCAAGTGTAGGTATCATTGATGCTTCATCTATAATATACATATTCTGGTTATGCAAGAAATTAGCATGTTCAGAGGTTGGTGATACATTACATGAGCTTGTATCTACCACCGGCACTGGTAATTTGAATAAACTATGTACAGTTCTACCTTCAGTCAAAAGTGTAGCTGCTATACCAGTCCAAGCAGCACATGATACTCTATATCCATTTTGATGCAAATAATTTGCAATCATGTTAAAGACCAATGTCTTTCCAGAACCACCCGGAGCATCAACATACAAACATTTAGGATGCGTTGGATCTTCTTCAACACTACTCTCTACTGCTAAAATTGCAGAGTCTACCAGGTGTCTCTGCTCATTATTGAGAATGCTAAAATCTATCTCTCGTTGTTGCTCTTGAGTCGGTTCATCATTCAATTGTGAAACAACTGGTATAGGAAGATCAATTCTTTCACAATTTGTACCATTCTCATATAAAATTGAATTTATTTCATTTAAAGCTATGTTTATTGCAACATCTAAATTGTGATTTAATAACAGATCTTCAATCATGAACACTTTGAAATTATTCCAAAAAGCTAATGGATCTGAAGGATGACAGTATGCACAAATGGTAGCAAACATGTATCTAAATTGTCTAGGCATTTCAAATCCTGAAGCTTCTGTCAATACATTTTCATATCATTGTCATCCGTAAGAAGATGCCTTTCAATGCATGCTTCACGAAAACTATCAACTATTATACCATCAACCATTTTTAAATCATCATAACATGTTGCTCCCGGTACATGTAGAAGAAGTGATCTAAGATAAAACTTTTCTGGATCAGTGGGACTAACTGAATACATACGACTAATGATTCTGTCACCACCTCTCCGTCATTAAACACATAATGCTTTGGTATATCAGGGTATAGAATTTGGTGTGCATTTGCATCATTATTGTTTAACTCAAACCATGCAGTAAGGTGAGTATTTCTCGTGGATGCTCTATCAGCTGCTAATGCTTCTTCGCCTTCTTTCTAATACACTCTTTGCTGCTCTGGCAAATGTACAGCTAATTTATAAATTGTACGTGACTGCTCATGCATTTTGTAACCTGATAATCGCCATATTGCTTCTTGGAGCTGAAACATATCAACAATTTAAATATGCAGCAATCTCATCATACTGCATGGTTGTCTCTATATTATTTGATTGATCAACAGAATTAGGTTGTATAACCATCTCCATATTTGCACAATGATGACAATTATACTTAAATAAATATTTTACACTCTTCACAGATGCACATGCCTCAATATTTATATGGGCTCTATACTTTTTAAGAAGCTGTGCTGTGTACAACATACCTGTTATCAACAACATAACGACCCACTGTCACAGTTCGGCCATTGTTTCTACGTCTATATGCTGGGTATCCATTAACATTTTCATTTGTATGCTCTCTAAATTCTTTTGGAAATTTCTTCTTACATGTCCCATTTTCCATACACACAGATTTAGGATTTAACAAACCACATGGTCCATGAATCATACATGACTTCACAATCTCAAATAACTCTGGATCTTCATTCTGATCCGGAATTTCTGCTGAGATTATTCTGTCAATGTCATTACTATCTCTCAGATTATCTTCATCTCTGAGTATAATAAGCATGTGACAGTGTGGTAGACCCCGTTTCTGGAATTCAATTACATGAACATGTGCAATTGGAACACCAAGAACATGTCTGTTTTTAATATCATTTAACAACTCTTGTAAGTGGAGTTTGAAAACTCTACTTACAAGGTCAGGCCTATATTCAGACTTCTGACCATTTCTTAAATTTTCTGTAATCTCTCTCGCTTTCGGATTGCATGTGTAAGTTAGAAATAGATCGGGTTTGCCATACTTTGCAACAACTGCCATAGCATCTTGGTAGTTTTGTTGCATGGCTCTTGGACTACCAGCAAATGTTGATGGTAATAGTACTGGAGTCCCTATTCTTGTGTTTCTTTCAATTGCAATGTTCTGCAAATGATCCATAAGGCCAGAGTATAATTCAACTCTTAATTTAGCCTGATTATTACGGATATAATATAACCTACAACCTTCTGTTTTCACATATGCATCCACAGCGTACTGTTGAAACAGCTTCCCTCCACTGCGAATAGAGCTAAATTTTTCCCTTATAGCCATCCGATAACAATAAAATTGTTGCATTGTAACTTTGGTCCTTGTGGCTGTTCGGTGTTCTTCAACATAATGCAATGCATTATACCATCCTAGATCTCCTCTAGGAAATAAAAGAGGATAACACATGGGATCTAGATTACATGACATATAAGAGATACGCTGTGGTAGTGTATCTTTGGGATAGATTACAACATCTCTATTAGCAGGAAGGGCACCATCTTCCCCAATAAAAACAGCAGCTACCTCATCACGAGTTGTATAATTTCTGATGTTATTTCTGAAATTAATTGAATCTTGTGTGGAACCCAATAACAATTCTTTTAGACTTTCAGGATATTCACACAATTGAGTTAAAGAAACCTTACCATTATGACAACAGTTTCTTTGTTCATTAGGAAACCTAAGAGATTCACAATAATGGCACAATTCATTCATTTGTCCCAAGTAATATACTGTATCCAAATCAACCTCACTTATCCTGTGTCTTCTTATTCTATGTCTTTCTCTATCCGATGTTAGCTCGGCTTCTCTCTCGATATCAGTTAGTGTTGTTCTTGTTTCTCTATGTCTCTGTCTATCCAACGATCTCCTGAACTCTCTTTCTTCTTCTGTCTCCAAACTTCTTCTCTGTCTTCATATAATTCTGTCTCTAATTCTCCTTGAATTTAAACTCATCTTTAAAACTCAAACGTGTTTACAACACTAAAATTTTGACATTGATGTCAACGCCTCCTTTTATTAAGTCACGTCGATACGCGCATGCGCACGTTAATGCATGGGCGTAAACGTCTAATTTTCTAGGTCTTTGTTGCGGGTGAATTTGACAGACAGACAACGGTAATTATAATATTTCGTCAAGTTTGTTTATTTGTGATTAGTCGTGTCTCGTTCCCAGACTCCACCCCTTTTTCAAATCGGACGCCGTAGTTCTTTTGGGCATAACAACTACAACAAAGAATGCAATTTTATACGTAACATAACTCACCCATGCAATGTTATAATATTATATCAAAATTATAGTTATTCATCCATGGAAACACACCGAGTAGCTCCTGATATTAGAATTATAGATTTACCCGTACTATTTACTCGTTTCTTCTTCCAGACGCTTATTTTTAACGCACATGGTAGCAAACTAATGAATTCCAGGCACAAAGATGTAAAACTGTGATGTGAACAGGTACTGATTCTACGGCGAACTACTTCCTGTGCCTCCTCAGCGTGAATAGACTATAGACTGTTCTCCAACAAGGCGACTGTAGTTATTAAGTAAAATTATTAACCTACCATGCAAGGGGTCTCTGGTACCCGCCTCTTCGCATAGAGTAGGTGAGGAAGGGTCTAGTCTGGTGACATACGTAAGGTAATGTAAATGTTAGTTTTGTGTGGTCGACGACCCCATTACAAGACAGGACCTTCTGGAAAATCTTGTCATGAAACCATTGTCCTGCATGAATCTGTGCAGGGCACTGCATTCTCTTTGTCATACTCTAGTGGAACAGCAATAGTTTTGATTTACAGATGACTTGTGGTTTTCCAAAATCCTTTCAACATAATTTACTATAACAGCATGATAGTATTTTCTCAGTGGTTTTAGAACTACCTTCCAGGTGGAATAATTCTGTGTTTATATTCTACAAGACAAATACTAATCAAAGAGGCGGGAACATTTAGCGCGTTAGGAAGCCCATGACCTCCATCCCCAGATTGACATAGCAACATTCCTGCTATTGCTACATTGTTATTTTGTAATTACATAGCGCAGCCCTACACAAAAAATGGTGAAATATATCGAAGACAACTTCGCCTTAATACAGTAGCAGTCATATCTGAAGTCTGGTAAAGTTCCGCCTACGCTTCGCGGGGTATTAATTGTAACACGGCCACGCCCTCTTCTTCCACTCACGCCGCACGTGAATTCTCATGTTTTTATCATGTATTGACTGAGTGGGCGTTATAAAAGAAGTGCAGCACAGTGCCGTGGGAAAGAGCTAACAACAGTTTCTATTGAAACTTACTCTTTCATTAATGGATATTTTCTATATATGCATATGGTGAGAAAAAATAAATTAAGTGTCTGTTGTATATACAAAGCAAACATACTGGGTGTGGCTCAATCAGTGCACTACACTGAAGTAGTTTGGGTGTGGCTGCATCTTGTATTAGCTTTTTAAAATCATAGTCGCAATGCCACTATCTATCATAGTACTATCTTCATGTTAACTGCAGGTTTCCATCAACAATCAATGTCATAATTAGCCTAACATCAGTAAAATTAACTATTTACATCATTATAATTATGCTGCCCTTTGCAGGTTGAATCAGTGTCACATTTAATACATCATGGCATCTGCAAACACAACTGACACACCAGCAGTAGATGATCAAATATTGAAAGGTAAATTGGCATGGAATAATAATAATAATAATTATACTTACCCACCAGTAAACAAAAGATGGCGCTATCAAAAACATGTTATTATATCACAGGCTTGTAGACCAATGAAGGTATACAGGGTTTCAATTGGACCAGGCCACTTAAGTAGCTGTTAGTATCTTACCTGTAAAATATTATCTATCAGTTGAATACATTTTGGTCAAAGCAACTATTTACTCTCAAGTATTTTCACTAAAATAGTATTAGGCTTCCGCTTTTCACATAACAGATCATGCACACATATCCTGTATAGTCTCACATAGCAAGAACCAACATACCACAAATGAAGGATTTGGTCAACCTAACTATACTAGTGTAAGATTTTTGCTCATTAGTGGGTGACAAAAGCTTATAGTATTCATAACCAAAATAAGTACATTCACAACTATAATTTCTCAGTAAGCCAGCTATATGAATCTATTTATTTTGTTTCAATAAAGCTCAAAATTAATCACCAAGAATATTATTACAAAAGTTATGAAACATTGCCAGAAAAGGAACTTTACAGTCAGTTAGAACACAGTCTCATGTGGCCAATGTATCGCTAAAAAGAGGAAACATCTGTGGAAACTATGATTTTTTGTTGGAAGATTTGTCACAGAGCCAATCAAATTCGTTTGGTCATATGACTTTCAACACAAACAATTCACTCTGCCTTAGAAATGGAGCAGAGAAATATTATCTCGTAGTATACCCATAGCAATCTATATTTCATGCTTTGGTCGTGGAAAATATATTACTTCAGAGATAAGAAACATATGTAATATACTCAAAGCTTCTTAATTCAAGACTTTACAAGTTTTATAGGGGTAGTGTTTTGAGGAATGCAGCTCCTCACCACTAACAAACTTGTAAATCACCTTCCTTCACTCTTCTTTATTATAACCTAGTCTAGAGATGCACCGATATCAAATTTTACCGATATACTAGCCAATAAATATCTGCCAATAACGATATGTCATTTTTGTATTATTTTGAAGGTAAATAAATTCAGATATACATGTATCAGTAATACTTTAATACTTAGTTAGTGTGTTTGCAGTTATTACATGAAGTAAACCTGGTATCTTCCTGTGAAGTACAAAAAATCTCAAACCATTGACTTCTACTCTCTTACTAGACTTATTTTCGCTTAAATGTTCACACGAACCTTTCACAAATCAACGATCAACGCATGACAACACGTGGTTTTCATAATGCACATGCATGAGTAAATATTGGTAAGTTTGGTGAATACGATTATCCATGCATCTCTAACCTAGTCGTTTGGCAACATCATCTACTACTAGCTTATCTAATACAAACCACCCTATCAGTTTTTTTTGAATCCGCCCTTGGGTCCTGACTAACTGTCTCCATGCAAGTGTCAGGTTCACCTGAGTTGTCATTGCCCAGGTATGCCTGGGTCCATATATTCCCATGATTGAGTGAAAACCTCTCGATGGGCTGCATCTCATTTACAGTGACTGAACCAGATGATGTAGCCCCAAAGGTAAGGTCACTGTATATCAGATCAATTATATTTAGTATGGGTGTACTTCTTTCTAGAACCAGTCAAACCACACTATCTAAACAAGAACTAATTATTTGGTTTTGGTTTTGGGAATATGAACAAAACCACAGGAATGTAAATAATGCCTGGTGATGCACTGACTCGACAATAGGATTTACATATCCATATATTCAGCAGTATTATGTGTATATCACATTATTATATCACTGTCAAAAGCTTTAAAGTTTAGATTATTAATTGTATTTATTATTTTATTATAATTAAATATATATATATATATATATATATATATACAGTTGCAGATCTGCTGACAGTGTTGAGAGCTACCTATACAATTACTGATTGGTATACCTTGGGACTCGAGCTCCATATTCCGCCTGATGTATTGGATAAAATTCAACTTGATTTTCAAACTGTGTCAGAACGTCATCGTAATATGCTCAAGCACTGGCTCAAAACTGGAAATGCGACATGGCTAGCACTTTCCAATGCTCTAATGAGTCCTTTGGTAGATCAAAAAGGACTTGCAAATGATATTGCCACAAATCATCCATGTGAGTGTGTATAAGATATATTGTATGCAAAATATTGAAAGGTTGCATTGAAACCACTAATTTGTGAATTACGATTATAGTGGATTATAACATTTGACAACTTAGTTTGTGTGCAAAAATCTCTCCAATGAAGCACTTTTACTAAGATACATATATTTATAGTAATCATTGACTCCAACAATAACATTTCCCTTGTAAAATTGCATACACGCACATGCACGTTATTACACTTACTAGTACAGAATCCAGTGATCTCACTAATGTTATGTATAGCATTACAATGTATTTACAGACAGTAACATGTACATCGCAGATTATATTGCTGATGCCTGAATGTTTTCCCTGCCACAATAATTACAGTGATTATAAGTATGCATATGGCTCTATCTCCATTGTACATGCAGTACGGGAGAAGGAAATACAAATAACAACTCAGAGAGAGAAACAACCAGGAATACTTGCTGCCATAAAACGATGGATATTTCGAAGCAAAGGTATCATACAATTGCAATGATTTGCTGTATATTAATACTGTAAGTATAATCATAAGCGAAAGCGTAATAATATTTTAGCTCAAAGTTTTGATAGTTTTAAATGGCATGACTATAGTACCACCATGAAAGGAATAAATACAACTTCTAACTAATGCATATTGTATTGTATAATATAATTGTACTGTATAAATAATTATATATTAAATTTGATTGCATAATTACGTATGTAGTCTACAACTGTATATACAAGTAATAATTAGTAAATTAATTATATATAGTCTTCCATTATTATCACATTATCTACAATTATATACGTATACGCTAAAATGTTTGCGGTGAAAAATTTTCACGAAATATACTCCAACAGCATTTCGTGGAAAAAAATTTCATGAAATCCGGTATTGTTGAAACCACGCCCAATCACACGTGTATATTATTATAATTTTGTCGAGTGGAAGAATGAGCGAGCTTTCCCTTATTCGAGGGTACCATGTGTACAAAAATATATGGAATGCTAGGATGGGAGAAATTTTGTCGTGTTCACAACAGCAAGGAAACTTACATGATATTTATGCTGTGGCAGTAATGAAGGGCAGTGATGTTGTGGGACATATACCGTATATCGGGAAATTTACGCGTTGCTAAATATTTGCGAAAGGAAAGATTACAAAGATTTCGCGGAAAAAAATTTTGCGATTTGGCGTTATTGCACGTGAGTAATTAATTAAGCTTTAATTCAGCGAAAGAAATTTTCGCTTATTGACATAAATCGCGAAATTCGCCAAAATTAAGCAACGCGTAAATTTCCCGATATACGGTACCACGTAAGATTTCTTCTTTGTGTTATTTTTTTTTATCAAAGGGTGGTAGATTAGAGTGTAAAGTCACAGGAAAGAGACAACATTCAATCGATTTGCCACAAGGTGGACTGGAAATACCATGTCTGTTAACATTCAAAAGTGATTCACCAAGTGATATTGTGAAAATAAGTAAGCTGATTAACAATATCCCTATTGATGATGATAAAACAAATGACATCATTGAGCCAGACATCAAAAAACAAAAATAGATGATTCCTTGGTCAAGACAGAGAACATCAATCTAGAGTAAACGGAAGACCCTTCTGGAGATATTTGGGTATCACTATAATTAAAGTGCAGTTAGTGCTATCAAAAGAGGACAAAGAAGCCTTGACTTATGGACGAATGCTGAATGATAAACTAATTAACTTTGCCCAAATGCTTCTCAAAACACAGTTTCCTGTTATAGAAGGGTTAGAGTCAACTTTACTCCAATATACTGATTTGCAAAAAATTACTCAAGGGTTCAAATAATTCATTCCCGTGGAAATCACTGGGTTTTGGCATCAACGATTGGTTGCAGTACCACAGAAGTAAATATCTTTATGAGTCTGTTGATCCTGATACTCTCAAAATAGTACAAAATCGATTCAGTTTCTCTTCGGATCCCAATATTAATGTTATCAGTGAACAGAAACAAACAAATAGTTATGATTGCGGATTGTTTGCTATTGCCAATGCCACAGCAATCGTCTTTGGTGAAAACCCTATATATCATCATTTTTCTGTTCATGCTATGAGAGATCACCTTATTAAATGCTACGAAAACAAAGAAATGTCTCCTTTCCCATTGATGGTTGATTATTAAATATGATTATCACTACAATAAGTTTACTTATTACTATATATGATTATTAAAGATTATAATTATATTTTAATAATTATTTTTACTTATAATGTACAAAACTTCACTTACTATTTAAATTTAAGTGACAAATATTACTTAATAAATAATTATTACTCGATTTACTTATAATGTTACAATAACTTCACTTAATACTAATTCCAGATCCATAAAATCCATTCCTAATAATGTCCGGCTTAGACTTCATGTAGTCATAAAGACCCAGCATCCACTTGGCACTCAGAGGTTTAACAACACTCATTTTCAGATCGATTGATTCATTAACTTTTCCGTGCTTTAAATTTTCACATACTTGATCAGAATACCAGGAATGGAATTGCCTCCTCATGTATTCCTTAGCAGCTTTGTTGACGCTTACGTCTAAAGGCTGAAGCCTGTCAGTGCAGTTGGGTGGTACGATAACAACATGAACATTGTTAGTATGAAGAAGACCTAAAATCTTATCTGTACATTGCCCACGGAATCGGTCAAAAATAACCAAGGCTGGATGATCTGATGTTAACTTAAGAGTGCTTCTTTTTCCATCAATGTAAGGCAGAAGAATTTTCAAAACATAGTCCTCCATAGTCTGCAGATTGGACCAGTGGTTCTCTGACCAGGTAACATGCCAATTATTCGGAAATTCTATTTTAGGAAGACACTTGCTAGTCTTTCCTTGATAAATGAGTTGAGGCGGTAGGAAATCACCTGACATGGTGCGACCAAATACTGCTGTGATTTGTCTTTTATCATCAGCCCCTACTATCTCTACCCTTTTTGACCCCTCCTTTGCCATAGTCCAGTTAGATACTGGGACATAATGAATTCCCGTCTGGTCCCAATTTATAATGAGATCCTCTGGAATATCTTCCATAGTAGTAATAACTTGGATATCAAAAGGAAACTGGGCCTTGAAACTCTCAAATTTGGCAACAGACATTTTAGCCTTTGTGCTTACTCTTCTTTTTACAAAACCCATTCTGTCCAACATATATCTCGCCCAATGCTTACTAAATGAGATATGACCACCATTGGAAAGAAGAAGACTACTATCAACATTTTTCACAATACCACTAGCACAACCAATAACTATTGCTGAGTTATTAACTGCACCTTGTTCTCGAAGTGAAAATAAGTACATCTGTACCTGTCTAATCAATTTCCTCGCCTAGAAGTAAGGGGCAACCTCTCCTTTTATTTTCTAACCTCTTGATGTCCACATCTTTGCCAGATCTCTTTCGAAATACCAATTCTTTCTTGTATTTGTTCATCCACGTTCTCACAGTACTTTCTTTTAACATTCGATCAGGAAAACCTTTTGAATGTTTTCTTATAGTACTGGTGACTCCAATCTCAGAAGCACTTCTAGCCTTCTCTTCTTCTGTAAACAAATCATAGCTACCACGTTTAGGCTTACAATATTTTAGTAGCTCCACCACGTTCTCATTAGCAGCTGCAATGGTTGATGATGGGATGACATTACTCAGTGGACCTTGTAGTCTGATAAGCCAGACCCTCGCGGTAAGAGGCGGAGGGTCTGGGGACACGCATATTCACTAGTTGTGGACTCTGCAGAAATATTGCAGACCAATCAGATTAAGTTGTTTAACCACAAGAATTTCAACGTCACCGATTGCGGAATAAAGATGGAGCACAAGTAAGCACAACTAGCCCTAAGCACAGTGAGAACAGCAGAACGATTGGGATACAAGAAATTGAAGGCGCAAAATTTGAAAGTGGTGACAAGCCTTTTGAAGGGAAGAGATATATTTGCCATCCTTCCCACTGGATTTGTCAAATCACTATGTTATGCTTGTTTGCCATTTGCCTTTGACAGTTTGCTAGGTAGGAAAAATTGTTGTTGTGATCATTCGTAACGAAAGTCAGGTATCAATACTCTTTTATAGGAATATAATAATAATTATTATTATTAATGCAATGACCACGTGTTCTCTTGTGTATACCGCAAACATTTAATTATTACATTCCATCTCCACCACTAGTGAATATGCGTGTCCCCAGACCCTCCGCCTCTTACCGCGAGGGTCTGGCTTGTCAGACTATGGACCTTGTGGGTCGGGTAGAAAAGAATCGTCCTTCGGCTTAAGGTACTACGCCCACTTACCACACCCACAAGCTAGAATTTCGCGTATACAATTTTTACGATATAAATCCGATTCGCGAAAAACGCGAAATTTTTCTGTTGCAAAAATTTTGGCGTATAATTATATATGTAATATCAGGAGCCCATAAAACTAGGACCGGGTAACATAGGTATTCACGTTTCGTAAGTGGCCTGCAGCAGTATTTCCTTTTATGGAAGTGTGATAAGAGGGTGTGATTTGTTGATGAAAACGTCATATGACGTTTATGTATTATAGTGTACGTACGTACTCGCACACGTTCTTATCACACGTAGTTTAGTTTAGGAGTTTCTACTAGCACAGAATTTAGTCCACTCTACCCAAAGACGCAACTGACGCTGACTTCCAGTTACACACTTCCACTCATAAAGAGAGCAGAATTCGTCGAGTCCATCTTTCAACAACTCGTTAAACGAGGGTCTACATTTCATGGCTGTCCAAAACATTTTTCTATCATAAAATAAATGAATGTGTCGCTCCTTTTCTACTTTTGTTAGCACTGCTCCTTCCAGAATACTTATATCCGCATCTTTCAAAAACGCAAGGCTATCTTTTGCAATTCTTTCTTCAACTTACTCGCCATTTTTCTTATTTATAATTAATTACATCATACATGTCATAGCTATATTGCTAGGTGCAAAGTCCAGCACATTCCATATATGGAAGTATCACTTCAAGTGTCATTACGAATCGTGAAACTGCTATATAAGCCTGACTTGCCCGCTCCTAGTTCTATGGGCTCCTGGTAATATATATAACATGGCTTCAAGGTGTGTATCAGCAATATCGGACCTGAACCCCGAGATAGCAGCCCAAGGCGAAGCCGAGGGCTGCTATCGAGGGGTGAAGGGGTGATATTGCTGATACACACCAAGAAACCATGCTATATATAATATATTCTATACCCAACATGAACATCAATGTTACCTGATATCTATGGCTCTACGCTCCTTTATCCATTTGTCAATGTCTCCATCTTTTTTCAATTTACAACTTGACTGCGCATGCTCAGACTGATGCAATATATTATGAATATCATTATAGGTCTTATATCAGCCCTGTGGTTTCATATCGTTCTATACTTGTACAATATTGTGATTCAATAAATATTGCTCAGTTTTGTTGAATCACCTGGTAATTATAATCACCGTGCACACTATAAAACATGCATCAGGCATCAGTATTAATTTTTTGTACCCAAATATATTATGATGGTCAAATCTATAGGCTACAATTATTTATTCTTCTACTATTCTGTGTTGTAGTGAACCAAGCAAGATTTTGTTTCTAACAATAATAATGTATGCTCATGTGCAATTAAATGTAATAAATGGAGCCTCTGAATTATAACTATCAGCAACCTACTCTAGAGAGGTGAGATTCCAAATCATAGAGCCAAATAATGTACACTTTGGTCATGACATTTGGATCTAGGTTTGTAAACAATATCTTCTAATGTAAATATTATTCATATTGGCAGAGATGCTAGCGGGGCTTGGCCCCCACATTTATAAAGCAGGAGGGCTTAGCCCCCCCTTGAAACCATATACACTGTACCATCTCATCACTGTACATCAATAATGTGGCATGCATGCATGCAGCGCAAGTTGTGAAACAACTTAAGACTTTTCTTTTGCTTTGCTGAGAAACGTTTAGGAGTATTACTTTTTAGCTTCCATGCTTCATGAAAGAGGGGACATATCCCCCTTCCACACCATCCTCTTCCCCTGGTGGCTGGGATATAGCCGCCATTGTCATGCCCCCTATCTTTGTCAGCATCCTCACTTTAAACATGCTGTTTCCACTCCATTTAGCAATGGAAATAATAATAATTATTATATGAGAGTATGGCAACTACAGCATTGTTAGTAGAAGCCTCCATACCATGTTATATATTATTGATACACATACTCATCTAATTGTGATTACAAGACAAAGCTTATAATAATTATTATAGTTCAGCCTCAAGTGTTGTGTAATACATATACATGTACATTTAAACCCAAATATTATGAATTGTAATTGTCCCAAATTTTTGAAAGTGGAAAAAAACTGTAGAGCCGGAGTAGTCTTATTAATAATTACAATTAATAAGGCTTCATATAAGAAGTCATGAAATAATGTTATATTTATATAGTCTCATATGTTATAAGAAGTACATGTATATTAGCAGTATGGACATTGTTATAGGGTTATATCAGGATGTTATCATTCAAGCATTACATTATGTATTGTGTGGTTTGTATAAGTACATGTATTATAATATTTTGAATATGTAATATATCTACAATACTATCCTTATATGAAGTAATGACCTGTATTAGTATAATTATATTATCTTACATGTGATGATATTACAATACATTCAGTTTGTCTCTTAATTACATGTAAATATCAATCATCTTATATATAGTATATATAATGAGGAGTATACTGTTACTAATCAATTCATAATTATATTATTATAACACATAATTATATTATGATGACTACATGTATGTAGATGAGAAAATGAGTCGCTTTGGAAATAATAATTTGTCAAATACTTAATATATTTAAATGTTCATTATTCAGTTATTTTATACATGAAGATAAATAATTTATAATCATAAAGTGAATATCAAATATCATTTGATATTCCTGACTGAATAGTGAACATTTAACCCTTAGAGGACTGAGATTGTTTTTCAAAATTCTTCCCATTTCCAAACACTGGCGTCTTTGCTGCATATATTTCGGCAAACAAAATTACCCCACTACATGTTGGCACCAGCTACACTCACACGATTTCAGATTTTACAGCAAGGGAAATATAGCTACCCACCCAATTGCATAGGTGTGGTCTCTGTACTTTCAAATTGCGTGGGTTGTGAGAGGCTGAATCCCCTCCTAGCCTCCATTAACGGGGAGACACCCACCTTTAAAATTCCTCCTGTACTTGGTATTTAGGGCAAAGGTTGGCCAAACATCCCTCAACATTTTAAGCTATTTACATGGGCTTATCCCTGACACACATTACAAACTTTTAGAGTGCTTTGTAATGCTAGGAATGCACTCCGAACCACGTAGGGGTAAAATCTCCCATATACATGTATGTGAGTGACATCAGTGCTCTAAGGGTTAAAGTTATGTGTTTTAAAAGCAAAATTAATTTTATTTCTCAAGAGACTAATTTTCTTATTCATAGTCACATAATTATAATTGATATTTTAATGATTATTATTTAACTCAAATGAGACTTATCTAATAACACAAGTACAGTTAATTATATTCATGATTTTAAATTTCAAAATAATCACCTCATATACAAACGTAGTTCAAGTATTATAACACATCAAATTATACTACACATAGATTAATAATTATAATTATTATATTTCACAGGCCCTACAGTTCCTATGTGGTATTCTGCTCTAATTACAAAGTCATCTCCTTCTATTCCACCATTCATAGTAAATGTAACAAATTTTACTGACTACAAGAAACTTAATGCTGTGTATTATAGTGCACCATTCTATTCATCATCTAACGGATATAAGATGCAAGTAAGAATTGATGCTAACGGGGTTGGTAAAGGTAAAGGCACACATGTTTCAGTGGGTGTATACCTCATGAAAGGAACAAACGATAACCAATTGAAATGGCCTTTTACCGGAGACATCTCGATTCATCTCCTCAATTGGAGAGAGGATAACAAACATGTAAAGAAGATTATACCATTCAATGATAACACTCCTTTAAAGAGTCGTTCTAAAGTGATTGAAGGAGAGAGGGCACCTAGTGGATTCGGTCGTTTAGATTTTATCCCCCACAGTGAGCTATATTATAATCATAGTAACAACACAGAATATATTAGCAGTGATACTCTCTGTTTCCTAATTGGAAATGTTTCCATACCTACAGGTACTTATTATTATTTATCATGTATTGATACATTTAGTATAGAATATGTATGTATACACAGGAATAACAATATATTAATAGCTAATGATTATGGCAATTCCATTTTAATATTCCTTCTTTTGTGGTATTAAGGTGAAGTGAGAAACTATAAAATTAGCTCTCAAATGTGACTGGATGATAAAACCAGTCTTATGATTTAGAACAAATACTTACCCAAAATACTCAACTAGTCATCATGGAGAGTACATTAGTCATGATGTGTCATATAAATATCATATATTAAATATCATTAGGAAGTTAACCACAATGACACTGGATGAGTGAAGAAGTATATAAAAGGAAATCATTAATCATGTTGAAATGCCAACCCTACTCTTCCTAGGCCCAAATGATTCAGTGAATCTATATACACACTATGGTTCAGTGATCATGCCCTGACTAACATACCGCCCCTAATGACTAGTAATTCTCTCATCGTCCCACATTTCTGTCATTTTCTATATACATTGTACATATAGGAAGCCCACTAAAGGTGGTATCCATTTCCCTGGATACCAAATATTATGAAATGCGGTGTTTAAAGGCCGTTAGATCAAATTATCATAATCTATAAGACTGTTTATCACATAGACATACAGCTATCAGATATGTTGGTAGAAGTGTATTGGTGGTCATTGGTTAAGATGCTATGAGAAAATGGTAAATGGGGATTGATATAAGCTGAATATAGATTTTGATATCCAATTATTTGAGGAAAAAACTAGTTATAGAGTGAGAGGGAAGTAATCCTCATGATAAACATGTTGTCACTATCAAAAAAGATGTTATTATAATATTATACACATGTGTTTAACATGTATGTGTGGAATAAATCATGATAAAGGATGTAGTATATACTTAATTAAAAACATGTGATTAATAAGTAACAGTACTAACCATGCAACCAGTATATATGATATTAGTATTGATATCAGGACATTCAAACACAAAAGAGTTTTAAAGGTAAATAAACAGTCTGATTTGATTCTTTTATATTGTACATGTACATGGATACTATTAAACACACAAAATAAGTTATATAACATACAAGAAGAGAGTGTTACATTACTGAGTATTGATTATTAGTATCAACATTATATACTGTGTATCAGTGTATCACTATGAACAGAGACACTGAAAATATTGTGCAAACGTTTTATTTCATGAATATTATTATTCTTAAGGGGTGTGGTTAACATACGTGTACATACATCATAGGTAATAAAGTAAAGGGATTGGAAACCCATAGAAACCGGGCTACATGTACTTGTTATTTCGCACGTTGCAGGCCTCAGCAAGCCTATGTAAACACGGTGAAAAGAAAGAAGAAGCTTACACTAAAAAGACTATTTCTGCACACAGTTAGAGGGTAAGCTAAGAATTGCCAGTATTTGAAGGTGCGCACAGCTTCTCTCGTCCAATTTACTGAAAAGTCGTACTATAAACTTTATAGACTCCTGTTTTATTTACCCTGCAGTTGTCAACAAATGTTTTCACTGTACCAATCACTCGACAACTAATAAACTACTAATAGTCAAAACATGTTATAGTACTATATATACATGGGTCATGAGACGAACCAAGTTTGGAACTTCCAGTACAAATAATAATCTCTCTACTCATCGAAATCTGCTCAAATGGTACCTAGATCGGCTGTACCTGTAATTTTCACAGGAATAGCCTAAATGGTGATTTAGACCCATTACATAATAACAGAATGATTGGGTCATGAGACAAACCACAATTTAAACTTACAGCATTAAAACATTAGCTACTAACTTACCTTTATTTACTGGATTTCCTATACTTTATCCATCGATTCACCATTTTCAATAAAGATTTCAAAATAATTTTCTAATTATGTGATAATTATAATACGGCCCCCAAGTAGCATATTTCACCCGCGAACGCCCATTTCCAATCCCTTTACTTTATTATCTATGCATACATGTTATATACATTATGTGTATGTAATTATAAACAAAACAATGTTTGATGAGATTTATAGTTATTAAGAATTAAGACACACCTTTCCTTGTTCATAATTATCATTTCCTTATATGGTAATTATACTATTACACATACATGTACATATATCTCTCATTGAGACAAGCCTGAGTCCCAATAAAAAATAGTGCATGTATATAGCCATTAGTGATGAACCTCAACATATGTACAGTACATGTACACATCTAGTCATATGATATTTTGATGACATTACAACATACATATACATGTACTTGAATTTAAATTTGAATGATGTGCATGATTCCCTGTATACTGAGTCAACATAACCAATAAATTGATAGAAGATCACTAGATATATCTCAAGTGGTGTGACTACATGTAGTTTAGGTGGAGCTTCTCCATTACAATTAACAAATCATTTATGCAAAGCAAGGGACTAGTACAAAATAGCATGAAAGCTAATACTAGGTCAGCCCAAAGTATTTGTGATTTATCAATTATTATTGTACTGAAATGAAGATTACAGTTTATATAGCAGACAAAAAACATTACACAGTTCATCAGATCCTTACTCAAACATAGTCTCATCCCCAAAAGCTCATGCTCTTAATTAGTAAAAGGTCAACTGGTGACTTCAGTATAGTTTCTTGTTATTGAGCAGATTACTGGCTAACCAATCAAATTTGTGATGTCACAACAATGTTAAAGAAAATTACTTTGTTTATCAAGTCTATAAAAAGCATAGTTTTGTAGATAAAATAATAAAGTGCTACAATACAGTTCTTATCTGTAGTGATCCATCATCTTTTCTGTGATACTTTTTATGGCCCGTAGGGCCATCCCTATGATTGCTTTTCCACGGGTTCGAACTATATATATATATAATATTATATATAATATATATTCTTGTGTCACCTACGCGAGTATGCGTTGTATATGTAGTTAAGGAAGTTACATCTTCCCGGGGGCTCGAGCGCTCGGTCAATTCATGGGCGTGGCAGGTAAAAGAATGCGCGATCAAGCTCTACAGATCCCAGCAGAAAGAAAACTGTGTAGCTTACATAGAAACTGGAACAAATAGCTAGCTATCCTACCTGAAATATATTCTTTAAGTTCTACAAGATTCTTTAAAAGGTAAACAGAGTAGATAATCAGAATAATAACTATAGTATGCTGTTGTGTTTCAGGCATGATAAAGTCAGGCATGATTACTGAATGCTGGACATCACAAAGTATACTTTTATCTTCACTTAAATTTGTAAAGCAATCATAGGGATGTTTTTTTCTCTATATACACTTGTTAGTTTCAAATGACAAGAAATTCAATTAAAGTCACCAGATATCTTTTGTTTGTTAATAGTGTGGGTAGTGGAGACAAGACTACATGTATCTCAAACCAAATATGGAGTGAGCACAAATGTGCTTGTACTTAAAACTGCTATAACCACATTTTTTGGAGTGCTTGAAAGTGCTCTTGATCATCTTTCTGGTAAAGTGCTTGTGCTTATGCTTAAGCACGTTTTATTAAAAGTGCTTATGAAGTACAATTAAGTGCTTGTTAAGTAGAAATGATTCAAAACAGTTTATAAATTACTTTTAAATATATACATGTACCAGGCTGATAGTTTTAAAATGTGTAATTATCATGACTTTATAGCATAGCTGGAAGGTGTTTTGGACTGAATGATGACAAATTAAAGACAGTACTTTTCAAAAAACAATGTTTATAAAATGTAACAATAATCTAATTAACTAAAAATTGCTTTTTTGGCACTGTTTAATTAGAAATGTGCTTAAAATTATGCTTGAACCACTTTCAGGGTGCTTCAGTTTGTGCTCAAAGCACTTCCGCCTGTTCAACTATATGAGCAGTTTACAGCTTCAAGCACTTTACTGTATACTTCAGATTATGCTCAAGCACTTTCTAAAGTGCTTCGCCCTATGTCTGTCTCAAACTACTTGATATAACTTATACAACATATTACTACATATGAATATACTGAAATGAATAATTATTAATAATTATATAAATTTTGATAATAATACCATGTAGAGTTATTCTTATCTGTTTGAAGATATTATACATGTGTCATGTCTACTACATATACATGTACATGCATATCATTAACTTACATGTACAATATCACCGCTTTATGAATTATAATTATAATTATTACTAGCATAATGAAAATTATAGACAATCATGTGACATGTCATGTGATACATAACCATCAATCTTAATGTGGCACTTCAGAGCACAAATTAAAAGCCTCATTTAGAAATGACGTTTCACTCTGTATTATGTAAACTCAAATTGTTAGTTCAGATATACATCTCTCCTATTGAGAAGATTAATGCAAGGTTCTAGCAAAAGAGTTGAAGAGAGGTGCTGCACCACTCTATGTAATGCCATTTCCCTTTGACATGATCAAAGGAATGTAATTAAATCACAAATATCCTTTGATTTCTATGCCAGCACCACTATGTTAAAACACTGGATTAATGTACATAATAATGTTATGATATTAAAATTTTGTTCATGAATTATAATGTGATTGTGTTTTGAAACAAACACAATGATTATGTTTAAAAGCTTCATGTAAGCCTGCATGAAATAATTAGAGTATATATGGTATTACACTATCTAGTATGTATTCTAGACAGGGGTAGGGTTCTATTATAGTATTGTACATGTAATCAGGAGCGCATGATGGTAAAAAGTAAGAGAGAAGGAGCGTGAAACTCCCACGCATTGAATGCCGTTAATTAGATATTTTTGTTGCATTCCCACACTAGCGGATATACTAATTTTAGACACCACATGAAACTGTTATGGCGTCGATAAAGAAGACCAAAGGAGTGTCAATACCACCTGTTGTTACTCCTAGAGAATCTCCTAGACTAGCTGCTCAAAACCTTTTAGAACAAGAGACGACTAAACAAGTTACTCCAGTGAGAGAAACACGTAAAAAAATTATTTTAACCAGAGGCGAGTCCAAAGCTTTGTTGGATGAGCTTCAATCTTTTATTAAATGTTCTGAGAAGTATAGATTGTTAGAAGCTACTTCTATTACTGCGGAGATTGAGTTTAATGTGATAAAGACGTACCTTCACTAGAAGCATCAACACTTTTCCAATAATTGTTTGCAGGTCAAATTGCTAGTAATATTTTCAACAAAATCCTTTCGCGATTGACTGAATTGTAATTGAACTCCATATAAGCATCGATTGCTTCTGTTGCTACATTCTTGTGGGAAGCTCTTTCTAGATCTTGTAGCAAGTTTTTTCGATGTTTAATAACGACGAATCTATTCTTCTTGAAGCCATGCTGTATCACATGGTGTCTAAAAATAGTATATCTGCTAGCGTGGGAATGCAACAGAAATACCTAATTAACAGTATTCAAGCGTGGGAGTTTCACGCTCCTTCTCTCTTACTTTTTCCATCATGCGCTCCTGATGTAATATAATACCATATATACTCTAATTATTACATGAAGCATGTACATGTATATGAGGCTTATCTACTTGAATACAACCAAATAGAGCTTACTATACAAAACATCTAAATAGTAAACATTTGATAAAAATTACATTTGATGAGTTCACAAACATAGTGCAGAGATATCAACTATTCCTGGTGGTATTGTTTTCACCAGACCACTATTTGGGCCTATATATAATCATAATTATTTACAATATAATTATATTAATTAATATTTACAGAGACCATTGGGAAATACATGAGAAATCACTGCACATCAGCTGAAACATCAGTAGCTAATAGTAATGGAAGGTCACTGTCATAATATATGAGTAATCGATTAGATACCAATTTTGTTTTGACTGTGTTTATAGCTTGGTCACAAGCAGATGTCTACTTCTACTTACTATCTAGTCTTAACCCTTAGAACACTGATGTCACATATGTGACGTTTCACCCCTACATGGTTTGGAGTGTGTTCCTAGCATTACGAAGCCCTCCAAATCCTTATAATCGATGTGTGGCACAAGACCATGAAAATGGCTTAAAAAATTGCTGCTTTTTCAGCCGCCCTTTGGTCTAAATAACGAGTATGGGGGGAATTTTAAAGGGGGGTGTCCCCCTGTTTTGAGGGGGTTCGAATGGGGCACAGCCCCCTCGCCGCCCAGGCAAATTGTGGTTTCAGTGACCCCACCCACGTGCTCTGGTGGGTACCTGAGGCATTTCCCTTGCTGTAAAACCTGAAATCGTAGGTGTAGCTGAAGCCAACATGCAGTGGGGTCATTTTGCTTGCCCCAGTTCCAGTCAAAAGAGGGAGAGCACTGCATTTGATTTAATCCTACAAAGCGCTTGGGGACTTTCGAGTACCGGTAAGCAAGTTGGTAGAAGTAGTGCTCCATGTCGGAAAAGGAGCCAAGTTTGGGATAGAGAAAGTGAACGGTGGCCAAAATATATGCAATAGAGTCGCCAGTGTTGGAAATGGGAAGTAATTTGTAAAACAAGCTCAGTGCTGTAAGAGTTAATAAGGGATATAGGACTGAAGCCAGATTAGGGAAAACATTTACCATTGTCAGTGCTGCATACAGAAAATGAAGCTAGGGGGGCAATATGAGACTTTTGAGAACGTAGGGGGGGGCAACGATGTTACCATGTGCCGTAAGCACATATTGGCAAACTAAGGGACTTTGTGTGACATTTTGGGAAACACTTGTGTATTTTTCTGTAACAGTTGAAATTTCTGTATGACGAAAACTACAGCAATGTCAGCACACAGTTCAGCATTGCACCATTTAACACTTAGACTATACAGATATAACATGAAAGAGATCAAAATCAGTAATCATTAATGAATTTGATCTCTTTCGTGTATCTGTATAGCTGGTCTAAGTGTTGAATGGTGAAAATTATGGAAATGCTGAACTGTGTGCTGACTATGCATGTGGTATTTACTTTTACGTCACACTCATGAAAGTCTAGGGGGGGCAGGAGCTCCCCTAGGGAGGGCGAATGCCCCCCCCCCCCCCCTAAATGCAGCCCTGATTGTAGTAGACAAGCCCTAGCAGGAATCTCATCTGTTGCACATTCTAGGGTACTGGGGCATTACGAATAGCTTCAAGCTTTTTGTCTTAGGAATGCAATCCCTTCTCATCTATTACATAGCCTAAGTACTCTACATTATTAGTTAAAAATCTGCACTTACTATGCTAGTGTTTCTCACAGTTCATTGATCAGGAATCCCATTTCAAGCCAGCTCAGATTATAATCAAAATAGGACACATTGTTACATTGATGATATTTTGGTGTCTGGATCTACCCTTACTCAGTACCTAGAGAGCTTGGAGGAAGTTTTGAAGAGAATTGCTGATGAAGGAGTCATTGCGAAGAACTTTCTTGTCTTCTGAGATGCTATTGGAATCAAAATAAAGTTTACAATATCATGCAAGCTCAGAAAACACTTTGTAAACATTATTTAAAATATAATTATATATTGACCCAAAACTACATGGTCCAGTAAAATTAAACCAACCATACATGTACATGTATAAACCACAAATTGAATACAACTGCTGAAATTTTATTCACTGCCAGCTGTAAGTCATGTATACTGACACATGCAGCTACTGTTGGATCACTTACACCTAATCAGTCACATGTAGCAAGTAATATACAAACAAAGTGACACTTATATACAATGTACATGTACATGTGACTTGTATCAACATTTACATGTATACACTACCTGTACAACATCAATACTAAACACCTATACATGTACATGTACAGTATATACATTTACATGTACTGGTTTATCATACATGTACATGTGACTTGTATCAACACTTATATGTATACACTACCAGTACAACATCAATACTAAACACCTATACATGTACATGTACATGTACAGTATATACACTTACATGTACTTGTTTATCATACATGTACATGTGACTTGTATCAACACTTACATGTATACACTACCAGTACAACATCAATACTAAACACCTTTACATGTACAGTATATACACTTACATGTACTGGTTTATCATACATGTACATGTGACTTGTATCAACACTTACATGTATACAATACCAGTACAACATCAATACTAAACACCTTTACATGTACAGTATATACACTTACATGTACTGGTTTACCATACATGTATAAACATCATCTTTTTATGATATTGTATATCTTATCTGTACAATCATAACTATGTTTATCATATTATGAAATATCACTAGTATACTAGTATACTGATTATATATCTAGTACAGTACATACATGTTTATTATACTATGAAATATCACTAGTATACTAGTATACTGATTATATATCTAGTACAGTACATAAATGTTTATCATACTATGAAATATCACTAGTGTACTAGTATACTGATTATATATCTAGTACAGTACATACATGTTTATCATACTATGAAATATCACTAGTATACTAGTATACTGATTATATATCTAGTACAGTACATACATGTTTATCATACTATGAAATATCACTAGTATACTAGTATACTGATTATATATCTAGTACAGTACATACATGTTTATCATACTATGAAATATCACTAGTATACTAGTATACTGATTATATATCTAGTACAGTACATACATGTTTATCATACTATGAAATATCACTAGTATACTAGTATACTGATTATATATCTAGTACAGTACATACATGTTTATTATACTTATATTATATTACATGTATTACAATAATATGTACATATACATCTAATAGGTTATATATCCAGTGTGTACATGTATTGCTATATATAATATTAAACACTACCTGTACAATATCAATACCTATACATGTACATGTATATCCAGTGTGTACATGCACAAGTATTACTATATACATGTACATGTACTATTAAACACTAGTCTACTTCAGACATAAGGCTAATTTCATAAGGTACAAGTACATGTGTATTAGAAAAAAATAATATAAGTCTGCATGGACTATGAATGGGGATTGAACCGTCGACCTCTGGTATCTAGTCAGGCACTTTTACTATCTGAGCCACCAGATTCCTTGATGGCAGAAGACCATAGCATTGTACTAATTCCAAAACTAGCTTCAAAACCAGCTGTTTCTATCTTCTCAAATATCTAACTGGATTATAAGCTGATGAACAGTAGACTAACCAGCAGAACCAATGCTCACTTAGCATGTCTGTAACATCATTTATATTAATATCAACCTTTGATTATATCTACATGATCTCATCATGAAGAGGTCAATACAAATACATAATAAATGAGGATTAGAAATATGAATGATAAATACCAGCTTCTTTTAAATAGTTGAAAAAAAGCTATAGAGGTTATTTAAATGATGTGTATTCCTGTACAGATCACTGTATGATTTATTATTTCACATACAGTACAGAAAGTGCATGTGCTTTGACTAAAAACATGGAGTGTCTTTCAGTAGCAGCTCAGATCTAGTAAAGCCTATAGTAGTGAGTCTACAGCTAGTAGTGTTACAGTTAGTGATACTAATGTCAGTGTACCTGCTAGAGAAAAAAAACTAAAATTTCAACTAAACCAACCAGGAGTTCTGGACCAGTAGTACTGAATAACTGAGTGTATATATATATGTTATTCATCATGTTTTTATTTTTGAAAATACATGTACGTAAAGTTTCATAACAATACTTAAGATTATAAACACTAAGAGTAATTTCTAGTTGGAGGCACTGAGCTATGACAATGGCTCTTAATGTAATAACTTATTTAGCTAGTAGGCAAAACCAGAATAGGTAAAAATGGAGTAAGCAAACCCTGAAGATACCTATCTAACATAAGTAGGCTTTCACAAAATTAAAGTACAAGTAAGAGGATATTACATCATCCCCTAAAGGAATATATCTTGTATGAAGTTATGTTGAATGAACTACAAAATATTTAAGTGTAGTACTTGTATAACACTAATGATATAACAATGATATTAAATACAATGTTGTATATGGTATGACTATGGAATTGTGAGGTTATGCTCTACTATATAGTCACAATGTAGTCAGGTCATCTTTATGTACAAGGGAAGTACATATACATGTACATGTACATTGTACATTAGTTGTCTTGTTGCAAAACGTTTGATCATAGGAAGTGACATACATGTATATGACATACATGTATATGACATTTGCTGATAATATATATTATTGATATAATGATTGTGTGAAGATATACCTAATATATGAGATACTATTACAGTTTTGTAGATTGTAGAAATGTGTTTACTAGTGTACTAACAGACTACTGAACCACACACTAATTATATATGCTTCAGACATACCCAGTGATATAAGTACACTTTATTAGTACATACATACAATATGTACTTTCCCTAACCCTTCATCTATGCAAGAGTCAGGTCATGTCACTGACTAAAAATACATTGTATGTACACACTTTAATAATCACAATTTAAGACTAAGACCTTAGGCTAACACTAATTTTCATGAAAACTGAATAAAAGTTTTGTGTATTTTGTATAGTGTGTTTGTATAGTACATGTATATATATATTATAACATTCAGTTCTTAACTATGATAATAGAGTTATCACACATGTAGTAATGGCATGCAGGTTATAAGCACTTATGGAATGTACATATGTAGTCTGTTTTACCCAATATGTTTCATATCATCTTGTGGACTCGGTCATATCACCACCATGTTATATTTCAACAATAGGCCACACACAAATTCCATAACTATAATGTAAAACAGATGTGATAAAATGTGACTAATATAATAAGATACACTTACACATTTCGCATAGACTTCATTATCTCAATCCAGAGAGACACAAGCTGATATCAGTATTATTATAAATACTATTATAATACTTAGCTATATTATAAATACTGATAATAATATTATATAGTGATACTTAGTTATTATTCTGATAATAGACTAGCTTTATAAAATTACATCTATTACAATTTGTATTATGTAAATTCAAACTATTCAGCTCAGATATGCATCTCTCCTATTGAGAGGATTAATATTCATAATACCAACATCAAGTTGTCATCGTATTAAAGTTTTGCCAATGGATTGTAATGTGACTATGTTTTAAAACCAACATGTAAGCCAAGCATGTAATAATTGGAGTATATATGGTATTACACTATGTACATGTACATACACACTATGGTTCAGTGATCATGCCCTGACTAACATACTGCCCCTAATGACTAGTAATTCTCTCATCGTCTCACATTTCTGTCATTTTCTATATACATTGTACATATAGGAAGCCCACTAAATGTGATATCCATTTCCCTGGATATCAAATATTATGAAATGCGAGTGTTTAAAGGGCATTAGATCAAATTATCATAACCTATAAGACTGTTTATCACAGAGCCATACAGCTATCAGATATGTTGGTAGAGGTGTATTGGTAATCATTAGTTAACATGCTAAGAGAAAATGGTAAATGTGGATTGACATAAGCTGAAGATAGATTTTGATATCCAATTATTTGAGAAAAAACTAGTTATAGAGTGAGAGAGAAATAATCCTCACGATTGGAAATGCGTGATGGGTGTGGGTTATTATAGTACAATTTCTGATGCATGCCTAGAAACCAGGCTACTTGTTATTTTGCGTGTTGCAGGCCTCATTTGTTAACACGGTAAAAAGGAAGAAGCAGCTTATACTAAAAAGACTATTTCTACACACAATTGGAGGGTAAGCAAAGAATTAGCAGTATTTGAAGGTGCACACGGCTTCTCTCATCCAATAATATCAAAATATAGTATAGTCCTGAATGATTGGCTACATCAATATTCTGCATTGTTCATTATTTCACCAATCAAAAGTTTTATTACAATACCAAACGTTTTGATGGCTATTCAGTCATCTTCATCAGTAGTACAAAAATGTATATAGACTATTCAACTATTTATAGTACACTAAAAATCATACATTTTACAGAAACCATACAAAAATGGGGCCCAAATGCTGGCTAGCAATTGTCAGGCTTGTGTACAGTCTACTCCATAGAAGACATGGTTCGTGTACACATGTACTTCAGAGGTGCACTGATGTTGCTTGCGTTATAGCAGTGCTAGTGGGTCCGTCATGTAGGCATGGTCTCGATAAACTTTGGTAAGCATCAGGTAGTGGTCCTCTCTCTCTGTTCAGAGTATTCGGAAGATGGTTGATGTCCCAAGCCTCGACCAAGCATCGGGATTGTGTGAAGGGATGTTGATCTAAGATGGAGATGGCTTCCCAATCTACGTATGTGATGGTCCTCAGTCAGGACATGTTCAACTAAGGCGCTGGTGTCTGTATTGAAGGTTGAAACTGCCTTAAGATGTTCCTTAATTCTTTGTCGTAATGTTCTTCCTGTCTGTCTCACATATGCTCTCTCACAATCTGCACAGGGAATCCTGTAAACAACCCCCGGGGGTTGTTTACAGGATTCCCTGACAAACCACGATTTAAACTTACAGCATTGAAACATTAGCTACTAACTTACCTTTATTTACTGGATTTCCTATACTTTATCCATCGATTTGCCATTTGCATTAACATTTCAAAATAGTTTTCTAATTTTTATAAAATGTGTAATTATGATGACTTTTTAGCATAGCTGGAAGGTATTTTGGACTGAATGATGCCAAATTAAAAATAGGACTTTTCAAAATACAATGTTTATAAAATTTAATTCACTAAAAAAAATTTTTTGTTTCGTTGTTTAATTAGAAATTTCTTTTTGGGCACTGTTTAATTAGAAATGTGCTTAAAATTATGCTTGAAGCAATTTCAGGGTGCTTCACCTTGTGCTCAAAGCACTCCCACCTGTTCAACCACATGAGCAGTTCACAGCTTCAAGCACTTTACTGTATAATTCAGATTATGCTTGAGCACTTTCTAAAGTGCTTCACCCTATGTCTGTCTCAAACTACTTGATATAACTTATACAACATATTACTACATATGAATATACTGAAATGAATAATTATTAATAATTATATAAATTTTGATAATAATACCATGTAAAGTTATTCTTAGCTGTCTGAAGTTGCTTCGGCCAGAGCCGACCTACAGTGGTGGAGGTGCTTCCTACAGGATTGGAATGGCACATCACTGCTCCCACTGCCATCTCCTTCAGTCCATGTATATTCAGACGCATCTGGATCATGGGGTTGTGGGGCCCTGGTCCAGGGGATGGGGTGGTTCCAACTGCAGTGGCCCCCAGAGTGGAGCACAATCGACATTTCTGTCAAGGAGCTGGTGCCAGTGGTGCTGTCAGCTGCTCTGTGGGGCCACACTTGGCGGGGCTTGCACATCCGTTTTCATTCAGACAATATGGCAGTGGTAGACATCTTGAGAAGGCGCTCTGGCAGGGACCCATCAGTACTGCACCTCATGAGGTGCTTCTTTTTTTTACTTGGCCCATTTTAACTTTCAGCACTCGGCGGAACATGTACCGGGCGTTCTCAATACTGCAGCAGACGCAATTTCCTGCAATAACTTACCTCATTTGTCCTCTCTTCTCCCACAGACCCCACAGACCAGGATCCCACAGTCACTGGTGGACCTGTTGGTGAAACAGACACCCAATTAGGGCTCTCAGGCCTGGATAGGGCTATTTCAGTGTTCTTTGCTCGAGGCATCTCCTCAGACACCATCACGGCATATAGGTCAGGTCAACGCCGCTGCCTAAATTTCTGCACTCAGTTCAACCTCCAACCCATTCCCTTGCAGGAAGGGACCCTATGTCGGTTTGTGGCATACTTGGCGTGTAGTTCCCTATCTTACCAATCTATTCGGCTATATTTGAGTGCAATCCGGTTTCTGCAAACTTCCTATGGCTTTCCTGATCCTTCTTTGTCGTCAGTCCCCCACTTGGAATATGTCCTCAAGGGTATAAGGAGAGGCTTACCTGCCCATTCAAGACCGAAGCGCCTTCCCATCACCCCATATACCCTACGCATCATTCACGGAGTGTGGTCACAGGATCCCGTGGACCACGACAAGGTGATGTTATGGGCAGCGTGTTGTCTGGCATTTTTCGGGTTCCTGAGATGTGGAGAGTTCACTTGCCCATGTTTGGGAGCTTATTCTCCTACCATGCTGTCTCCCACTGATATCCGGGTGGACTCGCATGTGAACCCCCAATGTTTGGCAGTACATCTCCGACAGAGCAAAACGGATCCTTTTGGGGCTGGGGTCACCTTGTACCTGGGCAGAACTGGGGAAGTGCTGTGTCCAGTGACTTCAGTGTTGGCATACCTGGCCATTCGCCAAGCAACCCCTGGCCCGCTGTTTATATTTAGGGACGGCACACCACTGTCCCGCACTCACTTTGTCGCAGCAGTCCAGCAGGTGCTGCAGGTCGCAGGGTTGACACCTCTTTGTACACTGGCCACAGCTTCAGGATCGGGGCAGCTACAACGGCTGCAGGAGTTGGCTTGAGTGACTCCCTCATTAAGACACTAGGCAGGTGGAAATCAGCAGCCTATGCCACATACATTAGAACCTCGAGAGAGTGCCTCATGTCCATTCCATCAGTGCTCGCCGGGTGGCAGCGGTGAGTATGCACACATAAATGTCTCATGATTGGCTCACGACCAAATAAAGTCCCCTGGTCCCGGACACAATTATAATAAGGATACTACCTTTTGTGTTCAGAAATGTCCTATGTTTATGTTTATGTTTATGTTTATGTTTGATGTACACAATTTAAAACATTTCAATTTGTTTTTCCTATGGTATTAGTTTACTTGCAAGTTGAGCTGTAAGTCTACCTCACATACTAGTTGTTGGGTAGAGTGGGTCTCATAGGTACATAAATTAGTACAGGTATATCTATGGGTGTACGTCCTGATTGGGGAGTGTAGTGCATGAATGCACTACTGGAGGATGTCGGGTGCCGACATACACTCCCCTATCTAAATGTAGGTGTGGGCTAGCTGGGTATGCCATTATTGGACATGGCTAGGGGGGTGTGACTGAGTAAGGTCATGCTACCTCTGAGTTTAGCAGCATGGTACCCTCATCCTAGTGATGCTAATTTGCTAGGGGTACCGACTCTGCTGGTCCAAGCACGGTACCCTCATCTTAGCGATGCTAAAGTGGCTAGGGGTACTCACAAACATGATTTGCTGTGCTACATACATGTAATAGTCAATGACATAGGGGAGTGGCCCTTGTGATATTACCAACCTCTTTTTCCGGTTATGTGTTGTAACCGAAGAAGTCAGCTTAGCTTATTGTATATCTGATTCCCCAAATGTTAATACTAGTATAATGAAAATTATATACAATCATGTGAAATGTCATGTGATACATAAACATCAATCTTAATGTGGCACTTCAGAGCACAAATTAAAAGTCTCATTTAGAAATGACATTACACTCTGTATTATGTAAACTCAAATTGTTAGTTCAGATATACATCTCTCCTATTGAGAAGATTAATGCAAGGTTCTAGCTAAAGAGTTGAAGAGAGGTGTTGCACTACTCTATGCAATGTCATTTCCCTTTGACATGATCAAAGGAATGCAATTAAATATCCTTTGATTTTCGTGCCAGCACCACTATGTTGAAAACACTAAAATACTGGAGTATACTGAATTATTGAATACAACCAAATAGAGCTTACTATAGAAAACATCTAATAGTAAACATTTGATAAACATTACATTTGATCAGTTCACAAACATGGTGTGAATGTATCCACTATTCCTGTTGGTGTTGTTTTCATCAGACCACTGTTTGTGCCAATATATAATCATATTATTTGCAATATTATATATATATATATATATACATGTATAATCATAATAAATATTTACAAAGACCATTGGGAAATACAGGGGGAAATCACTGCACATCAGTAGCTAATAGTAATGGGAAGTCAAAATATATGAGTAATCTATTAGATACTAATTTTGTTTTGACTGTGTTTATAGCTTGGTCACAAGCAGATGTCTACTTCTACTTACTATAAAATAAAGTTTGCAAAAACATCATGTTAGCTCAGAAATCTCTTTGTAAACATTATTTAAAATAATTATAATTATATACCAAAACTACATGGTCCAGTAAATTAAACCAACCATACATGTACATGTATAAACCACAAATTGAATACAACTGCTGAAACTTTATTCACTGCCAGCTGTAAGTCATGTATACTGACACATGCAGCTACTGTTGGATCACTTACACCTAATCAGTCACATGTAGCAAGTAATATACAAACAAAGTGACACTTATATACATGTACATGTGACTTGTATCAACACTTACATGATAATACATGTATACACTACCAGTACAACATCAATACTAAACACCTATACATGTACATGTATATCCAGTGTGTACATGTATTACTATATATAATATTAAACACTACCTGTAAAATATCAATACTAAACACCTATACATGTACATGTATATCCAGTGTGTACATGTATTGCTATATATAATATTAAACACTACCTGTACAACATCAATACTAAACACCTATATACATGTACATGTATATCCAATCCAGTATGTACATGCACAAGTATTACTATATATGTACATGTACTATTAAACACTAGTTTACTTTAGACATAAGGCTAATATCATAAGGTACATGTACATGTGTATTAGAAAAAATAATAAAATAAAATAAGTCTGCATGGACTATGAATGGGGATTGAACCATGGACCTTCTGGTATCTAGTCAGGCACTTTTACGCCACCAGATACCTTGATGGCAGAAGAGCATAGCATTGTACTACATGTAATTCCAAAACTAGTTTCAAAATCAGCTGTTTCTATCTTCTCAAATATCTAACTGGACTATAAGCTGATGAGCAGTAGACTAACCAGCAGAACCAATGCTCACTTAATACAAATACAAATACAATACATGTACATAATAAATGAGGATTAAAAATATGAATGATAATTACCAGCTTCTTTTAAATAGTTGAGAGGTTATTTAAATGATGTCACAATATTTCATACTCTGGGATTTACCAGATATTCTTCATGAAATGAGTGGTAAAAGAAAGCTTGATTCTATTGTATTATGTGGAAACAGAATAGTCGTAATCATATATACCTAGTATGTTATTCAACTACACTTAGGAACTACCAGACTAAAGGGTTTTATCAACATTATATTACCAGTAGTAGAACACAACAAGTACATGTAATGGATACTGTTATTATTGTTTTGTATAGTAGTTTACCACTCAAAATATCAGACTCACAGTGTGACACAGTTTACTTTTTATGTATTATCATGTAAATGATGTAATCAAATAACCTCTAATAGGATATATTATTCAATTACATGTACTTTATATAATACATGTATATATAGTCACTTCATTATCATATGTAATATAATTACATTAGTGGTTAATGTGTTATTGATAAACAGTACATGACTCTTGTAAATTAGAACTTGTAAGTTTATTTAGTACAATGCAAATAACATTATCTATACTCATATAGACCTATCCACATTATGATACCCTGTTATGTTACATGTACATGTATGTTACAATTACACATTTCATTTGATCCTATTATATCCTGGTATGACACGAGTTAATAATAATTATTATTATCATTATACTTTAATAAAAAGATATGGTATGATGAGGTGTGTGTAAGTGTTAGTTCATAATAGTTAATGATTGTTATACTGTAAAAAATGTTGTCTCAACTGTTCAATATACCTATTACTAGTTATAATAATTATGAACAACAATGAATGGACAGGAAAATAATAACAGCAGCTGTGATAATAATATGTAACCATTTACTAGATCATGTGATCCAGTAATAATAAGTAATATATTATACCAGTATTATACTCAATACTTTACATATCCTAAAGTTATATCATCATAATGTACATACTAGGTCTAATTATCAACTTTCTGCGCACCATGTGTAATGATTGATTATTGATTAAACCACACCTAAACACACCCACTTGGCACATTTTTCAATACTGATAATAGTGACCAATTATATCATAAATATATTATGTACTCCTAAACACTTGTTGGGTTGACATGTATGAATGTATTGTGATATTTGATGTTCATTTTTCAGACACAATGGGTTGACAATTAAAACATATTTTGAGAATTATGAAAACCCTTGTGTGTATATAACATAACTAGTACAGTGTGTAATACAGATGTCAAACACTCCTGCATATCATTGAACAGTTTATTCTTACATGGGCTACTGTTATATATAGGTACTAACCTCCTCCATATGTATGATAGTATGACCTACCCCAGTGAGGATATATACATGAAACATGAACCTGATTATACATGTTACACTGTGTACATGTAATTGAATACTCAAGTACAAATACATGATGTATGTGAAACAATTAATAACACCTGATATTAATAACAACACATTTTAAATCCCAATTATACACCCATTATCAAAGGGACACAAATACATGTATCATGTTTCATAATCACTTGTAGTGAGTGACACATGATAAATGTTGACAGAAAGATGACATTCTACAATTAACAGGTCTATTTACAAGATAAGGAGTGAATCCATAAACCATTCCATAACTACTGGAAAGGAATAACATTTCCACTTCATTTCCATGCTACATGTACAAAACAGTTATAGTATACCTCCACATGTACACATGGAATATATATTATCACTGTGATGATACAACAGTGACCACAATCTCAATAAAAATATATTCCATGTGGCACTTGTAGGTACATGTATTATATAACTATTACAAACAACACTCATATGTGATCATGGATATGAAAATCAAATAATAATTTGGTCAAATGCTTACATTTAAATGTTCATTACTAGTCATTTTGAACAAGAAACTAACTAAATTTGGAATTTAGGTAGAGCAATAGTTGTTAGTTCCTAAACTAAAATATGTGAGTATTGTTTAATTATAATTATACATAACATGTAGAATATTATATATCTATTATAACCAACACCACATACTATATCATTAACATTATTATAACAAGTGTATAATTATAGAGAAAAAAAAAATCCCTCTGATTGCTTTACAAATTTAAATGAAGATCAAAGTATCACTATGACTGCTTTGTGGTGTCCAGCATTCAGTAATCATGGCTGACTTTATCAAGCATGAAAGATAACAGCTTATTATAGTTATTATTTTGATTATCTACTCTCCTGACCTTTCAAAGGACCTTGTAGGAATATATTTCAGGCAGAATAGCTACATGTAGCTAGCAGTTCCAGTTTCTACGTAAGCTAATTAGCTAAGGCAGCTTTCTTTCTGCTGGTCTCGAGTGTGCGTTCTTTTACCACCACACCCACTAATTGACCTAGCCCCCAGGAATGACGCAACTTCTTACTGGTCATAATTCTCGCCAAATCAATAGCACAGGAGTCAATAGGACCTGTTGGTAAAGTAAGATAATACATGTACATGTACATATACAATGTACATGTAGCAGAGTTTCATTTAGAATGGGGTATTCAATAGCACAAGAGTCAATAGGACCTGTTAAGATAATAATACATGTACATGTACATGTACAATAGAGTTTCATTAGAAGGGGGGTATTCAATAGCACAGGAGTCAATAGGACCTGTTAAGATAATAATACATGTACATGTACAATAGGGTTTCATTAGAAGGGGGGTATTCAATAGCAAAGGAGTCAATAGGACCTGTTAAGATAATAATACATGTACATGTACAATAGGGTTTCATTAGAAGGGGGGTATTCAATAGCACAGGAGTCAATAGGACCTGTTAAGATAATAATACATGTACATGTACAATAGGGTTTCATTTAGAAAGGGCGTATTGAATAGCACATATAATTTTGTATAAAACACAGATGTAGTAGTTTTATTGGTAAATATGTACATGTGATTAGCTACTAAAATGTAAATACAAGTAACATGTTTCCATAGTAAACATGTGTTTATGATAACAATGTATTATCTTTTGTTTATACTATCATAAATCTATCTGACAATATAGATGACATACATGTACCTATACACATGAGATGACACTCTATTAGAAATACATGTATACGGTTCCTATGGAAACTTGCTACATGTGCAGTGAATAGAAAATTGAGTACATTGTATAATAATTGTTAAATTTGTATACACACTTCAACTGTTGAACTTTTTACTTTTCTTGTGAATTAATTCCAAATTATGATATATGTTATAGACTTGTACTTCACGTAAATAAACACATGAAATAATATTAGATGTTATTATGATACTATACTACAATAGTATGATATAAACCCTACCCCTGTCAGGATATATACATGAAACATGAACCTGATCATACATGTTACACTGTGTACATGTAATTGAATACTCACGTACAAATACATGATGTATGTGACACAATTAATAACACCTGATATTAATAACAAAACATTTTAAATCCCAATTATACACCCATTATCAAAGTGACACAAACATTGTGTTTCATAAGCACTTGTAGTGAGTGACACGTGATAAATGTTGACTGAAAGATGGCATTCTACAATTAACAGGTCTATTCTTTACAAAATCCATAAACCATTACAAAACTTCAGGAAAGGAATAACATTTCCACTTCATTTCCATGCTACATGTACAAAACAGATATAGCATACATACACATGTATACATGTAATATATTGATACTGTGATGACACCATACCATCAATAACAATATATTACATGTGGAGATCAGAGGTACATGTATGATATAACAATTACATACAATATCCACATACTATAATTGTAATTAACTAGTATATTAATAATTATTGTTACGCTAGTTATTAAACTATACATAAAAGTATAGTATATTAAACATATCTATTATATACAATACTCACATAATTATTATAATTACACATTCCTGATCAGTTATATTGTGACCACTCCTTTTCATGATATACTATTCAAATATATTTACACATTACTAATAATAGTATAGTTACTATACCTCATGAAGATATTATAATTATGTAAATTAATTTATTGTATTAACTATTATATTTATTATCATAGGTACTGATATACCAACCTGGTGTATCCCTCCTGAGACTCAGTCCACACACCTCCTCCCTCCATGTACACTAACAATGTACAACTACAATGAACACAAGAAAGTTGATGATGAGTGGTATAGTGTACCTTTTTACTCCACAAAAAATGGATATAAATTACAACTAAATGTTGACGCCAACGGGATTGCTTCTGGAAAAGATACACACCTAAGTGTAGGTGTACATCTCATGAAGGGGGAGTATGATGAGACTTTGAACTGGCCATTGAATAGTGAAATTACTATTCAATTGCTAAACTGGAGGGAGGATAAGGGACATGTGGAGACAATCATTCACCATTATAATGCACCAATAGAAGATCGTACAAGAGTATTGGAGGGAGAAACAGCACCTCATTCATGGCTTAAATTTCAAGTCATTCCTCACAAGGAGTTAGAGTACAATGCTAATAACAACACAGAATACCTTCATAACGACACACTATGTTTCAGAGTGTCTAAAGTTATCATACATACAGGTAATAAAACATATTGTATATTATATAACATTACATACATGTATACATATAGACCCTTTGTAGTAACATGATATTATTACACACATTATTAAAATTACATAACTAGTACATCACATGTTTGATAATAATATTGAATTAGTGAAGTATTGATAATTGGATCAGTAATCATTATCACCTGTTATCTATATCAATTATTATTATGTTATGTAACTGATATTATAATAAGTTTACTAATAATGTCACCTCTCATGATTACTATTTAGAACAGGTTCATCTACTCCTGTTTTGTCCACTCACATTTCATCTACTTGTAATTCATGTATTATCATTAATTTTAATATAATTATAATCATAATAATCTCACAAACTTTAATCCTCTCTAAACCTTGTGTATCAGCTGGGATACAGATACATGTCTCTAGATACTGTCTTGTACACATAATAACTCAACCAGACTTATATATAATTTATAAATGGAAATTAATTAGTAGATGAAATGTGATTATATGAAACAGGAGTACATGAATCAGGACAATATTATGATTACATGTAACATCAGGAAGAGATTTATAATATTATAATTAGTGATGTACAGATAATTAGATTGTAATTAGTGATAATTATAATTATAAGAGAAGAACATGAAATTTACAAGTTGATATTTACATATTTGACATGATTCATTGTTTTATATTTAATACACACACTTTATGTAATATAAATTGTATCAACACAAATTACACAAACCATTTTGTTTCTTACACATAATTGTTATATACATCATGTGATTAATTAAACACATACTCATTATCTATTATACTTGATATAGACTTGTTGTGTTCTGTCTACTCCTGTTTTGTCTACTTCTGGTCTGTACATTACCATTTCATTTATAATTAACAATGAACCCAAAAAGCTTATCTAATTCCTAACTACCAATGTGAATATGAATACCACTAATTACTATCTTCAATGTAGGATACGTTTGACTACTGTCTTGAATACAAAAGTAACTCAATCAGATTTCTGTTTGTGACATACTATGAGATATTAAATATGTACTTTCGATATTCAATATCCTCTCCTTAAACTATCATGATTCTGTCATTTTGTATATCTAGGAAACTAACAAAATTTGAAGTACACTTATTAGTCTTCTGATATAATAACAGAATAGTAAACATTTAAAGAGAGGACATTACTTCACTAATTGAATAATGAAAGTACCTATTTTATAGGAATTGATCACATTTGATGATATATATGAAATGAATCTACAGTAATTAGTAGATGAAACACTAATAGATGAACTAGTAGTATTATATTTACATGTATGAAAATCATTTCTTGTTATATATAATAGTAATGATCTTTCCATTCATAACACACTGGCTTCTATAGTACATGTATATATATGATTTAGTGAACTAATGTGTCTTTATAGACTTTATAATTATGTTACTAGTAAATATCACAAGTTACATGTACTTGTAGATAAGAGTATTAATATACTGACAATTTACTCATATGTCATACATGTATTATTACACAGTCTCGTTCCCATACATCCATGTCATACAATGTACATGTACATGTAAAATCAAACCACTGTGTCTATAGTCCAGGCAATAAGACAGGAATGTTTGTAATTAAATCATTTCAGTTATAGTCCACCTCGACTAGCTATCAAGATGTATGTATGATTCCTTTATGAGCTTAGGTGTGATTATAATTACGTTTGATTGGAATGACCAAATTCAATTGTCAACTCTAGAAAAATCATATATTTCAATTGATCCTGTTACCAGGACTATAGATATAGTGAATCATTACCACACAGTGATCAAGATAGGAGAAGATTATAATTATTACATATGCATGTACATATATCCCTAACACAAGATATAACTAACCACATACTATTGATTATAAAGTACAGATGTGTATAGTAACACACAGAAGCTCATGAATACGATTTCCATACAAATATAATGAGATACATATCTCAGTGATGATTGTACTGAACTTAAGATAAATACATACACACTTTGAAATGTGATTTGGTAGAATTTAGCATGTCTTATTTTAACTAATAGATACATACAAAAGGTATAAAACACATGTATACCACATGCACAGGTGTTACTATAGACATAGTTTATTATACGTACATAATGAATTATAATAGGAACATGTAACCTAAACTGGATTATATGATAAGAAACATCACTTGGCATTCCCTTTAATGAGCTTCTGGTATGAAATACATAATATGGACATGTACATGTGTGCATAAATTATTATAATTATATATCTAATGTGTTCTAAACTCTCACCTCACTGTGTTACTTTCTTGCTGGCTTTGTTCACGTCTTTAAATCTTCATGTGACCGAGAAGGAATGTGATTGTAGAGCTGAAAATGTGATAATAATACACCAGCTAACAGGAGTGATATACCTCAATTATGTTGATATGACAACATAGTACATGTATATCTTATCCTATATCAATATTGTTGTGGATATAAATGTTGGCATTCACAATTATTTTCATTACATGTATAATACATTCATCATGACTATTAAGATTCTACTCATAACTCATTCAGACATTATGAGTTATGAAATCTGTTATAACTGACTGTTAAATGAACCTGGATAGACACATTAATAGTCTGTGTAGCAGGAAAATAACATCACCTGTTACCTTACAAATGTATTAGTCTCATTAACATGGTAGGCTACTGGCAACTTGCTCTGATATCAGAAGCAAAGTCATGACAAGAATTGTTAGATTCAGTATTTGAAAGACAAGGCTTCATCCTTTCATGAGCAACATCTTCTCAACTTTGCTTTTATTGCTGTAGCAGCACTACTTTGTTTATATTTTAGAAGCATGTAATTAATTATGACATCATCATCCATAGTACATGTATATATACATTTCATGAACCATACCTACAAATTCCTCTGATATCAACAGCCATAATGACAGCTACAGCTAGTGTTTCCCTGAAGTATGTTCCAAAGTTTCGAATAAAATCAGGAGACTGATATCTATAGAGATAACAAATGATAATTACATCATAATTATATTCATAGTCATGTTTATACATTGTCTTGTAGTTTACAGTTAGCTAATGAATAATGTGATAACTTCATATATAATAGTTTTATACTATAGTATATTACAAGACATGTAGTGATTTAATAATAAGAATACTGGTTATGATTATGATCATCACATTACGTAATTATTACAATCATTAATATAATTTAATAGGTTTAGTTTTGATTATAATATGTTACTATACTAATATGAATGATTTATCATTACATGTGTATAATTACATTTATATTCAGTGAAATGTACTCTTCACTATTCACTGAACTCATTGAAATATATTTATACTACACTCAGTGTTTATTAATATACACAACTATCAGTTGTAGGATGGATCACATGTTTTGTGTTAATAATCTCATTCAATACAACCACACTATGATGAACATTTGTATTTGAACACAACCAACCTTTGTCCTTCTATCATAATGATATTAATATTCTATATGACTATGTACTAGGACTGGAATGAATATCCATTCTATCTGAATATTCATTTAATTACTATATATCTGAATGGATTTTTAATGTTAGGATATTCATTTTATATCTGCACATAAACTGAACTAGTCAAAATAATAATTATAATAAAATGATGATAGATGATGATTGTGTTCATATTTCCTATCTTGTATAGTATTGAACAGATAATATAAACACTAAGTCTGTTAGTTAGTAGTTACTTAAATCAATATAATGAGGTAATACATTACTTTACATTAGAAATATGAATATCCAGACACTAAAAATATCAAAAGTATGATTCATTCATGATATAACACTAGATGATATAAAATATAATAATATATTTATATCATCTTGTGATATATACATCATAGTTATCTAGTTCCTAGTATAAAGAACATAATGTGATATAATTATTATAGTTTAGTACTCATCACATGTTTACATTATTATATTAGTGATAATACTTGATATTATAATTAATATAGAAACACTACATGAGTCTTGTAAACATGTAATATAACTTGTAAATACAGTATAAACAACATGTAATATTGACATTAACATCATGATAATATTACAACATGCACTATTGCCATTATCATCACTGTCTGTTACTGGAAATGAAATACTTATAATTAGAATTATTATAATTATTTATTATTATTTATTAGGTCCCGAAGTACCAAGTTGGTATATTACTCCAGGAACTGAATCTCCCTATCTCCTCCCTCCATGTACACTATCCATGCATAACTTCTCTGAGCACAAAAGAGTTAGTGATGCATGGTGGAGTACACCATTCTATACTGGACCTGATGGATACAAGCTACAGTTAAGAGTAGATGCTAATGGTGATGGTAGTGGTAAAGGTACACAAGTTTCTGTGTATGTGTACCTCATGATGGGTGAAAATGATGATATATTAACATGGCCCTTCAAGTGTGATATCACTATTCGATTACTTAATTGGAGGGAAGATAAGGGACATGTGGAGAAGACTGTTAACCATTACAATGCACCGATAGAATGTCGTGCAAGAGTCACACAAAAAGACAGAGCTCCTGGTGGAAGGGGTTATGGACAGTTCATATCACACAGTGATTTATATTATAATATTACTAATAACACTGAATATATTACTAATGATATATTGTGTTTTGTAGTATCTAAAGTTATTGTGTATTCCTAATAAACACTATTATATTTAATAGTTACTCAATAATTTATAATGTTATAATTATATTATATTTTAGAGTTGTTTCTATAAAGTGATTATACATCTAATAAAAACACTATCTATAATTATTATTATAATTTTATTAGTTATTCATTGTACTATTTTATAGTTGTTTGATTAAAATAATTATAATATTAACACTAATTAATTATAATGAGTCACATGATCATAAGTATGAATGAGTATATCTACACAATATTAACTAGGGAAGTCATGTAGTGGACACAATTAGTCATAAGTAGTCACATAATATCTAATTCACATGATGTATTGTAATGAGACTACATAATACTATTAAACACAGTACATGTACATATAGTAGTGGTGGGTGATACCAATAATTTTCACTTTGATACAAAACTGAGTAGTTTGGGAATCAGTATCAATGGTATAATATTGATACTTGATAATGCACCTGTACATAATGAATGTGGTTAGATAAACATCTAATTTTATATAAATTCATTTAAATATGTGGAAGCACTGTGAAACATTATATGAGTTTATGCATATGCAGTAGCAAAACAGGACATGTAATATGGTATCGTAAATGACCAATACAGAAGAAAGAGTATCGATAATGTTGGAATACTATAAGTACAGTAGATATCGAGTATTTTAGTATCAATCTGCCCACACCTAACATATAGAACTCATTGAAAATTGTTTCTAATAATTGTAATTATTAATTTAGATACATAATTTCAATACCTTACTAACAATTATGGAGGGTGATCAGTGCAAAAATTCGTTAGTTCATTTGAGTGATGATTATTTCATTTGAGTGATAATTATTTCATTTGAGTGATTAATATTCCATTTGAGTGATGATTATTTCATTTGTGTGATTTATATTCCATTTGAGTGATGATTATTCTATTTCAATGATTAATTCAAATGAGTTAAAAATATTTTATCTGAGTGATAGTGTAATTAGGTCAGTTATTCAAACAAATAGCCAACGTGGTATATATAGCTGATACATCTTATCTTCCACTTACTTTTCATCATGTCCCATATACAAATAGAATTTGCTATTTATATTAGAAAGAATTTGTTGAGATACTCAATGATTTTTTAAGTATTGACAAAATTATTATAATTATTTCAAAGATGTGCATATTGTCTCAAAAACTGCAATGACTGAGTATAATAATCGATGCCATTATGGTTAGAGTGAGCTAGTGGGTCAATTGAGTCAAGCATAACTTGAAAGACATCTGCTGAAAGTGGACATTCAGTGACTGGGACTTCCATAACAGATGATTCATCCATGTCAGTAGGTGCTGGACCTTCCCAGTCAATACCATACTCTTCTATAGTAGTCTGAGTAAATAGGAGGATAGAGTCAACAAGGTCATAATTATAAATAATTTTGCACAGTACATTGTATTAATTATCACCTCAGAAAAAAATTCTGTTGATATCAGACTGTTTATACGACACAACTGTTGAAGACCTGCTGTCCAAAGTTGATTTGGTGTGGTGTTATGAGTGGTACTAAGAGGATGATTTATCCATGCATTTTTCCATTGTTCTAGGAGGCGATTTATGCGTGGGATATAGATATAATGAAGGGCAAACACACACAACTCATCATCAGGATCTAATAAACTTGTCTCTTCCAAATGAAGAAACAACTCTTTATAAAACTTTATAACTCCAGTAAAGACATCTCTCCATAATCGTTCAATCCTTTGATTATGGACACTACGTCCAACAATCATGGAACCTCTCCCAGGACCTCGTAATGGATGCTCCAACATAAACATTGCAACATCAACATTTTCTCCACCTTTGTCACTCCTAACTCGAGAAGGCAGACCATAGTGTTCAACAGCAGTTTGAAATAATTGTAGCACTGTATTGGCACAATTATTATTGCTACAATGAAGATAAACTGGTATTCTGGAGTATCCATCAATACCACCATGGATGACAAGTCTCCATCTACACCAAACAGGAGATTATGATTTTTACTTTAAACAAGTGAATATATATAGAAATACCTGATGAGCTTGTGATTCCCATCTATGTGCCAAAGAGCCAGAGGTGACAAAACATTGTATGTACGCCTTTGAACAGCTTGTGACCTTCGCAACAGAACTCCAACAGGGTCAACTCTATTAAGTGATTCTTTGACTCTCAACTGAGTCACTCTAATTCCCCTAGCTTTTAAGTACCCCAACATCATACGATATCCACATGAAGGATATTCTTGCTTGATTTCTCTTACAATTCCATCCAATTCAGCATCATTAATACATGTATAAAGGTCTCTTACAGACAATCCAAATTCATGCATTCTGTATCGAACGGTTCTTACGCTAACACCTAGAAGATGTGCTATCTTTGTACATGTAAATCCAATATGTAGTAAATGCTCCAGCTGTTCTTCACTTATTTCATATGAAGGCCTTCCTCTTCTTCCAGAAATACTTACTGCAATTCTTTGAGTAAATACTTCAGTACCTTGTGAACTTTCTTGTATGGTATTTAGAATTGCCAAACTTTGGGCCAGTGATGTAAGGGAGTCCAAGGGATATGAGGGAATCATAAGTAGGCAGTGTAAGAGTCTCGAGACATGGAAAATCAGTCTGTCAAGACATTTAGGGTCTCTATTCCTTTCATAATCGGCAAAACCCCTTCTCACAGATTCAGACATTAATTCAATGTATTGAGATAATTGCTCTTCCATGGTGAATAGAGTAAATTAACATTAATTAACCTTATTAATTTTTAATTAAATAAACAGCATGGCTGACGATCTAGATAGGGCCAAGAGCTTGCTGTTGGGTGCTGTAGAAACCGCTCTTCGAATAGCTGCCACGAGAGGCGGTAATAGTCATCAGACATCTACAAATACGGAGCGTATGCTTAATGCTGGTTCTTCGTCAAGGCAACCATCTACCATTGCACTCACTTCATATGAAGAACATAGAAAACTTTTTGGTCACGCATCTCAATCCAAGGAGAGAATTGGAGCAAAACGAAAACAGTCAAAGTCAGTGGTTGGAGACACAAAGAGAAAGAAGAAAACACAGCAAACTTGGAAGAAGGACGTACTGTGTTTGAGACTGTGTGATCAAGAAACGAATCCGAGTACTGAAGAAAAAATGCATTTGGCAAAACTAGGCCTTGGCTTAAAACAGTTGGTGTTTGATAGTGATGGGGGTCCTCAGCACATCCATGATGTCTGTATTGATCACTTTCCTGGTCTTTTGAAATGTGGGGGGTACACACTTCTTCGTCTTTCAGACCACTCCAAAACTAATTTAATTGAAATTGAGAGTCCTGATTCAGGAATGACTGTTCCATATTTGAAAGATATCTTACTTTTTAACTTTTTGATTTCCTGTGAAGGTGATTAATTGTATGAATGGACTGTTACACTAAGTCTATAGCCATATGTCTCATATGACTATATACATATCCATCTGTAATTGTATTAATTACTATAAAAAATAGATTTGTTTTCTGAATTACTATTTTATATTTTTAATGTTATTATATATTATACTACAGAAACTGGTGGGACTACAGAGATGCCATCATTAACTGATATCTTGGTTTTTCTGACAGGATCAGATGTGATTCCACCACTAGGATTTAAGGATATAGTTCCTAAAATTATATTTTCTGACGACTGTTGTTTACCAAGTGTTTCTACATGTGCAATGACATTGAAGATTCCACTTGACTTTCCAAATGAACAAGAAGAGTTTAACTCAAAAATGGGATACTGCATTTTGAATTCACAAGGATATTTTGGTCAACCCTAGCAATTACTTAACCAATTCAATTTGCTAACAGTTCATGCTGAGAACTATTGTGATGATAGTCATATTGGGTTGTTGCTAACAACTTATCAACTTATTATCAACTTGTTTATTATTCTGAAACTATGTATATTGCAACAATAGTCATATTGGGTTGTTGCTAACAGTTTATCAACTTATTATCAACTGAATTGAGGACTATAATATATATATAATTCTGAAATAATCATCACTCAAATGGAATATTAATCATACAAATGAAATAATCATCACTCAAATGAAATGGTCATCATTCAAATGGAAAATTAATCACTCAAATGAACTAACGAATTTTTGCACTAATCACCCTCCATAAACAATAGGACTGTGTAGTGGAATATTTTCAATATAGCAAAATTTAGTGATTGTCTGTGACAAAGTGTGTATTTTGTATTTGTAGTTTATAGACATGACTATTAACATGTAATCATGTGACTAAATATCAAGGATATTATATTTCGTGGTATGGATCAAAATCCATAAAAAGCACAATCCTAAAAGATTTTTCAAGTAATTCATTTCCTATTGTATAGCTCAAAAGTAATATCACAATTTCGATCACATGCAACTAGCTGAAAAACTACAATGTATACATGTACTGTACCTGTGCCATTATTTCTTCATCATCTTCTAGTTCAGGTTACACATGTATGTCTGATTCCATAGAAGAACACACCCATTCATAAACTCTCTTCTTGCCATAGCACATACCTTGTTGTCTCCTGAAGCATAAATTTTACATTTGAAGTTTAAATGTTAATATTTCCCATTAAACTCATCTGTAATAAATACCTTTATCCCAGATATCACTTTAGCTTTAATTAGCATAAAATAACATAACATACATGTACATGTAGATATAATAATATTATATGGTTGCTAAGACCCTTTCATGTTAGGTACCTGACTGATATATGGTTGCTAAGGACTTATCATGTTAATTATTGACAGTGACAAGAAATGTAGATAGATCATTACACTGCATGGTTGCTGGTGACTATTCATGTTGGAATATATTGATATAGTTACCTAGTTATGTAGTGTCCAACATATGGTTGCTAGGGACTTTCCATATTGGGTACCTAGTGTCTGATATATGTTTGCTAGGGACTTTTCATATTAGGTACCTAGTGTCTGATATATGGCTGCTAGTGACGTTTCATGTTAGGTACCTAGTGTCGAATATATGGTTATTACGAACTTTTCATATTAAATACCTAGTGTCTGATATATGGTTGCTAGGGACTTTTCATAATAGGTACCTAGTGTCTGACATATGGTTGCTAGTGACGTTTCATGTTAGGCACCTAGTATCGAATATATGGTTACTACGGACTTTTTATATTAGGTACCTAGTGTCTGATATATGGTTGCTAGGGACTTTTCATGTTAGGTACCTAATGTCGAATATATGGTTACTACAGACTTTTCATATTAGGTATCTAGTGTCTGATATATGGTTGCTAGGGACTTTTCATGTTAGGTACCTAATGTCGAATATATGGTTACTACAGACTTTTCATATTAGGTACCTAGTGTCTGATATATGGTTGCTAGGGACTTTTCATGTTAGGTACCTAATGTCGAATATATGGTTACTACAGACTTTTCATATTAGGTACCTAGTGTCTGATATATGGTTGCTAGGGACTTTTCATGTTAGGTACCTAATGTCGAATATATGGTTACTAGGGACTTTTCATATTAGATACCTAGTGTCTGATATATGGTTGCTAGGGACTTTTCATGTTAGGTACCTAATGTCGAATATATGGTTACTAGGGACTTTTCATATTAGATACCTAGTGTCTGATATATGGTTATTAGGGACTTTTAATTCATACTTGTAATTTATGGCTGACACCTTTCCTATACAAAGTAGACATATAACATGTCTAAACATTTGATATCAGTAAAGTAATTACATTTGGTATTTAAACTAGCATGAAAACTCCCTAGCAACCATATACCATATGGTAATTAACATGATTACACCCTAGCAACCATATAATATGTTTATGTGAGAATAACAATATAAATATGATCCTTTGCTGCTCATTAAAGCTAAAGTAATACCTGGGATTATGGTAAACAAATTTATCATTTTGTGTCTATGAAAGTTTATATCAGGTTTCGCATGAATCATATACTCCTCTATTATCAATCTGTTTAATGACAGTTATTCATTTACATGTAATTATATTATATCATACATGGTTTAGACATTGCAATTATATGTACATGTGCATGTACATACATGTATTAGGCCTTGGCACATTATGCCAGCATAATTTTGAGCATAATAGGACACAAAAGCATTAAGCATAATGCCAGCAAAATAGGCCAGATTATCAGCATAATTAATTTTCTTTATAAAATTTCAATTCACTGGTAAAACAGTCTTAGGGTTTGTGGTATTGGCTACTCCTGCCTTGTGCTTCTTGTTAGTAGTCACAGGCTTTTCAATTTTTCTATTTCTGGACAGCTGTGACCTCAACGGGGGCCTTAATTTATCAAGTATACAAAGTTCTCTCTCTTGGTGTTCTCCAGGATAGTGTAAAAGTTGAATTTCATCACCAGAAGATTGACTTGAAGCCATCAGATTGTACACGTGGCCAAGTAGGGGCGGCCAAAGGTGTGATTATTAATGATATTCATGAGCATAGTTATAAGCATAATACAATTTGGGCAGAGCATGATAGAACATTTACTGGAATTGCAGCATAGCATAATAGAGCATTTTTGGAGCATAATCCACCAAGGCCTAACATGTATTCATTTAAAAGCTGAACGTATGTACAAATCTCATGCCATTTGAAATCTACAAACCTTTGTAAGTGTAATGGAGTCCCTGAGAGTGTTGTACTTTCTTTTATCACATTGCACTACTTTAGGAGAAGAATCTTGCAAATACTAACACTTGAAAAGAAGAATAAAATGAATGGATGAATAAATGAATGAATAAATAGATGAATGAATAGAGGAATTAATGAATATATGATAGAATGGTTGAATATATAAATGAAAATAAGGGAGGATGGATGTACAGATCAATAGGCGAATGGATGGATGGACAGGTTATATAAATGAAAGGATGGATGGATGGACATGCTCAGTAACACATCATCAGTGGCCACATGTTGAGAACTGTGCATGCTCAGTGTCACATGGTCAGTGGCTAAGTATATTGGTAGTATTGAGTACTGTATGCTCTTTATCACATGGTTAGTAGTCATATGTTAGGTAGTATAAAGTAGTAGAGAACTGTATATACTCAGTAATGCATGATCAGTGACCACATGTTACACACATGGTTAGTGGCCACATGTTACTGAGTATCAAGTACTGAAGCAGTGCTATTTAATAATGTATAATTATATTATTCAAGTAATTTGGTATTATATCACTCATCACTATAACCTGTCTTAATTACTTTAATACCATATCAATGGTCTATCATATACATGTATATATAGTATGCTAGACTATTGATATGGTAGATAATAAATGATAATAATTTTAGTACTCACAATAGTCTTGTTCACAGCACAGACTTTTCGCATTTAGTTGTAAATTGAAGCTTTAACAGCAAGAATTTCCAGGAAATCTTTTTCTGACAATAACAGCGGGAATTTGTTTGCATTACATCTAGCTCTAAATTAGCTCCACCTAGTATCTAAATATGAGGTGGGGCTGGAAATAAGCAGACAAACTGAGGCTAATATCACACCAAGAGAGTGCCCATATTTCCAGTACTATATATAAACACCACAATGATTTAATTATAATATTTAATAAAATCATGAAAACTGATAAATTGCTTGTTATGATCTTTTGTTAGTTCTTATTGCGTCCATTCTGATAACTTGATTTTCATCTGTAGTTGTTTAAAACTTGTAAAGAAAAAAGTATCATAGCCTGAAAGGAAAGAGAAAAAGAGATATGGAGATAGATAGATAGATAGATAGAGACAGACAGAGACAGACAGAGACAGACAGAGAGAGTGAGAGAGAGAGAGACAGGGAGAGAGTATGTGGCCAGTGTAAGTCAGATTGCAATTAATACTTCAAACAAGTATTGTACAACATAGCTTTGTATAGTTGTAACCTGGATGAGTAGAGGAAACTGTACCTAAATACAGGAGGGCAAGAACTCACTACTTTTGAGTTGAAGGTAGCAACCTGATCACACATGAGTATTGATAGAGAGGTTACAATAACAACTATTGACCATGATGCAGTTTCATTAATTAAGCCTCTGGACGAATGCCATAGCAGGCACTATACAACCTCTCCAATGTGATCTATTAAGGCATCATAATAATATCTGAAACTAATCACTGTATTACAAGTTCTTTCCTTTTCATAGTATAGGAGGGGCTGCACTCACCAGACTACCTTCTCACTAAACCTGTCTGATTTTATAGTAAGTGACGATTAATTTGATAACCTGAAACAATATCTGTATATTTTATCAGGAGCTTACGAGTGACATGAAGGAGTGTGAAACTGCAGTAACCATCTGTTGTCGAACGACACTTTCAGCAAATCTCCAAATATGGTCAAAAGTCCGGGTGTTAGTCTGATGTAGATTTGTCATTTAGTAGAGATGAAATTGCTAATGCACAGATTTCTGGGATGAAATAGTGTAAACAGGACCGGCAAACTGATTGTAAGCTCAAAACACAAGTTCTACAAGCCAAGAAGAAACTCAAGAAGATAGCTTGAATACGAGATGGTTTCAAATCCTGCTCCAGGTAACACACTAATCATCATGTGCTTATTTCATTAGAGATATTGCTTTTGTCATTGTCTATTAATAGTCATTTTGTACATGCACCCTGTGGACTCAACACAGTACTTTGAAACTTTTGTTACGAAGTACGCACACATGTACTATACATACAACTATACATACGCATACATGTATACATGTAACACACATGTACTATACATACAGCCACACACACATAACACACATGTACTATACACACATGTGTATAGTCACACATGTATTATACATATAGTCACACACACATGTACGATACATATATGTGTATAGTCACACATGTACTATACATACAGCCACACACACATAACACACATGTACTATACACACATGTGTATAGTCACATGTATTATACATATAGTCACACACACATGTACGATACATATATGTGTATAGTCACACATGTACTATACATATAGCCACACACACATAACAAACATGTACATGTACTATATATGTATCTTGTACTATACATATAGCCACACACACATAACAAACATGTACATGTACTATATATGTATCTTGAACTATACATATAGCCACACACACATAACAAAAATGTATGTATCTTGTACTATACACATAGCCACACACACATAACAAACATGTACATGTACTATATATGTATCTTGTACTATACATATAGCCACACACACATAACAAACATGTACATGTACTATATATGTATCTTGTACTATACATATAGCCACACACACATAACACACATGTACATGTACATGTACTATATATGTATCTTGTACTATACATATAGCCACACACACATAACAAACATGTACATGTACTATATATGTATCTTGTACTATACACATTAGCCACACACACATAACAAACATGTACATGTACTATATATGTATCTTGTACTATACATATAGCCACACACACATAACTATATATACTGTACATGTATCTAGTCACACTTGTACTATAATTATGTATATATTTTCAAACACTCATAACACACATGTACTATATATATATATATATATAATACAGTGTCAGAGACACTTATACACAATATAATACATGTATGTATTTTACAGTCACACACATACAAACACATATTTGTACTGTATGTAAAGTCACATATACACATAAACACACATGAGCTATATGTAAAGTCACACAACATACATGTATGTGCACTGTTAGTGTACATATAGTTATACACATATACACATGCACATATGAATGTAGTCACACAACATACATGTACATGTATATGTACACAAATGTACTTTTAGTGTACAAATAGTTATACACAGTGTAAGATCTAGGGGGCGACTTGGGCGCTAAAAGTCGCTTTTCCATCAGGAAAGTCGCTCTTTAAAACAAGGAAAGCGCCTTTTTTTTCACATCTTGATTATTAATTATTCATCTTCAATATTTCAAAATTACCATGTGCTACATGTATATTCTCTATTTAAATGAGATTCGGTAGTAGCTTAAAACGTAGCAAAAATGTCGATCTTGAACTATTTATCACCAAAATAAGTTCTAATTTTAGGAAGCAGTCACTGGTGGAACCCAACGTGAGGGTGATGATGATATTGTTGAGAATAGTAACGAGAGTAGCAAGGAAGACTCTTATTCAAGCAACTTAGCACCTACCAGGAAAGGCAAGATTTGATTCTTTTCTGGGTGTTATGTACTGTAGTTTTGCAGAGATTGCTCCTCACCAAATGTGTATGTAACTGGTACAATGAGCTAGTATTAGTGTATTCCTTTTTTCATGATAAATATCGTTTAAATCATACGTACATGTATATGCAATGTTTATTCACTTCTGAGACCTGACAAAGAGGTCTCCCTATAATAAATTTCTAGATCTAACACTGGTTATACACATATACACATGCACATATGTACTATACATATAGTCACACAACATACATATACACACATACATGTAACATGCATACATGTTTATTTACCTTAAATATATATTCAAACACATAGATATTATATTCTCACTTGTAAAAATTATTTTGATTACGGAAGGTGGTGTGGTGTGGTGTGGTGAGGTGAGGAGGAGCCTGATGTGGAGGTGAAGCAGGAGATAGGTCAATAATAGCCTCCTGAGGATAATATTATGTGATTATGTATTAGTGTGTATGATTACATTGTGATTAAGTGAGTACATATAGTATACATATATATTATATACACATATAGATAATCATACACTTGAATTGTGTACCTACATGTACCTAGATGTTGTTGGTGCTGTTCAGCGGTCCACAATTGCCTTATCAAACAAGTATTTCTCTTGTAGTCTTTAGGCTTTGTTGTCACTGTTCATGATACATCTCTGGATAATTAATTACAATGAATTAATAAAACGGGAGATCCTTTACTAATGTTAAATCTACATTCTTAACATATCATGTGACCCTTTATTTACTGTAAAAATTTTATTTTCCTCAGTTTTACCAGCTGGGTAATAATTATTTACAAGTACAGGTTTCATTTCATCTTGATGATATATGAATTTGTACTTATAATAATAAATAACATCTGCTGTACCTAATGGTAATCACATGCTATATGTTTGTATTATAGACTATATGATATGTATTTGTGGCTGCTTATTTTCTAAGCAATTGCAGCTGCATAATTCTAAGCCATTGTGGCTGCTTATTTTCAAGGCCATGGTGGCTGATTGTTATTTTTCTAAGCTAGAGTGGCTGCTTCTCTAAGCTCTTTATAGCTGTGTTTTATGAATTTTATAAGCCAATGTGGCTGCTTGTTTGTTGTGTTTGTTTGTTAATCGTTTCTACGCCTTTTGCTAGCATGCTAGGCACATGAATTTTCATGTAAATGCAAAATGAGGTTATATGATATGTATATGCAAATGTAAAATAAGGGGTGTATTGACTATGAGGTGTGTATTAGACTATAAGGTATGTACATGTAAATGTAAAATAAGGACTATGATGTGTGTATTAGACTATATGATATACACATGTAATGTAAATTGAGGGTTGTATTAGATTATATGTACATGTACCAGGCTTGGGACCAATTATGATTGTAATCGTAATCGATTGTAATCGATTACACTTTTTGTGTAATCGTAATCATGCTCTGTAATCATATGTAATCGTCTGTAATCATTGAAGATTATTGATAACTTCACAAGCAGCTGGGCTCTTTTATTGAGTGAGTTGAGCGACTTTTTTCCATTGCTGAAAAAATCTTTAGACCTAAAGGGTGCCTTCTCTGTGATGAACTTTTTGAAAAGTTGATGTTTATTAGATGTAATAGTTATTGTTCATAAATCATATGATATAATAGTTAAAATCTAATAGTTATTGTTCATTTCCTGTTTCCAAGAAAAAAGAATGTATGTAATCATGGTTTTGTAATTGTAATCGTAATCAGTTTCAATAATCATGGTGTAATCGTAATCATGTCTTTGTAATTGGCCCCAACCCTGACATGTACTACTATATATGTATAGTCTATACACGCACATGTACATGTACTACTATAATATAGTAGTACATGTGTGTATGTATATGTTCCTATTCATACATGTATATAGTAGTACATGCATATGTACTGTACATGCGTGTGTATGGACTATACATATACAGTAGCACTTGTGTGTGTATGTGATTAGACATATATATAGTAATACATGTGTATGTATGCGTGTATATTTTCCTATACATATAACTGATAATAACACTAGGTAGATTAACTATCGTATCACTATTTTGACAATGTAGGGAATGTCACATACACACGCACATGTACTACTGTATATATATAGTCACATATACACACACACACATGTATTACTATATATGCATAGTCACATATACAATATATACACATGTACTACTGTATATGTATAGTCACATACATGTATATGCACACACACGTGCTAGAGTATACATACAGTCACGTATACACACAAATGCTACTGTATATGAATAGGAATATATACACACACATGCTACTGTATGACACATACACACACATGTACTACTGTATATGTATAGTCACATATACACACATGTACTACTGTATATGTATAGTCACATATACACACATGTACTACTGTATATGTATAGTCACATATACACACACACACATGTATTACTATACATGCATAGTCACATATACAATATATACACATGTACTACTGTATATGTATAGTCACATACATGTATATGCACACACACGTGCTAGAGTATACATACAGTCACGTATACACACAAATGCTACTGTATATGAATAGGAATATATACACACACATGCTACTGTATGACACATACACACACATGTACTACTGTATATGTATAGTCACATATACACACATGTACTACTGTATATGTATAGTCACATATACACACATGTACTACTGCATGTATAGTCACATGTACTACTGTATATGTATAGTCACATACACACACACATACTACTGTATATGAATAGGAACATATTAGGGCATAAACAAATGTTGGATTTTCTAAATCCGAATGTTTGGGTAAGCTGAACGAACGAACCTTTGGAAGGTTCGCTAATTAATTATTATTAATCCAGACAAGTGGTTCGCTAATTAATTATTATTAATCCAGACAAGTGGATCGGTATCCCTAGATGTTATTTTGCTAGCTTCATAACCTTGGAGCTCATCAAAAAAGGAAGTAGTTTCCTGGTCAGGATCATCTTCAGGACCCAACAATATATCCAATGCTGTTTCTTTAGGTTTTAAAATCAAGGGTAGATTCTCCATTCTTTGTAGCAGTTCTGTTTTTACATCACCATGTAAATCATCATTAAGAAATTCTAGCTGCTTAAATCTTGGATCCAGTGCAGATGCAAGAACTAAATGATTTAAGTGACCATCTTCTCTTTATATCGGATACCACCTTGATTTTAAATTGACGAATTACGCTACCATCAATTTCAGAGAGCTCTAAAGACTGTATAAGACCAAACAGAACAGGGATAACACAGGAGCAAGACACATTAAATTCAGCACTCAAAAACGTTGTGGCAACCTAAAGTGGCAGTAGATCTTCTATTAGTTTCTCAGTTAATTCCTATTGCTCAGGTTTCATATTAAGGTAACGGTATTTAGCAGAATATGAAAGCAATGCTGATATAGGCCATCGGATATGAAGCAAAAATTGCAACATAAATAATGTACTATTTCAGTGTATGCTCAACAGCAATCATTCCTTCAATGTGAGATATCACACACCAGACTTTAGACTCAACTGGAGACAATGACCAGCACATTTAAGATTTTTCCATCCATGATCTTCCTCTAGCATCTGTGAAGCTAGCTTATAATTAGCTCCCTGGTCATGAACAGTAGCTACAACCTGTTCATCTTTGATATCGAAGATGCTGTAATTCCCAACATTTCTTTGCTGATGTTGATTGCAGTGTGTTGCACAGGAAAGCCTTATGTACACACCACATACAACTCCAGCTTCCATTTGGAAGAAATGTAATGAGAAGAAGCTGTGATGTATGCTTCATTTGCTTGACTGCTCCAAATATCAGAGGTGAGTGAAAGTGACTGCACTTCAGAAAGTTTTCTTTCAGTTTATTCTTTAGTTGAAGATGTCATTTTTTTAACTAGACTCGATATATACAGTACAGCTCAAAAAAAACTTGCTGAAACTACTTCTTGTTTACCTCTACCTCAATGAAGTTCATCACAGTGCAGTGAACTTTGTTGAAGCACACTGAACACTGAAATTACATTGCTACTAGTACCTGAAAGTACTCTAATTAGGCCAAAACTGTATGGTATCTGTTTAGGCCTAATTATAGTACCCGAGGGCCTAATTGCAAACTCACAACAAAGTTACATGTATCATGCAGAGAAGAATTCTATAACTGCAACAATGCTGTGAGGATGGTTTATAAACCCAACTAAAGACCACATGTCCATCCTCCTTAATGGAGGTACTTGAACATACATGTACCATTTTTAGCTTCTCATAATTGTGCTGTCAGTTTGTCTAGCACCTTGTTGCTGAAAATGTTTCAGCAATTAGTGGCTGAACTGCAATTAGTGGCTGGACTGCAATTAGTGGCTGAACTGCAATTAGTGCTGAACTGCAATTAGTGGCTGGACTGCAATTAGTGGCTGAACTGCAATTAGTGGCTGAACTGCAATTAGTGGCTGGACTGCAATTAGTGGCTGGACTGCAATTAGTGGCTAACTGCAATTAGTGGCTAACTGCAATTAGTGGCTGAACTGCAATTAGTGGCTAACTGCTGACAACAACACTAAACTAAGAAGCCATTTTGGGGTAACAATGAAAGCAGGAACAGAGGAATGGAATGAGGAACTATTAATAACTTATTAGCTATTAATTAATTAATTAATTAATTAATTAATTAATCACAAACACATGGTACAAGATGGCTGAGTATGTAGAAACCATAGATTTAACTCTTGATAGTAAAACCTCTGAAAACTCTTGCAGAGTCATTCAAAAGTGGGTAAAAATTGAGGAGGAGGATGATTTTTTATACAGGTTTGTGACTGCTAAATAAACAACTTTGTACTTTAGTATTAATTTTATTGATTTGCAGACCAGCTAAAAATGATGATGTCTCAGATTCAGATGTATATGGATACTCTTTTTTCAATGATGATCCTGAACTGCCTTGCTTGGTCATTCCTGAGGCAATTCAGCCAGTCACTGTATTTGATCTAATTCTAAACCATGCCAGTCATGAATGCAAGAAAAAACCAGTCTTATTGAACAAAGCTGCAGTGTTCTTTACTATAAGGCCAATACAGCAAAATAACCCACTACACAATGCACACAATGTCAGTACATCACTATAAGGCATGTATTACCAATACAGTACTATAAGCTACTGTAAGTAATCCAGTACACAATGCACACAATGTCAGTACATTACTATAAGGCATGTATTGCCAGTACAGTACTATAAGCTACTGTAAGTAATCCAGTACACAATGCACACAATGTCAGTATATTACTATAATGCATGTATTGCCAGTACATTACTATAAGCCATGTAATCCAGTACACAATGCACACAATGTCAGTACATTACTATAAGGCATGTATTGCCAGTACAGTACTATAAGCCATGTAATCCAGTACACAATGTCAGTACATTACTATAAGGCATGTATTACCAATACAGTACTAAAAGCTACTGTACGTAATCCAGTAGACAATGCACACAATGTCAGCACATTACTATAAGGAATATATTGCCAGTACATTACTATAAGCAACATAATCCAGTACACAATGCATACAATGTCAGTACATTACTATAAGGCATGTATTACCAATACAGTACTATATGCCATGTAATCCAGTACACAATGCACACAATGTCAGTACATTACTATAAGGCATGTATTGCCAGTACAGTACTATAAGCTACTGTAAGTAATCCAGTACACAATGCACACAATGTCAGTATATTACTATAATGCATGTATTGCCAGTACATTACTATAAGCCATGTAATCCAGTACACAATGCACACAATGTCAGTACATTACTATAAGGCATGTATTGCCAGTACAGTACTATAAGCCATGTAATCCAGTACACAATGTCAGTACATTACTATAAGGCATGTATTACCAATACAGTACTAAAAGCTACTGTACGTAATCCAGTAGACAATGCACACAATGTCAGCACATTACTATAAGGAATATATTGCCAGTACATTACTATAAGCAACATAATCCAGTACACAATGCATACAATGTCAGTACATTACTATAAGGCATATATTGCCAGTACATTACTATATGCCATGTAATCCAGTACACAATGCACACAATGTCAGTACATTACTATAAGGCATGTATTACAAATACAGTACCATATACTACTGTACGTAATCCAGTACACAATGCTAACAATGTCAGTATATTACTATAATGCATGTATTACCAGTACATTACTATAAGCCATGTAATCCAGTACACAATGCACACAATGTCAGTACATCACTATAAGGCATGTATTACCAATACAGTACTATAAGCTACTGTAAGTAATCCAGTACACAATGCACACAATGTCAGTATATTACTATAAGGCATGTATTGCCAGTACAGTACTATAAGCTACTGTAAGTAATCCAGTACACAATGCACACAATGTCAGTACATTACTATAAGGCATGTATTGCCAGTACAGTACTATAAGCTACTGTAAGTAATCCAGTACACAATGCACACAATGTCAGTATATTACTATAATGCATGTATTGCCAGTACAGTACTATAAGCCATGTAATCCAGTACACAATGCACACAATGTCAGTACATTACTATAAGGCATGTATTACCAGTACAGTACTATAAGCCATGTAATCCAGTACACAATGTCAGTACATTACTATAAGGCATGTATTACCAATACAGTACTAAAAGCTACTGTACGTAATCCAGTACACAATGCACACAATGTCAGCACATTACTACAAGGCATGTATTGCCAGTACACTACTATAAGCCCTGTAATCCAGTACACAATGCACACAATGTCAGTATATTACTATAATGCATGTATTGCCAGTACAGTACTATAAGCCATGTAATCCAGTACACAATGCACACAATGTCAGTACATTACTATAAGGCATGTATTGCCAGTACAGTACTATAAGCTACTGTACGTAATCCAGTAGACAATGCACACAATGTCAGCACATTACTATAAGGCATGTATTGCCAGTACACTACTATAAGCCATGTAATCCAGTACACAATGCACACAATGTCAGTACATTACTATAAAGCATGTATTGCCAGTACATTACTATAAGGCCAGTACAGTACTATAAGCCACGTAATCCACTACACAATACACACAATGTCAGTACATTACTATAAGACATGTATTGCCAGAACATTACTATAAGCCATGTAATCCAGTACACAATGCACACAATGTCAGTACAATACTATAAGGCATGTATTGTCAGTACAGTACTATAAGCCATGTAATCCAGTACACAATGCACACTTTGTCAGTACATCACTATAAGGCATGAATTGCCAGGACATTACTATAAGCCATGTAATCCAGTACACAATGCACACAATGTCAGTACATTACTATAATGCATGTATTGCCAGTACAGTACTATAAGCCATGTAATCTAGTACACAATGCACACAATGTCAGTACATTACTATAAGGCAATCATTGCCTATAAATCACTATGTGGAATGCATTGCCAATATATTACTATATATAATTATAAGGCACTCATGCATGGCATGTGAATCAATAAATGATATTCACTGCCTAAACAGATGTACACAGATGTGCATTAGGTATAAAGGAATGGCAATAGTGCTGTATAGGGGATGTTTTATAGCCTCCCTTCTCAGGTATATAGATAGCTATGTATCATACATGCTTGATTTAAGAGTCATGAATTGTTTTGGTAATGCAATTATGTCAGCAAACCAATCACCACCATTGGTACATGTTGCCCGGTTTTGATAATTTTAGGCCATTCCTAGTTTATTACTGACAAGTCAACCATTGTGATATTACCTATACACACTAATCAGGTAATTCCTTTAAAAGTATGTTTCATAAAAAAATAATATTAACACAGTTTGATAGCATATAGTAGTTACTTACAAGTACTATAATTATTAAAATACTGGTTGATTATTTTATTACAGGAATTGTAGTTCCGATTTGGTATCCACCTCCTCCTAAAACTACAATGTCATCTCATGCTATTCCATCATTTATAATAAACATGACCAATTTTACTGAACACAAGAAAATCAACAATATTTGGTATAGTACACCATTCTATACTGGAAAAGGTGGATACAAAATGCAGATAAGAGTTGATGCCAATGGTGTGGGCCAGGGAAAAGGTACACACGTTTCAGTTCGTCTGTTTTTAATGAAAGGTGCGTATGATGTACAACTGAAATGGCCATTCAAAGGTGACATCACCATTCAACTTATGAACTGGAGGGAGGATAAAGGTCATGTGGAGTATATAATTCCCTTTGATAACAACACACCGCTAACCTCATCTCAGCTTGTTAGTGAAGGGGAAAGAGCACCAACAGGATGGGGATATCATACCTTCATCTCTCATGTTGACCTCGATTATAATCCTGTGAAAAAAACGGCCTTTCTTCGTAATGATGTACTATGTTTTAAAGTGGCTAACATTGTTTTGCCAACAGGTAATTGTAAATACCACATATTAATTATAAACTTATACATGCATATGATAATTTTGATAATCAGAGAGTACAGTAGTACTCTCTATGTAGGAATGGCCCTACAAAACAATTGCCGCTCAAACGCAAGTCATGAGCTGAAGTATGTATATGAGGCTGATAAGGTATTCGGCCATTTTGTAAAGGAATCCACTAAAATTTAGAAGTATAGTGAATTATCTAATTGAATACATCCAAATAGAGCATACTATAGAAAATATCTAAATAGTAAACAATAGATAACAAGATATATAGAGAAAAAAGTATCCCTATGACTGCTTTGTGGTGTCCAGCATTCAGTAATCATGATAACTTTATCAAGCCTGAAACACATCAGCCTATTATAGTTATTATTTTGATACATGTACATGTACTAATATGAAAGATGAGTACTCAATATTGGGTACAGGGTTATACATGTACATGTACTAATATATAAGATGAGTACTCAATATTTGGGTATAGGGTTATACATGTACATGTACTAATATATAAGATGAGTACTCAATATTGGGTATAGGGTTATACATGTACATGTACTAATATATAAGATGAGTACTCAATATTGGGTATAGGGTTATACATGTACATGTACTAATATATAAGATGAGTACTCAATATTGGGTATATGGTTATACATGTACATGTACTAATATATAAGATGAGTACTCAATATTGGGGTACAGGGTTATACATGTACATGTATTAATATATAAGATGAGTACTCAATATTGGGGTACAGGGTTATATATGTACATGTACAAACAGGTGGTAATACTGTTGGTAGTAGGGTTTGGGAAACAAATGAAATCACATATGTGACCTTTATACATGTACATGAATTAATTTTAATGAATATTAGATGACCAAATGATATCTTGCTAAGCTAAATATTTTCCCTGCAATACTAAACCGCATAATTACATACATTTTACTACATGACCTGACATTTCATATAATTATTATTATTTAGCTCACAAACAAACAGATAAATTCTGACCTAATATATCAGCTTTCATTTTAGAGATCTAGGCATTGAAATATAACTCCATCTTCTGATTCTGATCCTGTTCTTGGAAAACTTGGATCATGACAGAAGAACTTCTTGAATAGATACATGTATATTCTTTTTAGTATATTCTGTAAATTGTACATAATTATATACATGTATGGAAACAAAAGTCAAAGTCTGGATTACATTATACATGTATGCAGTCATACATGTATATGATTTCATAAAATAGGGAACCTCAAATTTCTGTCCACAAGAAAATGTTTCTCCACCTGGTAAGCAAGTAAGTGATTATACAGACTCAATTACAAGGATCTCAAATAGTACATTTCAAAGGATTTCTTGTGGAGAGATATCTTTAGACTATCTACAAGAATATAGTATGGACAACTACATCCCCCATACTAAAGCAGTTCACTATGAATCAGTGTACTATTTTACTGTAGATGAATGGGTATGATAAATGCATGTGAGTGATAATGAAACATTGAATAGAGAGATATGGATTAGTACTTAATCAAATTCCTTACTTTCTAACAGCTGGACTTATTATAATTCTTTCTAGTATTCTCATTAGAATTAGTTCAAATGGCTTCTTGTAGTAGTAGCATAGACAGTGTAATAATGTATTTACAATAGTGTAAAAGATTTGTGTAGAGTCATGGTGGTGCAGGTTGAATTCCAGAGCTTAATTGGTGGTACAAACTGTGTAAATGGTGGTGCATCATCATCACCTAATAGCCTAGTGAGAACCATGCTTCTTTCCTTCTTTGTCTAATTTTTCTCAAAATTACTATTGAGATATCTGTATTATGAGAATACATAATTACATCAAAATTTCAATATTCAACTTCATAGCACACCAGTGTTTTTGATAATCTTATATGGCGCACCATTAACCCAAAAAGCTTCTTATTTGGTACTGGACAGTTCTCGCTTTGGGCCAGTGGTGCAGTTAATTATGATTATATTGTCACTAACAGCATTAACTCTTTGTTCAAGATGTCTTCCCAATGGTGCACACACTAACCATTGTTGAGCCAATTTGGCCCATGCTTCAAAACGTATTTAAAACTCTATAGTCAACCCTTGCAAACCACAACATTTATTTGCCTCCTAATATGGTATAATCATAGGACATCAATTCATCGTAGTTAGGTGTTCTGGGAAGCACTCAGCATATATAATCAGGCATGAACTAATCAATGTATCTACGCAAAAGGTCAGGATATGCCATTGTGTCTATGCAAGGGTCAGGACATGCCATTGTGTCTATGCAAGGGTCAGGACATGCCATCATCTATGAGCAAGCGTCAGGCCATATCTGACATACACTCATCATAGATACAATATAATATGTATTGTCTGTTGAGAATATTAGTTTATATGATACCTGTCCATTGATCTAACTAATTAACCACTAATGACCTACACTATACATTTATTACTTGTGTATATGTATTTATGTATATAATACACGCATAAATTAAGTGAAGTGAGGTAACAATCAGTGTAATTACACATAATTATGTAATAATAAGTCATGAGAATTTTTTTTTTCATTTCTTACTAGCTTAGGACAAGTACTGGTCTTTTCAATGATGAACATTATTCCTGTATTATGTTCAAGCGGTCTAGTCATCATTATGAAATACACTCACAGAGGTTAATCCAAGGGGGTTTCTAATTTGTAGGGTTCGAACGAACCTCTCTCTAGCAATGAATTTGAAATATAAGTATAACCACACTACACCCTATATAATCAGATGAATAATAATAATTAATATTGATCATTAATTATTTTTATGGCCCACATGGCCATTCCTGATTGATTACTATATAATTTATATTTATATTCTTGTTTCACATACACACAGTATATGCACTCAAGGAAGTTGTGTCAGAGCAGGTGGCTCGCCATTTAATGGTGGTGGCTACAGTATGTGCAGGAGAGCTGTATAGACCAGCAGTGGAATGCTGTACATAGAAACTGAAACTAACAGCTGTTATAGCTGTAATATATTCCTTAAGTTCTATAAGAATTAACCTTTAAAAACTAAGAAAAGTAGATATTAGTTACTAGTTCATAACTCTATAATTATAATTATAACACAGCAGGTGAAACCTCAGCTGTAATGCAATATCTTAACATATAATAAGGGACATACTAGCTAGTATTAGGTCTTACATAATTATACATGTATATAACTTGAAAATGTGTCACTTGTTATACTCACATGAAAATCTTCAGATAGACAGAAACACAATGTCCACCACGTGACTAGCTCCACCCTGTACTGTGCTAGCTAGCTGTACCAAGTTTCTAGGTGGGGCTACAGTTTACAGCATTTGTAACAAAAAGTTCCTCTTATTTATAATAAATATTCTTGACTGTATAAACAATCATAAAAACAAAACAATTATTATGTGCAAATGTATAATAATTATAATATCTAATAATAATAATTATTATGATATATAAAATTATAATTATATTGACTGATTATTAACAGTATACACATCAAGTTACAATTCTATATATATATATCAATTCATAGCTTGGTATTTCTCAACTTGTTAAATTTTGTTGATATAGAAGTGCCAATGGAGTATATAACTTCCACACATAACAGATGTGTGTGTATGTTAATCTGTATATCTGTATATGTATATGTGTATGTGTGTGTGTGTGTGTGTGTGTGTGTGTGTGTGTGTGTGTGTGTGTGTGTGTGTGTGTGTGTGTGTGTGTGTGTGTGTGTGTGTGTGTGTGTGTGTGTGTGTGTGTGTTTGAGAAAGAGAGAGAGATGAGAGATTTTAATTGTTTGTATGCTATATTTTTGCAGTACAGCACAATCAAAACCAGTGGTTTAACTAGTAGTTTTGATTGATGGATATTGTATTTGAAGGAGAATAATGAAGTACATGCGCTTGGTGTTCTTTCACTACACCTAAGGTAAGCTTAGTAATGTGAATAACATATGGAAAATATAGCACAAATGTGGTACTAACTGTGCTCTATGTAATATATATAGTACACTTACAGGTCTTATATACAAAAATATAGACCCGAGGACACTAAACCAAGGTTTTATATTGTTTTATATAAGAACTGTAAGTGTACTATATACAATATATTGTATGCTGATAGATTAAAGATTCACAGGTCTATATACAAAAATATAAGACCTAACCACATCAAACGGTTGCCATGGTAGCATGCTATATATGGAAGATATAAGACTGTCAGTGCGTTTGATGTTAAGCATCATAACATCATAATAATAATTATTATTATCCCTTTATTATAATTAGGTAGTAGGTGGTGTGGTGTGGGGAGGAGGAGACTGATGAGGAGGTGGAGCAGGACTACTCCAGGAATAATAAATGAGGGTATGTAAGCGTATATCATGCCATAGATTACTTTTTTAGTTTGGGGATGCTAAATAGGGGTGGATGTAGTGATTAAGTGTGACAGTGTTGCTAAAATAATCTTGATAATAATTATGCTGCTCCATGTAGGGGGTCTAGGGCTATGCTACTAGGGCTATGCTCTGGCATGAAAATTCCCTAAAATGAGGTAATATGATGCAATCTAGCTACATGTAGGAGTAAATTTACACTTTGTTGCATGATTTAATGAAACTCCAGGTTTTTTCATGTGCGTAAAAATTTCATCATAAAATATAATAGAATCACAGAGTTATATAATATAATTCGTAACATTACATTAGGGTAATTTAAAACAAACTTCCATACAATGATTCTCTTGATCAGTTCTTGGAAGTTTCACTTTAGAGAACACAAATAATTCCAGTGATAATAATTACATTTCACATAATTATTTTTGCTAATTAATTTCTAGACTGTCTTCCATAATCCCCAAGTATCCCCTTGTCTATGGCCTTGTATATGATTAACTGTGTGTGTATATACATATATATTTAGAAAATGAACACATATTACATACACATATATATAGTCATACACTTCCAGAGCTGGAAATAAAATCCAACAATTGGCCATTTTACGGACATTTTGTCTCTTTGTCCAGACAAAATTATACTTTACTGGATAAATTGTCCTATTATTTATACAGAAAAGTATAATTATTATTCAAGAGCAGTAATGGTCTAGTGGGTTACTTACATGTATATATCTCATAAGCCATAAATGGGTATAGAGATGGATTTATGGACAAAATTCATAATTTGCTGGTCAAACATTAATATTGTTTTGTTCAAAATATTTCTACTGGACAATTTCAAAATTTATTTCCAGTACTGCACTTCTATGTACATGTACAAGAGACATTTCAAATAGTTCATAATTATAATAATTATTATAATATTGTGATATATAAATGATTATGAAATTGACTTACTTACACAACATGTAGTTGAGGACTAAACATTACAGGATAGAATGTCCTTGATTTGTCCTTAGCATTATAATGACTTGTATGATATTATGAGGTACATGTAAGTACTAAATTATTATGATGTATACAGTCACATATACACAGTTACACACACACGTGCTCCTGTATATGAATAGTCTTGTATACACACATGTACTACTGTATATGTATACTGTATAGTCACATATACACACATGTACTACTGTATATGTATAGTCACATATACACACATGTACTACTGTATATGTATAGTCACATATACTCACATGTACTACTGTATATGTATAGTCACATAGGCCTTAGTGTCACATGAACAGGTAATATCAAGGACTTAGTGTCACATGAACTGGTAATATCAAGGACTTAGCTAGTGTCACAATAAAGCATATCACTATATGATATATAATTATATACATAATTATATATATTATATATATATATATATATATATATATATATATAATATATATATGTAATATTTATAACACCCCACGAGTGCTATATGGGATTTATAAGCACCTGCCTGAGGGCGAGGTGGTTAAATTCCATATAGTACGAGTGGGGTGTTATAAATGATATGTACATGTATGGTATGATGAAGTAACACTTGCTTTCACTGATGCGCATGTGCGTGATAAATGTCGTTTTAACTGTTTAACCACGTTGTTTCACTGTTCACTGTATTGTTGAGGATCAGGAGATGGCAGAGAAGGAGAACGTACATGTACCTCCGTCAAAGAAGCGCAAATTGTCCTTGTCATTGAAAAATCGATTCAAAGCAGCTACAAATGATGAGCTGGAAGACGTATCGAAAGTGAAGATGACTAAAAACACTATACAAACCAGACGGTGGGCTATGAAGAATTTTCAAGATTGGTTTTTTGGATACAACGATGGAAATCCAGACGATCGATGTCCAGATGAGATTTGACTACCGTCTTGTTCCGTCCACACCCTTAGTAAGTGGTTGTGCGTTTATGTAGCTGAGACCAAGTCATTCACCATCTGTTGCTCAACCAATGGCAGGTTCTCATTACTACAATGTAGTACAATTGTACTGTTAACATGTATGAAATGCTGAACAGTCAGTTCCACTACTTTCCTTCTTGGAATATCTTTTCCCTTCCCCCTTATCCATCACCACCTGGTCCCACACCTCTTCAGCTGGAGCTGCAGGCTAATTATATGCCTCCAACCTTGAATTATGAGAGCAGGACACCGCTGGACCCAACAGGTTCCTCGAAATTGGATTCTATCTGAAACAATGTTACTCCTTGTCTCAAACATTGCCTCATTTTGTTTTCATTGATCTGTTATTTTATCACACTTCAGTAGCTTGTCATTATTCATAGACTAAGGTATTAACAAGCCACAATGCATGTACGAGCATCCAGTGCACTGTATTGGGTCATATACCACTGTTGGTTCCTTTGATGTGTTGCTTCATCATACTATATATATATACATGTATATATATATATATATACCTCATCATCATTATATCTAAAATTATGTGGTTATATGAACCATAACTACATGTAACTGTGAGGCATAGAAGAGTAGATTCAAGATGCTAGTCAACAAGAAAGTTACGATGGTAGAGGATGGATGGATAGATAGATAGATACATGTATTTATCTGTTGAATTCAACATATAATAATTGTAAATACATATGTAGATATGGAAAGATAGATTAATGGATACATGAACAATAGACTGGATAGATAAGTGAATGGATGAATGCTTGATGAATGGGCAGTGATACAAATAAAAGAAAAAAGACCTTGATGTGTGGAATAGTGATAAAAGACCTTGATGTGTGGATTGTGGAAGAATATGGTCAAACTTGAGATGAAGAGTCATACACCTGGGAATCAGACCTTCAGTTTCAATAGATAATTATTTGTAACAGCTGGGATGAATAGTTTCTGAGTCTTCCACTAGTCCATGGAACATGCTACAATGATGGTGTAAGTGAACAGATTTTTTTTCTTTCATTTATACTCTATTATATATATATATAGTACTGATACATGTATAAGATGGTGCTATACATGTACATACATGTATAGACTTGTGCTGAAATAATGCTTTTTGGTATTGGAATACTAGCTTTTGTTAACAAATGAATGTCCAGGATTTGGTTGCTAACTCATCATAAATTGTATCAGCTGTTTCTTAAGTATTATATAGCTCACCATTTTGTATAAATAGTTACAATAGATGAGAATAACAGTGTTTTAGCTTTAGAATAACTAAAAGTGCACTGGCATTATTGGCTCATTTTAGTTAGTTAGTAGATTTGTAGTTTAGTCACAGTAAAACATGTACTCGAATATCTCGTGTAATGGTGCTGACTATTGGAGGAATATAGTGGTTCTTTAATCTTCCATTCAGTGTTTTTGATAAGCTCATATGATGCACCTTTGGCCCAAAGAGCTTCTTATTTGGCACTGCACAGTTCTCTCTCTGGGCCAGTGGCACAGTTAGTTATGATTATATTGTCATTAACAGCATTAACTCTTAGTTAATTGGCTCAAGAAGTATTCTCATTAGCAAACATACTAACCATTTTTGAGCCAATTTGGCCCAAGCTTCAAAACTTATCAAAAATTCTGCTTCCATTGTCAGTTAGTACTTCTCTCCCAGTGTACTGATCTCTTTGATCTGTTTATTCAGTTCTCTCATGCTCTTTCATCCTCTGATGACTTATAGTGGACATTTTATTTTCCCCGAAACTGTTGTACTCAACCTGTGGTAGATACTGTTTTGCTATAATTTGATCAAGTAGAGTTTCTGCAGGTACTCTCCACATCACTGCCCTGCAGCACCTGGTGCTGGAAGATCTAAAATAGTAAAATCCCAACCTGATTCTGATTGCCAGTGATTGGAATCGAGACCGAAACATCAAGAGGAGTTTAGGTCTGAGCTGTCGTATTGCGATTGAGGAGTCTAACAAAAGTCTCAAACTGATTCTGATTGGGATCGAGACTGGCACATGAAACTACAATGGGTGTGCCGCGTCAGGTTCAATAGTGAAGCTCGAAGCGAGAGAGAACGTGCAGAGATAAAATTTGGGGAGAAAAAAAAAGGCTGAGACACCAGCAAATGCAAGAAAGAAAACAGAAGTCGCAGACAATGTTCACTACAAGTGATCAGATGATAGAAGAAAATGAATGTCTATAACATTATATCATATTTAAGGAATTAAGATCTTGTTTAATAATAAATAAAATCAATAGCAGAGGTAATAATATCTTCCTGAATGTAGTGAGTTAATTTTCATCAAACCCTTCATGCTCACTATTCATAAAAGAAGATAAACGAAAGTTGTGTGACTGGTATCCCAGGCCAGGAAGCTCCATCATCCAACTACAGGTTTTATTTCCTATGTGAAAAGATAAACTGCAGATTATATAAATGCAAGCATTTAATATTTTCCTCTAATAATCAGTAAATATGTCCTTTTTTTATTTTAGTACAACAGTACATGTACATACCAGTTTTATTACTATGGCAACTACCACTAAGTACTAAAATTAATAGTATAATGTGTTATTATTACATAACAATGATTACATAATGTTTGTGTTAATTCTATGTATACCGTAAAATAGAAAAATTTCCATAGAAGAAATAAATATTGAAAATAAATCGCTAAATGATATTCGCATCTCATATTAATACATGTAGGTGTGCGCTCTTTAAAAGATAAAATGGATTCCAGGAAGGCCATGGACTCAAGAAAGTATCTTCAATATTTGTGATGTTTTATCAAGAAACTGAGTTACAGAGGTACAATATATAATATATTCCAACCTGACATGTTTGCATAGAGACATGCACAATGATTACTATACTAAACGAGCGCCGTCGGGACGGGACCCTCGCCTACATGGCAAAGTAATACAAAGCACTACAATTTTTTTCAAAATATAATAAAGTTTGTGTATGAAACAAACAATACTTTTGTTACATGGAATAGATATATAAATTAGAAAAACATTTATGGGCATTAATTAAAACTGTTATAACTTTATATCTTAAAAGACAAAATAAGGATATCAATGAAATGTATAATTTGTATATAATTATATCTTACATCTAATTCTCAAACAATGAAGAAGTTCTCAAGTCTACCTCTAAAGTCTCCGTGTGAAAACGTATTGACTATTGAATCGCCTCTACCACGTGTTTAGTACATGACGCATGCACATACCTGTAGGTGGAGCTAGGTAGCTTTCTATCTTGCATCAATGGTGGTATAGTAGCAACCATTACCTCGATTGTTTTTGGTTTGAAGTGTTTCTTGGCTAGCGACAGCCATGAAACAGGATCACTTGTGTTTTGTGTGTCCATATTTACTCTCGTTATCGCCCTCGTTTCATCTTAAAGTTGTGAAACGGTAACTGTGAGTTATAAAAATTGTCATAACTTTAGAACCAAAAGGTTTTAGAAGAATTCCTACGTTATTTTTTTTCCTTGTATAATTTGAAGTCTACCAGTACCCCGTTTGAATTGTCAATGTTTTTATTTTTCCAGAAAAAGTGCTAACAGACAGACAGACAGACAGACACACAGACAAAACGATTACCGTACCCTTCCGCCTACGCTACGCGGCGAGGGTAATAATGAATGGACATTGTATTTCAAACACAAATCCCATAGCAATTCTCTGGGATACAAGAGATGTTATTTGTTATTATAAGTACAAAATCATGTTTATACTTATTACTCTGAAATGGCATCTGTTGTTTATACAATGTTTGAAATGGAATGATAATAACACACCACAGGTAATATGCTATTTACATTGTATTAACATTAGTATGCTGTATAAATGATATATTATGTGTATTACTATATGTACTGATAGTATAGTAATATAATATACTAACACTTGAATTATATTATATATGATATATTATGTGTATTACTATATGTACTGATAGTATAGTAATATAATATACTAACACTTGAATTATATTATAAATGATATATTATGTGTATTACTATATGTACTGATAGTATAGTAATATAATATACTAACACTTGAATTATATTATATATGATATATTATGTGTATTACTATATGTACTGATAGTATAGTAATATAATATACTATCACTTGAATTATATTATATATGATATATTATGTGTATTACTATATGTACTGATAGTATAGTAATATAATATACTAACACTTCAATTATATTATATTATAAATTGTAACTGAGATAACACACTCACTGACCAAACTGTTTTGTATGTAATATCATACAGTCTATAGTGTGATAAGCTAGGTATTCAAAAGACATTGAGTATTGATCACCTGATACTCCTGATATTCAGGTTTATCCTGACATATTAATAAGTGTGATATCATTATAATTATTATACAGATAATATTGCTACTCATTACAATTATGGGATATATTGATTGGAGTATCGATAAAATGACTAGTTCCGTTAGGAAACATGATTATATTCAAGGTATGATAATAGCATTATGATGTATACTATAATAGATAGCAGCATAATAATTTATATAAGAGGTAGACATATTGACTTATACTATCTGTGGGAAATGTGGTTGAGACAAGACAACATTTCCCACACAGGCTAATTAGTGTGGAAGATATCTCCATGGTGATTATAAAATTTATCAATGGAATGCAATTAAGGTTCACAAGGGGAAGTCTTTACAAGTGATGTAGAGAGGACACTAACTGAAAACAAACACTTAGTACACTTGAATTATCTACTGTAACACTTGAAACTGGAGACAAGTATTCCCTTTATGTAAACTGTAAAGTAATTAACTGTTCTTATGAGCCCCATGGTATTGCCCATGTACCATGGTATTGTAATACATTATAATTATAATGTACTATAATAAATTCTCATTATACTTTATAGTAATTAGTTTTATAATTTTCAGATATACAAGATATTTCTCAAGATATTCATCATCAACAATACACATTCCTATGATTGTTTTCCACGAGGTTTAATGTATATATGTATATATATATATATTCTTGTGTCCACTTGTGCGAGTATGCGTTGTATACGTAGTTAAGGAAGTTGCGTCATTCCCGGGGGCTCGGTCAATTAATGGGTGGGGCATGTAAAAGAATGCGTGCTCGACCTCTACAGACCAGCAGAAAGAAAGCTGCCTGTACCTAAGTAGCTTACATAGAAACTGGAACTAATAGCTATCTATTTTGCCTGAAATATATTCCTAATGTTCTACAAGAGGTCAGGAGAGTAGATAATCACTATAATAAGCTGTTGTCTTTCATGCTTGATAAAGTCAGCCATGATTACTGAATGCTGGACACCACAAAGCAGTCATAGAGATACTTTTGTCTTCACTTAAATTTGTAAAGCAATCATAGGGATGAATTTTATCTCTATATACACTTGTTATAACCCTATCATAATTATATATACAGCATCTGATATCGACCTAGAGATGGACTACAATCAACTTCAAGACAATATAATATTATAATGAATACTAAATGCTCACTGTACTGCCTTTAATCTTGTTATAGTGTGTATAATGTATTATTCAATAATACTAAATCAATGATAGGAAATTTATCTATTGCAGTTTGTGTTATACTAATTTCAATATTACATTTCATATTTCTAATAATGATATAATTATAGTAAAGATGATTATCTTTTCATGATGTTGAGTGTACACTTATGATTAGATAATAGTAGAGTGTGAAATACATAACTAGATTAGGTAGTTTGGGTGTGTCATAGTATACTACACTTCCTATGATGGCTATTTCTAATATCACTGTTTATGAATCACTACCTACTGGTGGATATGAAGATCATCTCTTTCTTGATCTTCCTCCAGAATCACCTCATTGTCCAGTGTGTCTGTTAGTAGTCAGAGAACCACATGTATTAGTGTGTTGTGGAACTCCTATTTGTCAGGTAAAGTATAATTATCATTATTATGAAGAATTCTAACCAGTGAACTAATCCAAAATGATAATTATTATTGTACAGAATTATAATTTAAATACTACACATACATGTACCTCATGCTTATTGTAACATTATAGTGCTGTTTTTTTCTGCTCTTGAAACACATTATCAAGGGCTGTGAGCTCCAGACTGTGTATGCCAAAAAAAAAAAAAGAAACAGTCTTAAATGATTTTTAATTTTTGTCAAAATTGGTGATATTTTTCAGTAATCTTATTAGCAAAACTAATAAAACTTTCAACTCACTAAGATAACTGCTTAGATACAGAATTTAGTTAAATTCTGGCACTAGTCGACTGAGAAATGAGCAGTTCAACAAAAAACGTGAAATTCAAATAAGATTTTCGCTTGCACAGTAACATACATGTATATAGAATACTCAGTACAACATGAAAATAATCATAATTTATATATAAACAAATCACAACTAATAATATTAATTACTATTATAATGATTGATATTTTCAGGTGTGTATAGACCATACTAGAGCAAATAAACAGTCATGTCCCTCTTGTAGTACAAAAGAGTATGCTAACATATTTAATAGAAAACAACATGGTGAACTATTGAAATTGAGACTTCGTTGTACAAACAATGAGAAAGGGTGTGAATGGGTGGGAGAGCTGGGTGATCTAGAGAGACACCTTACTAATGAGTGTCTATATGTGGAGGAGACAACTAGTGAAACCAATATAATACAAGAGGAAATCGATATGCTGCAAGAGAAGGTTGAAGCAAGCAGAAAAGAAATAGTCCAGACAGTTCCGGATGAGCTGATGATGTTACTAGAGGATGTTACAGAGGAAGAGTGTGAAGAGATATTAGAAGAAGCTTATGAGAGATATGGAAGAGAAATGGAACATGAGTTCATGGAAGGCAAGGAAGAAATGATGAGGGAGTTTAAAATGGTACGCGAAAGGGCAGATAAGCTACACCAGCTGATGGAAGAAGAGCTCACAGAACTGAGGAAGCTAGATGAGAAAATAAACAGAGATCATGAAGAACTACTAGCACAACTACAAGCCAATGATTTACACAATTCCCGTAGAATACTACAATTGAAACAACAGTTATCACAAATGAAAGGTATTGTACATGTATAATTATTATTGTAATAAATAGTTATGTACATGATGAAGTGAGAATGCTAAAATGTAACAATAAAGTACATTTATAACAAGTGAACTGTGAGTATGATAGAGATTCTATACACCAACTGTGATTACAATTCAGGTGCACCACTGCATATCAGACAAGTACACAACAATTAAGACATATTTAATAGTCATCCACTAGCATCACATATTAAAATTTCACAACTAACAGTTACATTAATTTGCATTGTATTGCAGCTACATCAAAACAAATTGTATTACATTACTTGGGCTCAAAACACAGAGGATACAATAGTTAGAAATGTCCTTCCATGACAAAACAATTATGGTCTTTTTCCCATGGGTTCAATATATTATAACATTGTTCATGTTACATATGCATATGCGATTATAAGTTGTATATGCAATTAGAGAAAATGCATCATGGTCAATTAATGGCATGGTACATTATACGTAGAACGTGTGCTTGAGCCTCAAGGTCTACAGATCAGGAAAGATGCTTGTCAGAAGCTACGCATTCTGCTTGAAATAAGTTCTACAACATCTTTTTAAAGGTATAAGTAAACCAAATAATAAGTATAATATGCTGTTGTACTTCAGGTGGGAGAAAGTCTGTCATGATTAATGACTGTTGGACATCTCAAATCAATCCTTATATCTAGTTTGTTTAGCCTTCAATGGTCTTAGATCAGATGAATGGGTTCCCTCATTGTTGAACATGTTTATCTCAAATGTCACCCTTTATACAAAGATATCACTGTCTGGTCCAATATATATTACATTAACAATCAAAGCATCAGTAATGGACCAGTTTAAGACAGGCACCAAAGTCAATAGTGGTATTAATGGCACATGAACCTGTTCTAGATCTCTTAATTAAGAAGTATGAAAATGTTTAAACATACTATTTCCCTTCCCCCTCCCTTTTTTTCTTTATTGAATTGTTTCACATACTGTACATGCATCAAGTGATGTTCTCATATTTGCTTTTATTGACTTATTATATAAAAATGCCAGATAATTAATAACTTGAATAATTATGATAATGCTTGTAAGTAATGGGACTGGTCGGGTAACACCCTTCATGGTGGTTGTGTGGGTATCATACATGTTTGATTCAAGAGTTCATGAATTTTTGGCAGAAAACCAGCCAGTGGGTGTTGCCTAGCTTTGTCAACAAATTATAGCTACAATCACAGACAACCATCAATCACAGACAACCATGGAATGTAGAATGTTAAATAACATACAATAGTAATGAAACAGAGCAAGACTAGCATATCGCTCATGACTAAGAATTGGGGACTGTATGTGCATTCACCACTCAGTACTATAATGGTGATTTACTAATCCAGTACTCTAATGTGAATTTACTAAATGTTGATGGAATGTTGGTAACACACACTCTAATGCAATCAAGGCATCTCCATTAGATTGTGCTTACAACTAGTTGATCTACAATCCCTATTAAAACCTATTACAACAGCCACAAAGGTTAGCTACTTGATGTTTCATATAATACTACATGTACCTGGCTGGTGGCCCCCAGCATACACTTGGCACTTACTGATTTCCAGATAATGCATATACTTTTTTGTATTGATGAGCAAATGCATGCATGCATGCGTTCAGGTAAATTTGTGGGCTACTGGCCATAAATTTACCTGAATTTATACGAATTTACCTTGTAGTAATTCATGTCCAATTCATACCCGTTATTGCTTCATAGACAGTGTATGCCAAGAAATTGTGTTCATTGCTCATTAATTTACACTAAGGCGTGCATTACCTACAAATCTAAGTGGCAAACATTGCCCATCACAATGTCTAAATCTGCAAGCAGCATGCATTGCAATAACTACTAATATAAAAAATGTATTGCCTTCACACAACGAAGTGGCACGATTACATTGTGTGGATTTTGTACTGGCTTATACATGTCTTATAGTAATGTACTGACAATGTATGCTTTATGGTATTGTACATTGTCAGTACATTACTATAAGACACGTATAATCCAGTACAAAATCCACAAAATGTAAGTATATTACTATAAGGCAATCATTGCCAGTACAGTACTATAAGCCATGTAATCCAGTACACAATGTACACAATGTCAGTACATTACTATAAGGAATGAATTGCCAGTGCAGTATTATAGGCCATGTAATCCAGTACAGAATGCACACAATATCAGTACATAGCTATAAGGCAATCATTGCCTATAAATCATGAATTGCTTCGGTTATGTAATTATGTGCAAACCAGCCACCACCATTGGTACATGTTGCCCGGTTTTGATGATTTAGGTCATTCCTAGTTTATTACTGGCAATTCAACCATTGTGATATTACCTATACACACTAATCAGGTAATTCCTTTAAAAGTATGTTTCATAAAAAATAATATTAACACAGTTTGATAGCATATAGTAGTTACTTACAAGTACTATAATTATTAAAATATAATTAATAACCAGTTGATTATTTTATTACAGGAATTGTAGTTCCCATTTGGTATCCACCTCCTCCTAAAACTACAATGTCATCTCATGCTATTCCACCATTTATAATAAACATGACCAATTTTTCTGAACACAAGAAAATCAACAGTGTTTGGTATAGTACACCATTCTATACTGGAATAGGTGGATACAAAATCCAGATAAGAGTTGATGCCAATGGTGTGGGCCAGGGAAAAGGTACACACGCTTCAGTTCGTCTGTTTTTAATGAAAGGTGCGTATGATGTACAACTGAAATGGCCATTCAAAGGTGACATCACCATTCAACTTATGAACTGGAGGGAGGATAAAGGTCATGTGGAGTATATAATTCCCTTTGATAACAACACACCGCTAACCTCATCTCAGCTTGTTAGTGAAGGGGAAAGAGCACCAACAGGATGGGGATATCATACCTTCATCTCTCATGTTGACCTCGATTATAATCCTGTGAAAAAAACGGCCTTTCTTCGTAATGATGTACTATGTTTTAAAGTGGCTAACATTGTTTTGCCAACAGGTAATTGTAAATACCACATATTAATTATAAACTTATACATGCATATGATAATTTTGATAATCAGAGAGTACAGTAGTACTCTCTATGTAGGAATGGCCCTACAAAACAATTGCCGCTCAAACGCAAGTCATGAGCTGAAGTATGTATATGAGGCTGATAAGGTATTCGGCCATTTTGTAAAGGAATCCACTAAAATTTAGAAGTATAGTGAATTATCTAATTGAATACATCCAAATAGAGCATACTATAGAAAATATCTAAATAGTAAACAATAGATAACAAGATATATAGAGAAAAAAGTATCCCTATGACTGCTTTGTGGTGTCCAGCATTCAGTAATCATGATAACTTTATCAAGCCTGAAACACATCAGCCTATTATAGTTATTATTTTGATACATGTACATGTACTAATATGAAAGATGAGTACTCAATATTGGGTACAGGGTTATACATGTACATGTACTAATATATAAGATGAGTACTCAATATTTGGGTATAGGGTTATACATGTACATGTACTAATATATAAGATGAGTACTCAATATTGGGTATAGGGTTATACATGTACATGTACTAATATATAAGATGAGTACTCAATATTGGGTATAGGGTTATACATGTACATGTACTAATATATAAGATGAGTACTCAATATTGGGTATATGGTTATACATGTACATGTACTAATATATAAGATGAGTACTCAATATTGGGGTACAGGGTTATACATGTACATGTATTAATATATAAGATGAGTACTCAATATTGGGGTACAGGGTTATATATGTACATGTACAAACAGGTGGTAATACTGTTGGTAGTAGGGTTTGGGAAACAAATGAAATCACATATGTGACCTTTATACATGTACATGAATTAATTTTAATGAATATTAGATGACCAAATGATATCTTGCTAATATTAATTATAAACTTATACATGCATATGATAATTTTGATAATCAGAGAGTACAGTAGTACTCTCTATGTAGGAATGGCCCCCCCAAAAAATTGCTGTTCATACGCAAGTCATGAACTGAAGTATGTATATGAGGTTTAAAAGCTATTTGGCCATTTAGTAAAGGAATCCACTAAAATTTAATATGTAAAAAGTGTAGTGAATTATCTAATTGAATACAACCAAATAGAGCTTACTATATAAAACATCTAATAATAAACATTTGATAAAAATTACATTTGATCAGTTCACAAACATAGTGTGAATGTATCAACTATTCCTGTTGGTACGAAAAACCACAAGTCTAGAGTACTACAACAGTAACAAGAATTACAATTAACTAAATCATGCAAACTCAGAAATCTCTTTGTCAACGATATTTGAAATATATATTGGCCCAACACAGGCTGCCGACCATTCATGTATAAACCACAAATTGGATACAAGTGCTGAAATTTTATTCATTGCCAGATGTAATTAAGTCATGTATACTGGCACAGCCACTGTTGGATCATTTACACCCACTTTTAATTTTACCATCAAAGTGGACAGGGTTCCCCAGACGTTTTCCACAAACTGTTACCTAGCATAAGACAACTCAAAATCTTGTGGATACACTCCTGTGTCTAAGTCGCATGTAACAAGTGATATACAAACAAAGTGACACTTATGTACATGGACATGTAACTTGTATCAACAATTACATGTACGTATACCCGTTTATCACACATGTAGCGTAATCCATCAATAGTTGACCATCAAAGAATGTAGTAGTCACAACTGTACTGCAGCATATTACATTGGAGGAGTTGTGCCAAACGAATGCTCAACGATAGATTGATCTTTCTCGTACTTCATCAATTATTAACCCTCTAACTGTATTCTCTATAAGGTTAATAAACTCACCCATGTAATTATTCTTGATCAGCATTATATTTGCATTAACACATTCTCGCCCACAACATATATCAACCTTCTGTTGCTGCATATTATTAGAAAATAGTCTTAAAACCATCATAATGAACATTATATAGTAAATCAGCAAATATTCAGCTTCATATATTATTTGAAGCTAAAAAAAAGATACAGATTTTTTAACAAAAAGAACTATCTTATCATATACAACTCATAGTGTTACAGAGTACGAAGGGACTCTGTAACACTATGGGTAACCAATGTTTCCTTTTAGTTTTGCCAAACTTAATTCTTGAGACCTAGTTTAGAAAGGCAACAAGCTCTTGTTTTCTTCCTGAGTGAGATAGGGGTCTAGGGCAGATTTGACTCAGCGCTCCACTCGTTTAGACAAATAGTCTTCAACCCTTTATTGCTGCTCTACATTTTGGCATGACAAAGACTAGTCATATACTATACCAGTGACCATCTCAGTATACTAACTGGGAGACTATACATGTACGTTAATGCAGGAAATAGAGAATATACATGTACAGTGGTCAAGAATTGAGAATTACACTACATGGATACTATTAAACACAAAAAATTATTTACATAACATACAAAAGGGAGTAATCGTTACTGAGTATTGATTATTAGTATCAACATTATATAGTGTGTATCAGTGTATCACTATGAACACAGACACTAAAAAGATTGTGTAAAATATGTGTTAAACGTTTTAGCTCATGAATATTATTATTCTTCAGGGGTGTGGTCAGGGGTCTGGAAATAGTGAGCCAACTGCCGGACATTTTGGCCTATTTTCACCACTCTTGTTTCAATTTACCGGACATTCACTAGATTTATTGGACAATGTCCTGCATGACTGGCTGTTTGCACACCCCTTGGTGTGGTTAACATACATGTACATACATGTAATATACATTATGTGTATGTAATTACACACTGTATAAACAAAACAATGTTTGATGAGATTTATAGTTATTAAGACACACCTTTCCTTGTTATGTACAGAACATGTACAGTGTATATAGTCATTAGTGATGAACCTCAACATATGTACAGTACATGTACACATCTAGTCATATGATATTTTGATGACATTACAACATACACATGTACATGTACTTGAATTTAAATTTGAATGATGTGCATGATTCCCTGTATACTGAGTCAACATAACCAATAAATTGATAGAAGATCACTAGATATATCTCAAGTGGTGTGACTACATGTAGTTTAGGTGGAGCTTCTCCATTACAATTAACAAATCATTTATGCAAAGCAAGGGACTAGTACAAAATAGCATGAAAGCTAATACTAGGTCAGCCCAAAGTATTTGTGATTTATCAATTATTATTGTACTGAAATGAAGATTACAGTTTATATAGCAGACAAAAAACATTACACAGTTCATCAGATCCTTACTCAAACATAGTCTCATCCCCAAAAGCTCATGCTCTTAATTAGTAAAAGGTCAACTGGTGACTTCAGTATAGTTTCTTGTTATTGAGCAGATTTCTGGCTAACCAATCAAATTTGTGATATCACAACAATGTTAAAGAAAATTACTTTGTTTATCAAGTCTATAAAAAGCATAGTTTTGTAGATAAAATAATAAAGTGCTACAATACAGTTCTTATCTGTAGTGATCCATCATCTTTTCAGTGATACTTTTTATGGCCCGTAGGGCCATCCCTATGATTGCTTTCCCACGGGTTCGAACTATATATATATATAATATTATATATTATATATATTCTTGTGTCACCTACGCGAGTATGCGTTGTATATGTAGTTAAGGAAGTTACATCTTCCCGGGGGCTCGATCAATTAATGGGCGTGGCACGTAAAAGAACGCGCGATCAAGCTCTACAGATCCCAGCAGAAAGAAAACTGTGTAGCTTACGTAGAAACTGGAACAAATAGCTAGCTATCCTACCTGAAATATATTCTTTAAGTTCTACAAGGTTCTTTAAAAGGTAAACAGAGTAGATAATCAGAGTAATAACTATAGTATGCTGTTGTGTTTCAGGCATGATAAAGTCAGCCATGATTACTGAATGCTGGACATCACAAAGCATACTTTTATCTTCACTTAAATTTGTAAAGCAATCATAGGGATGTTTTTTTCTCTATATACACTTGTTAGTTTCAAATGACAAGAAATTCAATTAAAGTCACCAGATATCTTTGTTTGCTAATAGTGTGGGTAGTGGAGACAAGACTACATGTATCTCAAACCAAATATGGAGTGAGCACAAATGTGCTTGTTCTTAAAACTGCTATAAGCACATTTTTTGGAGTGCTTGAAAGTGCTCTTGATCATCTTTCTGGTAAAGTGCTTGTGCTTATGCTTAAGCACGTTTTATTAAAAGTGCTTATGAAGTACAATTAAGTGCTTGTTAAGTAGAAATGATTCAAAACAGTTTATAAATTACTTTTAAATATATAAATGTACCAGGCTGATAGTTTTAAAATGTGTAATTATCATGACTTTATAGCATAGCTGGAAGGTGTTTTGGACTGAATGATGACAAATTAAAGACAGTACTTTTCAAAAAACAATGTTTATAAAATGTAACAATAATCTAATTCACTAGAAATTTTTTTTGGGGCTGTTTAATTAGAAATGTGCTTAAAATTATGCTTGAACCACTTTCAGGGTGCTTCAGTTTGTGCTCAAAGCACTTCCGCCTGTTCAACTATATGAGCAGTTTACAGCTTCAAGCACTTTACTGTATACTTCAGATTATGCTCAAGCACTTTCTGAAGTGCTTCGCCCTATGTCTGTCTTAAACTACTTGATATAACTTATACAACATATAATTACATATGAATATACTGAAATGAATAATTATTAATAATTATATAAATTTTGATAATAATACCATGTAGAGTTATTCTTATCTGTCTGAAGATATTATACATGTGTCATGTCTACTACATATACATGTACATGCGTATCATTAACTTACATGTACAATATCACCGCTTTATGAATTATAATTATAATTATTACTAGCATAATGAAAATTATAGACAATCATGTGACATGTCATGTGATACATAACCATCAATCTTAATGTGGCACTTCAGAGCACAAATTAAAAGCATCATTTAGAAATGACGTTTCACTCTGTATTATGTAAACTCAAATTGTTAGTTCAGATATACATCTCTCCTATTGAGAAGATTAATGCAAGGTTCTAGCAAAAGAGTTGAAGAGAGGTGCTGCACCACTCTATGTAATGCCATTTCCCTTTGACATGATCAAAGGAATGTAATTAAATCACAAATATCCTTTGATTTCTATGCCAGCACCACTATGTTAAAACACTGGATTAATGTACATAATAATGTTATGATATTAAAATTTTGTTCATGAATTATAATGTGATTGTGTTTTGAAACAAACACAATGATTATGTTTAAAAGCTTCATGTAAGCCTGCATGAAATAATTAGAGTATACAGTATATGGTATTACACTATCTAGTATGTATTCTAGACAGGGGTAGGGTTCTATTATAGTATTGTACATGTAATCAGGAGCGCATGATGGAAAAAAGTAAGAGAGAAGGAGCGTGAAACTCCCACACATTGAATGCTGTTAATTAGATATTTTTGTTGCATTCCCACACTAGCGGATATACTATTTTTAGACACCACATGAAACTGTTATGGCGTCGATAAAGAAGACCAAAGGAGTGTCAATACCGCCTGTTGTTACTCCTAGAGAATCTCCTAGACTAGCTGCTCAAAACCTTTTAGAACAAGAGACGACTAAACAAGTTACTCCAGTGAGAGAAACACGTAAAAAAATTATTTTAACCAGAGGCGAGTCCAAAGCTTTGTTGGATGAGCTTCAATCTTTTATTAAATGTTCTGAGAAGTATAGATTGTTAGAAGCTACTTCTATTACTGCGGAGATTGAGTTTAATGTGATAAAGACGTACCTTCACTAGAAGCATCAACACTTTTCCAATAATTGTTTGCAGGTCAAATTGCTAGTAATATTTTCAACAAAATCCTTTCGCGATTGACTGAATTGTAATTGAACTCCATTAAGCAGTCCATCGATTGCTTCTGTTGCTACATCCTTGTGGGAAGCTCTTTCTAGATCTTGTAGCAAGTTTTTTCGATGTTTAATAACGACGAATCTATTCTTCTTGAAGCCATGCTGTACCACATGGTGTCTAAAAATAGTATATCTGCTAGCGTGGAAATGCAACAGAAATACCTAATTAACAGTATTCAAGCGTGGGAGTTTCACGCTCCTTCTCTCTTACTTTTTCCATCATGTGCTCCTGATGTAGTATAATACCATATATACTCTAATTATTACATGAAGCATGTACATGTATATGAGGCTTATCTACTTGAATACAACCAAATAGAGCTTACTATACAAAACATCTAAATAGTAAACATTTGATAAAAATTACATTTGATGAGTTCACAAACATAGTGTGGACATATCAACTATTCCCGGTGGTATTGTTTTCACCAGACCACTATTTGGGCCAATATATAATCATAATTATTTACAATATAATTATATTAATTAATATTTACAAAGACCATTGGGAAATACATGAGAAATCACTGCACATCAGCTGAAACATCAGTAGCTAATAGTAATGGAAGGTCACTGTCATAATATATGAGTAATCGATTAGATACTAATTTTGTTTTGACTGTGTTTATAGCTTGGTCACAAGCAGATGTCTACTTCTACTTACTATCTAGTCTTAACCCTTAGAACACTGATGTCACATATGTGACGTTTCACCCCTACATGGTTCGGAGTGTGTTCCTAGCATTACGAAGCCCTCCAAATCCTTATAATCGATGTGAGGCACAAGACCATGAAAATGGCTTAAAAAATTGCTGCTTTTTCAGCCGCCCTTTGGTCTAAATAACGAGTACGGGGGGAATTTTAAAGGGGGGTGTCCCCCTGTTTTGAGGGGGTTGGAAGGGGGCGCAGCCCCCTCACCGCCCAGGCAAATTGTGGTTTCAGTGACCCCGCCCACATGCTCTGGTAGGTACCTGAGGCATTTCCCTTGCTGTGAAACCTGAAATCGTGGATGTAGCTGGTGCCAACATGCAGTGGGGTCATTTTGTTTGCCCCAGTTCCAGTCAAAAGAGGGAGAGCACTGCATTCTACGAAGTGCTTGGGGACTTTCGAGTACCGGTAAGCAAGTTGGTAGAAGTAGTGCTCCATGTCGGAAAAGGAGCCAAGTTTGGGATAGAGAAAGTGAACGGTGGCCAAAATATATGCAATAGAGTAGCCAGTGTTGGAAATGGGAAGTAATTTGTAAAACAAGCTCAGTGCTGTAAGAGTTAATAAGGGATATAGGACTGAAGCCAGATTAGGGAAAACATTTACCATTGTCAGTGCTGCATACAGAAAATGAAGCTAGGGGGGCAATATGAGACTTTTGGGAACATAGGGGGGGCAACGATGTTACCATGTGCCGTAAGCACATATTGGCAAACTAAGGGACTTTGTGTGACATTTTGGGAAACACTTGTGTATTTTTCTGTAACAGTTGAAATTTCTAGCCATGTATTTCCTGATTATCTACTCTAGAGTCATTCTGTATGACGAAAACTACAGCAATGTCAGCACACAGTTCAGCATTGCACCATTTAAGACTTAGACTATACAGATATAACATGAAAGAGATCAAAATCAGTAATCATTAATGATTTTGATCGCTTTCATGTATCTGTATAGCTGGTCTAAGTGTTGAATGGTGAAAATTATGGAAATGCTGAACTGTGTGCTGACTATGCATGTGGTATTTACTTTTACGTCACACTCATGAAAGTCTAGGGGGGGCAGGAGCTCCCCTAGGGAGGGCGAATGCCCCCCCCCCCCCCCCCTAAATGCAGCCCTGATTTTAGTAGACAAGCCCTAGCAGGAATCTCATCTGTTGCACATTCTAGGGTACTGGGGCATTACGAATAGCTTCAAGCTTTTTGTCTTAGGAATGCAATCCCTTCTCATCTATTACATAGCCTAAGTACTCTACATTATTAGTTAAAAATCTGCACTTACTATGCTAGTGTTTCTCACAGTTCATTGATCAGGGAATCCCATTTCAAGCCAGCTCAGATTATAATCAAAATAGGACACATTGTTACATTGATGATATTTTGGTGTCTGGATCTACCCTTACTCAGTACCTAGAGAGCTTGGAGGAAGTTTTGAAGAGAATTGCTGATGAAGGAGTCATTGCGAAGAACTTTCTTGTCTTCTGAGATGCTATTGGAATCAAAATAAAGTTTACAATATCATGCAAGCTCAGAAAACACTTTGTAAACATTATTTAAAATATAATTATATATTGGCCCAAAACTACATGGTCCAGTAAAATTAAACCAACCATACATGTACATGTATAAACCACAAATTGAATACAACTGCTGAAATTTTATTCACTGCCAGCTGTAAGTCATGTATACTGACAAATGCAGTTACTGTTGGATCACTTACACCTAATCAATAACATGTAGCAAGTAATATACAAACAAAGTGACACTTATATACATGTACATGTGACTTGTATCAACATTTACATGTATACACTACCTGTACAACATCGATATCAATACTAAACACCTATACATGTACATGTACAGTATATACACTTACATGTACTGGTTTATCATACATGTACATGTGACTTGTATCAACACTTACATGTATACACTACCAGTACAACATCAATACTAAACACCTATACATGTACATGTACAGTATATACACTTACATGTACTGGTTTATCATACATGTACATGTGACTTGTATCAACACTTACATGTATACACTACCAGTACAACATCAATACTAAACACCTATACATGTACAGTATATACACTTACATGTACTGGTTTATCATACATGTACGTGTGACTTGTATCAACACTTACATGTATACACTACCAGTATAACATCAATACTAAACACCTATACATGTACATGTACAGTATATACACTTACATGTACTGGTTTATCATACATGTACATGTGACTTGTATCAACACTTACATGTATACACTACCAGTACAACATCAATACTAAACACCTTTACATGTACAGTATATACACTTACATGTACTGGTTTATCATACATGTACATGTGACTTGTATCAACACTTACATGTATACACTACCAGTACAACATCAATACTAAACACCTTTACATGTACAGTATATACACTTACATGTACTGGTTTATCATACATGTACATGTGACTTGTATCAACACTTACATGTATACACTACCAGTATAACATCAATACTAAACACCTTTACATGTACAGTATATACACTTACATGTACTGGTTTATCATACATGTACATGTGACTTGTATCAACACTTACATGTATACACTCCCAGTATAACATCAATACTAAACACCTATACATGTACATGTACAGTATATACACTTACATGTACTGGTTTATCATACATGTACATGTGACTTGTATCAACACTTACATGTATACACTACCAGTACAACATCAATACTAAACACCTTTACATGTACAGTATATACACTTACATGTACTGGTTTATCATACATGTAGCAGCTCAGATCTAGTAAAGCCTATAGTAGTGAGTCTACAGCTAGTAGTGTTACAGTTAGTGATACTAATGTCAGTGTACCTGCTAGAAAGTAGACTAATCTTTCAACTACATCAACCAGGAGTTCTGGACCAGCTGTACTGAATAACTGAGTGTATATATGTTATTCATCATGTTTTATTTTTGAAAATACATGTACGTAAAGTTTCATAACAATACTTAAGATTATAAACACTAAGAGTAATTTCTAGTTGGAGGCACTGAGCTATGACAATGGGTCTTAATGTAATAACTTATTTAGCTAGTAGGCAAAACCTGAATAGGTAAAAATGGAGTAAGCAAACCCTGAAGATACCTATCTAACATAAGTAGGCTTTCACAAAATTAAAGTACAAGTGTGTATAAGAGGATATTACATGATCCCCTAAAGGAATATATCTTGTATGTAGTATGATTAACAAGTTATGTTGAATGAACTACAAAATATTTAAGTGTAGTACTTGTATAACACTAATGATATAACAATGATATTAAATACAATGTTGTATATGGTATGACTATGGAATTGTGAGGTTATACTCTACTATAAAGTCACAATGTAGTCAGGTGTGTGACCTCATCTTTATGTACAAGGGAAGTACATATACATGTACATGTACATTGTACATTAGTTGTCTTGTTGCAAAACGTTTGATCATAGGAAGTGACATACATGTATATGACATTTGCTGATAATATATATTATTGATATAATGATTGTGTGAAGATATACCTAATATATGAGATACTATTACAGTTTTGTAGATTGTAGAAATGTGTTTACTAGTGTACTAACAGACTACTGAACCACACACTAATTATATATGCTTCAGACATACCCAAAGTGATATAAGTACACTTTATTAGTACATACATACAATATGTACTTTCCCTAACCCTTCATCTATGCAAGAGTCAGGTCATGTCACTGACTAAAAATACATTGTATGTACACACTTTAATAATCACAATTTAAGACTAAGACCTTAGGCTAACACTAATTTTCATGAAAACTGAATAAAAGTTTTGTGTGTTTTGTATAGTGTGTTTGTATAGTACATGTGTATATATATTATAACATTCAGTTGAATTACAGAACATATAGAAATGAAATCAATACATGTAATACATGTAGATTAAAAATTTAAAATATCAATTTATATCGTGTTACTATGTTGTTACTGTATTTGCAGGTTTTTAAGTGTATGCGCTTATTGACAAAAGCGATAAGAAATATGCATAAAAATTTTAGTATGTGTTTAATGTGCTTCAACACTTCCACATTCTCAGTCACGCCCACATTAGTGCACATGATGTTTATATATTAGAAAAGTGTCCTTGGCGCTTGTGAACAACATGTTTGCTTCCTTTATTACTTTTGTGTATCTTTTCCTAGGAGTACCGCACACGCAATCACTCCCACAAAATTAATTAATAATAATTATAATGCAAATTAATTATTAATAATATGATGCATGCACTTAAATGTCAGCTAAAATACCAGTAACCAGTATGTGCTTATTTGCAAATATGTGCTACAAACCAAGCATGCGCTTAAAAACCTATTATCAGTTTCTAATTGTATTTATCAGTTTCTAATTTATAACTTCCAGTATGCTGACAAAGTTCTTAACTATGATAATAGAGTTATCACACATGTAGTAATGGCATGCAGGTTATAAACACTTATGGATTGTACATATGTAGTCTATTTTACCCAATATGTTTCATATCATCTTGTGGACTCGGTCATATCACCACCATGTTATATTTCAACAATAGGCCACACACAAATTCCATAACTATAATGTAAAACTGATGTGATAAAATGTGACTAATATAATAAGATACACTTACACATTTCGCATAGACTTCATCATCTTAATCCAGAGAGACACAAGCTGATATCAGTATTATTATAAATACTATTATAATACTTAGCTATATTATAAATACTGATAATAATATTATATAGTGTTACTTAGTTATTATTCTGATAATAGACTAGCTTTATAAAATTATATCTATTACAATTTGTATTATGTAAATTCTAATTATTCAGTTCAGATATGCATCTCTCCTATTGAGAGGATTAATATTCATAATACCAACATCAAGTTGTCATCGTATTAAAGTTTTGCTAATGGATTGTAATGTGACTATGTTTTAAAACCAACATAATGATTGTTTAAAAGCTTCATGTTAAGCCAAGCATGTAATAATTGGAGTATATATGGTATTACACTATGTACATACACACTATGGTTCAGTGATCATGCCCTGACTAACATACTGCCCCTAATGACTAGTAATTCTCTCATCGTCTCACATTTCTGTCATTTTCTATATACACTGTACATATAGGAAGCCCACTAAATGTGATATCCATTTCCCTGGATATCAAATATTATGAAATGCGAGTGTTTAAAGATCATGTGATCAAATTATCATAACCTATAAGACTGTTTATCACAGAGCCATACAGCTATCAGATATGTTGGTAGAGGTGTATTGGTGCTCATTGGTTAACATGCTATGAGAAAATGGTAAATGTGGATTAATATAAGCTGAAGATAGATTTTGATATCCAATTATTTGAGAAAAAACTAGTTATAGAGTGAGAGTGAAATAATCCTCATGATAAACATGTTGTCACTATCATAAAAGATGTTATTATGTGTGAGTATGCACACATAAATGTCTCATGATTGGCTCACGACCAAATAAAGTCCCCTGGTCCCGGACACAATTATAATAAGGATACTAACCTTTGTGTTCAGAAATGTCCTGTGTTTATGTTTATGTTTATGTTTATGTTTATGTTTATGTTTGATGTACACAATTTAAAACATTTCAATTTGTTTTTCCTATGGTATTAGTTTACTTGCAAGTTGAGCTGTAAGTCTACCTCACATACTAGTTGTTGGGTAGAGTGAGTCTCATAGGTACACAAATTAGTACAGGTATATTTATGGGTGTACGTCCTGATTGGGGAGTGTAGTGCATGAATGCACTACTGGAGGATGTCGGGTGCCGACATACACTCCCCTATCTAAATGTAGGTGTGGGCTAGCTGGGTATGCCATTATTGGACATGGCTAGGGGGGTGTGACTGAGTAAGGTCATGCTACCTCTGAGTTTAGCAGCATGGTACCCTCTCCTAGTGATGCTAATTTGCTAGGGGTACCGACTCGGCTGGTCCAAGCACGGTACCCTCATCCTAGAGATACTAAAGTGGCTAGGGGTACTCACAAACATGCTTTGCTGTGCTACATACATGTAATAGTCAATGACATAGGGGAGTGGCCCTTGTTATATTACCAACCTCTTTTTCCGGTTATGTGTGGTAACTGGAGAAGTCAGCTTAGCTTATTGTATATCCGATTCCCCAAATGTTAATACTAGTATAATGAAAATTATATACAATCATGTGAAATGTCATGTGATACATAAACATCAATCTTAATGTGGCACTTCAGAGCACAAATTAAAAGTCTCATTTGGAAATGACATTACACTCTGTATTATGTAAACTCAAATTGTTAGTTCAGATATACATCTCTCCTATTGAGAAGATTAATGCAAGGTTCTAGCTAAAGAGTTGAAGAGAGGTGTTGCACTACTCTATGCAATGTCATTTCCCTTTGACATGATCAAAGGAATGCCATTAAATATCCTTTGATTTTCGTGCCAGCACCACTATGTTGAAAACACTAAAATACTGGAGTATACTGAATCATTGAATACAACCAAATAGAGCTTACTATAGAAAACATCTAATAGTAAACATTTGATAAACATTACATTTGATCAGTTCACAAACATGGTGTGAATGTATCCACTATTCCTGTTGGTGTTGTTTTCATCAGACCACTGTTTGTGCCAATATATAATCATAATAAATATTTACAAAGACCATTGGGAAATACAGGGGGAAATCACTGCACATCAGTAGCTAATAGTAATGGGAAGTCATAATATATGAGTAATCTATTAGATACTAATTTTGTTTTGTCTGTGTTTATAGCTTGGTCACAAGCAGATGTCTACTTCTACTTACTATAAAATAAAGTTTGCAAAAACATCATGTTAGCTCAGAAATCTCTTTGTAAACATTATTTAAAATAATTATAATTGTAGTTTTGGTCCAGTAACCATACATGTACATGTATAAACCACAAATTGAATACAACTGCTGAAACTTTATTCACTACCAGCTGTAAGTCATGTATACTGACACATGCAGCTACTGTTGGATCACTTACACCTAATCAATCACATGTAGCAAGTAATATACAAACAAAGTGACACTTATATACATGTACATGTGACTTGTATCAACACTTACATGATAATACATGTATACACTACCAGTACAACATCAATACTAAACACCTATACATGTACATGTATATCCAGTGTGTACATGTATTACTATATATAATATTAAACACTACTTGTAAAATATCAATACTAATTCCAAAACTAGTTTCAAAACCAGCTGTTTCTATCTTCTCAAATATCTAACTGGACTATAAGCTGATGAACAGTAGACTAACCAGCAGAACCAACCCTCACTTAGAATGTCTGTAACATCATTTATATTAATATCAATCTTTGATTATATCTACATGATCTCATCATGAAGAGGTCAATACAAATACAATACATGTACATAATAAATGAGGATTAAAAATATGAATGATAAATACCAGCTTCTTTTAAATAGTTGAGAGGTTATTTAAATGATGTCACAATATTTCATATTCTGGGATATACCAGATATTCTTCATGAAATGAGTGGTAAAAGAAAGCTTGATTCTATTGTATTATGTGGAAATAGAATAGTTGTAATCATATATACCTAGTATGTTATTCAACTACACTTAGGAACTACCAGACTAAAGGGTTTTATCAACATTATATTACCAGTAGTAGAACACAACAAGTACATGTAATGGATACTGTTATTATTGTTTTGTATAGTAGTTTACCACTCAAAATATCAGACTCACAGTGTGACACAGTTTACTTTTTATGTATTATCATGTAAATGATGTAATCAAATAACCTCTAATAGGATATATTATTCAATTACATGTACTTTATATAATACATGTATATATAGTCACTTCATTATCATACAGTATGTAATATAATTACATTAGTGGTTAATGTGTTATTGATAAACAGTACATGACTCTTGTAAATTAGAACTTGTAAGTTTATTTAGTACAATGCAAATAACATTATCTATACTCATATAGACCTATCCACATTATGATACCCTGTTATGTTACATGTACATGTATGTTACAATTACACATTTCATTTGATCCTATTATATCCTGGTATGACACGAGTTAATAATAATTATTATTATCATTATACTTTAATAAAAAGATATGGTATGATGAGGTGTGTGTAAGTGTTAGTTCATAATAGTTAATGATTGTTATACTGTAAAAAATGTTGTCTCAACTGTTCAATATACCTATTACTAGTTATAATATGAACAACAATGAATGGACAGGAAAATAATAACAGCAGCTGTGATAATAATATGTAACCATTTACTAGATCATGTGATCCAGTAATAATAAGTAATATATTATACCAGTATTATACTCAATACTTTTCATATCCTAAAGTTATATCATCATAATGTACATAGGTATAATTATCAATTAGATATGAATATAAAACATATTTAATAATCATCAACATTATAATTTTGTATAAAACACACATGTAGTAGCTTTATTTGGAAATATGTACATGTGATTAGCTACTAATATGTAAATGCAAGTAACATGTTTCCATAGTAAACATGTATTTATGATAACAATGTATAATTTACTTATCCCTAATCATACTATCATAACATACTCTATCTGATAATAGTGAATATTTATGTACTCATAAACAGGGTGGCAGATAATGGTGCGCAAGTACACAAAAACGTACCAAATCAGATGCTACGAGCACCTATTCCATGAATTTTTAGTGTAGCAGTGAACTTTCGTGTGCACCATGTGTAATGATTGATTATTGATTCAAACCACACCTAAACACACCCACTTGGCACATTTTTCAATACTGATAATAGTGACCATTTATATCATAAATATATTATGTACTCCTAAACACTTGTTGGGTTGATATGTATGAATGTGTTGTGATATTTGATAATCAATTTCATTTCATTTCATTTTTCAGAAACAATGGGTTGACAAACATTTGTGTGTATATATATAAAATAACTAGTACAGTGTGTAATACAGATGTCAATTAAACTCTCCTACATATCATTGAACAGTTTATTCTTACATGGTTTACTGTTATATATAGGTACTAACCTCCTCCATATGTATGATAGTATGATATAAACCCTACCCCTGTCAGGATATATACATGAAACATGAACCTGATTATACATGTTACACTGTGTACATGTAATTGAATACTCAAGTACAAATACATGATGTATGTGACACAATTAATAACACCTGATATTAATAACAAAACATTTCACCACACTTCAATTCCTAATTATACACTCACTATATCAAATATTACTAGTGACACTATTATATGTAATGTAATATATATTTGAGGATATAATAGATATTCAATTGGACTCATTTCATGAATGACAAGAAATAGTATATACATTATATTACATGTAACATAAGTAAGTAGTGAACATGTTTTTGTGGTAACAATACATATTTCTATCTAATTAATAAAATCACTCAAGAGTTAAGTACATTGTTATCATATAGTGTAATATATGTGAATATCAGGTAAATCATTAGACGTACTATATGAATAGTATTACATAATAATATATAATACATTGTACAAATATGTATTGTAAAACTTATCTACTATGAACATTTACCCTATATTAAAATAATTATTTGAGTATTGTTTAATTATATACATGACATCTAGAATATTACATAACTATTATTTGTAGTACGATAGAGCTAAAGATCAAAGGAACAACTATATCAATGATGGCAACAAGACACCATTCTATAATTACCATACAAGCTTTATGCTTAATATCCACACTACAAAACAGATATAGCACACCTCCATAGCACTCATGACACCATGATGATACCACACACTAATATATTTCCATGTGTTACTCGGAGGAGCATATTTGCTGTAACAATTACAAATAATTCCCACATACTATATTGTTAATAATATAATTTTATGTGTTAACTATTATATTTATTACCATAGGTACTGATATACCAAACTGGTATATCCCTCCTGAGACTCAGCCCCCACATCTCCTCCCTCCATGTACAATTACAATGTTTAACTACAATGAACACAAGAGAGTTGGTGATGCGTGGTATAGTGTACCTTTTTACTCCGGAATAGATGGTTATAAATTATATCTACGTGTTGATGCTGATGGCGAAGGCAGTTCTAAAGGTACACATGTTACTGTGTATGTGGGGATCACGAGAGGAGAGAATGATGATAGGTTACAGTGGCCATTTAATGGAGAGATTATCATTGAGCTGCTCAATTGGAGGGAGGATAAGGGACATGTGGAGAAGATTATTGATCACTACAATGCACCAATTGACCATCGTACAAGAGTCACAGAGGGAAAGCGAGCACCATCACGAGGTTATGACTTAATCTCTTTTGCTGATCTGCACTACAATACCAACAATAACACCGAATATCTACACAACGACATACTATGTTTCAGAATGTCTAAAGTTATCATACATACAGGTAATAAAACATATTGTATATTATATAACATTACATACATGTATACATATAGACCCTTTGTAGTAACATGATATTATTACACACATTATTAAAATTACATAACTAGTACATCACATGTTTGATAAATTAGTGAAGTATTGATAATTGGATCAGTAATCATTATCACCTGTTATCTATATCAATTATTATTATGTTATGTAACTGATATTATAATAAGTTTACTAATAATGTCACCTCACATGATTACTATTTAGAACAGGTTCATCTACTCCTGTTTTGTCTACTCACATTTCATCTACTTGTAATTCATGTATTATCATTAATTTTAATATAATTATAATCAGAATAATCTCACAAACTTTAATCCTCTCTAAACCTTGTGTATCAGCTGGGACACAGATACATGTCTCTAGATACTGTCTTGTACACATAATAACTCAACCAGACTCATATATAATTTATAAATGGAAATTAATTAGTAGATGAAATGTGATTATATGAAACAGGAGTACATGAATCAGGACAATATTATGATTACATGTAACATCAGGAAGAGATTTATAATATTATAATTAGTGATGTACAGATAATTGGATTGTAATTAGTGATAATTATAATTATAAGAGAAGAACATGAAATTTACAAGTTGATATTTACATATTTGACATGATTCATTGTTTTATATTTAATACACACACTTTATGTAATATAAATTGTATCAACACAAATTATACAAACCATTCTGTTTCTTACACATAATTATTATATACATCATGTGATTAATTAAACACATACTCATTATCTATTATACTTGATATTGACTTGTTGTGTTCTATCTACTCCTGTTTTGTCTACTTCTGGTCTGTACATTACCATTTCATTTATAATTAACAATGAACCCAAAAAGCTTATCTAATTCCTAACTACCAATGTGAATATGAATACCACTAATTACTATCTTCAATGTAGGACACTTTTGACCACTGTCTTGAATACAAAAGTAACTCAATCAGATTTGTGTTTGTGACAAACTATGACAAATTAAATATGTACTTTTGATATTCAATATCCTCTCCTTAAACTATCATGATTCTGTCATTTTGTATATATATAGGAAACTGACAAAATTTGAAGTACACTTATTAGTCTTCTGATATAAAAACAGAATAGTAAACATTTAAAGAGAGGACATTACTTCACTAATTGAATAATGAAAGTACCTGTTTTATAAGAATTGATCACATTTGATGATATATATGAAATGAATCTACAGTAATTAGTAGATGAAACACTAATAGATGAACTAGTAGTATTATATTTAAATGTATGAAAATCATTTCTTGTTATATATAATAGTAATGATCGATGTTACTAGTAAATATCACAAGTTACATGTACTTGTAGATAAGAGTATTAATATACAACATCTGTTCATATGACATACATATGTTATTACACAGTCTCATTCCCATACACTCATGTCATACATGTACATGTAAGTATATTTAAAACCAAACCACTGTGTCTATAGTCCAGGCAACAAGACTGGAATGTTTAAAAAACAACAGTGTCTATAGTCCAGGTAATCAGACTAGAAGAGTGTTTGCTTTTAAACTATTTCAGTTATAAGCCACCTCCAGCTGCTATCATTGGAATGACCAAATTCAATAATCAATTCCAGAAAAGATATATATTCATTGTTGCCTGGATCCTAAGAGAAGACATCTCAGTTGTATCCTGTTACCAGGACTATAGATATAGTGAATCATTACCACACAGTGATCAAGACTGGAAACGTTTAGGCTTAATGTACATATACATGTATACCAAACACAAGATGTAACTAATCACATACTTTTGCTATTACGTAAAATTAAAAGATTTAGTATCTAAAATGAGAAGTTTACATACCACACACCTACCTGTCAATTTTTCTGTCAGGAAAATGACATATTAAGGGAGAGCCTCACTGATACATAACATTTGCTTAACAGTAGACTAAAGGATATAAGAATACCATTAAGTCATAGGAAAACACTGTACATGTACATGTATACATGTATGTACATGTAATGGTTTCATATGAACTAATACTTGTACTTGATATAAACATTTGACATACCTAGTGCTTTAGAAGGAGATGAGTAAAACCATTAGAAGAACGAACAGGAAGTTTCAATAAAACAGCATTCCCTGTTCAGTGGCGGATCTAGTAGGGTTTCTTTGGTTTCCATGGAAACCCCCTTTCAAATTTTAAAAGTTGTGTTTTTATCAAGTCCATGTGCCACGCCCACCAGCATGTTGTAATAACAAAGAGTAGTAGTAGGAGCATTCCTTCTAAGAGAAGACAGTAAAGATGGTAAATAGATAACTAACTATATACCTATAATTATACTACATGTGTACTTCAGGAGAATATTATGATTACAAATATATCCCTATAACACAAGATATACACATGCTATAGTACAGATGTGTATAGTAACACACAGAAGCTCATCAACAGGATTTCCATACAAATATAATGAGACACAGATGATTGTACTGAACTTAAGATAAATACATACACACTTTGAAGTTTGATTTGATAGAATTTAGCATGTCTTATTTTAACTAATAGATACATACAAAATGTATAAAACACATGTATGCCACATGCACAGGTAGTTACTATAGACATAGTATATTATATATGATATCTAGTTCTGAATTATAATAGGAACATGTAACCTAAACTGGATACTAGGATAAGAAACATCACTTGTGTAATTACTATAATTTGTGTTGGAGTCATTCCCTTTCATGAGCTTCTGGTATGAAATACATATATAGACATGTATAAATTATTATTATCTACATGTATACATAGTCCTAGTTATATATCTGCAAACAGGAGTGATATACCTCCTACAAAATCAATTATGTTGCTATGACCACATAGTATATCTTATCCTATGTCAATATTGTAGTGGATATAAATGTTGGCATTCACTTTATTACATATGCATGTATAATATATTCATCATGACTATTAAGATTCATTAGATATCTACTCATAACTCATTCAGACATTATGAGTTATGAAATCTGTTATAACTGACTGTTAAATGAACCTGGATAGACACATTAATAGTCTGTGTAGCAGGAAAATAACATCACCTGTTACCTTACAAATGTATTAGTCTCATTAACATGGTAGGCTACTGACAATTTGTGCAGCAAAGTCATGACAAGAATTGTTAGATTCAGTATTTAAAAAACAAGGCTTCATCTTTCAGGAGCTATATCTTCTCACCATTGCTTTTATTGCTGTAGCAGTACTACTTAATTTATATTTTAGAAGCACGTAATTTAGTATGACATCATCATCCATAGTACATGTATATATTATATGAACCATACCTACAATTTCCTCTGATATGAGCAACCATTTTGATCCAGGTACCAGGTAGTATTTCCCTGAAGTATGTTCCTTATAAAATCAGGAGACAGATATCTATAGAGATAACAAATGATAATTACATCATAATTATATTCATAGTCATGTTTATACATTGTCTTGTAGTTTACAGTTACCTAATGAATAATGTGATAACTTCATATATAATAGTTTTATACTATAGTATATTACAAGACACGTAGTGATTTAATAATAAGAATACTGGTTATGATTATGATCATCACATTATGTAATTATTATAATCATTAATATAATTTAATAGGTTTAGTTTTGATTATAATATGTTACTATACTAATATGAATGATTTATCATTACATGTGTATAATTACATTTATATTCAGTGAAATGTACTCTTCACTATTCACTGAACTCATTGAAATATATTTATACTACACTCAGTGTTTATTAATATACACAACTATCAGTTGTAGGATGGATCACATGTTTTGTGTTAATAATCTCATTCAATACAACCACACTATGATGAACATTTGTATTTGAACACAACCAACCTTTGTCCTTCTATCATAATGATATTAATATTCTATATGACTATGTACTAGGACTGGAATGAATATCCATTCTATCTGAATATTCATTTAATTACTATAATTATATCTGAATGGATTTTTAATGTTAGGATATTCATTATATATCTGCACATAAACTGAACTAGTCAAATCAATAATTATAATAAAATGATGATAGATGATGATTGCGTTCATATTTCTTATCTTGTATAGTACTGAACAGATAATATAAACACTAAGTCTGTTAGTTAGTAGTTACTTAAATCAATATAATGAGGTAATACATTACTTTACATTATAAATATGAATATCCAGACACTAAAAATATCAAAAGTATGATTCATTCATGATATAACACTAGATGATATAAAATATAATAATATATTTATATCATTTTGTGATATATACATTATAATTATCTAGTTCCTAGTATAAAGAACATGAAATATCATAATGTGATATATTATAGTTTAGTACTCATCACATTATAATAACATGTTTACATTATTATATTAGTGATAATACTTGATATTATATTAATATAGAAACACTACATGAGTCTTGTAAACATGTAATATAACTTGTAAATACAGTATAAACAACATGTAATATTGACATTAACATCATGATAATATTACAACATGCACTATTGCCATTATCATCACTGTCTGTTACTGGAAATGAAATACTTATAATTAGAATTATTATAATTAATTATTATTATTTATTAGGTCCCGAAGTACCAAGTTGGTATATTACTCCAAGAACTGAATCTCCCTATCTCCTCCCTCCATGTACACTATCCATGCATAACTTCTCTGAGCATAAAAGAGTCAGTGATCAATGGTGGAGTACACCATTCTATACTGGACCTGATGGATACAAGCTAAAGTTAAGAGTAGATGCTAATGGTGATGGCAGTGGTAAAGGTACACATGTTTCTGTGTATTTGTACCTCATGAAGGGTGAAAATGATGATATATTAACATGGCCCTTCAAGTGTGATATCACTATTCGATTACTTAATTGGAGGGAGGATAAGGGACATGTGGAGAAGACTGTTCCCTTCAATGATAGTACTGATATAAAGCATCGTAAGAGAGTAATGGAAGGAGACACAGCTCCTAATGGATTGGGTTATCATCAGTTCATACCACACAGTGATTTATATTATAATATTACTAATAACACTGAATATATTAATAATGATGTGTTGTGTTTTGTAGTATCTAAAGTTATTGTGTATTCCTAATAAACACTATTATATTTAATAGTTACTCAATAATTTATAATGTTATAATTATATTATATTTTAGAGTTGTTTCTTATAATTATATAAAGTGATTGTACATCTAATAAAAACACTATCTATAATTATTATTATAATTTTATTAGTTATTCATTGTACTATTTTATAGTTGTTTGATTAAAATATAATATTAACACTAATTAATAACATGAATTATAATGAGTCACATGATCATAATTATGAATGAGTATATATACATGTACATATTATTAACTAGTGAAGTCATGAGATCAAACTATATTATCATAATAATTATAGTTACCATGGAAACAAAGTTGTAATGTACTTTGTATGAGAAATTCAAATCACACACTATGATAATATATTACTGTATCACACTACAAGTCACATGATCAAGGATGGTTATTACTTTGGAAGTCACATGACAGGAAGTATTAGTAACCAATTCACCAATGAATACAGGGAAATATCACTCTTTGGATACATGTATTGCCACTCATCCTTCAGACTTATGGTAATATTAACTTTATTAACTAGTGAGTCACATGAAGATAATTATGAATGAGGATATGTACACATTATTAATATTAACTATGGAAGTCATGTAGTGGACAGAACTAGTCATAAGTAGTCACATAATATCTAATTCACATGATGTATTGTAATGAGACTGCGTAATACATATTCATACTATTAAACACATGATATTTGTTTGTACATGTACATATAGTAGAGGTAGGTGATACCAATAATTATCACTTTCATACAATACCGAGTAGTTTGGGAATCATTATCAATGGTATAATATTGATACTTGATAATGTACATGTACATAATACATATGGTCAGAAAAACATCTAATTTTATATAAATTCAGTTAAATACATGTATGTGAAACGTTATGTGAGTTTATGTACTGTATATGCAGTAGCAAAACAGGACATGTAATATGGTATTGTAAACGACCAATACAGAAGAAAGAGTATCAATAATGTTGGAATACTATAAGTACTGTAGACATCAAGGACTTAGACTGTATAGTGGAATATTTCAAGGTAGCAAAATTTAGTAATTGTTTGTGACAAAGTGTGTATTTTATATTTGTAGTTTATAGACATGACTATTAACATGTAATCATGTGACTAAATATCAAGGATATTATATTTCGTGGTATGGATCAAAATCCATAAAAAGCACAATCCTAAAAGATTTCTCAAGTAATTCATTTCCTATTGTATAGCTCAAAAGTAATATCTCAATTTCGATCACATGCAACTAGCTGAAAAACTACAATGTATACATGTACTGTACCTGTGCCATTATTTCTTCATCATCTTCTAGTTCAGGTTACACATGTACACAACAATGTATGTTCGATTCCATAGAAGAACACACCCATTCATAAACTCTCTTCTTGCCATAGCACATACCTTGTTGTCTCCTGAAGCATAAATTTTACATTTGAAGTTTAAATGTTAATATTTCCCATTAAACTCATCTGTAATAAATACCTTTATCCCAGATATCACTTTAGCTTTAATTAGCATAAAATAACATAACATACATGTAGATATTATAATATTATATGGTTGCTAAGACCCTTTCATGTTAGTTACCTGATTGATATATGGTTGCTAAGGACTTATCATGTTAATTATTGACAGTGACAAGAAATGTAGATAGATCATTACACTGGATGGTTGCAGGTGACTATTCATGTTGGAATATATTGATATAGTTACCTAGTTATGTAGTGTCCAACATATGGTTGCTAGGGACTTTTCATATTAGGTACCTAGTGTCTAACATATGGTTGCTAGGGACTTTTCATATTAGGTACCTAGTGTCTAATATATGGTTACTAGGGACTTCTCATATTAGGTACCTAGTGTCTGATGTATGGTTACAGTACTGGTACAGGTACACATGTAAGTCTTAGTGTGAGGCTCATGGAAGGTCCAAATGACGACATCTTAAAATGGCCTTTCAATAGTGAGATTAATATTCAACTACTCAATTGGAAGGAGGATAAGGGACATGTGGAGAAGACTATCGATCATTACAATGCACCATTAAAATAACGTACAAGAGTCACACAAGGAGACATATTAGCATCTGATGGACGGGGTACACCTGACCGTCACACAGTGATTTAGAATATAATGCTAATTATAACACTGAATATATTAATAGTGACACATATTCCACACATGAATTCATGAAATAAATGGAGGACTCAGGAGATATACAACAATTTAAAGAAAAGCAGAAACAAGAAGGTATTGAGGAAAGGTATCCCTATGATTGCTTTGCAGTGACTATAAATCAGTCAATGCTGATGCACTAGTGTCTCTATCTTTATGCATACTATGAAACCTTTGGTCTGAAGAATGTGTAATTGCATCATCTTCTACTATTTATGCTTTATATAACAGTTATTAGCAGTTTTACAATCTTACTGAAGGTTTGTAACTTGAGTGTGCATTCTTTTAAATGCCACACCTATTAATGGACTGACCCCTCTGGAATGACGCATATTCTTTAACTACAAATACATGTACAACGCACACTCCGGTAAGTAGTCACAAACATAAATATATATATATATATATACTTATATAATTAAACCTGATGGAAATCTATTATAGGGAAAAACATGTAGCTCTACAGGCCATGAAAATATTTCTTATAAACATCTCAGCTGTTATGATTATAATAATTATTCACCTCACTGATCATAAATATTAGTTCAGTTGTTGTTAATGATAATGACAATACCTCCATTCTCATGTAAAGAGTATTCCACTATAATATCATATCTAGTGGGAAAGATTATAGTGATGAGATAGGAACATTTGACCTTCCCTCTTCGGGTAGGTTACTGTAAATTGTTTGCAAAAATGTCTGTATGTGTGTCTGTGTGTGTGTGACCCTGCTGTACCTCAAGAACTGGACTCTCTTGGAATTTCATACTTGGCGTGTATACACTCCTTCGAAGTGGCAAGAACGAGCATTCACTAATATTTTCTCTACCACACTAGAAGCTATCAAAAAGGTAAGAAATCCGATGAGGTGTAGCTTCTTTCAGTCTTTCCAACGTGAAGTTTACATCTTTAACTGTCTTAACAACACCTCTTTCTAATTAAGAAAGTTAAAATCTTTGAACATGTAAACTGACAATAGTTTCATGAAACACCCAGCCCATAATTATATCTTGTATATAAATCTGCAACAGTTAGGGGAGGGAGGGTCATGCAACATTCATTTGGTATATATTATTTTAGAGTAATAGTATCTATGTCACATGACATACAATAGATTATTAATAGTGGGAAAGATTATAGTTAAGTGATGAGATAGGAATATTATTTTAATAATGACTCTTCATAAGTAGCGATGAACGAATATGTAACTGTTTAAAACAGCTGATAACATTTTATATGTAGCTGGGTTTAGTGTATAATGTTGAAGCAGTTGCATATCCACCAACTGTTATATTGAGGACTTATTAGGAAACTTACTATCACGCTGAAATACAAGAGGTTTTAACTGCTTTGCAAAGGATTCAAAAGAGCTTCCTGAACGCTAATCAGTAATTGACAGTGATTATATGTTACCCTGGTCTATTGTATTGATAAATTAGCCCAAGCAACACATACATATGATTAAAAGCTATATATATAAATGGTCTTTAGTTATACAACTGCTACTGTTGAGACAAAAAGTCTGAATCATTTTTAAATATGGTGTAGTCTTATTATAATACAATATATAAGTGTACAATTTTACTAGCAGTTGGGTATTTCATTTAGCAATGCTAAATATATTTTTGATCAGGTGATTCAGGTCTACATTATAGTATCTGTTGTATAATTATAAACAATATGAATTTTAGACATTGTCATGATCAGTAGAACAAAAAAAAAGCTCACCATATTAATAACTTTACTGGCTAATCTTGTTCACAAACGAAGAAAGACATAATCGAACAGAAACACACAGCATTTTAAACATGCACGTGATTGTATAGTTCCAGCCTGTGGCTGCAAATGTACGTACTGCCTGCATGGGTGGGGCTGGATTCCCCGTAAACGTAATAATACAATATAAATACACAGTGAATGATAATCCAATAATAAACACATAAAAATTGAAAATGACATTTTAAAGAAGTTCCATATTAATTAAGTATATATTTCAATACAACAGTTCTGTGTATTTATAAGCTGTATGAAGGGAAGTGAAAGTAGTATTATGACTTGACAGATAGTGTATATGTACAATAGAAGACAATAAACTGCAGCCTTTTTTATTATAAAACTGAAAGTGCTACGCTCTGGAGCGCGCACAAGCACAAGATGATTGTGATTGCGCATGCCTAAAACTGGCGTGAATTCCTTTTTTGAGAGCGGAAAAGAGTAGCTTCCCAGCTACTGACCTACTACTGTAATAGCTACTATTTTAGAGAAGGATACCAAAGCCTCAGCTACTAAGACATCGGGGCTTTAAGAAAAGCTATTCGACAATGAAGTAAGTAACACAATTTTCAGCTGCACCATAATGTTTTAATTAATTATTGCTAATGTGTTATTACCTAATATTTTGGAAAAAGAAGAAAGTGTATCTGTGATGAAGGATAAGGACTTGATTTTAAAAGAAGAAAGATTTGAAATAGGATGGAGTGTGAAGTTAAGTATAGAGGAAAGGTGCTACAAGGTGTGGTAGTAGGAATTGGTTGTACAATTATTATCTAATGAACTTTTCTGTTTTTATTGAGGATTAATAGTCATTTCAGAGGTACTGATTATTGGACTCATTGAGACAATTTTCTGCTCCCATATAGTCTGAGTTCTGTTTAGAGACATGTATAATATGATAGTAGCAATTATGAATTAACTGCTTATCAGATAACAACAGAAAGTCAGCTCAGGTGTATGTAGGTGGATTATAATTATGAGACTGTGAGTTTATAGTATTGTTTAACATGTAGGAACAATGGAAGTAATGAAAATTAAGGAGGAAGAGTATCTAACAGACAAATTTACTATGGAAGAGACTCCAAGGAAAAGAGCATTGAGTAAATGCCACATGAGACTTAGTAGTCAGCTGTTCATCTACTACAGACACTTAACAGTCACAACAGTAAACACGGCTTTAAATAGCCTTAAGGAATGTTTTTATACTAACAGTGAAAACAGTAAACATAAAATTAAGTTAAAAGTACATTTAGTAAGAAGCAAAAAGGTAATGTAATGGCATGTACATGTAAGTATCATAATTATTCATAACATAAATTATAGGTAGCAAAGTAAATAAAACCCCAAAAAAACATGCCAAGAAGCCTAAAGGTATTTATTACAAAAGGATACATGTGTGCTAATTTATTTCATAATCAAAGCTTCTGGACAGATAGCGGTCATATCTGAAACAGAGAATGACGATGCCATTCCTGATTTGATGTCATCTAATATCAGTGATGTCTTTGATTCAGATTCGGAGGCACACTCAATCGCCAACTGCAATAAAAGATAATCTTAAGCCATTTGGAACAAGACAATTGGACTATCGAACCAAGATGGATGTATTTTATGGGGAAACCGAGTGGTAATCCTGCCACAAGAAAGATTACAAATATTACAGGAGCTTCATGAAGGTCATCCAGGCATATCTAGGATGAAAGCATTAGGTAGACAATATGTTTGGTGGCCCGGTTTAGATAAAGATATAAAAGAAAAGGTTCAGTGTTGTTCTAACTGTCAAATTAATCATTCTTTTCCTTCTGTAGCACATCTTCATCCATGGGAATGGCCCTCACCTCTGTGGTCAAGAATTCATTTGAATTTTGCTGGATCGTTTTTAGGACACATGTTTCTTATCATGGTTGATGCTCATTCAAAATGGATTGAAGTGCACATTATGGCTTCAACAACCATTGACAATGTTTGAACAACATTTGTTCAGTTGGGGATTCCACAGACAGTAGTGACCGATAATGTTTCCTGTTTCGTAAGTGCTGAGTTTAAAGAATTCCTCACCAAAAATGATATATGTCACATAACATCAGCACCATACCTCCCCTTTTCAAATGGTTCGGCAGAAAGAGCAGAACAGACAGTTAAACAAGGTATCAAGAAACTTTGGCAAAGGTCTACTAAAGATAAAGTTGCACACGGTTTGTCTTGCGTATAGAAACACTCCACAATCTACTACAGGAAATTCTCCTGCCAAACTGTTGTTTGGTCGAAAATTTAATACTCGTTTTGATCAACTTAAACCTGATTTATTTACAACATTTATTAAAGTGCAGAAGAATCAGCAAAAAACAGAACTTCAGTCATGACAATCATGACAATCAGTGCAGGTCAAAAGTGGTTACCAGGGAAAATCGTAAAACAAACTGGTCCAGTGTCATTCCTTGTGAAATTAGAGGGAGGACAAATGTGGAGAAGACATATTAATCAAATTAGGAAAAGATTTGTAGACAAAAGTTCTAATCCTACAATTACTAATGATGGACATATTCCCGACTTTCCGATTGAAGCAGTGCTGTACCCTACTAATACAGATACTTGAGAGCCTCCACACATGGAAGATTCCACCTTAAATCAGAATGAAACTGTTACAAACCACACTTCAAACACCTAACGAAGGTCTGACAGGAATAGAAGACATCCTGTTCGTTATTCCTCTGAACTTTACATTTAAAGAAGGAGGAAATGTGGTAACTGTATGGATTAATGTTGGTACTATAATAATTATTATGATGCAATTAGTATTATAATAATTATTATGATGGTGATGCAATATAGTGTCAGATATTGACTTATTGTATATTAGTCTAGAATATTCTATAGCGTGTCTATGCATGTGTTATCCATGTGTTTGTCAGTCTATACATGTATATAAGTTCTGTAAGTCAATTATAGTTTAGCTGTCATTATTATTGAATATATGAAGTTATACATAAGATACCTCGATTTACTACAATTCCTAACTTGGATGTTGAATGGATGAAATTACCTAAAGAGCATTGTGCTATATGTGAATGGAAGATCTGAAAACAGTCACTATGGCACACAAATTAAAGCTAAAGAAGCTGGGAAGTAATATAAACAAAACACTACTGAAGCTCGTCTTTGGAAGAATTTGAAAATTTTATATTGGTTAAAATAGAAAGGAAAGATAGATAAGCAAACAGATTGGTAGTTTTCTTGAAGGAAAGGATCATAGAAATAGACCATATCTGTAGAGAAAGTTTGCAGCCTCTAACACAAATCATTAAAAACCAATGACCATACATACACTGGATGATGCTTTATCTAGGGCTACAGACATGGTAAGCAATGTTGTATATATGGTCTGTGTATGTTACCAAAATGTCTGATTAATTATACACAATTATGAAATATAGAGGATTCAGTGTCCAAAATCACTGTGGTGTCTACATTTTATTCCCATTTTTACTACATTTGCCTATTGTGTTCCACTACTCCAACTAATTTTTCTTCACTCTTAACTTTTTTGTACCCTTGGCAATCGACTCCTTTAAACTTATACATATTTATTATTTAATACTGAGTTGTAAAATTTTGATGATAATAATGATAATGAAAAATAATGAGTAATAACAATAATAATAATAATAGTGAATAATAATAATTAATCATGATAATAACAACTGATCCAGTCGATCCTCACAATATCTCAATATTTAGCAACTAGCTGTGAGATAGACATAGCTCCCTCATTAAAATAACTTTCAAATTTCAATTGGTGGGGCTGGAAACTAACAGATGAATTTTGAACAAGAAGGTAATGTTATATTTTGAGTGTTTGAAACATAGATTCCAATTATTGTTACTAAAGTATTTCAAGAAAAAGAGGTATCAAAAAATATATTTTTGAGAATTTCTCTTCATCAGTAAAATTATTACTACTGATGTTCTCTCAAGAACTCCTTATCTAATGTACTTCAAGAGAGTGTTAGGAATAATAGTTATACCTTCACTATTATCAGGAGACCATTTAGCTGTGTGTTTCTGAGTTGTGTCCTCTGGCAGCTTATATATCTCTGTCACTGCATGATGATGACAATGGATGGGTCATAGTCTTTGAAATTTTGTGAGTGGATTCCCAGATGGTTGATTAACAGCACCCACACACTGAAATCTGTAGGGATAACACAATCCCCACACTAAAAAAACTCTTAGAAGGATTAGGTATCCCTTCTTCGTAATCTGGAACAAATGCACCATTGGAATAATAATAATAGTAACATTAAATTTTTAAGATGATTTAAATTGTTTCTGCAAAGTGTTGTAAGTAGTGGTTATATGCCATCACATTTAGATGTATGTATAAAGTGTTTCCCTATGATAAGGAACTGACTGCAGTGTTTCCTTAAGATGATGTATTGTCATCTAAACTATTTTACTTGAATCTTCCCTGCCTATAATGGATGGAATTACAGATCATGAAACTCACAAATTAGTGTATCTACTATATGGGAGGTCATATTCCTTTTAAAAAATCACAACACAATGATCCTCAAGGTCTTGAATCTAATTTGCTACTAAAGATTCATTGAAGTATCTTCATGATAATACAATTCTCCACAATGACAGTTTGGTAATGTATATAATTATACACTTGGGCATGCATTAAATAATGATAGTAAATGTCCAAATTCCAGGTATTGCGGATCTTATGTACTTAGAGGCCTTCTTAATCTGAAATATAAATTGCATGATTTTACTGTCTTTATAACTACACTTGTTTAAATCTTGCAACATCTTATAGGTCTTTAATTTCAGTGTATAACATTACTTGTAGAAGAGTGTTTGCAAACTGCAATTGACGTATGAATGTTTTTTAAATTTAATTTACATGCACACTCATTTTGAATACATACAATTGGTGTTGCAAGCAGGATTTCATTGTACCATAACTTGGATCAACTTATGGTATGACAGCTATGTCACAATCTTGTGGTGTGAACCACACATGGGTGCTATAATTTGATCCTACATAAGTGTAAGGTTGTATTTTTGATCTTGGACTGTCGTTTTTTTTTGTGCATTTTGCTTTTTTGTGTATGTGTGTAAACACAACAGGATTGGGAGTTTCCACTTTGGTCCATAGAGCAGGACTATAAGTTCAACATTTTGATGTGATTGTGTGTTCTAAGTTCAGGGCTGTATGTTCATCCATGTGTATTGGATTTTTACTAATAATTATTGGCTAGTATAATATAGCCACAGCCTATATAGTGTATATAATTTATATATATAGTATGATCAAAGTGCTTCTCAAGTTTCTGCTTATTGTCTTTCAAATGCACTTGCATGTTAATGAAACATGTACTACATACACACACAAAACGTTATACATGGATTATTCAACTATAGGTCGTCTTCTTAAGTAATAATTACTGCATACATATAGCTCTTGATTGGATAGCTCCATGTATACAAACATGGTGGGGCTGGAAACTGGTCTTGACAGTTGAATGTCATTCTGGCTTCATAATTTATAATTTATAAAATTAATATTATGAAAAAAATAAACATCAATTTTTATTACTGGTGTTAACATTCTCAGTTCTTTGCGATTGCTTCAACCTGAAATAGAGAGAGAGAGAGAGAGAGAGAAAGAGAGTGAGAGTGAGAGTGAGAGAGAAAAAGAGAGGGAGAGAGAGAGAGACAGAGAGAGAGAGAGAGACAGAGAGAGAGTATAATTGTGGTACATGTAGGTATATAAGTGTGTGTTAGGTATGTGTGAAGTTGTGTAATGTGTAGTGTTTCATATTACATACAAAGGAGAGGGGATGTTTTCCCTGGGATAGCACACTCACTACACTCAGAAGATGACATAATTATTATTGTATGTACAATGTAATCTGAAATCTTGGGAATTCTAATGACTATTGTACTCATGAGGTAAGTACCTAATATAATTAATAGTTTTAATGACTATTGTACTCATGAGGTAAGTACCTAATAATTAATAGTTATAATGACTATTGTACTCATGAGGTAAGTACCTAATAATTAATAGTTATAATGACTATTATACTCATGAGGTAAGTACCTAATAGTTCTAATGACTATTGTACTCATGAGGTAAGTACCTAATAGTTCTAATGACTATTGTACTCATGAAGTAAGTACCTAATAGTTCTAATGACTATTATACTCATGAGGTAAGTACCTAATAATTAATAGTTGTAATGACTATTGTACTCATGAGGTAATACCTAATAATTAATAGTTATAATTAGGGATGGGTGATTATGAAAATATGATTATTGTCTGTGCATGTATCACAAATATTGGCTACCTTACATATAGATGTACAGGTAGATTTCATTCAACAATCAAACTGATACCTATTATTTGTTGACTAAACAGTGTTGAAAACTGATTTACATGTAGATGTGATGGTACTGAACACCTTAATTTATGGGACAATAATTATTATTTTTGTGACCATGATATGGCAATATTTTATTGGGTGCCAAATGAGTCAAAATCGTTTTGTGTTGGCTGCTCCATTATTACCCCTTCTGATATACTATATCCGACATCCAATATGATATCAGATGTCGGATATACATGTAGTATATCCGACATCTTTAACTGGGGGGTCTGGGGGGGGGCGGAGCCCCCCAGTTTAGGCCTTGGGATCATTAGGGTTATCATCCATGTTGTTTGAGTCGGGAGACGCGAATAATTTTGACGCAAACGGCACTCCATAATATTTAGACGATATGATTATCACATATGATTATTACTAATGGACACATTATATACATGTACATGTACACATACATACACATACATGTCATAATATACATAATATAGTCACACATACACACATACATGTATGTACTATACGTATAAAGTCACACACACAAATACACATACATGTGTATGATGTATAATTACAGTCTCACATGTACTATAAGTATACTCACACATACATACATGTATACACAAGTGGTAGATGTACAGTCACAGTGTATGTACTACTGTATATGTATAGTCACATACACACACATGTACTACTGTATATGTATAGTCACATGCTCACATGTACTACTGTATATGTATAGTCACATACACACACATGTACTACTGTATATGTATAGTCACATACACACATGTACTACTGTATACGTATAGTCACATACACACACATGTACTACTGTATATGTACAGTCACATACACACATGTACTACTGTATATGTATAGTCACATATACACACATGTACTACTATATATTTATAGTCACATATACACATGTACTACTGTATATGTATAGTCACATACACACACATGTACTACTGTATATGTATAGTCACATACACACATGTACTACTGTATACGTATAGTCACATACACACACATGTACTACTGTATATGTACAGTCACATACACACATGTACTACTGTATATGTATAGTCACATATACACACATGTACTACTATATATTTATAGTCACATATACACATGTACTACTGTATATGTATAGTCACACACACATACATGTACACATTTACTACTGTATAGTGTACAGTTTGTATATGCATAGACACATACACACACATGTGTACTAAGGTACATCATGTATATGTCTGGTCACACACACACACATGTACAAGTGTACTACTGTATTTGTATAGACACATATACACACATACATGTACACATGTATTATTGCATATGTATAGTCACATATACACACATGTACTTCTGTGTACATGTATGTACATGTATAGTCACATACATGTATTACTGTAAATGCAGTGGTGGATCTAGGGGGTTTCTTCGGTTTCTACGGAAACCCCCTTTCAAATCATGTTTTGAAAAAATTGATAGAAAAAGTCTGTGTGCCACGCCCACCAGCATTTCGTAATATAACAATAGGAGCATTGTGCTTCTAAGAGAACTTAGTAAAGATGGTAAGTACATAAATAACTATATACACATGTACCTATGATTGTACTACATGTGTACTTCAGTAATAATGTTGCTAGTCTGTAAAAGTCTGATGCAACTGAATCTGAAGATTGCTGATGGGCAAAGTCGTAGTCATGACTGCTATAAAGTCTCACACTCAGTCTGCTTGTGAATCTGATGCTCGCGTTTCATCAAACATTTAGTATAATAAATCATGATAGCTAGCGCCAAGTTATTAACGTATAGTAAGTTTGCATACCTTTCCTAACTGTCCCGATAAAGTTATAGTCATGCCCGACAGAGGTAGGTGTGATTACAAAATATATTGACCACACCCCTCATGAATAGTTAATGAGGTGCACTTCATGTGCTGTTTTGTTTTTAGAAATCTCCTTCTTCAATTTCCAAATCCACCACTGATATGTATATATAGTAACATACACACAGACATGTATTATGGTATATGTATAGTCACATATACATGTACTATACATATAGTGACACACACATTTACTACATGTATAGTAAGTATAGTCACTCATATACACACATATACATGTAGTCACACACATGTACATGTACACACATACACTGCATGTACACCAGGATTGGGGTCAATTACTATACTAACAAATTAATTATCATTACAATTACTTTTTAAGAATAGTAATGATTCAAAGTTTTTTGGCAATAAACGACACTGTTGAATATTTTCTGTCGTGCTAAATTGAAAAGGATTCTACACTTGGAGATGACATGTGCTCATAGCTATAGAATATGCTGAGTTATGCTGAATATACTGACCAAAGTTCATGCAAGAAGCAGTGGTGAAAATTTGAGATAATCAGTTGTCATGAACTTTCAGTCCAATAGTGCATTTAGTAATTGAGTGATTATACCTCAAGTACTTCATAAAATGAATTACCATTAGAGTTACATATGTTAAATTACCATTACCATTACAATTACCATTAGAGTTACATATGTTAAATTACCATTACCATTACAATTACCATTAGAGTTACATATGTTAAATTACCATTACCATCACAATTACCATTAGAGTTACATATATTAAATTACCATTACCATTACAATTACTATTAGAGTTACATATGTTAAATTACCATTACAATTACTCAAAAAGGCTAATTAATTAATTACAATTATCATTATCTCAATCCTGATGTACACATAGTTACATATACACACATACATGTAAACACAATACCAAAACATATTGTTAGACACGCATACATACATACACATATATGTATAGTCAGTTAGTCACACACACACGTTCATGTACACGTGTGTGTATACGTCTAGTACATATGAAATAATTAGAGTATATATGGTATTATAATACATAAACTCTATTCATATACCTAACCTATATACTAGCTACATGTAACTAGTTTAGTACAATATAATACGTAGTCTAATTATTTCATGTAAGCACATGAAATAATTAGAGTATATATGGTACTATACAGTGTACTATGATATAAACCCCACCCTTACCTAGTTAATTGTGTCAATATGGCTTTGTGTAAACAAAACCAATTTTTCGCAGATACTACAAACAGGTTTGTACATGCAGAGAACTATAAATTACACTGAAATTTGGTATATACAGTACATGTACAAAACATAATGATTGTTCATCCTGGATATATAATTTGGTATATACAGTACATGTACAAAACATAATGATTGTTCATCCTGGATACATAATTTCATTGGCTACATGCACGTAAGAGTAAACATTGAAATGACATAATTCAACAGTAAATTTACATGTGTATTACTCCATTTATAGATTTTCAATAATATAATCACATGTGCAATTTCAATACAATTACTATACAAAAGGATAATGTAATGGAAAGTGTTTCAGGAAGAAATGTTTAAATAATGTTGTGGAAAAAATGTTGAGGTATGTTATCACGGCTACGGTGGATATCTGATTAAATGCTGTGCCAACACATTTTTCTTGGTAATCAATTTTTAAAATCAATTTGATCTTTGGGTACAAAGCTAGCGAGGGTCTACTGTACTTGATTGCTACATGTACATGTACATGTACATGTACTTCTACATGTAGGGAATAAAAAAAACCTAATTGATTTGAAAGGGGGTTGGGGTGGTAAAAAAAAGGTGTATCTTATTACACACACTATCTGTATACATGTATAATTTATGTTGTAGACTGAAATATCTCCTGAAAGTACACAACTACACATACGAGTTGATAATAGTTTACATACATGTACATTTACGTAACTACATGTATATAAGATGCTAACCATTTTTGAGCCAATTTGGCCCATGCTTCAAAACTTATCAATACTCTGATACATATATATATATATATATATATATATACCTCATCATCATTATATCTAAATTATGTGGTAATTCTAATTATATGAACCATAACTACATGTAACTCACTCTTCACACTTGGTTTGTATTTCAAATCAACTGATCCCATCCTGATTCATGAGACATACACATGCAATGTCTTCCAGGCTCTCTTCTCTCCCTCTATCCATGTTTTTGTGAATACAATTGTAGGTTTCTTGTTTTTCCAGAGTACCAGAACGATCACGATCAAATTTGAAAAACATTTTCTAACATTTTCTACAGATTGTGTTATAAACATATTATAAGCAAAACAGTATACAATTTAATATATAACCCGTTACCATGGAGATCAAAACCATTTTCAGTACTACATACACTAACAGTAACACATAAACTAAAGTCTGTTCACATTCACTATGTCCTCAAACTTATGATGAGATGAATTTATATGTAATATAGTGTATAGTTTAATGTCATAAGGTTAATACATGATTATATTTTAAATCAATAATGAAGCTATGGATTGAAATTTGACATACACAAAAAAAATGGGAAGGATAATTATATGATAATGGTGCAGGTAAAAAGATTGTTGGTCATTCAAAACTAAAGTGATGAGCATGTTTCTGAGGACAAGGTGAATGTGAATGACCTTTAATATACAATAGGTTAAGACAAATCTCAATGGTACAACATTAGTTCTTTAAACACTTAACATTTGAGCTAGAACTTAATCTATAAGAGAGAGTACTGAAACTTAGTACTAACCAATCACATCGCTCAGTGTATATCAAGATATTATATTTCAATACCTTCCATTTTGCAATGGTCTCCTGCAAATTCTGGAATTCATCAAAATTGAGAGTACCATTCTTGTCAACCTCTTAAAAAAGAATGTAATTATTACTATTATCACACAAAAACAAAATGACATACTGTATACGTGGAAATATTGATGAGGTTTGTCATTTGGCATTTAGGTGGTTTTGGGTTGAAACCATCAAATTAACATTTGCCAATTAGTTCACACATGCGCATTCAGAAATACAATACAACCAGTTGATATCTTCCTTGGAATGTGTCTAACAAGAAGTAGTAGTCTTCATTTCTCAGTCCCCACAATCTATCTCACCTTCCACTACTAAGTACTTCCAGTGATAAACAGAACAACTGCATATTGTTTAAACGTAAAACATACATGCTCAGTCACACCCACATAATGAAATTTAAGTGCTAATCGTCAAAATTTAATTTGTCAATACTCTGTGAACAGCAAAGAGTCAAAATTTCCACATATACGATCAAGAAATATGTTAGCAACTACCATTACTGGATATAAGTATCAGCGTTTAAGCATAATAAAAACAGTGTAATTTTTACTATTTTTATTATTATAATTGCATGTACATGTATATTATATATTCTTACATCCAACATAGCAATCATGGAGCGACAGGCATCCAGAGAGAACACTGCAGACTGCATGTCTGTGAGAACGGGATACAATTTTTAAAAAATGATGCCATAACTTCTCTCCCCATCCCTCTTACACCTTCCCTTCTCTCTCCTTCTCTAACACACTCATTTCTCTCTCCTACACTCCCTCCCTCTCTCAAGCCCTCCTTCCTCTCCATCGCTCGCTTCTACCCTCACTCTTTCTCTCACTCCCTTTTTCCTCTCTCCTCACCTCTCTCACACTCTTCTCCCTCTCTGACTCCCTCCTTCCCTCTCTGACTCCCTCCTTCACTCTCCTTCCCTCTCCCTCCCTACCTCTCTCTCTCACTCTCTCCTTTCCTCTCTCCCTCCCTCCCTCCTTCCCTCTCTATATATCTCTAACCTTTGCTCAGAGATGCTGTCAAAATGTCTTGCAGTTCCACAAAATCTATTTCATTATTGTCACCAACAAACATTTCTTTGAGTTGAGCTAAACGAGGATTAGTCTGAAAAATAGAGTTTCAACAAAATCTCTAAGCCAGAGCTTGTTATAACTTAAGACTTCAAACAGTGTTATTGAACTCATATGATGTATATACTATTGGCATAAAGAGCTTTTATTTGGCACTGTACAGTGCTCAAGATTGGATGGTGTATTAAATTATGATTATATTACCACTAATAATATTAACTCTTTATTAATTAGCTCAGGGTGTATTCCTAATGGTGTATAGGGTTTCATACAGTAAGGGGAATATCCACTAATAGCAGCATACCCCCACCCCCAGGAGCAGTGTGCTTTGTATGAGCAATTCTTTCTCTCCCTAACAAAACATTCTGTATGGAAATCTGGTGTACACCACTGAGTCGATTTCGCCCATGCTCAAAAGGCAAAAACCTTATCAAAAACGTAAAATGGTGTAATATACGAAATGTATTTCTCTGTGTATCAACTAATGCTCATTCGTATAATGTTGAGTGTACCTACCGGCTGTGGAACAGAAGGTTCACCAACCTTTCCCTCTTCGGTAGTTTTCCTGTCAAAGTAGAAAGGTAAATAGATCTATTCAAACATATTGAATAGATGGACTCACTGTTCAGAGTAACTCTCAGTGAAGATACTCCAAAGGAAGTCTCCCTCCTCCCCTGGTTTGAATGCACATGGTAAGACAAAGTAACATCCAAGATCAAAATCAAACCACTTCACGACTTCACAAGCATTTGTGAAAGAACCTGAGTTACCAGAGCTATAGTTGTAGTCAATATATTGTTTAGTCAGTACAGTACTGCCATCTTCTGGAGCCTGGAAGAAATATAAGGCATTGTGAGTTATAGTTACATGTAATTAAAGGTAATAAATTATGATACCAAAGTTGTTGATGCTTCAATACCAAACCTGAAATTCGGCCCATTTTAATTCAACTACATCTAATAAATTTGCATACCTTATCCATTTTTATACAGAGTTAATTAAGTACAATTACATGTACATGTAAATTAGGCATACATGTACATGTACAACTTAGATTGACTAAATATAAATACAGTTATATTTCAGAAATCAATATTAGAATAACGTCTATGCAATACCAGGCCTTCACATAAAAATAATTGTCAAGGTGGCAAAACCTGTATTAGAAAGATCTTGAGGGGATGATGTACAAAGTTATCGTACTGTGCCTTTTTGTAACCTAACTTCCATGCTTCTAGCTGAGAAGTACTGAAGTCAAAGCATTAGTACTAGGTATTTAGGTGCTGTTCATATGTAGCTGACAGATTGTTAAACTTCCATTCCACTATGATATATTACATCTGCAAGCTTTATTCAATTATGACAAATTGACAGTATTTAATGCCTCCTTAGATAAAAGGACTTAAAAGTACTTCAATGTACTCAACTAAACACTTTGTGAGTATTTTGTATTAATGAGGAAGGAATTCAAGTACCATTACTCATATATGCACACTTATTTTAGCCCATGCTAAAACAATGCTAATAACAAGTAATTCAATATTATAGTAAGCTTTGTATATGATCATCATCTGAATGATTCCATGTGGTTGGTTGTCAAGTTGAAAACAGTAGACATCAAACCAGTGACTGTTTTACACTGTCACACACTGTCATACAGTGTTATCCATTGTACTATCAAGTGAGTTACTGTTTTACACTAACACACAGTTATACAAGTGTTCTCCATCATACTAACAAGTGAGTTACTGTTTTACACTAACACACAGTTATACAAGTGTTATCCACTATACTGAGTTACTGTTTTACACTAACACAGTTACACAGAGTTGTATGTTGTATATACATGAAAAGATAGAGTGTCCTATACTGTTAGTGACACTGATGTATTATCATGTCTAGTGTTACACAGATATGGTTTCTTTATCAATATTAATAATTCGTATTCATGCTGGAACTCGATAATCAAAATATCAATAATCATTATCGATATAGCATATTTAGGAATAATTGATATCATGACCAGATATCAATTTGTACTTATGCGCATGTGCATTCAGTACAAGGCATTTGTTTTTTTAAAAAACATTCTAGTAACTTAACTTACAACTGGTTTTATATTTAGTACATGATACCAAAATTATGTATTTCATGCCAATTAGTGGAGGGTCTTTCCTGTCAAGTAATTAATTACTTCTTCTGATATTATCGATAATCAATCGATATTGGGTGTGCTAATAATCGATATTGGTGTCTCTACTGATTCCCAGCACTAATATAAATACTGTTATCAGTTAATACAGATAGTGCAACATATAGAACTTCTCTTGTGAGTGTGTCTTCAATATAATCACTACCTTCCTTTGTCAATGTAGACAAGATTAGCAAAGCATTCCTTTGTTTGTTCTATTCATGTCTAAAAACATCAGTTTTGTCTCACTCGTGTCTGTATCTTTATTCATAACTGTATGTATACTTGTCTGTCTATTTGTCTGTCTATTTATGAATGACTACACACATATTATTATATCTGTGATTGTTCTATGTCCTCACTCTTTTCATCTTAATACAATTGGTCAATATTAACAGAACACATCTCAAAGTCAGTAAAGTGTTTGATAAAATCTCATCCAAAACTCTCCATCCTCTTTTACTCCATCTTCCTGGAGTTCACGATGCTTAGCAGCTGGTAATTTCTTCCATGTTGGAGAACTATAATATATAAAATAGGAATCCACATATGTACATGTACACATACATGTGCACATACATGTACATGTACATGTATGTGTACATGTATCTGTACTTGACTACTGGTACTTGTACAGTGTAGTACATACATATGAACACACAAGTACACTAGTACGTAATTATACACATATGTACATGTATGAGCACTTGTACTGTGTAGTACATACCTATGAACACACAAGTACACACTAGTACATAATTATACACATATGTACATGTATGAGTACTTGTACTGTGTAGTACATACCTATGAACACACAAGTACACTAGTACATAATTATACACATATGTACATGTATGAGCACTTGTACTGCGTAGTACATACCTACATGTATGAACACACAAGTACACTAGTACATAATTATACACATATGTACATGTATGAGTACTTGTACTGTGACTATGAACACACAAGTACACTAGTACATAATTATACACATATGTACATGTATGAGCACTTGTACTGTGTAGTACATACTTATGAACACACAGGTACACTAGTACATAATTATACACATATGTACATGTATGAGTACTTGTACTATGTAGTACATACCTATGAACACACAAGTACACTAGTACATAATTATACACATATGTACATGTAGGAGTACTTGTACTGTGTAGTACATACCTATGAACACACAAGTACACTAGTACATAATTATACACATATGTACATGTAGGAGTACTTGTACTGTGTAGTACATACCTATGAACACACAAGTACACTAGTACATAATTATACACATATGTACATGTATGAGCACTTGTACTGTGACTATGAACACACAAGTACACTAGTACATAATTATACACATATGTACATGTAGGAGTACTTGTACTGTGTAGTACATACCTATGAACACACAAGTACACTAGTACATAATTATACACATATGTACATGTATGAGCACTTGTACTGCGTAGTACATACCTACATGTATGAACACACAAGTACACTAGTACATAATTATACACATATGTACATGTATGAGTACTTGTACTGTGACTATGAACACACAAGTACACTAGATGGAGAGATAGATAAAAAAAGATGAATAGATACATAGATGAATGAATGATGATCGAATACTGGAGGATGAGTGGATGAATGAATGAATGATGAATACTGGATGGTGAGTGGATGAATGAATGATGATTGAATACTGGAGGGTGAGTGGATGAATGAATGATGATTGAATACTGGAGGGTGAGTGGATGAATGAATGATGATCGAATACTGGAGGGTGAGTGGATGAATGAATGATGATCGAATACTGGAGGGTGAGTGGATGAATGAATGATGATCGAATACTGGAGGGTGAGTGGATGAATGAATGATGATGAATACTGGAGGGTGAGTGGATGAATGAATGATGATGAATACTGGAGGGTGAGTGGATGAATGAATGATGATGAATACTGGAGGGTGAGTGGATGAATGAATGATGATCGAATACTGGAGGGTGAGTGGATGAATGAATGATGATGAATACTGGAGGGTGAGTGGATGAATGAATGGATTAAAGAATAGATGATTGGATGAATAACAAATCAATGGGTTGATGAATGATGGGTGGATGAAGGAGGTGAGGTTAGATGAACAGATAGATAATGAATAAGACATTCATGAACAAGTACATGTGTATATTAGTGTTGTTTCACTTCTAGTAGTTTCTCACAATTTAGTTATAGTTATAGTTAATTAACTAAAACAATATTAGTCTTACTAAAAGGGTGTTAACTAACTAAAAGTGCCCATTTTTAGTTACAAACATGTAATTTAGTTATAGTTATAGTTAACTAAAGCAACACAATACTATATATATATATATATAATCACACAACTAAATATACTTAGCATAAGCCTTTTCCAACAGAGCACTCCAAAATTCATTATCATCTTCAGAATGTATGAAGATGAGTTTGCCATTGTGTTGGAAGACGATCGTCAATCACTAAATCAATCCAGTCACCAAAATGCCAAATTTAAAATGAAATATACCAGAACATCCATACCCCCTTCCCTGATCCGTAGGTATACCCTATAAGGAAGAGGAGGTGGATTACAAAAGGAATACTGACAAGTCATCTAATAGAATTTTGGGCTGTCACTTCACATAAGGATATTATATTACATACATTGGTGTTTATATAAACCACAGAATACAATAATTCCATGCTTGAGTGCGAACAAAAACATCCTACTCTAACATTTATGCCTTAGATCACATCACTTTTCAAGATGTCCTCTGACATACACAATGTACACTGAGGTGTATAATATAGGCCCATAATGTACACTGAGGTGTATAATATAGACCCATAATGTACACTGAGTTGTATAATATAGGCCCATAATGTACACTGAGGTGTATAATATAGACCCATAATGTACACTGAGGTGTATAATATACATGTAGGCCCATAATGTACACTGAGGTGTATAATATAGGCCCATAATGTACACTGAGGTGTATAATATAGACCCATAATGTACACTGAAGTGTATGGTATAGCCCATAATGTACACTGAGGTGTATAATATACATGTACACCCATAATGTACACTGAGGTGTATAATATAGGCCCATAATGTACACTGAGGTGTATGATACAGGGCCATTTTAGGGATAGAGCTAGACCCAGTACTCCTACATGTACTTATGCAACACGCCATGTTCTGCTCAGTATTGCATAACTTCAATAGTAAACCCACAAATGTCAGTACTCCTAACATATTTCTTATACCATACGAGACTACATGTATATAAATATATAATTATTTTGTGACTTCCCCTGTGAATTATCAATCGAATTTTGTTAACTGGAATGGAATTTAATTAAATGATCCAAGCTTATATGACTTCATGTCATAGAATGGAGAGTATAGGGTCATTTGATATGACAAGAGTTCAATAGCAAAGGAAACCTACAAACATGTACCTTGTTACATTCCTAGAATGTGTTGTTAATCACAATATCTAATTAAATGGAGTTTTATACTAGTTACTTAGAAACAGCCATGATTTTATGACAGTAACCATTAGAACCACAAAAAAGGAATGGTATTTAGGATACCTCCATACTAAAGACACTTGGTTTTGTCCCAATACAATACATTTGTCTATTAAATGACCTATAATAATTATTAAAGGACACTTCCTCTAGTCCAAAGTGTCCTTTAATTATGAAGAGAAAGTTCCACTGTATTCATCAAAATATTTCAACTCCATCAATACAAATGTAATGTTTATGCTACATTTCTTTTTCATATGGGGTCGTCATTCAACTTAAATGGGGTATTTATCAGAAGTGGTGTTAACCTGTCCTTCCTAAACTAATAAAACATGAAGTTCCTTACTTTATTCAACAATATCTTGTCTTGTGTGAGCAAAGATATAGCAGCTACTAACCAACAGTCTCCTAGTATCCCTTGAGCAACATCAAACCGACTAGCACCTCCGGTAAACAACTTTGGATCACATACAATCTCCTAATATGGTAATAAACATTATGAAATTCAAGGGAATTGATATAACCACAAACAATTTTAAAAGTTTACTCTTCTCACATATTAATATGGAGTAAAGAAAGTTAATACAACTAGTATCTTACCACCTTCCCACCCCCAAATAAAGAGAAACAAAAGTACATTTTGAAACATTGAAAGAACGTGTAAGGATATTATATCAAAACCAAAACAAATGTCGATACGGTAGCTTAATTAAGCTATAGTCACTTCCATTAACCTTAGCTACAAGTATGTATAGTCTAGGAGTATATAGAAATGCATTTATAACTATTAATTTAGTTGACACCATCCCAATCTTGTGTGTGTACTTTTTGGTTTAAATGTTATTTCTAATAACATGTATGTGTGATGGATGGGCGTTGGATTTATGAATATTCATGAGTAATAATAAATGACTGGAAATGTTACTACTTATAATAAAAACTAGCAATACAAAAAAGAATAATGATGAGTTTGAGAGGAAGAGCATTGAGAATAATAATACAATGATGAGTTTGAGAGGAAGAGCATTGAGAATAATACAATGATGAGTTTGAGAGGAAGAGCATTGAGAATAATAATAAAATGATGAGTTTGAGAGGAAGAGCATTGAGAATAATAATACAATGATGAGTTTGAGAGGAAGAGCATAGAGTATAATAATACAATGATAAGTTTAAGAGGAAGAGCATTGATACAATGATGAGGAAGAGCATAGAGTATAATAATACAATGAGTTTGAGAGGAAGAGCATTGAGAATAATAATACAATGATGAGTTTGAGAGGAAGAGCATATAATACATAATTAATTTCAGACCACGAGGTACTTGTTAGCTAATATATACACAATATTCCATTAATTAACAGCTGCTAAGTACCTTATTTACAATTTTGAGTCTAAATATAATTTCTTTACAGTGAACATATATACATGTATATAAATTTGAATACTGAAGGAAACCAAATAGTTACTTCCACTTTAGGAGCAGTCAACACATTGACCACAAATATTCAATAATAATTAACTAAAGTATATAATATATATGTGAAAGTCTTCGCTTGAATGTTATGTATAATAATTAGTAACATGTTAAAAGGCATATTTGTAACCAACACAAATCACTATGGTGCTCAACATTATTATGAAGTTGTTATAGTAATACGATACAAACAACACTGTCCCTTAACCGATTAACGGCCGCTTGCGTGGGCGTTAACTTGCCCCTAAACGCCAAAGGCAAAACATAAATTTCTACCAGACAGGGAAAACCCCTATAGATGAGGAAGCAAGCGTCAGGGCTGTTATTACAGTATTACAATATTGTAGAGCACGTGATAAGGAATCGAACGATGTTTTTCTTGAAGAGCTATGATATTCTGGTGGTAAGTTATGTTTGTTTTCATACAAAGTGTGTTATTATCCATTGTTTTACAACTAGAAAGTTTTTTAAAGCTTATAACAGAGACTTTGGACACTGAAATAATCGTGTGGAGAGCCTGAAATGACTTTGGACGCTCTTGCTATATCGAAAGTAAGTGAATGACTGGGTCAAAGTTATAATAATGTTAGATGAATAATATAATATATATTATAGATATAATAAATATAAATAAGTGAGTTGAATGTTGCAGCCTGATAAAGTAATGATGTTTGAATGAGTTTATGAACTAGTTGTTGAAAGATTGGAATGATATATATAAAAACAGTCTGTTTCCACTTTTCCGGTGTGGCAAAAAAAATGTTGACATTCGTTGCAGTACCACTGTGTATCCCTTCTAATTTTATTTATGCTACAATAGTAGCATTTACCACGTAATCTCTGTGTTTCTTGTCCTTCCTCACAGACTTTCTTCAGTGAAAAATGCCCAGAGTGTGTTGTTGTACATCCAGATATTCTCTTACGTGAATTATAATCTCCAATGAGCCCACGAGCTAATTCTATTCTATAATTGATTACGTGTTTACCAAAACTACATTGTGGATGAGCTTCTTTGAAAAGCACGTAAGAATTAGTGATCGAAACATCGAAAAGAAACCAGAAGATAATTATATTTATAGTACTTCCGATTTTTCAATCTTACGTGATAATATCCGTGGAGCTGATCTCCATGATCAACACCGCCCATATACGTATTATATGATAGTATTGATGCTGGACATGTAATTTGTTTTGTACTACCATCTTTCTGTTTACGTGGTACAGTCGTTATTTCTGAAGGTTGTCCATTTGTTGACAGCACATGAATAACACGATTATCCAACCACATGACAGCTGTTACTTGACCTCGTTGTCTTATTACAGATTCACCTCTGAAACAAGAAAATATACTGTATATGTTTATTACAATTCTAGCTATTATTACAGGTAAATGTACTATCATCATTATATATTTTAATTTAGTTTTTTACCTATCTTTTAGTTTCACCACCTTCAAATTCAGATCAACAGGATATTCCTTGCGATTTGTTCGAACTGTTCCACAGGCATATATTTTGTCTATATATAGTGCATCTAGCAATTTGGGACTAGAAAAAAAATTGTCGAAGCAGATGTGAGTATAGCTACCAACAAGTGATCGTGTTAACTTCATCACCACATCTCCACCAAGTCCAAGATCTCCTATGGATTCAGCTTCAGTACTCTTTCCAGTGTACACATCAAACTGGCAGAAATACCCATTGACAGCATCAGCTCGTACCCATACTTTAAATCCCCTTCTCACAGGTTTGAGAGGCATATACTGTTTCATCGTTGATCTCCCTTGAAACGGTATCATGGCTTCATCAATACTCTGCTCTCGTCTGGGTATGTAGTTTTTACTAAATACATCTTGAAAGTGATCAATAATAGGCCTTACTTTCCCTAGTCTATCATAACCATCTTCACCTCTTTCTTTTAGCTTAGTGTTGTCACCAAAATGCAAATATCTCGAAATATCCCGAAATCTGTTACGTGAAATTCGAGAGGCTACTGGAGAATAATGAAAGATCTCGTCCTTCTTCCAGTAGTCATCTATAGCAGGAAGATCAACTACACCCATAAGGATAGAGAATCCAAGGTAAGCAGATAGCTCAGTCACTGTGATTGGTTCCCATTGATCATATTTCTCTTGACCCATGTATTGTAGAGCATATAGGTTGGTTTGGTTTACAATATGCATCTTCAAAGTATCTGTAAAAAACCAATCAAATAATTTTATTGGACACTGTTCGACAGTGAATTGAGGGCCTTTGATGAGACCATATGGGTGGATAATCACTGGTTTTAGGTTTGCGGTCCATTCTTTATAGGGAAGGTTTTTTTTTGATGTAGGATTAGATGTCTGTTTAGAATGTTTCAGTTGTCTCTTTTTAGATTTTGGGTTGCCCACTGGTGTTGACGACAAAGAAGTGTTGGAGGAAGGCATAGATAACAGCGGTTGTACAGAAGTAATTGGAGATATTGTGCTACCCATAGATGTTGTAAATATTGGACCTGGTGACAATGAAGGTGATGATGGTAGTGGTGATATAGATTGTGGCAGATGTTGATTGTCAGCAGAGGTAGTTGAAGATGTTTGTATACAAGTACTTGTTATATTTGTAGATGTTGCTAATATAGGAGGCGGAAGAGGAGGTAGGCGGAAGAGGAGGTGGGGACACAGGAATGCAGTCAGTGTCAGATAGTAAAAGGGAAGAGGAAGATGGTGAAATGGTACTGGTATCGTCTAGTGGTGATGGTAAAGGAATTCTTTCATCATCAGAGGGATCAGTATCTTCTTCATCAAAATCATCAAACTCATCGTCGCTCCCACACATCATTGGATCTTCAGCACTGCTGTCCAGCATTTTTATTACATCACTTGTCTCAAATCTTTGTCTTTTATTTGCCATACTTTTTTTAATTGTTTATACAAAATTATTATAATTATCAAAACAGCTAGCTAAACCATGTGCTTTTCCACGTGTAAAAACTCTGTGTTTTCTTATGGCAAGCCTCTAGACCCAGTACAGATTTTTTGAAGCATAAGAACTCCTCTTAGTGTTGCCAAAGTATCAGGTCCCTATCAGTTATTATTTGCGAGATATAAGTATAAGAGTAAGGTGTGGTAGAAAGACGCCAATTGGCGTCCACGGCGTTTGAGCGCATTCCGCGCCGGACGCCAATTGGCATCTGTGGCTGTTAATCGGTTAAAGAAAGAAAGTGTTTAGGCAAAAATGGAGAAGGCAAAAGCAGAGTTGGTAAACTTAAAGTTGTAGTTGTTTAATAAATTTTAAACTAGGTTTACTAACATGGTATTAGTTACATGCACTGTATAGTCAATTTCTATATACTGTACTTCATTGCAATTAATGCTTTTATGTACATGTACATGTACATAACCTACAAAATGTCACCATACAGTAACAGTAATTACCATGTCAGTATAGTACAGTAATTACTGTATCACTTATGGCTTATGGGATATAGAAGTGACCTATTAGGGCATGACTTTTCGTATTTATTTATATTATTATTATTATAAGTACATGTGTAATCAGACAATTCAAATGGAATTTGTCCAGACAAAGAGCCAAAATGTCTGGAAATGTTATTTCAAGCACTATACACATGTACAGCTGTATGTTGTACTTAATTACAAGTACATTGTATAGCAAAAAAATGGTGATCACTTCATATAAGGAATAAGGATAGTATAGTACCTATATTACACATTCAAAATAGTATAATATTTATACAAACAACAGAATACAATAATTTCATGCTTGGGTAATAACAAAAACATCCCCTAACAATGCCAGTACTCCTAATATAATTCTCATACCATATGAGACTATATAAAAGTAACATAATTTCGTGACTTCTTATATGAAGAAACAACCCAAAAAATTAATAATCTCAATAAAATGTCACCATAGAGTAACAGTAATTACCTTAGTTGTACTGCCAGTCTAATGTACAGTAGTATAGTAATTACTGTCTTATTACTGTAGTGTTCAATTGACAAGTACATCAATTATGTCAAACTACTGTGGAACTATTGTACCGTATGGTGAATGTTTATTTACATATACATATATAATGCATAATGAAAGTAGGTTACTTTTCATGTACAGGTGTGCTACAGGTACATGTAGTTGAAGATGTACAAACAAATCCTGTGAAATGCATAAAATGGATTAATTAAGAAACAACAAATTGGTTTTGTGTATCAAAGGGAATACAGACTTCATACAAATGTTATTCTGAGTGGAGGGAGGTGGTACTGTAAACCTGTAATGTACTGTAGAGGGTTTTAGGGGTATCGATCCTCTCCTGTGAAATTTTATAAATGAAACAATTGATTCTGTTATTCTTGGATTCAAACATCTTATGAAACTAAAGTAAAAATTATTGAGTTAAGTAAATGTACAATGTCTCAATCACCAGTAATTACCTTAATTGTACTAGCTGTCAGTTAGTGTTGTTTTAGTCAACTATAACTATAACTAAAACCCCTTTTAGTAAGGCATTTTGACTTTTAGTTAACTAAAGTACAACTAAATTATAAGTCTATTACAATAACGTTAACTATAACTAAACTAAAAGTTTGAGAAATTGTTCCAACTAAAGTGGACTTTATTGTCATACTACATTTCATACTCACATGTAAACAAAAGGACAAATCTCCTTCACTATTGGTTTTGCTACCATTATCAGAAACTCATCAGATTAAAAAGGTAGAATGTCATGTGAACTGGAACAGGAGAAGTGGCAAACTTGTCTATTGTGTCACCATCAGGAGTGAAAGCAACATCCTGAAGAAAGGAAAAGTACAGGAATCATATCTTGAAGATTTAAATACGACTAAAATCTGTGCACATTCAAAACGACTTCATAGAACAAATAATAAATATAGTTGCACCTATACTAGAATAGGGATCTGAATAGGTGCCTATATTGAAGATATAGGCAGAGTATTGGTATAGGCAACTGCATTGCCTATACATTGCCTATAGAGTTGCACCTATACTAGAATAGGGATCTGAATAGGTGCCTATATTGAAGATATAGGCAGAGTATTGGTATAGGCAACTGCATTACCTATACATTGCCTATAGAGTTGCACCTATACTAGAATAGGGATCTGAATAGGTGCCTATATTGAAGATATAGGCAGAGTATTGGTATAGGCAACTGCATTACCTATACATTGCCTATAGAGTTGCACCTATATTAGAATAGGGATCTGAATAGGTGCCTATATTGAAGATATAGGCCGAGTATTGGTATAGGCAACTGCATTACCTATACATTGCCTATAGAGTTGCACCTATACTAGAATAAGGATCTGAATAGGTGCCTATATTGAAGATATAGGCAGAGTATTGGTATAGGCAACTGCATTACCTATACATTGCCTATAGAGTTGCACCTATACTAGAATAAGGATCTGAATAGGTGCCTATATTGAAGATATAGGCAGAGTATTGGTATAGGCAACTGCATTACCTATACATTGCCTATAGAGTTGCACCTATACTAGAATAAGGATCTGAATAGGTGCCTATATTGAAGATATAGGCAGAGTATTGGTATAGGCAACTGCATTACCTATACATTGCCTATAGAGTTGCACCTATACTAGAATAAGGATCTGAATAGGTGCCTATATTGAAGATATAGGCAGAGTATTGGTATAGGCAACTGCATTACCTATACATTGCCTATAGAGTTGCACCTATACTAGAATAAGGATCTGAATAGGTGCCTATATTGAAGATATAGGCAGAGTATTGGTATAGGCAACTGCATTACCTATACATTGCCTATAGAGTTGCACCTATACTAGAATAAGGATCTGAATAGGTGCCTATATTGAAGATATAGGCAGAGTATTGGTATAGGCAACTGCATTACCTATACATTGCCTATAGAGTTGCACCTATACTAGAATAGGGATCTGAATAGGTGCCTATATTGAAGATATAGGCAGAGTATTGGTATAGGCAACTGCATTACCTATACATTGCCTATAGAGTTGCACCTATACTAGAATAGGGATCTGAATAGGTGCCTATATTGAAGATATAGGCAGAGTATTGGTATAGGCAACTGCATTACCTATACATTGCCTATAGAGTTGCACCTATATTAGAATAGGGATCTGAATAGGTGCCTATATTGAAGATATAGGCCGAGTATTGGTATAGGCAACTGCATTACCTATACATTGCCTATAGAGTTGCACCTATACTAGAATAAGGATCTGAATAGGTGCCTATATTGAAGATATAGGCAGAGTATTGGTATAGGCAACTGCATTACCTATACATTGCCTATAGAGTTGCACCTATACTAGAATAAGGATCTGAATAGGTGCCTATATTGAAGATATAGGCAGAGTATTGGTATAGGCAACTGCATTACCTATACATTGCCTATAGAGTTGCACCTATACTAGAATAAGGATCTGAATAGGTGCCTATATTGAAGATATAGGCAGAGTATTGGTATAGGCAACTGCATTACCTATACATTGCCTATAGAGTTGCACCTATACTAGAATAAGGATCTGAATAGGTGCCTATATTGAAGATATAGGCAGAGTATTGGTATAGGCAACTGCATTACCTATACATTGCCTATAGAGTTGCACCTATACTAGAATAAGGATCTGAATAGGTGCCTATATTGAAGATATAGGCAGAGTATTGGTATAGGCAACTGCATTACCTATACATTGCCTATAGAGTTGCACCTATACTAGAATAAGGATCTGAATAGGTGCCTATATTGAAGATATAGGCAGAGTATTGGTATAGGCAACTGCATTACCTATACATTGCCTATAGAGTTGCACCTATACTAGAATAGGGATCTGAATAGGTGCCTATATTGAAGATATAGGCAGAGTATTGGTATAGGCAACTGCATTACCTATACATTGCCTATAGAGTTGCACCTATACTAGAATAGGGATCTGAATAGGTGCCTATATTGAAGATATAGGCAGAGTATTGGTATAGGCAACTGCATTACCTTTCCAATATACATTGCCTATAATGCTTACACAATCAGGCTTTGTAGATACATTATTGTCAAACTACACAAGTACAATCTGAAGATATGTGCAACTAAGGCTGAATATGTATGTAACTACATGTACATGTACTTTGGGCTGAATGTACAGCACACAAACAATAGAATAATTGTGTGAATAGTTGCAAACTGCAACTATATATTTCACACAGACAATATTTGATCGGATCTGCATATAGGCAATATGGATTATGAAATAAGGCATATAGGCATGAAATATAGCAAATTGCTGTATAGATGCAACACTAATAATAAATTTATTTTAAGGTACGCTCAAATCCAACCAGTATCATTTTCCAGTAAACAGTATTGATAGCAATACAATAACTTATAATGAATATATTACTATACATGTACATGCTGGCTGAGTGGCTTCATTAATATTTTATAAGCCCTTTGCGGCTGTGTTACTTTATAAGCCATTGTAGCTGCTTGTTTGTTTGTTGTGTTTGTTAATTGTTTCTACACCTATTGCTAGCATGCTAGGCACATGAATGTGCATGTACACAGTGTGTATATGTATGGTCAGAAATAATATATTTATATAATTATTCTTGTGTCTTGTAAGTATTGAATATAATCCTAAGGATGTCACAAAGGCTCAGTAAATTGGAGTAGTACATTTAAACTTTATCTTTATTGAAACAATAAACAGAAGTTTCCTTGGCAGGTCATGAAATATCCAACTACTTTACTTACCTGTAGCTATATTTCTGTATTAACTGAAGAGTTAAAAAGCAAACCTGAGACAAAACAAACATTATTCAGTAACTACAGCTTCAAGTGTAATTATATAAAGAATAATAAAAACATTTTCAATAAAAATAGAGAGAGATGTAGGGATGTCAAAACCCAAAAAGCATGTAAACAAGTTTGGGAGGACCTAAAATTACACAAACCACTTACAAATAACCCTACATAAGTACTTACACCGCTATAAAGCAAAATACAAAGAGCTGTACTTATGTAGGGTTATATGGAAGTGGTTTATTTAATTTTAGGTCCTACATTAACCTCCCAACCTTGTTTGCATGCTTTTTGGGTTTTGACATCCCTACATCTTTCTCCATTTTTATTGAAAATGTTTTTATTATTCTTGTTTCCATTGTTTTTCTTGAATGGTAGACGATTTGTGACTATTTTACGTAGATTGCTATGAGGCTTGATCCTCACTGAAGGTCAGACTTTTGTATAATAATATCCATTATTTATGAATTGATTATCATTCTTTTTCACTTACAGATGACGCTGCCTATTTTATATTTCACTTACAGCTTTGTTAGTGCTAGTCTCTGTGTCAACCATTCGGGATTCCAGTGCTTATCATAGTACATAATATTATATTATCAGTTTTAATATTATGCTCATTATTTTAAGAATGAATTTGCTCACAAACTTTATTACTATTCTCATGATTCCAACGTAGCAGGCAGTTTCAGTAAACAGTTTTCATATTCTGAGGACACAAATATGCATGAGCAATTAATTCCACGTGGCTAAATTAATGAATACACTTATAAAAATAGCATCCAATTTCAGATCAAATCTTGAGACTGTCTTTTTTCATCGCATCTAAAGATATCATCTCGATACTTGTACACCAGAATTTTACAAAGAATGCGATTGGATTGGTGATAGAATCATTGTGATAGTTCAACAAACCAAAACAAGTGTATATAGAGAAAAAAGTATCCCTATGATAGCTTTTATGGTGTCGAGCATTCAGTAATCATGGCTGACTTTATCAAGTCTGAAATACAACAGCCTTTTATAGTTATTATTTTGATTATCTACTCTCTTTACCTTTTAAAGAAACTTGTAGAACTTTAGGAATATATTTCAGGTAGAATAGTTAGCTAGTAGTTCCAATTTCTAATTCTATGTAAGCTACAAGAAGCTTTCTTTCTCTTGAGTTCTATTACGCGCCACGCCCATTAATTGACCGAGCCCCGGGAATGATGCAACTTCCTTAACTACGTATACAACGCATACTCACAAAGTAGACACAAGAAAAAAAAAAAATATATATATATGTAGTTCGAACCCGTGAAAAAGCAATCATAAGGATGGCCCTACGAGCCATAAAAATGATTTCTCTGGAAAATAATAATAATAATAATAACATGAAGCAGATTTTGCCAGTTTTGCCACTCGCCGGTTCTCTACTTTAACAACAATCTTTGGCCACCTAGACAGTGTTGGTAGTCATAAAAACACTAGATATGAATAGGTATGTGTGTATTAAAGCTAATATGTACATATTACCAGAGATTTCAGCTTATCACTTCCAATTGAAATGTATGGGCGGCCATTTTTTTCCTGTGCCATCCCTACATAGAGTACTACCGTACTCTCTGATATATACAATATAATTATAATATATATATCAGGGATTCCTTGTCCCCTTTGGTATAGTTTTGTCCCCCCTTGGAATTTGTTTACCAATAAGCACACTACGATAACCTTGTAGGGCACCCACTCAAAATCTTTCAAATTCACGTTTCACCCACCCACCCTTAACAAATTTTGTAAATGAAACCCTGTATATATATTATATATATACTATACACTAAACTGATGCATTACAATGTACATTATGAACTGAACAGTAAATCTTACCTGTTTTAGCTATACTAAATAAGACAGTCCATTATATTTTCCCTCATATACACTTTGGATCAACAGTATATATATCGTAGTCATATGTATCTGGAACTTGTCCTACATGTAGATCCTCCAGCTTGTTCAAACACGTGTTCACTTGCAAGTTGCAAACTGATTCGAGAGACTAATACTGATTCTGATTGGGATTAGGACTGAAATATCAAACATGACAGGGTGTGTCATGTCATTTGAAGTTCAAGTCTGGGAACGAGACTGTCGCCTATATTGCACAGCAAAAACGTAAGCTGGAGGTGATACAGGATATTATAGACTAGTGTTAGGGAAGCTAAGTAGTATCAGTAGAAACACTAATTTGGGAGCAAACGAGAGATCTTGAGCAGACACAAAAAAGAGAATATAAAAAAGTGTTTGAACGATTGCAAGAAAGACAACAGTAGTGTCCACTATAAGTCATCAGATATCATGATAGAATGACTGACATGAACAGTAGAAGAAAACTTAATGAACTAATCTATTAACTGGATATTTCAATTGAAACAGAAGATATCAGGTAGTAAAAGTAATATCTATGATATAATTAGTTTGGTGTGGCATGTCCATTCACTTGTATAGTAATGGACTGGTAATATTGATATAATAAAGTTGTTCCACTGTAGCTATAGTTGCAGTGGTTAATTATTACATGTCAATAATTAGTCTGGCGCAGCCACACCCTTCGCTTGGAGGAGGAAGGGTGTGGCCACGCCAGACTAGTCAATAATATAAACAGTGATGACTAAATCTATTAATATCATTATGTACATGTGATGATGAGAGTGTTTTGTTATATGTTATATCTTCTGCCATAGTTGTAGATAGAAACCAGGAATACTAAAAGATTTGCTAATGGAGATCATAGATCTACCTCCTTTTTATCTGGTAATGCATTATAATGTTTATGCTGTTCTTTTGCAGTAGCAAATATTGATGGAAATAGTTTCATGTCTACCTGGATTATTTGACTTTCCACCAGTCATAAGACAGATATGTGATTGTAGTTTATAGCTATATCAAAAGACCATTGAAGTGAAATTACAATGACAAGTTGCACATACTAATTTAGTGTGACCACGCCCAAGCCTGTAATTATAATTACTGCATTCCCAAAGAGCAACTTCAGTATAACAGTGTTTCTAGACCATCTGTCTTTCTGTGAGGGTCTGGCTGTACATGTACATGCTATATGTACATACCATCACTACATTATTATTATGTGTTATTACATAACAATGTTTACATAATGTTTGTATCATTAGATGTGATTGAAGAGTACACAATAGATACAGTTCAGTTAATATGAAGTCTTGTTCAAGAGATGAAACCAAATATCAGGTTAATATTATCATCTTTTACTTTGTGATGTAAATGTTTTGATCTCGTCTAGAATCTAGAGAAGAGATAATTGATCTTGATTTAGAAGAATATCAATACAGCAATGTTATATACTATTATTATTACACATAGATGTGGATTGAGTCTTTACAAGATACATGTAAAACTCACAAGGCTCACTAAAACAGCTTCAATATTCGAGAAGTTTTCTCAAGACAGTTAGTTTACAGGTACGTGTATTCATAAAACAATGAATATCCAACCTGACATCCATGTTAAGCCCCATGTAAGTTTTTTTTTTCACAAAGCCAAGGAGTAGCTAGACCACACTTACATGGAGTTCAACACATTTAGACTCCTTGCCCACACTCTGATTTGTGTAAGTACTATCTTAATGACTTTCTAAACATAAATTTTATTAAACTTTATTCACAGTGAAGTTTATATAATGAAACCTTTCTGTTGAAGTGTAATAGTCTATGAAGAATAGACTAATCTGTTTGCCATGCAATGGAGTCTAAAATCATTAAATGAAACTGGATGATTTCGAGGTAATATATTATAGTGTTTGGGACTTAAGATTAGTTTATGATTTATAATTATGATTATAATGTAGTCATATTAAAACAGTCTATTTAGTCAGGTCATAAATTAACATTATTTTAACCCTCATCTGGTTACATCAGTTTCAATACAATATTACACATTGGGATTGTTTGTACTAGTACTTCCACATATATACATGTATGTAAAACTTATGACCAGTTATTGTTAACAAAACTTGCTGTATCTCTTGGACCACTCGTCGTTTTGTCTCAAAACAAAGATTGGTATGTTCATTGAAGATTCTAGTTTAGCCCACTTTTCGCTAATATACAATGTAGAGTATACCGTATAGTATCCATGCAGCAACAATTTTAAATTTGAACACTTCAGCTAATAGGAAGCAATACATTTCTACTGGTAATCACATTGTGACATCATGTGCAATTATTCATTATTGCATTCCATAGTTCCTACATGCAACTGGACTATTCTGCTAACTTCTGTGGAATACAACATGTTATTTGTTATTATAAATACAAATTCATGTATATACTAATTACTCTGAAATGAGTAAGTAACATCTGCTGTTTTCACAGATGGAATGATAATAATACACCACAGGTTGTATCTATAATACTATACTATATATATTGTATTAATATTATTTTTGTTACTATGCTTTATCATGACATATATATGTACTAGTCAATATAGATCAAGATGAAATGAAACCAGTACATGTAGATATTACCTAGCAGTAATAACAATTCAACATTGAGGATAATAAAATTACATTGAAACTCCTGTAACCAACTGAAGTGTTTAAAATTACCCATTACATTATACAGTATACACATCAGTTTAGTATTCATAGTTTGTATTTTTGTAATATAAAGTGTTATGTTATTAGTTAGTCTACTTTGTGTTCCTACATATGGCTGATGACCATATATGTGGCATTTCACCCCTATGCAGTTGGGAGTGTGTTCCTAGCATTACGAAGCACTCCAGATATTTGCAATTGGTGTTAGGAATAAGCTCATGAAAATGGCTAATAATGTTGATGGTTTCTATTGTATGATAAGCTAGGTATTCAAAAGACATTGAGTATTGATCACCTGATACTCCTGATATTCAGGTTTATCCTGACATATTAATAAGTATGATATTATGATTATTACTACTACTCATTACAGTTATGGGATATATAAATTGAAGGATCGATAAAATGACTAGTAAACATGTGATTATATTCAAGGTATGATAATATTACATATATGATGTATATTATAATAAATAATTTATATAAGTATAGGCATGGGCGGATACAGGATTTATTGTATGGTGGGGTTGATCTCGGCATGCATCGCGCGCCGTGCAAAATTTTAGCTAATTAATTATTCATAAAGGGCGTGGTAAACTAATTAATAAAAGAAAAAGGTCCTCTAACACCGATTTCTGGAAGATGCGCCTCGGATGTTGTTGGAATGAAAGCCTTCAAAATGTCTTCTACTGGAATTCTCTCCTGGTAATGCATAGCTATCACAGCCATGTCTGAAAAGTGTTCTTCTGTGAGTGAGGATCGTGTGTAAGTCTTTCAAAGTTCAAATGTTTTGGGGGGTTGCAACTCCACAAACCCCCCCTAAATCCGCCCTTGATAGGATATCTCACACCAGAGGTAGATTATAGACTTATACCATCTGTGGGAAATGTGGTGAGGGCTGAAGCACAAGACATAATTTCCCACATCAATCTGTAGTGGGAGATATCTCCATGGTGATTATAAAATTTGTCAATGGAATGCAATTAAGGTTCACAAAAGGAAGTCTTTACAAGTGATGTAGGGAGGAGACAAACTGAAAACAAACACTGAATTATCTACTGTAACACGGAGACAAGTATTCCCTTTATGTAAACTGTAAAGTAATTAACTCTTCTTATGAGCCCCATGGTATTGCCCTTGTACCATGGTATTATAACATATTATAATTATAATGTACTATAATAAATTCTCATTATACTTTATAGTAATTGGTTTTATAATTTTCAAATATACAAGATATTTCTCAAGATATTCATCATCAACAATACACATTTGAAAGTAAGAAAAATGATTTTCATAATAAATATAATTATTATAACCCTATCATAATTATATATACAGCATCTGATATTGACCTAGAGATGGACTACAATCAACTTCAAGATAATATAATATTATAATGAATACTAAATGCTCACTGTACTGGCTTTAATCTTGTTATAGTGTGTATAATGTATTATTCAATAATACTAAATCAATGATAGGAAATTTTTCTATTGCAGTTTGTGTTATACTAATTTCAATATTACATTTCATATTTCTAATGATGATATAATTATAGTAAAGATGATGTTTATCTTTTCATGATGTTGAGTGTACACTTATGATTAGATAATAGTAGAGTGTGAAATACATAGGTAGTTTGGGTGTGTCATAGTATACTACACTTCCTATGATGGCTATTTCTAATATCACTGTTCATGAATCACTACCTACTGGTGGATATGAAGATCAACTATTTCTTGATCTTCCTCCAGAAACACCTCATTGTCCAGTGTGTCTGTTAGTAGTTAGAGAACCACATGTGTTAGTGTGTTGTGGAACTCCTATTTGTCAGGTAACGCATTATTATGAAGAATTCTAACCAGTGAACTAATCCAATATGATAATTATTATTGTACAGAATTATAATTTAAATACTAGACATACATGTACCTTATGCTTATTTTAACATTAAATATATAGTGCTGTTTGTTTCTGCTATTGATTTTATCAGGGCTGTGAGCTCCAGACTGTGTATGCAAAAAAACAGTCTTACTTGATTTCCAATTTTTTTCTAAGTGGGGATATCATCTTATTAGCAAAGCTAATAAAACTTTCAACTCCCTAAAATAACTTCTTAGTTACAAAATTTAGTTAAATTCTGGCACTAGTCGACTGAGAAACGAGCAGTTGAACGTAAAAACTTGAAATTCAAATAAGACTGATTTTCACTTGCACAGTAGTACACATGTATATAGAATACTCAGTACAACATGAAAATAGTCATAATCTCTATAACTATGAACAAATCATAATCAATAATATTAATTATTATTATAATCATTGATATTTTCAGGTGTGTATAGAACATACTAGAGCAAATAAACAGTCCTGTCCCTCTTGTAGTACAAAAGAGTATGCCAACATATTTAATAGAAAACAACATGGTGAACTATTGAAATTGAGACTTCGTTGTACAAACAATGAGAAAGGGTGTGAATGGGTGGGAGAGCTGGGTGATCAAGAGAGACACCTTACTAATGAGTGTCTATATGTGGAGGAGACCAGTAGTGAAACCAATATAATACAAGAGGAAATCGATATGCTGCAAGAGAAGGTTGAAGCAAGCAGAAAAGAAATAGTCCAGACAGTTCCGGATGAGCTGATGATGTTACTAGAGGATGTTACAGAGGAAAAGTGTGAAGAGATATTAGAAGAAGTTTATGAGAAATATGGAAGAGAAATGGAAAATGAGTTCATGGAAGGCAAGGAAGAAATGATGAGGGAGTTTAAAATGGTACGCGAAAGGGCAGATAAGCTACACCAGCTGATGGAAGAAGAGCTCAGAGAACTGAGAAAGCTAGATGAGAAAATAACCAGAGATCATGAAGAACTACTAGCACAAATACAAGCCAATGATTTACACAATTCTCGTAGAATACTACAGTTGAAACAACAGTTATCACGAATGAAAGGTATTGTATTTACTGACATTTTAAGCATACTCAATGTTAAAGTGCATAATTCAAAACCAGCACATATTCTCTAAACCTGTCAGTAACAATGAATGTCTTATCTGTAGCTATGCAAGTTATAGAGCCTGATCATTTTACAATTATAGTCGTGAACTGGGAGTAGGAATATAAGTGTCGTCAATAATCTAATTTTATTCACAGAAACTTCCATATAAGGAATTTTGTGTGGGTAGCTTTATACAAACAAGCATGTACAATGAAGTGACTAATCAATAGGTAAATCACTCTCCAAAAAACATACTTGTGCAATAATATTATCACTAGTACTTAAACTGTGCAAACAAACAATTAGAGAGTTTATAGATTATTGATTTGAACACATGCTTGACCAGGACTCTGAGATCCTTTGTTAAAAGGATTCAAATCTAGACTTGTGTATTCATTTTAACAAGTGCTGGGAATTAGCACACTCAACATCGAATTATAGGGAAGTAAAGTAATTAATTACTTCACAGGAAGACCTCCCATAGCTTAACATGAAAATATATACTTTATGTATACCGAATATAAAAGGTTATAAGTTAAGTTTGAAATTACACACATGTGCATTCCATCCTAGGGCTTATACTGAATGCACATGTACATAATTTCAAATGGATGATATCACTTGTCGCTAAATCCGCTATATCGATAATGATATTTTGATATTTCATTTATTGAATCCCAACAAATGTCCTTTAGGAATATGTAATTCATTCAAGTGATAATATTATTGTGATGGTATGATTTATAATGCTATAATTAAACATCCATAATGGTAATGAAGAATTTCACAACTGATAACATTATAATTTCACTCATTACAATGTCCATTCTAATAACTCCTTTAAATGCAAGTGTGTATAATGAATTATTATCATTTCATTCTCATAATTAACAGGAATTGTAGTTCCCATTTGGTATCCTCCTCCTCCTAAAACTACAAAGTCTATTTCACCATTTATAATAAACATTGTTAACTTTCCTGAACACAAGAAACTTAACAATACATACTATAGTCCACCTTTCTATACCAGAATAGGTGGCTATAAGTTAGAGTTACAAGTGGATGCAAATGGGGATGGTGATGGTAAAGCCTCACATGTTTCCATGTTTGTGTGTCTGATGAAGGGAGAAAATGATCAATACCTGCAATGGCCATTCAAAGGTGATATCACTATACGACTACTCAACTGGAAGGAGGATAAACAACATGTGGAGAAGATCATTCACTTCAATGAGAGTACTAACATTAAGTGTAGATCAAGAGTTATTGAAGGAGAAAGAGCACCGGGGTGGGGTCTTGATTTAATATCTCACGATAACCTACGCCTTGACCAGGAAAATAACCGTGCGTATTTACGCAACGATACTTTGTGCATTGAAATACACAAAATCACTTTACCAACAGGTAATATAATTGTGTTACATTACACTCAGTGTAGTATATACTGTTTTATAACTTGTTATATCCAAATCGAGACTTAACAATTGTGTAGAAAATAATTAATACAATATATGAATTATGTTGTTATCTTAGTAAACTGGTCAACATAATTATCACTGTAGTAATCAAAGTATACACATTTAGTAAAGCTATACTCTTTGAATGTGAAAATGTACATTCAAAGGTCAGTACCTATGCACAAATATTACAACCTTTGTTCATATTTACCCTGGTCCAATACAAGCACATTATATCCACCAACCTGTAGTACATGAAGACTTCTTATGTCCCACAAAATGAAGGTTTTGCAAATTGAAGTATAAGTAAATACAGAAATATATCTTGTTTATAGTATGGTTAACAGGTTCTGTTCAATTGTGTTACAATAATATAGCTTTCAATAGTATAGTTGTGTTCCACTGTAATTATAGCCAGGAGCAAAGAAAGATTCTTTGTCTTTGTATACACATCAACAGAAGTTTATATAGCTGTACATGTATAAACACATGTACAAGTACATGTACATGAAACATAATTCATACATGTACATGTATAATGTAAAAGGACATGTGTACATACATGTACATGTACATGTATAATGCAAAAGGGCATGTGTACTTACACACACCAGACAACTCATAATCTTGTGGATACACTCCTGTGTCTAACAAGTAATATAGAAACAAAGTGACACTTATGTACATGTACATTTTACACGTGTTTAACTGGAATAAATCCTAATAAAGGATGTATGTACTTAATAAAAACAAGAAAAAAGTATCCCTATGATTGCTTTTGGTGTCCAGCATTCAGTAATCATGGCTGACTTTATCATGCCTGTAACACAACAGCCTATTACACTTATTATTTTGATTATCTACTTTGTTTACCTTTTAAAGAAGGTAGAATAGTTACCTAGTAGTTCCAGTTTCTAATTCTATGTAAGCTACAAGCAGCTTTTATTCTGCTGAGTTCGAGCGCGAGTTCTAGTACGTGCCACGCCAATTAATTGACCGAGCCCCCCGGGAATGACGCAACTTTGTACACACTATGGTTCAGTAATCATGCCCTGACTAACATATTGTCCCTAATGACTAGTAATTCTCTCATCGTCTCATATTTCTGTCATTTTCTATATACACTGTACATATAGGAAGCCCACTAAATGTGGTATCCATTTCCCTGGATATCAAATATTATGAAATGCGAGTGTTTAAAGGCCGTTAGATCAAATTATCATAATCTATAAGACTGTTTATCACATAGCCATACAGCTATCAGATATGTTGGTAGAGGTGTATTGGTGCTCATTGGTTAACATGCTATGAGAAAATGGTAAATAGGGATTGATATAAGCTGAATATAGATTTTGATATCCAATTATTTGAGAAAAAACTAGTTATAGAGTGAGAGGGAAGTAATCCTCATGATAAACATGTTGTCACTATCATAAAAGATGTTATTATAATATTATACACATGTGTTTAACATGTATGTGCGGAATAAATCATGATAAAGGATGTAGTATGTACTTAATTAAAAACATGTGATTAACAAGTAACAGTACTAACCATGCAACCAGTATATATGATATTAGTATTGATATCAGGACATTCAAACACAAAAGAGTTTTAAAGGTAAATAAACAGTCTGATTTGATACTTTTATATTGTACATGTACATGGATACTATTAAACACACAAAATAAGTTATATAACATACAAGAAGAGAGTGTTCATTACTGAGTATTGATTATTAGTATCAACAGTATATACTGTGTATCAGTGTATCACTATGAACAGAGACACTGAAAATATTGTGCAAACGTTTTATTTCATGAATATTATTATTCTTAAGGGGTGTGGTTAACATACGTGTACATACATCATAGGTAATAAAGTAAAGGGATTGGAAACCCATTGAAACCGGGCTACATGTACTTGCTATTTCGCACGTTGCAGGCCTCAGCAAGCCTATGTAAACACGGTGAAAAGAAAGAAGAAGCTTACACTAAAAAGACTATTTCTGCACACAGTTAGAGGGTAAGCAAAGAATTGCCAGTATTTGAAGGTGCGCACAGCTTCTCTCGTCCAATTTACTGAAAAGTCGTACTATAAACTTTATAGACTCCTGTTTTATTTACCCTGCAGTTGTCAACAAATGTTTTCACTGTACCTATCACTCGACAACTAATAAACTACTAATAGTCAAAACATGTTATAGTACTATATATACATGGGTCATGAGACGAACCAAGTTTGGAACTTCCAGTACAAATAATAATCTCTCTACTCATCGAAATCTGCTCAAATGGTACCTAGATCAGCTGTACCTGTAATTTTCACAGGAGTAGCCTAAATGGTGATTTAGACCCATTACATAATAACAGAATGATTGGGTCATGAGACAAACCACAATTTAAACTTACAGCATTGAAACATTAGCTACTAACTTACCTTTATTTACTGGATTTCATATACTTTATCCATCCATTCACCATTTTCAATAAAGATTTCAAAATAATTTTCTAATTATGTGATAATTATAATACGGCCCCCAAGTAACATATTTCACCCGCGAACGTCCATTTCCAATCCCTTTACCTTATTATCTATGCATACATGTAATATACATTATGTGTATGTAATTATAAACAAAACAATGTTTGATGAGATTTATAGTTATTAAGAATTAAGACACACCTTTCCTTGTTCATAATTATCATTTCCTTATATGGTAATTATACTATTACACATACATGTACATATGTATCTCTAATTGAGACAAGCCTGAGTCACAATAAAGAATAGTACATGTAAATAGTCATTAGTGATGAACCTCAACATATGTACAGTACATGTACACATCTAGTCATATGATATTTTGATGACATTACAACATGTACATGTACTTGAATTTAAATTTGAATGATGTGCATGATTTCCTGTATACTGAGTCAACATAACCAATAAATTGATAGAAGATCACTAGATATATCTCAAGTGGTGTGACTACATGTAGTTTAGGTGGAGCTTCTCCATTACAATTAACAAATCATTTATGCAAAGCAAGGGACTAGCACAAAATAGCATGAAAGCTAATACTAGGTCAGCCCAAAGTATTTGTGATTTATCAATTATTATTGTACTGAAATGAAGATTACAGTTTATATAGCAGACAAAAAACATTACACAGTTCATCAGATCCTTACTCAAACATAGTCTCATCCCCAAAAGCTCATGCTCTTAATTAGTAAAAGGTCAACTGGTGACTTCAGTATAGTTTCTTGTTATTGAGCAGATTTCTGGCTAACCAATCAAATTTGTGATATCACAACAATGTTAAAGAAAATTACTTTGTTTATCAAGTCTATAAAAAGCATAGTTTTGTAGATAAAATAATAAAGTGCTACAATACAGTTCTTATCTGTAGTGATCCATCATCTTTTCAGTGATACTTTTTATGGCCCGTAGGGCCATCCCTATGATTGCTTTCCCACGGGTTCGAACTATATATATATATAATATTATATATTATATATATTCTTGTGTCACCTACGCGAGTATGCGTTGTATATGTAGTTAAGGAAGTTACATCTTCCCGGGGGCTCGATCAATTAATGGGCGTGGCACGTAAAAGAACGCGCGATCAAGCTCTACAGATCCCAGCAGAAAGAAAACTGTGTAGCTTACGTAGAAACTGGAACAAATAGCTAGCTATCCTACCTGAAATATATTCTTTAAGTTCTACAAGGTTCTTTAAAAGGTAAACAGAGTAGATAATCAGAGTAATAACTATAGTATGCTGTTGTGTTTCAGGCATGATAAAGTCAGCCATGATTACTGAATGCTGGACATCACAAAGCATACTTTTATCTTCACTTAAATTTGTAAAGCAATCATAGGGATGTTTTTTTCTCTATATACACTTGTTAGTTTCAAATGACAAGAAATTCAATTAAAGTCACCAGATATCTTTGTTTGCTAATAGTGTGGGTAGTGGAGACAAGACTACATGTATCTCAAACCAAATATGGAGTGAGCACAAATGTGCTTGTTCTTAAAACTGCTATAAGCACATTTTTTGGAGTGCTTGAAAGTGCTCTTGATCATCTTTCTGGTAAAGTGCTTGTGCTTATGCTTAAGCACGTTTTATTAAAAGTGCTTATGAAGTACAATTAAGTGCTTGTTAAGTAGAAATGATTCAAAACAGTTTATAAATTACTTTTAAATATATAAATGTACCAGGCTGATAGTTTTAAAATGTGTAATTATCATGACTTTATAGCATAGCTGGAAGGTGTTTTGGACTGAATGATGACAAATTAAAGACAGTACTTTTCAAAAAACAATGTTTATAAAATGTAACAATAATCTAATTCACTAGAAATTTTTTTTGGGGCTGTTTAATTAGAAATGTGCTTAAAATTATGCTTGAACCACTTTCAGGGTGCTTCAGTTTGTGCTCAAAGCACTTCCGCCTGTTCAACTATATGAGCAGTTTACAGCTTCAAGCACTTTACTGTATACTTCAGATTATGCTCAAGCACTTTCTGAAGTGCTTCGCCCTATGTCTGTCTTAAACTACTTGATATAACTTATACAACATATAATTACATATGAATATACTGAAATGAATAATTATTAATAATTATATAAATTTTGATAATAATACCATGTAGAGTTATTCTTATCTGTCTGAAGATATTATACATGTGTCATGTCTACTACATATACATGTACATGCGTATCATTAACTTACATGTACAATATCACCGCTTTATGAATTATAATTATAATTATTACTAGCATAATGAAAATTATAGACAATCATGTGACATGTCATGTGATACATAACCATCAATCTTAATGTGGCACTTCAGAGCACAAATTAAAAGCATCATTTAGAAATGACGTTTCACTCTGTATTATGTAAACTCAAATTGTTAGTTCAGATATACATCTCTCCTATTGAGAAGATTAATGCAAGGTTCTAGCAAAAGAGTTGAAGAGAGGTGCTGCACCACTCTATGTAATGCCATTTCCCTTTGACATGATCAAAGGAATGTAATTAAATCACAAATATCCTTTGATTTCTATGCCAGCACCACTATGTTAAAACACTGGATTAATGTACATAATAATGTTATGATATTAAAATTTTGTTCATGAATTATAATGTGATTGTGTTTTGAAACAAACACAATGATTATGTTTAAAAGCTTCATGTAAGCCTGCATGAAATAATTAGAGTATACAGTATATGGTATTACACTATCTAGTATGTATTCTAGACAGGGGTAGGGTTCTATTATAGTATTGTACATGTAATCAGGAGCGCATGATGGAAAAAAGTAAGAGAGAAGGAGCGTGAAACTCCCACGCATTGAATGCCGTTAATTAGATATTTTTGTTGCATTCCCACACTAGCGATATGGCGTCGATAAAGAAGACCAAAGGAGTGTCAATACCACCTGTTGTTACTCCTAGAGAATCTCCTAGACTAGCTGCTCAAAACCTTTTAGAACAAGAGACACCTAACCAAGTTACTCCAGTGAGAGAAACACGTAAAACAATTATTTTAACCAGAGGCGAGTCCAAAGCTTTGTTGGATGAGCTTCAATCTTTTATTAAATGTTCTGAGAAGTATAGATTATTAGAAGCTACTTCTATTACTGCGGAGATTGAGTTTAATGTGATAAAGACGTACCTTCACTAGAAGCATCAACACTTTTCCAATAATTGTTTGCAGGTCAAATTGCTAGTAATATTTTCAACAAAATCCTTTCGCGATTGACTGAATTGTAATTGAACTCCATTAAGCAGTCCATCGATTGCTTCTGTTGCTACATCCTTGTGGGAAGCTCTTTCTAGATCTTGTAGCAAGTTTTTTCGATGTTTAATAACGACGAATCTATTCTTCTTGAAGCCATGCTGTATCACATGGTGTCTAAAAATAGTATATCTGCTAGCGTGGGAATGCAACAGAAATACCTAATTAACAGTATTCAAGCGTGGGAGTTTCACGCTCCTTCTCTCTTACTTTTTCCATCATGTGCTCCTGATGTAATATAATACCATATATACTCTAATTATTACATGAAGCATGTACATGTATATGAGGCTTATCTACTTGAATACAACCAAATAGAGCTTACTATACAAAACATCTAAATAGTAAACATTTGATAAAAATTACATTTGATGAGTTCACAAACATAGTGTGGACATATCAACTATTCCTGGTGGTATTGTTTTCACCAGACCACTATTTGGGCCAATATATAATCATAATTATTTACAATATAATTATATTAATTAATATTTACAAAGACCATTGGGAAATACATGAGAAATCACTGCACATCAGCTGAAACATCAGTAGCTAATAGTAATGGAAGGTCACTGTCATAATATATGAGTAATCGATTAGATACCAATTTTGTTTTGACTGTGTTTATAGCTTGGTCACAAGCAGATGTCTACTTCTACTTACTATCTAGTCTTAACCCTTAGAACACTGATGTCACATATGTGACGTTTCACCCCTACATGGTTCGGAGTGTGTTCCTAGCATTATGAAGCCCTCCAAATCCTTATAATCGATGTGAGGCACAAGACCATGAAAATGGCTTTAAAAATTGCTGCTTTTTCAGCCGCCCTTTGGTCTAAATAACGAGTACTGGGGGAATTTTAAAGTGGGGTGTCCCCCTGTTTTGAGGGGGTTCGAAGGGGGCGCATCCCCATTGCCGCCCAGGCAAATTGTGTTTTCAGTGACCCTGCCCACGTGCTCTGGTGGGTACCTGAGGCATTTCCCTTGCTGTAAAACCTGAAATCGTAGGTGTAGCTGATACCAACATGCAGTGGGGTCATTTTGCTTGCCCCAGTTCCAGTCAAAAGAGGGAGAGCACTGCATTTGATTTAATCCTACAAAGCGCTTGGGGACTTTCGAGTACCGGTAAGCAAGTTGGTAGAAGTAGTGCTCCACGTTGGAAAAGGAGCCAAGTTTGGGATAGAGAAAGTGAACGGTGGCCAAAATATATGCAATAGAGTCACCAGTGTTGGAAATGGGAAGTAATTTGTAAAACAAGCTCAGTGCTGTAAGAGTTAATAGATAGATATAGGACTGAAGCCAGATTAGGGAAAACATTTACCATTGTCAGTGCTGCATACAGAAAATGAAGCTAGGGGGGCAATATGAGACTTTTGAGAACGTAGGGGGGGGGGGGGGGGGGGCCAACGATGTTACCATGTGCCGTAAGCACATATTGGCAAACTAAGGGACTTTGTGTGACATTTTGGGAAACACTTGTGTATTTTTCTGTAACAGTTGAAATTTCTAGCCATGTATTTCCTGATTATCTACTCTAGAGTCATTCTGTATGACGAAAACTACAGCAATGTCAGCACACAGTTCAGCATTGCACCATTTAAGACTTAGACTATACAGATATAACATGAAAGAGATCAAAATCAGTAATCATTAATGATTTTGATCTCTTTCGTGTATCTGTATAGCTGGTCTAAGTGTTGAATGGTGAAAATTATGGAAATGCTGAACTGTGTGCTGACTATGCATGTGGTATTTACTTTTACGTCACACTCATGAAAGTCTAGGGGGGGCAGGAGCTCCCCTAGGGAGGGCGAATGCCCCCCCCCCCCCTAAATGCAGCCCTGATTGTAGTAGACAAGCCCTAGCAGGAATCTCATCTGTTGCACATTCTAGGGTACTGGGGCATTACGAATAGCTTCAAGCTTTTTGTCTTAGGAATGCAATCCCTTCTCATCTATTACATAGCCTAAGTACTCTACATTATTAGTTAAAAATCTGCACTTACTATGCTAGTGTTTCTCACAGTTCATTGATCAGGGAATCCCATTTCAAGCCAGCTCAGATTATAATCAAAATAGGACACATTGTTACATTGATGATATTTTGGTGTCTGGATCTACCCTTACTCAGTACCTAGAGAGCTTGGAGGAAGTTTTGAAGAGAATTGCTGATGAAGGAGTCATTGCGAAGAACTTTCTTGTCTTCTGAGATGCTATTGGAAACAAAATAAAGTTTATAATATCATGCAAGCTCAGAAAACACTTTGTAAACATTATTTAAAATATAAATATATATTGACCCAAAACTACATGGTCCAGTAAAATTAAACCAACCATACATGTACATGTATAAACCACAAATTGAATACAACTGCTGAAATTTTATTCACTGCCAGCTGTAAGTCATGTATACTGACACATGCAGCTACTGTTGGATCACTTACACCTAATCAGTCACATGTAACAAGTAATATACAAACAAAGTGACACTTATATACATGTACATGTGACTTGTATCAACATTTACATGTATACACTACCTGTACAACATCAATACTAAACACCTATACATGTACATGTACAGTATATACACTTACATGTACTGGTTTATCATACATGTACATGTGACTTGTATCAACACTTACATGTATACACTACCAGTACAACATCAATACTAAACACCTTTACATGTACAGTATATACACTTACATGTACTGGTTTATCATACATGTACATGTGACTTGTATCAACACTTACATGTATACACTACCAGTACAACATCAATACTAAACACCTTTACATGTACAGTATATACACTTACATGTACTGGTTTATCATACATGTATAAACATCATCTTTTTATGATATTGTATATCTTATCTGTACAATCATAACTATGTTTATCATACTATGAAATATCACTAGTATACTAGTATACTGATTATATATCTAGTACAGTACATACATGTTTATTATACTTATATTATACTACATGTATTACAATAATATGTACATATACATCTAATAGGTTATATATCCAGTGTGTACATGTATTACTATATATAATATTAAACACTACCTGTACAATATCAATATACTAAACACCTATACATGTACATGTATATCCAGTGTGTACATGTATTACTATATATAATATTAAACACCACCTGTAAAATATCAATACTAAACACCTATACATGTACATGTATATCCAGTGTGTACATGTACGTATTACTATATATAATATTAAACACTACCTGTACAACATCAATACTAAACACCTATACATGTACATGTATATCCAGTGTGTACATGTATTACTATATATAATATTAAACACCACCTGTAAAATATCAATACTAAACACCTATACATGTACATGTATATCCAGTGTGTACATGTATAATATATAATTATAATATTTAACACTACCTGTACAATATCAATACTAAACACCCATACATGTACATGTATATCCAGTGTGTACATGTATTACTATATATAATATTAAACACTACCTGTAAAATATCAATACTAAACACCTATACATGTACATGTATATCCAGTGTGTACATGCACAAGTATTACTATATACATGTACATGTACTATTAAACACTAGTCTACTTTAAACATAAGGCTAATTTCATAAGGTACAAGTACATGTGTATTAGAAAAAAATAATATAAGTCTGCATGGACTATGAATGGGGATTGAACCGTGGACCTCTGGTATCTAGTCAGGCACTTTTACTATCTGAGCCACCAGATTCCTTGATGGCAGAAGACCATAGGATTGTACTAATTCCAAAGCTAACTTCAAAACCAGCTGTTTCTATCTTCTCAAATATCTAACTGGACTATAAGCTGATGAACAGTAGACTAACCAGCAGAACCAACGCTCACTTAGCATGTCATTAGCATTTATATTAATATCAACCTTTGATTATATCTACATGATTTCATCATGAAGAGGTCAATACAAATACATAATAAATGAGGATTAAAAATATGAATGATAAATACCAGCTTCTTTTAAATAGTTGAAAAAAAGCTATAGAGGTTATTTAAATGATGTGTATTCCTGTACAGATCACTGTATGACTTATTATTTCACATGATTAGGGCTTTATAAAGTATATTTCACTTCATCCATAAACACAATTACATTGTATTTGTTATAGACTAGTTATAATACAAAAAAATGGAGTAAATTAATAACATTACTCTCTTTTTATAACTACAATATACATGTAGATAATCAGGTTAGCATTCAGTGCCTCCAATTACATGGATTTTTCACTAATTATATGAAATTATACGTATAATAATATGGATCACATAACATTACACTACAAGTACAGAAAGTGCATGTGCTTTGACTAAAAACATGGAGTGTCTTTCAGTAGCAGCTCAGATCTAGTAAAGCCTATAGTAGTGAGTCTACAGCTAGTAGTGTTACAGTTAGTGATACTAATGTCAGTGTACCTGCTAGAGAAAAAAAACTAAAATTTCAACTAAACCAACCAGGAGTTCTGGACCAGCTGTACTGAATAACTGAGTGTATATATGTTATTCATCATGTTTTTATTTTTGAAAATACATGTACGTAAAGTTTCATAACAATACTTAAGATTATAAACACTAAGAGTGATTTCTAGTTGGAGGCACTGAGCTATGACAATGGGTCTTAATGTAATAACTTATTTAGCTAGTAGGCAAAACCTGAATAGGTAAAAATGGAGTAAGCAAACCCTGAAGATACCTATCTAACATAAGTAGGCTTTCACAAAATTAAAGTACAAGTGTGTATAAGAGGATATTACATAATCCCCTAAAGGAATATATCTTGTATGTAGTATGATTAACAAGTTATGTTGAATGAACTACAAAATATTTAAGTGTAGTACTTGTATAACACTAATGATATAACAACGATATTAAATACAATGTTGTATATGGCATGACTATGGAATTGTGAGGTTATGCTCTACTATATAGTCACAATGTAGTCAGGTGTGTGACCTCATCTTTATGTACAAGGGAAGTACATATACATGTACATGTACATTGTACATTAGTTGTCTTGTTGCAAAACGTTTGATCATAGGAAGTGACATACATGTATATGACATTTGCTGATAATATATATTATTGATATAATGATTGTGTGAAGATATACCTAATATATGAGATACTATTACAGTTTTGTAGATTGTAGAAATGTGTTTACTAGTGTACTAACAGACTACTGAACCACACACTAATTATATATGCTTCAGACATACCCAAAGTGATATAAGTACACTTTATTAGTACATACATACAATATGTACTTTCCCTAACCCTTCATCTATGCAAGAGTCAGGTCATGTCACTGACTAAAAATACATTGTATGTACACACTTTAATAATCACAATTTAAGACTAAGACCTTAGGCTAACACTAATTTTCATGAAAACTGAATAAAAGTTTTGTGTATTTTGTATAGTGTGTTTGTATAGTACATGTGTATATATACTATAACATTCAGTTGAATTACAGAACATATAGAAATGAAATCAATACATGTAATACATGTAGATTAAAAATTTAAAATATCAATTTATATCGTGTTACTATGTTGTTACTGTATTTGCAGGTTTTTAAGTGTATGCGCTTATTACCCTCGCCGCGTAGCGTAGGCGGAAGGGTACGGTAATCGTTTTGTCTGTATGTCTGTGTGTCTGTGTGTCTGTGTGTTAGCAATTTTTCTGAAAAAATATAAACATTGACATTTCAAAAGGGGTGCTGGTAGACTTCAAATTATACAAGGGAAAAAAATAACGTAGGAATTCTTATAAAACCGTTTGGTTCTAAAGTTATGACAATTTTTATAACTCACAGTTGCCGTTTTACGACTTTAAGATGAAATGAGGGCAATAACGAGAGTAAATATGGACACACAAAACACAAGTGATCCTGTTTCATGGCTGTCGCTAGCCAAGAAACACTTCAAACCAAAAACAATCGAGGTAATGGTTGCTACTACACCACCATTGTTGCAAGATAGAAAGCTACCTAGCTCCACCTACAGGTATGTGCACTTGCGCATGCTTGCAAAGCGTCATGTACTAAACACGTTGGAGACTTTAGAGTTAGACTTCAGACATTTTTCGTTGTTTTTCGAAGGAAAACAGCGAATAAAATGTAAGGTATATATACAAATTATACATTTTTTTCATTGATATTCTTATTTTGTCTTTTAGGATATAAAGTTATAACAGTTTTAATCCCCATAAATGTTTTTCAAATTTATGTGTATTCCAAAAAGTATTGTTTGTTTCATACACAAACTTTATTATATTTTGAAAACAATTGTAGTGCTTTGTATTACTTTGCCACATAGGCGAGGGTCCCGTCCCGACGGCGCTCGTTGACAAAAGCGATAAGAAATATGCGTAAAGATTTTAGTATGTACTTAACGTGCTTCAACGCTTCCACATTCTCACTCACGCCCACATTAGTGCACATGATGTTTATATATTAGAAAAGTGTCCTTGGTGCTTGTGAACAACATGTTTGCTTCCTTTATTACTTTTGTGTATCTTTTCCAAGGAGTACCGCCTTCGTGTTTTAAAAAATATTTCGTACTCGTTTGGTAAAGATTATGTTCTTCATAGAACCCACTACACCAAGCTTGAACTCATGACAGTAGTTCTTGGTCTTTGTTTTAACTATGCATCCATCTAAAGAAGACTGTAGACATTGAGCAATTCTTTTCGCTCTTCACACTTCACTACACGATGATCAGCACGCGATCACTCCCACAAAATTAATTAATAATAATTATAATGCAAATTAATTATTAATAATATGATGCATGCGCTTAAATGTCAGCTAAAATACCAGTAACCAGTATGTACTTATTTGCAAATATGTGCTACAAACCAAGCATGCGCTTAAAAACCTCCAAATATTGTTATACAAACTGTATTTATCAGTTTATAATTTATAACTTCCAGTTACCTGACAAAGTTCTTAACTATGATAATAGAGTTATCACACATGTAGTAATGGCATGCAGGTTATAAGCACTTATGGAATGTACATATGTAGTCTGTTTTACCCAATATGTTTCATATCATCTTGTGGACTCGGTCATAACACCACCATGTTATATTTCAACAACAGGCCACACACAAATTCCATAACTATAATGTAAAACTGATGTGATAAAATGTGACTAATATAATAAGATACACTTACACATTTCGCATAGACTTCATTATCTCAATCCAGAGAGACACAAGCTGATATCAGTATTATTATAAATACTATTATAATACTTAGCTATATTATAAATACTGATAATAATATTATATAGTGTTACTTAGTTATTATTCTGATAATAGACTAGGTTTATAAAATTACATCTATTACAATTTGTATTATGTAAATTCAAACTATTCAGTTCAGATATGCATCTCTCCTATTGAGAGGATTAATATTCATAATACCAACATCAAGTTGTCATCATATTAAAGTTTTGCCAATGGATTGTAATGTGACTATGTTTTAAAACCAACATGTAAGCCAAGCATGTAATAATTGGAGTATATATGGTATTACACTATGTACATGTACATACACACTATGGTTCAGTGATCATGCCCTGACTAACATACTGCCCCTAATGACTAGTAATTCTCTCATCGTCTCACATTTCTGTCATTTTCTATATACATTGTACATATAGGAAGCCCACTAAATGTGATATCCATTTCCCTGGATATCAAATATTATGAAATGCGAGTGTTTAAAGGGCATTAGATCAAATTATCATAACCTATAAGACTGTTTATCACAGAGCCATACAGCTATCAGATATGTTGGTAGAGGTGTATTGGTACTCATTAGTTAACATGCTATGAGAAAATGGTAAATGTGGATTGACATAAGCTGAAGATAGATTTTGATATCCAATTATTTGAGAAAAAACTAGTTATATACTGCGAGGGAAATAATCCTCATGATAAACATGTTGTCACTATCATAAAAGATGTTATTATAATATTATACACATGTGTTTAACATGTATGTGTGGAATAAATCATGATAAAGGATGTAGTATGTACTTAATTAAAAACATGTGATTAATAAGTAACAGTACTAACCATGCAACCAGTATATATGATATTAGTATTGATATCAGGACATTCAAACACAAAAGAGTTTTAAAGGTAAATAAACAGTCTGATTTGATACTTTTATATTGTACATGTACATGGATACTATTAAACACACAAAATAAGTTATATAACATACAAGAAGAGAGTGTTCATTACTGAGTATTGATTATTAGTATCAACAGTATATACTGTGTATCAGTGTATCACTATGAACAGAGACACTAAAAAGATTGTGTAAATGTTGTAGCACATGAATATTATTATTCTTAAGGGGTGTGGTTAACATAATATACATATATACATCATAGATAATAAAGTAAAACGATTGGAAATGCGTGATGGGTGTGGGTTATTATAGTACAATTTCTGATGCATGCCTACAAACCAGGCTACTTGTTATTTTGCGTGTTGCAGGCCTCATTTGTTAACACGGTAAAAAGGAAGAAGCAGCTTATACTAAAAAGACTATTTCTACACACAATTGGAGGGTAAGCAAAGAATTAGCAGTATTTGAAGGTGCACACAGCTTCTCTCATCCAATAATATCAAAATATAGTATAGTCTGAATGATTGGCTACATCAATATTCTGCATTGTTCTTTATTTCACCAATCAAAAGTTTTATTACAATACCAAACGTTTTGATGGCTATTCAGTCATCTTCATCAGTAGTACAAAAATGTATATAGACTATTCAACTATTTATAGTACACTAAAAATCATACATTTTACAGAAACCATACAAAAATGGGGCCCAAATGCTGGCTAGCAATTGTCAGGCTTGTGTACAGTCTACTCCATAGAAGACATGGTTCGTGTACACATGTACTTCAGAGGTGCACTGATGTTGCTTGCGTTATAGCAGTGCTAGTGGGTCCGTCATGTAGGCATGGTCTCGATAAACTTTGGTAAGCATCAGGTAGTGGTCCTCTCTCTCTGTTCAGAGTATTCGGAAGATGGTTGATGTCCCAAGCCTCGACCAAGCATCGGGATTGTGTGAAGGGATGTTGATCTAAGATGGAGATGGCTTCCCAATCTACGTATGTGATGGTCCTCAGTCAGGACATGTTCAACTAAGGCGCTGGTGTCTGTATTGAAGGTTGAAACTGCCTTAAGATGTTCCTTAATTCTTTGTCGTAATGTTCTTCCTGTCTGTCTCACATATGCTCTCTCACAATCTGCACAGGGAATCCTGTAAACAACCCCCGGGGGTTGTTTACAGGATTCCCTGACAAACCACGATTTAAACTTACAGCATTGAAACATTAGCTACTAACATACCTTTATTTACTGGATTTCCTATACTTTATCCATCGATTTGCCATTTGCATTAACATTTCAAAATAGTTTTCTAATTATGTGTATAATAGATATAATACAGCCCCAAGTAGCATATTTCAACTGCGAATGCCCATTTCCAATCCCTTCACTTTATTATCTATGCATACATGTAATATACATTATGTGTATGTAATTATAAACAAAACAATGTTTGATGAGATTTATAGTTATTAAGACACACCTTTCCTTGTTCATAATTGTATGAGATATCAATTCTTTATATGGTATATCTTATTTTCAATTTCGTAAGCATACTGCTATACGAAAAGTTTTATAAAATGTGTAATTATCATGACTTTTTAGCATAGCTGGAAGGTATTTTGGAATGAATGATGCCAAATTAAAAATAGGACTTTTCAAAATACAATGTTTATAAAATGTAATTCACTAAAAAAAATTTTTTGTTTCGTTGTTTAATTACAAATTTCTTTTTGGGCACTGTTTAATTAGAAATGTGCTTAAAATTATGCTTGAAGCAATTTCAGGGTGCTTCACCTTGTGCTCAAAGCACTCCCACCTGTTCAACTACATGAGCAGTTCACAGCTTCAAGCACTTTACTGTATAATTCAGATTATGCTTGAGCACTTTCTAAAGTGCTTCACCCTATGTCTGTCTCAAACTACTTGATATAACTTATACAACATATTACTACATATGAATATACTGAAATGAATAATTATTAATAATTATATAAATTTTGATAATAATACCATGTATATTCAGACGCATCTGGATCATGGGGTTGTGGGGCCCTGGTCCAGGGGATGGGGTGGTTCCAACTGCAGTGGCCCCCAGAGTGGAGCACAATCGACATTTCTGTCAAGGAGCTGGTGCCAGTGGTGCTGTCAGCTGCTCTGTGGGGCCACACTTGGCGGGGCTTGCACATCCGTTTTCATTCAGACAATATGGCAGTGGTAGACATCTTGAGAAGGCGCTCTGGCAGGGACCCATCAGTACTGCACCTCATGAGGTGCTTCTTTTTTTTACTTGGCCCATTTTAACTTTCAGCACTCGGCGGAACATGTACCGGGCGTTCTCAATACTGCAGCAGACGCAATTTCCCGCAATAACTTACCTCATTTGTCCTCTCTTCTCCCACAGACCCCACAGACCAGGATCCCACAGTCACTGGTGGACCTGTTGGTGAAACAGACACCCAATTAGGGCTCTCGGGCCTGGATAGGACTATTTCAGTGTTCTTTGCTCGAGGCATCTCCTCAGCCACCATTATGGCATATAGGTCAGGTCAACGCCGCTACCTAAATTTCTGCACTCAGTTCAACCTCCAACCCATTCCCTTGCAGGAAGGGACCCTATGTCGGTTTGTGGCATACTTGGCGTGTAGTTCCCTATCTTACCAATCTATTCGGCTATATTTGAGTGCAATCCGGTTTCTGCAAATTTCCTATGGCTTTCCTGATCCTTCTTTGTCGTCAGTCCCCCACTTGGAATATGTCCTCAAGGGTATAAGGAGAGGCTTACCTGCCCATTCCAGACCGAAGCGCCTTCCCATCACCCCATATATCCTACGCATCATTCACAGAGTGTGGTCACAGGATCCCGTGGACCACGACAAGGTGATGTTATGGGCAGCGTGATGTCTGGCATTTTTCAGGTTCCTGAGATGTGGAGAGTTCACTTGCCCATGTTTGGGAGCTTATTCTCCTACCATGCTGTCTCCCACTGATATCCGGGTGGACTTGCATGTGAACCCCGAATGTTTGGCAGTACATCTCCGACAGAGCAAAACGGATCCTTTTGGGGCTGGGGTCACCTTGTACCTGGGCAGAACTGGGGAAGTGCTGTGTCCAGTGACTTCAGTGTTGGCATACCTGGCCATTCGCCAAGCAACCCCTGGCCCGCTGTTTATATTTAGAGATGGCACACCACTGTCCCGCACTCACTTTGTCGCAGCAGTCCGGCAGGTGCTGCAGGTCGCAGGGTTGACACCTCTTTGTACACTGGCCACAGCTTCAAGATCGGGGCAGCTACAACGGCTGCAGGAGTTGGCTTGAGTGACTCCCTCATTAAGACACTAGGCAGGTGGAAATCAGCAGCCTATGCCACATACATTAGAACCTCGAGAGAGTGCCTCATGTCTATTCCATCAGTGCTCGCCGGGTGGCAGCGGTGAGTATGCACACATAAATGTCTCATGATTGGCTCATGACCAAATAAAGTCCCCTGGTCCCGGACACAATTATAATAAGGATACTAACCTTTGTGTTCAGAAATGTCCTATGTTTATGTTTATGTTTGATGTACACAATTTAAAACATTTCAATTTGTTTTTCCTATGGTATTAGTTTACTTGCAAGTTGAGCTGTAAGTCTACCTCACATACTAGTTGTTGGGTAGAGTGGGTCTCATAGGTACACAAATTAGTACAGGTATATCTATGGGTGTACGTCCTGATTGGGGAGTGTAGTGCATGAATGCACTACTGGAGGATGTCGGGTGCCGACATACACTCCCCTATCTAAATGTAGGTGTGGGCTAGCTGGGTATGCCATTATTGGACATGGCTAGGGGGGTGTGACTGAGTAAGGTCATGCTACCTCTGAGTTTAGCAGCATGGTACCCTCATCCTAGTGATGCTAATTTGCTAGGGGTACCGACTCTGCTGGTCCAAGCACGGTACCCTCATCCTAGCGATGCTAAAGTGGCTAGGGGTACTCACAATGAAAATTATATACAATCATGTGACTGTCGTGTGATACATAAACATCAATCTTAATGTGGCACTTCAGAGCACAAAAGTCTCATTTAGAAATGACATTACACTCTGTATTATGTAAACTCAAATTGTTAGTTCAGATATACATCTCTCCTATTGAGAAGATTAATCCAAGGTTCTAGCTAAAGAGTTGAAGAGAGGTGTTGCACTACTCTATGCAATGTCATTTCCCTTTGACATGATCAAAGGAATGCAATTAAATATCCTTTGATTTTCGTGCCAGCACCACTATGTTGAAAACACTAAAATACTGGAGTATACTGAATTATTGAATACAACCAAATAGAGCTTACTATAGAAAACATCTAATAGTAAACATTTGATAAACATTACATTTGATCAGTTCACAAACATGGTGTGAATGTATCCATTATGTATAATCATAATAAATATTTACAAAGACCATTGGGAAATACAGGGGGAAATCGCTGCACATCAGTAGCTAATAGTAATAGGAAGTCAAAATATATGAGTAATGTATTAGATACTAATTTTGTTTTGTCTGTGTTTATAGCTTGGTCACAAGCAGATGTCTACTTCTACTTACTATAAAATAAAGTTTGCAAAAACATCATGTTAGCTCAGAAATCTCTTTGTAAACATTATTTAAAATAATTATAATTATATACCAAAACTACATGGTCCAGTAAATTAAACCAACCATACATGTACATGTATAAACCACAAATTGAATACAACTGCTGAAACTTTATTCACTGCCAGCTGTAAGTCATGTATACTGACACATGCAGCTACTGTTGGATCACTTACACCTAATCAGTCACATGTAGCAAGTAATATACAAACAAAGTGACACTTATATACATGTACATGTGACTTGTATCAACACTTACATGATAATACATGTATACACTACCAGTACAACATCAATACTAAACACCTATACATGTACATGTATATCCAGTGTGTACATGTATTACTATATATAATATTAAACACTACCTGTAAAATATCAATACTAAACACCTATACATGTACATGTATATCCAGTGTGTACATGTATTGCTATATATAATATTAAACACTACCTGTACAACATCAATACTAAACACCTATATACATGTACATGTATATCCAATCCAGTATGTACATGCACAAGTATTACTATATATGTACATGTACTATTAAACACTAGTTTACTTTAGACATAAGGCTAATATCATAAGGTACATGTACATGTGTATTAGAAAAAATAATAAAATAAAATAAGTCTGCATGGACTATGAATGGGGATTGAACCATGGACCTTCTGGTATCTAGTCAGGCACTTTTACGCCACCAGATACCTTGATGGCAGAAGAGCATAGCATTGTACTACATGTAATTCCAAAACTAGTTTAAAAATCAGCTGTTTCTATCTTCTCAAATATCTAACTGGACTATAAGCTGATGATTATATCTACATGATCTCATCATGAAGAGGTCAATACAAATACAATACATGTACATAATAAATGAGGATTAAAAATATGAATGATAATTACCAGCTTCTTTTAAATAGTTGAGAGGTTATTTAAATGATGTCACAATATTTCATACTCTGGGATATACCAGATATTCTTCATGAAATGAGTGGTAAAAGAAAGCTTGATTCTATTGTATTATGTGGAAACAGAATAGTTGTAATCATATATACCTAGTATGTTATTCAACTACACTTAGGAACTACCAGACTAAAGGGTTTTATCAACATTATATTACCAGTAGTAGAACACAACAAGTACATGTAATGGATACTGTTATTATTGTTTTGTATAGTAGTTTACCACTCAAAATATCAGACTCACAGTGTGACACAGTTTACTTTTTATGTATTATCATGTAAATGATGTAATCAAATAACCTCTAATAGGATATATTATTCAATTACATGTACTTTATATAATACATGTATATATAGTCACTTCATTATCATATGTAATATAATTACATTAGTGGTTAATGTGTTATTGATAAACAGTACATGACTCTTGTAAATTAGAACTTGTAAGTTTATTTAGTACAATGCAAATAACATTATCTATACTCATATAGACCTATCCACATTATGATACCCTGTTATGTTACATGTACATGTATGTTACAATTACACATTTCGTTTGATCCTATTATATCCTGGTATGACACGAGTTAATAATAATAATTATTATCATTATACTTTAACAAAAAGATATGGTATGATGAGGTGTGTGTAAGTGTTAGTTCATAATAGTTAATGATTGTTATACTGTAAAAAATGTTGTCTCAACTGTTCAATATACCTATTACTAGTTATAATATGAACAACAATGAATGGACAGGAAAATAATAACAGCAGCTGTGATAATAATATGTAACCATTTACTAGATCATGTGATCCAGTAATAATAAGTAATATATTATACCAGTATTATACTCAATACTTTTCATATCCTAAAGTTATATCATCATAATGTACATACGTAGGTCTAATTATCAACTTTCATGCGCACCATGTGTAATGATTGATTATTGATTAAACCACACCTAAACACACCCACTTGGCACATTTTTCAATAGTGACCATTTATATCATAAATATATTATGTACTCCTAAACACTTGTTGGGTTGACATGTATGAATGTATTGTGATATTTGATGATCATTTTTCAGACACAATGGGTTGACAATTAAAACATATTTTGAGAATTATGAAAACCCTTGTGTGTATATAACATAACTAGTACAGTGTGTAATACAGATGTCAAACACTCCTGCATATCATTGAACAGTTTATTCTTACATGGGCTACTGTTATATATAGGTACTAACCTCCTCCATATGTATGATAGTATGACCTACCCCTGTGAGGATATATACATGTACATGAAACATGAACCTGATTATACATGTTACACTGTGTACATGTAATTGAATACTAAAGTACAAATACATGATGTATGTGAAACAATTAATAACACCTGATATTAATAACAACATATTTTAAATCCCAATTATACACCCATTATCAAAGGGACACAAATACATGTATCATGTTTCATAATCACTTGTAGTGAGTGACACATGATAAATGTTGACAAAAAGATGACATTCGACAATTAACAGGTCTATTTACAAGATAAGGAGTGAATCCATAAACCATTCCATAATTACTGGAAAGGAATAACATTTCCACTTCATTTCCATGCTACATGTACAAAACAGTTATAGTATACCTCCACATGTACACATGGAATATATATTATCACTGTGATGATACAACAGTGACCACACTCTCAATAAACATATATTCCGTGTGGCACTTGTAGGTACATGTATTATATAACTATTATACACAACACTCATATGTGACTTATGGATATGAAAATCAGTTATTTGTCAAATAATAATTTGGTCAAATGCTTACATTTAAATGTTCATTACTAGTCATTTTGAACAGGAAACTAACTAAATTTGGAATTTAGGTAGAGCAATAGTTGTTAGTTCCTAAACTAAAATATGTGAGTATTGTTTAATTATAATTATACATGACATGTAGAATATTATAATTATATATATTATAAACAACACCACATACTATATAACATTATTATAATAATTATTATAACATGTAGTATTGTACATATCTATTATAACCAACACCACATACTATATATAACATTATTATAACAAGTGTATAATTATAGAGAAAAAAACATCCCTATGATTGCTTTACAAATTTATAAAAGTATCCCTATGACTGCTTTGTGGTGTCCACCATTCAGTAATCATGGCTGACTTTATCAAGCATGAAAGATAACAGCGTATTATAGTTATTATTTTGATTATCTACTCTCCTGACCTTTCAAAGGACCTTGTAGGGGTATATTTCAGACAGAATAGCTAGCTAGTAGTTCCAGTTTCTACGTAAGCTACTTAGCTAAGGGAGCTTTCTTTCTGCTGGTCTCGAATGCGCGTTCTTTTACCACCACACCCATTAATTGACCTAGCCCACAGGAATGACGCAACTTCTTACTGGTCATAATTCTCGCCAAATCAATAGCACAGGAGTCAATAGGACCTGTTGGTAAAGTAAGATAATACATGTACATGTACATATACAATGTACATGTAGCAGAGTTTCATTTAGAACGGGGTATTCAATAGCACAAGAGTCAATAGGACCTGTTAAGATAATAATACATGTACATGTACAATAGGGTTTCATTAGAAGGGGGGTATTCAATAGCATAGGAGTTAATAGGACCTGTTGGTAAAGTAAGATAATACATGTACATGTACATATACAATATACATGTAGCAGAGTTTCATTTAGAACGGGGTATTCAATAGCACAAGAGTCAATAGGACCTGTTAAGATAATAGTACATGTACATGTACAATAGGGTTTCATTAGAAGGGGCGTATTCAATAGCACAAGAGTCAATAGGACCTGTTAAGATAATAGTACATGTACATGTACAATAGGGTTTCATTAGAAGGGGCGTATTCAATAGCACAGGAGTCAATAGGACCTGTTAAGATAATAATACATGTACATGTACAATAGGGTTTCATTTAGAAGGGGCATATTCAACAGCACATATAATTTTGTATAAAACACAGATGTAGTAGCTTTATTGGTAAATATGTACATGTGATTAGCTACTAAAATGTAAATACAAGTAACATGTTTCCATAGTAAACATGTATTTATGATAACAATGTATTATCTTTTGTTTATGCTATCATAAATCTATCTGACAATATAGATGACATACATGTACCTATACACATGAGATGACACTCTATTAGAAATACATGTATACGGTTCCTATGGAAACTTGCTACATGTGCAGTGAATAGAAAATTGAGTACATTGTATAATAATTGTTAAATTTGTATACACACTTCAACTGTTGAACTTTTTACTTTTCTTGTGAATTAATTCCAAATTATGATATATGTCATAATAACAATTATAGACTTGTACTTCATGTAAATAAACACATGAAATAATATTAGATGTTATTATGATACTATACTACAATAGTATGATATAAACTCTACCCCTGTCAGGATATATACATGAAACATGAACCTGATTATACATGTTACACTGTGTACATGTAATTGAATACTCAAGTACAAATACATGATGTATGTGACACAATTAATAACACCTGATATTAATAACAAAACATTTTAAATCCTAATTATACACCCATTATCAAAGGGACACAAACATCATGTTTCATAAGCACTTGTAGTGAGTGACACATGATAAATGTTGACAGAATGATGACATTCTACAATTAACAGGTCTATTCTTTACAAAATAAGGAATGAATCCATAAACCATTACAAAACTTCAGGAAAGGAATAACATTTCCACTTCATTTCCATGCTACATGTACAAAACAGATATAGCATACATACACATGTATACATGTAATATATTGATACTGTGATGACACCATACCATCAATAACAATATATTACATGTGGAGATCAGAGGTACATGTATGATATAACAATTACATACAATATCCACATACTATAATTGTAATTAACTAGTATATTAGTAATTATTGTTATGCTAGTTATTAAACTATACATAAAAGTATAGTATATTAAACATATCTATTATATACAACACTCACATAATTATTATAATTACACATTCCTGATCAGTTATATTGTGACCACTTCTTTTCATGATATACTATTCAAATATATTTACACATTACTAATAATAGTATAGTTACTATACCTCATGAAGATATTATAATTATGTAAATTAATTTATTGTATTAACTATTATATTTATTATCATAGGTACTGATATACCAACCTGGTGTATCCCTCCTGAGACTCAGTCCACACACCTCCTCCCTCCATGTACACTAACAATGTACAACTACAATGAACACAAGAGAGTTGGTGATGATTGGTATAGTGTACCTTTTTACTCCACAAAAAATGGATATAAATTACAACTAAATGTTGACGCCAACGGGTTTGCTTCTGGAAAAGATACACACCTAAGTGTAGGTGTACGTCTCATGAAGGGGGAGTATGATGAGACTTTGAACTGGCCATTGAATAGTGAGATTACTATTCAATTGTTGAACTGGAGGGAGGATAAGGGACATGTGGAGATGATCATCAAACATTACAATGCATCAATAGCAGCACGTACAAGAGTAATAGATGAAGGTACAGCAGCAGGTTCAGTGGTTAAACCTCAAGTCGTTCCTCACAAGGAGTTAGAGTATAATGCTGATAACAACACAGAATACCTTCATAACGACACACTTTGTTTCAGAGTGTCTAAAGTTATCATACATACAGGTAATAAAACATATTGTATATTATATAACATTACATACATGTATACATATAGACCCTTTGTAGTAACATGATATTATTACACACATTATTAAAATTACATAACTAGTACATCACATGATTGATAATAATATTGAATTAGTGAAGTATTGATAATTGGATCAGTAATCATTATCACCTGTTATCTGTATCAATTATTATTATGTTATGTAACTGATATTATAATAAGTTTACTAATAATGTCACCTCTCATGATTACTATTTAGAACAGGTTCATCTACTCCTGTTTTGTCTACTCACATTTCATCTACTTGTAATTCATGTATTATCATTAATTTTAATATAATTATAATCATAATAATCTCACAAACTTTAATCCTCTCTAAACCTTGTGTATCAGCTGGGATACAGATACATGTCTCTAGATACTGTCTTGTACACATAATAGCTCAACCAGACTCATATATAATTTATAAATGGAAATTAATTAGTAGATGAAATGTGATTATATGAAACAGGAGTACATGAATCAGGACAATATTATGATTACATGTAATATCAGGAAGAGATTTATAATATTATAATTAGTGATGTACAGATAATTGGATTGTAATTAGTGATAATTATAATTATAAGAGAAGAACATGAAATTTACAAGTTGATATTTACATATTTGACATGATTCATTGTTTTATATTTAATACACACACTTTATGTAATATAAATTGTATCAACACAAATTACACAAACCATTTTGTTTCTTACACATAATTGTTATATACATCATGTGATTAATTAAACACATACTCATTATCTATTATACTTGATATTGACTTGTTGTGTTCTATCTACTCCTGTTTTGTCTACTTCTGGTCTGTACATTACCATTTCATTTATAATTAACAATGAACCCAAAAAGCTTATCTAATTCCTAACTACCAATGTGATTTAATTTTGTGTATTGTCAGCCACGTAGCGCCTCCACCTTGTTTGCTTAGTGTTTGCAGTTGTACGCTCCTTCCCCACCTTCGGAGGGGTCCATGCACTCCTGAGTATATAGATATATATGATTTAGTAAACTAATGTGTCTTTATAGACTTTATAATTATGTTACTAGTAAATATCACAAGTTACATGTACTTGTAGATAAGAGTATTAATATACTGACAATATACAACATCTGTTCATATGACATACGTACATGTATTATTACACAGTCTCATTCCCATACACTCATGTCATACAATGTACATGTACATGTAAAATCAAACCACTGTGTCTATAGTCCAGGCAATAAGACAGGAATGTTTGCAATTAAATCATTTCAGTTATAGTCCACCTCGACTAGCTATCAAGATGTATGTATGATTCCTTTATGAGCTTAGGTGTGATTATAAGTTTGATTGGAATGACCAAATTCAATTATCAATTCTAGAAAAATCATATATTTCAATTGATCCTGTTACCAGGACTATAGATATAGTGAATCATTACCACACAGTGATCAAGATAGGAGAAGATTATAATTATTACATGTACATATATCCCTAACACAAGATATAACTAACCACATACTATTGATTATAAAGTACACATGTGTATAGTAACACACAAAAGCTCATGAATAGGATTTCCATAATGAGATACATATCTCAGTGATGATTGTACTGAAGTTAAGATAAATACATACACACTTTGAAATTTGATTTGGTAGAATTTACCATGTCTTATTTTAACTAATAGATACATACAAAATGTATAAAACACATGTATACCACATGCACAGGTAGTCACTATAGACATAGTATATTATACATGATATCTAGTTCTGAATTATAATAGGAACATGTAACCTAAACTGGATACTAGGATAAGAAACATCACTTGTGTAATTACTATAATTTGTGTGGGAGCCATTCCCTTTCATGAGCTTCTGGTATGAAATACATAATATAGACATGTATAAATTATTATTATTATCTACATGTATACATAGTCCTAGTTATATATCTGCAAACAGGAGTGATATACCTCCTACAAAATCAATTATGTTGCTATGACAACATATTATATCTTATCCTAAGTCAATATTGTTGTGGATATAAATGTTGGCATTCACAATTATTTTTATTACATGTATAATATATTCATCATGACTATTAAGATTCATTAGATATCTACTCATAACTCATTCAGACATTATGAGTTATGAAATCTGTTATAACTGACTGTTAAATGAACCTGGATAGACACATTAATAGTCTGTGTAGCAGGAAAATAACATCACCTGTTACCTTACAAATGTATTAATCTCATTAACATGGTAGGCTACTGACAATTTGTGCAGCAAAGTCATGACAAGAATTGTTAGATTCAGTATTTAAAAAACAAGGCTTCATCTTTCAGGAGCTATATCTTCTCACCATTGCTTTTATTGCTGTAGCAGTACTACTTAATTTATATTTTAGAAGCACGTAATTTAGTATGACATCATCATCCATAGTACATGTATATATTATATGAACCATACCAACAATTTCCTCTGATATGAGCAACCATTTTGATCCAGGTACCAGGTAGTATTTCCCTGAAGTATGTTCCTTATAAAATCAGGAGACAGATATCTATAGAGATAACAAATGATAATTACATCATAATTATATTCATAGTCATGTTTATACATTGTCTTGTAGTTTACAGTTAGCTAATGAATAATGTGATAACTTCATATATAATAGTTTTATACTATAGTATATTACAAGACATGTAGTGATTTAATAATAAGAATACTGGTTATGATTATGATCATCACATTATGTAATTATTATAATCATTAATATAATTTAATAGGTTTAGTTTTGATTATAATATGTTACTATACTAATATGAATGATTTATCATTACATGTGTATAATTACATTTATATTCAGTGAAATGTACTCTTCACTATTCACTGAACTGATTCAAATATATTTATACTACACTCAGTGTTTATTAATATACACAACTATCAGTTGTAGGATGGATCACATGTTTTGTGTTAATAATCTCATTCAATACAACCACATTATGATGAACATTTGTATTTGAACACAACCAACCTTTTGTCCTTCTATCATAATGATATTAATATTCTATATGACTATGTACTAGGACTGGAATGAATATCCATTCTATCTGAATATTCATTTAATTACTATATATCTGAATGGATTTTTAATGTTAGGATATTCATTATATATCTGCACATAAACTGAACTAGTCAAATCAATAATTATAATAAAATGATGATAGATGATGATTGTGTTCATATTTCCTATCTTGTATAGTACTGAACAGATAATATAAACACTAAGTCTGTTAGTTAGTAGTTACTTAAATCAATATAATGAGGTAATACATTACTTTACATTATAAATATGAATATCCAGACACTAAAAATATCAAAAGTATGATTCATTCATGATATAACACTAGATGATATAAAATATAATAATATATTTATATCATCTTGTGATATATACATCATAATTATCTAGTTCCTAGTATAAAGAACATGAAATATCATAATGTGATATATTATAGTTTAGTACTCATCACATTATAATAACATGTTTACATTATTATATTAGTGATAATACTTGATATTATATTAATATAGAAACTCTACATGAGTCTTGTAAACATGTAATATAACTTGTAAATATATTGAGTACAGTATAAACAACATGTACTATTGAATACATATCATTATCATCACTATTATAAGTATATTCAGTACAACATGTACTATTGAATACATCATCATGATAATATTACAACATGCACTATTGTCATTATCATCACTGTCTGTTATTGAAAATGAAATACTTATAATTATATAATAACAATTATTATAATTCATTATTATTATTTATTGTTAATTTTAGGTCCTGAAGTACCAAGTTGGTATATTACTCCAGGAACTGAATCTCCCTATCTCCTCCCTCCATGTACACTATCCATGCATAACTTCTCTGAGCATAAAAGAGTTAGTGATGAATGGTGGAGTACACCATTCTATACTGGACCTGATGGATACAAGCTAAAGTTAAATGTAGATGCTAATGGTGATGGTAGTGGTAAAGGTACACATGTTTCTGTGTATGTGTACCTCATGATGGGTGAACATGATGATATATTAACATGGCCCTTCAAGTGTGATATCACCATTCGATTACTTAATTGGAGGGAGGATAAGGGACATGTGGAGAAGATTCTTGACTTCAATGATAGTGATGATATAGAGTCTCGTAAGAGAGTAATGGAAGGAGACACAGCTACTGGTGGATGGGGTTATCATCAGTTCATATCACACAGTGATTTATATTACAATATTACTAATAACACTGAATATATTAATAATGATATATTGTGTTTTGTAGTATCTAAAGTAATTGTGTATTCCTAATAAACACTATTATATTTAATAGTTACTCAATAATTTATAATGTTATAATTATATTATATTTTAGAGTTGTTTCTTATAATTATATAAAGTGATTGTACATCTAATAAAAACACTATCTATAATTATTATTATAATTTTATTAGTTATTCATTGTACTATTTTATAGTTGTTTGATTAAAATATAATATTAACACTAATTAATAACATCAATTATAATGAGTCACATGATCATAATTATGAATGAGGACATCTACATGTACATATTATTAACTAGTGAAGTGATGAGATCAAAATTATATTATCATAATAATTATAGTTACCATGGAAACAAAGTTCAAATCACACACTATGATAATATTTTACTACAAGTCACATGATTAAGGCTGGTTATTACTTCTGAAGTCACATGACAGGAAGTATTAGTAACCAATTCCTCAATGAATACTGGGAAATATCACTCATTGGATACATGTATTGCCACTCATCCTTCAGACTTATGGTATTACTAGCGTATCAAACTGGTGACGTTTAGCTTTAATTACACATAACATACATGTAGATATAATAATATTATATGGTTGCTAAGACCCTTTCATGTTAGTTACCTTATAATTATAATGATTGATATATGGTTGCTAAGTACTTATCACGTTAATTATTGACAGTGAAAAGAAATGTAGATACACTGTAGATCATTACACTGGATGGTTGCTTATGTAGTGTCTAACATATGGTTACTAGGGACTTTTCATATTAGGTACCTAGTGTCTGATATATGATTACTAGGCACTCTTCATATTAGATACCTAGTGTCTGACATACATGTGTATGGTTGCTACATAAGGACTTTTCATATATAGTACCTAGTGTCTGACAAAGTGTGTATTCTATATTTGTAGTTTATAGACATGACTATTAACATGTAATCATGTGACTAAATATCAGGGATATTATATTCTGTGGTATGGATCAAAATCCATAAAAAGCATGATTCTAAAAGATTTCTCATTTCCTACTGTATAGCTCAAAAATAAATCCTCAATTTAATCACATGCAACTTGCTGAAAAACTACAATGTATACATGTACTGTACCTGTGCCATTATTTCTTTATCATCTTCTAGTTCAGGTTATGTCCAATTCCATAGAAGAACACACACATTCATAAACTCCCTTCTTGCCATAGCACATACCTTGTTGTCTCCTGAAGCATAAATTTTACATTTGAAGTATAAATGTTAATATTTCACATTCAACTCATATGTAATAAATACCTTTATCCCAGATATCACTTTAGCTTTAGTTAGCATAAAATAACATAACATACATGTAGATATAATAATACTATATGGTTGCTAAGACCCTTTCATGTTAGTTACCTTATATAATGATTGACATATGGTTGCTAAGGACTTATCACGTTAATTATTGACAATGACAAGAAATGTAGATAGATCATTACACTGCATGGTTGCTGGTGACTATTCATGTTGGAATATATTGATATAGTTACCTAGTTATGTAGTGTCTAACATATGGTTGCTAGGGACTTTTCATATTAGGTACCTAGTGTCTGATATATATGCTTACTAGGGACTTTTCATATTAGATACCTAGTGTCTGACATATGGTTGCTAGGGACTTTTCATATATGATACCTAGTGTCTGAGATATGGTTGCTAGGGACTTTTCATACATGGCACCTAGTGTCTGATATATGGTTGCTAGTGACTTTTCCTGCTAGGTACCTAGTGTCGAATATATGGTTACTAGGGACTTTTCATATTAGGTACCTAGTGTCTGATATATGATTGCTAGGGACTTTTCATAATAGTACCTAGTGTCTGTTATATGGCTGCTAGGGACTTTTTATATTAGGTACATGTACAATGTATCTAGTGTTGATATTATGGTTGCTAGTGACTTTTCCTGTTAGGTACACATGTACCTAGTTTTGAATATATGGTTACTATGGACTTTTCAAATTAGATACCTAGTGTCTGATATATGGTTACTAGGGACTTTTCATATTAGGTACCTAGTGTCTGATATATGGTTACTAGGGACTTTTAATTCATACTTGTAATTTATGGCTGACACCCTTCCTATACAAAGTAGACATATAACATGTCTAAACATTTGATATCAGTAAAGTTATTACATTTGGTATTTAAACTAGCATGAAAACTCCCTAGCAACCATATACCAATCATTACATATGGTAATTAACATGATAAGTCCCTAGCAACCATATAAGATTATTATAATGTTATTTTATGTTTATGTGAGAATAACATTATAAATATGATCCTTTGCTGCAAATAAAGCTAAAGTAATACCTGGGATTAAGGTAAACAAATTTATCATTTTGTGTCTATGAAAGTTTATATCAGGTTTTGTATGAATCATACACTCCTCTATTATAAATCTGTTTAATGACAGTTATTCATTTACATGGATCTATATTATAACATACATGGTTTAGACATTGCAATTATAAGTACATATACATGTACATACATGTACATACATGTATTAGGCCTTGACAGATTATGCCCAGCATAATTTTGAGCATAATAGGACACAAAAGCATTAAGCATAATGCCAGCAAAATAGGTCAGATTATTAGCATAATTATGTTTCATTATAAATTTCAATTCGCTGGTAAAACAGTCTTAGGGTTTGTGGTATTGGCTACTCCTGCCTTGTGCTTCTTGTTAGTAGTCACAGGCTTTTCAATATTTCTATTTCTGGACAGCTATGACCTTAACGGGGGCCTTAATTTATCAAGTATACTAAGTTCTCTCTCTTGGTGTTCCCCAGGATAGTGTAAAAGTTGAATTTCATCACCAGAAGATTGACTTGAGCCATCAGAATGTACACGTGGCCAAGTAGGGGCGGCCAAAGGTGTGATTATTAATTAAATAAGCATAGTATAACCATAATACAATTTGGGCAGAGCATGAACATTTTACTGGAATTGCAGCATAGCATAATAGAGCATTTTTGGAGCATAATCCACCAAGGCCTAACATGTATTCATTTAAAAGCTGAACGTATGTACAAATTAATACAAAAACTATTTTCTCATGCCATTTGAAATCTACAAACCGAGTAATGGAGTCCATGAGAGTGTTGTACTTTCTTTTATCATATTCCACTACTTTAGAAGAAGAATCTTGCAAATACTAACACTAAAATGAATGGATGGATAAATGGATGAATAAATGGATGGATGAATAGAGAATATATGAAAGAATGGTTGAATATGTAAATGAAAATAAGAGAGGATGGATGGACAGATCAATAGGTGAATGGATGGATGGACAGGTTATATAATGAAAGGATGGATGGATGGACATGCTCAGTAACACATGGTCAGTGGCCACATGTTGAGAACTGTGCATGCTCAGTGTCACATGGTCAGTGGCTAAGTATATTGGTAGTATTGAGTACTATATGCTTTTTATCATATCTTTATCATGGTCATATGTTAGGTAGTATAAAGTACTAAAGAACTGTATATACTCAGTAATGCATGATCAGTGACCACATGTTAAACACATGGCTAGTGGCCACATGTTACTGAGTATCAAGTACTGAAGTTTCAAACAAGAGGGTCTGGGGAACTGTAATATAGCGAGTAGATTTTTTCTTGTTTAAATCAACCTTCACATTTAATATTATATAATTATAATTATTATTCAAGTAATTTGGTATCATATCAGTGATATCACTCATCACCACTATAACCTGTCTTAATTACTTTAACACCATATCAATGGTTTATCATATATATATAGTATACTAGACTATTGATATGGTAGATAATAAATGATAATAATTTTAGTACTCACAATAGTCTTGTTCACAGCACAGACTCAAGACTTTTCGCATTTAGTTGTAAATTGAAGCTTTAACAGCAGGAATTTCCAGGAAATCTTTTTTCTTTTCTGAATATTTTCCACTAACAGCGGGAATTTGTTTGCATTACATCATAGCTATAAATTAGCTCCACCTAGTATCTACCTTTGCGCTGGATAGGCTATATAGCTGAAATATTTAAAGAGGTGGGGCTGGAAATAAGCAGGGTAATATCACACCAAGACAGTACCCATATTTTCAGTACTATATATAAACACCACAATGATTTATAAGTATAATTATAATATTTAATAAACACATGAAATCATGAAAACTGATAAATTGCTTGTTATGATCGTTTTTTAGTTCTTATTGTGTCCATTCTGATAACTTGATTTTCATTTGTAGTTATTTAAAACTTGAAAAGAAAAAAGTATCATAGCCTGAAAGGAAAGAGAAAAAGAGATATGGAGATAGATAGATAGATAGATAGAGAGAGAGAGAGAGACAGACAGACAGACAGACAGACAGACAGAGAGAGACAGACAGAGAGAGACAGACAGAGAGACAGAGAGAGAGAGACAGAGAGAGACATAGACAGAGAGAGAGAGAGAGAGACAGGGAGAGAGTATGTGGCCAGTGTAAGTGAGATTGCAATTAATACTGCCTTCTCCATAGTCTGGTGAGCATAACCTCACCTATGTTTCGAACAAGAGGGTCTGGGGAACTGTAATATAGCGAGTAGATTTTTTATTGTTTAAATCAACCATCACATCCACAATCATGTGACAGAATGAAAACAAGTGTTGTACAACATAGCTTTGTATAGTTGTAACCTGGATGAGTAGAGGAAACTGTACCTAAATACAGGAGGGCAAGAACTCACTACTTTTGAGTTGAAGGTAGCAACTTGATCACACATAGAGAGGATACAATAACAACTATTGACCTTAATGCAGTTTCATTAATTAAAGCCTTTGGACGAATTCCATAGCATGCACTACACAACCTCTCCAATGTGATATAATAAGGTATGATAATGTCTGAAACTAATCACTGTATTACAATTCCTTCTTTTTCATAGTATAGGAGGGGCTACACTCACCAGACTACCTTCAACCTAAACGTGTCTGATTTTATAGTAAGTGACAATCAATTTGATAACCTGAAACAATATCTGTATATTTTATCAGGAGCTTACGAGTGACGTGAAGGAGTGTAAAACTGCAGTAACCATCTGTTGTCAAATGAAACTTTCAGCAAAACTCCAAATATGGTCAAAAGTCCGGGTGTTAGTCTGATGCAGATTTGTCATTTAGTAGAGATGAAATTGCAATAAAAAGAAGTAATGCACAGATTTCTGGGATGAAATAGTTTAAACAGGACCGGAAAACTGATTGTAAGCTCAAAACGCAAGTTCTACAAGCCAAGAAGGAACTCAAGAAGATAGCTTGAATACAAGGTGGTTTCAAATCCTGCTCCAGGTAACACACTAATCATCATGTGCTTATTTCATTAGAGATATTGCTTTTGTCATTGTCTATTAATAGTCATTATGTACACCCTGTAGACTCAACACAGTACTTTGACACTTTTGTTACAAAGTACACACATGTACTATACATATAGTCACACACACATGTACTGTACATATATGTGTATAGTCACACATGTACATGTACTATACATATAGTCACACCCACATGTACTATACATACAACTATACACACACATATACATGTAACACACATGTACTATATATACAGCCACACACACATAACACACATGTACTATATATATAGTCACACACACATGTACTATACATACAACTATACACACACATATACATGTAACACACATGTACTATACATACAGCCACACACACATAACACACATGTACTATATACATGTATATAGCCACACACACATGTACTGTACATACAGCTATACACACACATATACATGTAACACACATGTACTATACATACAGCCACACACACATAACACGCATGTTCTATACAACATGTGTATAGTCACACATGTACTATACATATAGCCACACACACATGTACTACCGTATAGTGGGAAATTTTCATGGGTCCAAAATTTCACGAAAAACAGTATTCCACTTCAGAATAAAATTTCACGATTTTAATTTTCACGTTTGCAACAGCTCGAACAGCTTCATTCGCCTCTTTAATGCCAGTATTTCTTAGTGATAATGGACCTTTAGGATTTGGTAAGTTACTAACTGGCTCAAAGTAACGATAAAGAGCCATGCTCACTTTGCTCGAACTCGTGAAACTATTTTAACTTCACACGCTGATCACGTGAATATGCCAGATATTTAGAAGGCGTGGTTATTAGCAGGGTGCTTAATTTCACGAATTTGAACTTGCTTGTGAAAAACGTGTGAAAAATTGCACCCAGTGAAAATTTCCCGCTATACGGTATATATACATGTATCTAGTCACACTTGTATATACATAATGTCAAACACACATAACACACAACTACTATATATACATGCACATGTATCTTGTACTATACATATAGCCACACACACCTAACACACATGTACTATATATACATGTATCTAGTCACACTTGTACTATACATAATGTCAAACACACATAACACACATGTACTATATATACATGTACATATTGTCAAACACACATAACACACATATACTATATATATAATACAGAGTGTCGGACACACTTATACACAATATAATACATGTATGTATTTTACAGTCACACACATACAAACACATATTTGTACTGTACATAAGTCACACATACACATAAAGACACATGAGCTGTATGTTAATTCACACAACATACATGTATGTGCACACAAATGTACTGTTAGTGTACATCAGGGATGGGCGATTATGAAAATATGAGTCAACAATTATTGTTTTTGCAAGTATCACGATTATTGCGATTATTGGCTACCTTACATACGTATGTAGATTTCATTCAACACTCAAATTGATACCTTTTATTTGTTGAGTAAACAATGTTGAAAAACTGATTTAGATGTGATAGTACTGAAAACCTGAAGTTATGGCACAATAATTGTTATTTTTGTGACCACTATATGGGAATATTAAGACAATATGATTATCACAGGAAATTTTAATTATCACGATAATCCCATCCCTACTGTACATGTAGTTATACACATATACACATGCACATATGTACTGTACATATAGTCACACAACATACATGTATCAGTACACAAATGTACTGTTAGTGTACATATAGTCATACACATATACACATGCACATATGTACTGTTCATATAGTTACACAACATACATGTAGATGTATGTGCACACAAATGTACTGTTAGCGTACATATAGTTATATACATATACACAAGCACATATGAACTGTTCATATAGTTACACAACATAGATGTATGTGCACACAAATGTACTGTTAGCAAGCATATAGTTACATGTATATACATATACACATGCACATACATGTATGTACTGTTCATATAGTCACACAACATACATGTATGTGCACACAAATGTACTGTTAGCGTACATATAGTTATACACATATACACATGCACATATGTACTGTTCATATAGTTACACAACATAGATGTATGTGCACACAAATGTACTGTTAGCGTACATATAGTCATACACATATACACATGCACATATGTACTGTTCATATAGTTACACAACATACATGTATGTGCACACAAATGTACTGTTAGCGTACATATAGTTATACACATATACACATGCACATATGCCTGTACATATAGTCACACAACATACATGTATGTGTACACAAATATACTTTTAGTGTACATACATGTATGTATATACACATATACACATGCACTGTAGATATAGTCACACAACATACATGTACATGTATGTGTACACAAATGTACTTTTAGTGTACATATAGTTATACACATATACACATGCACACATGTACTGTACATATACAGGTTTAGGGTTTAGGGTTTAGGGTTTAGTGTAGTCACACAACATACATAAACACACACACACATGTAACATGCATACATGTACATGTTTATTTACTTTAAATATATATTCAAACACATAGATATTATATTCTCACTTGTAAAATTATTTTGATTACGGTAGGTGAAGTGGTGAGGTGAGGAGGAGCCTGATGTGGAGGTGAAGCAGGAGATTTGTCAATAATAGCCTCCTGAGGATAATATTATATGATTATGTATTAGATTGTATGATTACATTGTGATTACGTGAGTACATATAGTATAAATATATATTATATACACATATAGATAATCATACACTTGAATTGTGTGCCTGCATGTACCTAGACGTTGTTGGTACTGTTCAGTGGTCCACAATTGCCTTATCACACGAGTATTTCTCTTGTAGTCTTTAGGCTTTGTTGTCACTGTTCATGATTCATCTGTGGATAATTAATTACAATGAATTATTAAAACGGCAGATCCTTTACTAATGTTAAATCTACATTCATCACATATCATGTGACCCTTTATTACACTATAAAAAGTATTGGATTATTTCAACCTTCAGTTGGTTACAGGAATTTCAATGCAATTTTATTTTCCTCAATTTTACCAGCTAGGTAATAATTATTTACATGTACTGGTTTCATTTCATCTTGATCTATATTGACTAGTATATAAAGTACATGTCATAATAAAGTATAGTAACAAATACAATGTATATAGCATAGTACTATACGTAGGTATAACCTGTGTTGTAGTATTATCATTCCATATCAAAATATGTTACTTGCTCATTCCAGAGAAATTAGTATGTACATGAATCTGTACTTATAATAATAAATAATATCTGCTATACCTAATAGTAATCACATACATTATGTTTGTATTAGACTATGTGATATGTATTTGTGGCTGCTTATTTTCTAAGCCATTGCAGCTGCATAATTTCTAAGCCATTGTGGCTGCTTATTTTCAAGGCCATGGTGGCTGATTGTTATTTTTCTAAGCTAGAGTGGCTGCTTCTCTAAGCCCTTTATAGCTGTGTTTTATGAATTTTATAAGCCAATGTGGCTGCTTGTTTGTTGTGTTTGTCTGTTAATCATTTGTGACCGTCTAAGTGAAAACCAGGCTTTTGTGACAAAATGTCAAAATTGATTTTTTGTCTTACCTGAATAGAGCATTAAATTAGCTCTAGAATGATATATTATACATGCCAATCATGTAAATGATAAAGCTACAGTTACCGATTTAACCATGGCAGTCACAAATCAGAAAAACGCAATTAAATTAATTTTTTTAACCATTGATTACCAATTTATTTAGTAGTTGCTAGCGAAGCACAGAAAGGTCTCTAAGACTTTCTAAAGGTATCAGTAGAAAGGTAAGACATTTGTGAAGCTTTTTATGTAATAAAATAGTGATTACCCAAATAATTCAGAGCAGTCTACTTTCGATCATATCTCCAAATTATATTTTGTCACCAAAGACTGGTTTTCGCATAGATGGTCACATTTCTACGCCTTTTGCTAGCATGCTAGGCACATGAATTTTCATGTGAATGTAAAATGAAGGGTCTATTAGACTATATGATATGTACAAGTAAATGTAAAATAAGGGGTGTATATGATATATACGTAAATATACACACACATGTACAACTGTATATGTATAGGAACTATACACACACACATGAACTACTGCATATGTATAGTCATATATATACACACGTGCGCTACTGTATATGAATAGGAACCTATTAGGGCATAAACAAATGTTGATTTTCTAAATCTGAATGTTTGGGTAGGCTGAACGAACGAACCTTTGGAAGGTTCGCTAATTAATTATTATTAATTCATTTTTAAGATGAAAATCACTCTATACAAACATCAAAATATCAAAAACATCAGAAATGGCAGTTCTTGTGCACAGTAATATGTACACTTTATCTATGAATGTGATGGGAGATTGTTGAGAAAAACTAGTGCATCCACACTATCACACTTCAAGCAACATCTTAAATTATTTACTCTTAATCCACTCTTTGAAAAGATACGCTCAGCAGGACAAGTTTGGGATAATTATACATGTACATCCACCAGACAAGTATTCCTAGATGGTATTTTGCTAGCTTCATAGCTTTGGAGCTCATCAAAGAAGGAAGTAGTTTCCTGGTCCGGACAATCTTCAGGGCCCAACAGTCACATTCATCCATAGATGTTACAATCGAGGGTAGATTCTCCATTCTTTGTAGCAGTTCTGTTTTTACATCACCATGTAAATCATCATTAAGAAATTCTAGCTGTTTAAATCGTGGATCCAATGCAGATGCAAGAACTGAATGATTTAAATGACCATCTTCTCTTTATATCGGATACCACCTTGATTTTAAATTGACGAATTGTGTTACCATCAGTTTCAGAGACCTCTAAAAACTGTATAAGACCAAACAGAACAGGAATAACACAGGAGCAACAACATTAAATTAAGCACTTAGAAATGTTGTGGCAACCCGAAGTGGCAGTAGAACTTCTATTATTTCTCCGTAATACTTCTTATTGCTCAGGTTTCATATCAAGGTAACGGTATTTAGCAGAATATGAAAGCACTGCTGATATAGGCCATCAGCTATGAAGCAAAGATTGCAACATAAATAATGTACTATTCCAGTGTGTGGCAACATTTTGCTGTAACCTTTTCACAGCAACCTGCATCTGCTCCTATCTTTACTTCAAAGATTCACTCGCTGTTATACTGTGTCAAAAGTGACCAATAATCTTACAAGCAACAGCAATCATTTAAAATTTTTCTATCCATGATCTTCCTCTAGCATCTGTGAAGCAAGCTCTTAATTAGCTCCTTGGTCATGAACAATAGCTACAACCTGTTCAACTTTGATATCGAAAGATGCTGTATTTTCCAACATTTCGCTGCTGATGTTAATTGCAGTGTGTTGTTTAGGGAAAGATTTATGTACACAGCACATATGACTCCAGCTTCTATTTGCAAAAAATGTAATGACAAGAAGCTGTGATGTATGCTTCATTTGCTCAACTGCTCCAAATATCAAAGGTGAGTGAAAGTGACGGCACTTCAGAAAGATTTTCTTTCAGTTAATTCTTTAGTTGAAGATGTCATTTTTTAACTAGACTTGATATATACAAAGCTGAAGATGGATGATAACTGGGTTCTACAAAAGCCAAGAGTTGACAAAAACCATCACACTCTATAAATCGCAAAGGTCTAATATCAAGAGCAGCCATATTATCTATTAATTCAGCAATTCTCTTTGCTTGGCCCTCTGAACATGCAGCAGCACGAGTAGAAGAGTGGATTAAACAATTAATATTATTTATTTTAATTGAATAACTAATAATTAATTCTTTCGAAGAGAACATTTATGCTTTGAAGTATGCATGATGCGAACGAAGGCGTGAATATCAAATTTTTGTTTATGCCTAGAACATATACATACACATGTACTACTGTATATGTATAGTCACATATACACACATGTACTACTCTATATGTATAGTCACATATACACACATGTACTACTCTATATGTATAGTCACGTACACACACATGTACTACTGTATATGTATAGTCACATATAAACACACATGTACTACTGTATATGTATAGTCACATATACACACACATGTACTACTGTATATGTATAGTCACATATACACACATGTACTACTGTATATGTATAGTCACATATACACACACATGTGCTACTGTATAAGACATATACACACATGTACTACTGAATACGTATAGTCACATATACACACACATGTACTACTGTATAAGACATATACACACATGTACTGCTGTATATGTATAGTCACATATACACATACATGTGCTACTGTATAAGACATATACACACATGTACTACTGTATATGTATAGTCACATATACACACATATGTGCTACTGTATAAGACATATACACACATGTACTACTGTATATGTATAGTCACATATACACACACATGTACTACTGTATATGTATAGTCACATATACACACACATGTACTACTGTATATGTATAGTCACATATACACACATGTAATACTGTATATGTATAGTTACATACACACACCTGTACTACTGTATACGTATAGTCACATACTCACACATACACACACACGTGCTACCATATATGACATATACACATACAGTACATGTCAGATGCACTTAAGACCAAAACATTTTGACCATTTATGTCCATCATATCCAATGGCACCACAGGAAAATATACCAGAACTAAATAGTGATACCCTATCTGATAATATTCAAATGCCAAAGTCTTCTACTCAAAAGGAAGTAGATCACTTAAGTCAGTGTTCATTAGATAATATAGTTGGGAAAGTGACTTCCACAGCTCAAGAAACCCTTTTTAGAGCTGAAAGACATGTATCTTGTACTCTAGGTTCAATGCACATGTTCATTCATTTGAGGTATATACAAAAACACTTCATTTCAAACTATTTTTTGTTTCCCAATCTAATTTATCTCATTATCACATACTTTATATTCATTGCCTTTCATCATTTCCACATATACAATTCATTCCTCTTAAGTATCATATAATGTAAAACATTTAGTCTTTATCAATGAATTGTTGTTGTTATTACTGGTTTTAAATAGTAATTATAGTATACCATAACTAATAAATGCATATTGTCATCATACAATAGTAATTATAGTATACCATAACTAATAAATGCACATTGTCATCATACAATAGTAATTATAGTATACCATAACTAATAAATGCATATTGTCATCATACAATAGTAACTATAGTATACCAAAACTAATAAATGCATATTGTCATCATACAATAGTAATTATAGTATACCATAACTAATAAATGCATATTGTCATCATACAATAGTAATTATAGTAAACCATAACTAATAAATGCATATTGTCATCATTCAATAGTAATTATAGTATACCATAACTAATAAATGCATATTGTCATCATACAATAGTAATTATAGTAAACCATAACTAATAAATGCATATTGTCATCATACAATAGTATACCATAACTAATAAATGCATATTATCATCATACAATAGTAATTATAGTATACCATAACTAATAAATGCATATTGTCATCATATAATAGTAATTATAGTAAACCATAACTAATAAATGCATATTGTCATCATACAATAGTAATTATAGTACACCATAACTAATAAATGCATATTGTCATCATACAATAGTAATTCCTACCATACTTTTAATAATTGATGATTGGATGCATTCAACAATGATTAAATTAATATTTAAAATAATTTGTAGCAAATGCTGTTTTCTCACCAATTGCAATAATCAATAACTAAAATACATTTCAGCTAAATGTTCCACTAAAAAATGTTTTTGTGTATTATTGGCTTTGTGGAAGCTGATGTAGCAAGAATCCTTGAAATGTTCCATTCATAAACAGAGTCACCACAGGTTAAAAAAAAGTTAGCTGTAAATGACGATATTTTATCATGTAGGTTGTTTTATATACAAAGCTGGAGTACTTCGGTTTTTTTTTAAAAGAAAGCTCAAAAGTCAACCAATCATTTTAAATACCGTTCCATTTGCATAACAATTCTGTAAGTGATGTATCTCTGTATGAGTGATGGATATTTCGGTCACCAAACTAGTTAGGTTGCAACAAAAAACACAAATTTACACACTTCATTTGCTATATTCACTTGTAAAAGAACACTCAGTAAGAATTATTTTTTCCATAAGATTGAAAGTTGAGAAAATGACATGGTATTCTGGCTAATGATTTAACTAATTTTCAGTATAATAAACATACCACAAACATTTCCTAGTTCAACTAATAATGTATACCGTATAGGTTCTAAAAATTCACCCAAGTAGATTCTTTCACGCGAATGTTTGAAGGCGAATTTTAGAGGTAAATAGAGTATGTTGAACTGAAAATAATTATCTTCAATGAAATTGGAGGGCGGAGTTTACATTGCTGGAAAGTATTATTGTCGGAAATGCTGGAGATGTAGTGGCCTTTATGAATGATCTAGAAACAGCTGGTATATCGCTGAGAGAATTAAAAGTAGTGGTCATTTTTTCTAGTGACCAAATGGACGTTTTTCACATGAAGCAACTGGCTGAAAGCAGCTCACATGGTTACAGGCATTAACATAATCATCGATAATACTAAAACACAATTCCTTACCTGGCCACTCATTGTTCATTCTTTAACACAGCATGCATTGCAAAATTTATAATTAATAATATTCCAGTTATAGTGTAATTCATTTATTTGTATTAGTTGTATTAGCAAATTTGAGTACAGGCTCAAAATGAATGTACTTATCTGGAGCAAATGGGTTTCCTTATATCAATGAACCTACAATACCTGTGTACACCCATGTGTATAAACATGAAATAATATGATGTTGTGTTTAGATGGGTGATAAGGTGCATTCATGGAATACAGTTTTAAAACCATTAGAACAAATCATAAACACTATAATTATGTGATTGAGTCCCTCTAAAACTAATGATCACATTATCATTGTGTATTACATTTTCAAGTACAAACGCCACTAATGCAGTACTGTAGATATTTCAACCATTATAATTACGCACGACAACTATTTTAATTATGATAATAATTATAATCATTATAATTATTCATTATAAACATACAAATCAATCTGTTAATGTAAAGACCATTAATTTTATATATCTTCCTCCATTTTTTGTAACATGTGCCCAATTACAATATTAAATTTATAAATGGAACAAATTAGGAAGTTAATACTTCAGAAAGAATGTGTGCATATCACATATTAGTGTGTGTGGCACACTGTAGCAGACTACGCACCTATTGTGTGCTAAAGAAAATGTATGATACGCACACTACATTTTTTACAGTGTGTGTGTGTGTGTGTGTGTGTGTGTGTGTGTGTGTGTGTATCCATGCGTGGGTGTGTAATTGAAAACAATGGACAAAATCATAACAACTTGTAACTGACAATTGATAGAGATACATAATATCTTGTTAAGATCAATAGATATAATTCAAAATAGTAAAAGAAACCAACTATCAAGACAGGAAGTTAATTATTGATTAAATGCTTCTACTCAATACGTAGACTAGTGATACATTGATAAGATATTGTATTGATATTATGATAAACTAATAATTACATTAGATATGTACTGATAACAGATATTTCTTATATCTACCTTCTGATTTCTGATGAGCTTTTCCTATTTAATTATGAGTATTATAATAGCGAATAATGCTAAATAACAAGGAATTACATAATTATTGTTACACATACATGTACATGTAACATATACATGTACATGTACTATAATATAGGATACATCTTTCACAAATAACTGATAATGATACAGTGAATCCTTAGTTATCCAAACACCTTCCCATATGTTAAAGTGTTCAGATAAGTAATTTGTTAGATATATGAAATTAATAATATTTTGTAAACAGTAAGAGAACCACACTGACACACAATATGATTACCATACCCTTCCACAAGAGAACCACACAGACACACAGTATGATTACCATACCCTTCCACAAGAAAACCACACAGACACACAATATGATTACCATACCCTTCCACAAGAAAACCACATAGACACACAATATGATTACCATACCCTTCACAAGAAAACCACATAGACACACAATATGATTACCATACCCTTCACAAGAAAACCACACAGACACATAATATGATTACCATACCCTTCCACAAGAGAACCACACAGACACACAATATGATTACCATACCCTTCACAAGAAAACCACATAGACACACAATATGATTACCATACCCTTCACAAGAAAACCACACAGACACATAATATGATTACCATACCCTTCCACAAGAGAACCACACAGACACACAATATGATTACCATACCCTTCCACAAGAAAACCACACAGACACACAATATGATTACTATACCTTTCCACCTATGCTTCATGGTGAGGGTAATTAACATCCTCTAATACCAAGTTCACGATAAGTTCACTAGATATGCCAGACCCTCATCTCACATAGTACAGTGTCTGGGTACAAAACTATACATCATAACAGAGCTTCATCTGTACAGTGAGGATTAATAAAATGTAGCGATACCTTCAGTCATATATAAAGTAAGGAACATTAGAACAAAATTACACAACACTCTAAATATGGATCATGACAGACTAAATAAAAGTGTCATTTTTATGTAAATCCCTACTAAAACTTTACTACTACACATATAAATAGTCCATGTTCACCTACCCTGTACACATGTAAACACACACCAATACAGGATTATTGGGTAATGTCCATGTTCACCTATCCTGTATACTACTCTGTTTTTACCTACTAATTGATTAATTTTTGCCTATGTATTAGTGTTGTTTTAGTGTGACTATAGCAACCACTTTTAGTTATAGTATGTGTGATTTCTCAAACTTTTAGTTAGCTATAGTTTTCAATATTAGGCTTACCAAAGGGGTTTTAGTTCACTAATTAAAAGTGCCCATTATTGGTCGATTTTCATTTTAGTTAATTAGTTATGGCAAGCTGCAATCTTACCACAACAATCAGTTTTGACCGGATGTTTTGCAGCTGCATTATCACTAGCAATATTTGGTAGCTGATGTGAAACTATAGCTATACCAGAAAAACTTTTATTGCATCAAAGCATAAGAGTGGTATGATTTTTTTATACATTTGTATTATATAATAGAGTAATTTTATTGAGCCTTAATAACACGGTAGAGTTTTTTAATTATCAATAACAATAATAAAAAATTACTATTAATAAAAACTGAACGTTTCGACCCGAAGGTCTTCTTCAGCAGTATACACAAACAAAAACCAAATAGCCTATTTATATACGGACAGATAACAAGTGATGACGTCATGACAGTACAAAGAGTGAGAACAATGATGGTACAGGAAATACAAAGGGTGGTACAGAAAAATAACAAGATTTGACAATGATGGTACAAGAAAAGTAAACTATGACATGAAGGTTTAGATTAAGTCTGTGATGGTAGAATAGTGTCCCAAGACGGATTAATGTGTACTCAAGGGTCTGTATTGATGGTGTCGGAAGTACTTTTTATTAAAATAGCTTCTCTGATCTTTCTTCTTCTCCAATTTTCTTCAATTGCTAAAACTTCACACTTGTCCCATAGAATACTGTGACCTGTAGAATGAACATGTACTGATATAGCATTGTTATGATCTCCGATCTTGATAGCTCTCTTGTGTTCACTCATCCTGATCTTGAAAGTCCTTCCGGTTTCACCTATGTAAGTTCCACCACATTCACAATGAATGGCATAAATGACCCCTGTCTTTTCAAAGGGTGGAATCGGTGTTTTGACTTGTGTCAACATATTCCCAAGTGTGCCTTTACTGGTAAAGGCAATTCTCACTGGTAGATGTTTACAAACTACATCAATATTCTCACTGAGTCCCGGAGTGTATGGCAACACAAGGGTCTTAATCTCTTCATTAGTTCCTTTTTCTCCATGATCTTGTTTGGGGCACGTGCCGGTCTTCTTCCTCAGTGCTGCCTGGACTTTGTGTCTTGGGTAGCCATTGTCCATAAAGATATTCTTTAACTTTTTTCTCTCATCACTCTCCATTTTATCATCTCCACAAATCTTCTCAGCCCTAGATCAAAGTGTTTTGATGATCCCCATTTTCACTCTGGGGTGATGGCTAGATCTATAGTTGAGATACCTGTTGGTGTTTGTAGGTTTCGGGTAGATGTCAGTTGTGAGTCTGTTATCTTTCCTCTCAACTAGTACATCTAGAAAGGGTAACTTACCACTTACCTCTTCCTCCATTGTGAAGTCTATTCTTGTGTGAAGTCCATTAAGATGTTCCAAGAACTCACCAAGGTGGTTTTCTCCATGTTGCCACACCACAAACGTATCATCGACATACCTTAGCCACAGTTTTGGTGGTAAATCACATGTGACTAAAGCTGTTCCTTCAAAGTCCTCCATAAAGATGTTAGCAACAACTGGAGACAAAGGAGACCCCATGGCGGTACCATCTTTCTGCTCATAAAAAAAAATTACATACCGAAGTGGAGTTCAAGTAGTACATTACAATGCATTGTAAGTAAATGCAGTAACACATCACGGAATGCAAACATTATTAAAACAGCAATGGCAACCACAGGGGAAGTAGAAACATTACATTTGTCCCAATCATCAGGACAAATGTATCCCCATGTGTCTGAAAAACAGGTTAACCCTTTGAACGCGTTAGTTTATTAATGTTACTATGTACTAAACGCGGATGGTGTAATAATGACTTATTCATAAGCTTTATTAGCTCTGTATTGTTGTTATGGCTATCAATTCTATAAATAAACGAAATCTAATTATAGAACAGGAAGTTTTGATTAAAAAACCCACAATATTATCAGATGGCTTCATCTCAATTCCTTCGTAATTTTTACCGTTTTTGTTGTTGCTCGAGATTTGGCTTTTGTATCTACACAGTTGTATGCACGCCCCAAATGAAGTGATTCTACAGAAGCTAGATGTCTCCTCCAGCTACTGTGTAAGTTATAGCTAGCTATTCCCAGCAGGTAAGTCAGGACAAGCGTTCACTTTCTAGAAAGGTGGGCGTCAACCGTCTCCTTCGTCGAGTCTGTCTGCTCACAGTCTTTCATGGAAGTAACACAGTTGTTTAAACTTGGTAGGTACTTAGTTAAAAGCCAGATACAGATGTATGGAAAGTTTGAAACAGTTCTAAAATACTTTAAGGCTTGTTTGAAGTCGCTAAACTTTATGCGCATATATATATGCACGTCGCGTTTAATGAAAGGGAAAGCTAAGCATATATATATGCGCATCGCGCTCAAAGGGTTAAAACCCGTTTTGAGATCGATCCTACAGACTCTATTAATAACAATTTACCATCATTACAAGTACCTGCAGTAAGAGATGTGCAGTAAATGCAGTAACACATCACGGAATGCAAACATTATTAAAACAGCAATGGCAACCACAGGGGAAGTAGAAACATTGCTTCAGTGTTCGTTAAAGGCTGGCAAAGAATATATAACACTTTGTACATCACACTACAAGGAACTACATCGCACTCTTAGAGCTGACATTTATGATAAGTGCAGCTCATGCAATATAACGTTAAAACATACAATTGACAAGATTAGGCACCCTCAAATGTTACAGCAATAAATAAGTATTATCTTGACAGAGGTATTGAAATGTCTTACAATGATGAGAGCAAATTATGCAACAAATGCTATACAATTCAGTTAGACATTATTCACAATGTTGAGCCAGCAAGTGAAGATAGCATGCTCAGTACAGTACTGCAAAGTGTCACTGAAAAAGCGCCTGTTGAAAAAGAATCAAACAGCATTGATCATGCATTACTAGAAGTAACGAGCTTAGTAGGACATTTTTTATTGAATTGAGTAGGAATATTATTACCAGAGGCTTATCAAGAATTTTTGAATGCTGCCCTGAGACATGCAGACAATACTACCGATATAGAAGAAATAAAGGCAATGCTACCAAAGAGATGTTTTTTGAACAGACTTTTAAATTTTTTCGGGGAGCACATAAAGTTCGACTGTAAAATTAGATCTACATGTATTGGCGTGCTAACATATCGCCAAGGAGCGGATCTACTTACAGTGTTCTCAAAAACACTACATGCATTTAGACGCAAAGGTCTATCACTATTTGATAAATGTATTAATATGAAGAATGTAGATGAGAAACCAGAAAATGAAATTGATTGAAGTAGACGATATACATGTAAGTATTCGTAATGTTTGTACAGTGATGAATACCAAAATCAGGCAACAGGCAGAGTATTATGCAGATGCAATGTACTGAACCACTAATATATGACTATAAATAACATGATAAGTAAAATTGATCCAGCATTGTTTAAAATGGTAGTCTTATTAACACAAAGACTGAGGGAGTATAGACAAGATGGCAATACCATCTTAGCCAACCTTACACAAAAACGAAAAACACAATGTTTATACTGTCTTTGTGTGTTAATCTTTGCCACTGATAGCAACTGCTCAGCTCCAATGCACATATTAGAAAATGCTATTTCAGGCAAACGGTGGTTCAAAAGAACTAATAAAGATAATGAATCGTGTTGGGGCAGTAGCATCAAATGACACTTTACAAAGACACATAGAAAGTGTCTCAGTATATCGGTTACAGAAAGGCCTAACACATGAGCTTAACCTTAATGCTTTGGCAATAGTATCTGTAGACAACATAGACTTCTTACAGAGCTATGCATTTGTGTACTCAGGGGATGTTAGTAGAAGCTGGCATGGTACTACTATCCAAGTTGTACAACCAACTCCCTCATTTGTAATCATTGATACATTTCCAATTGGTTGGCTACCAGACATAGTTATCCTAGAAGGGATGTTTTTAATTAATACAATGCCTCTACGAATCTATTCAAAAATAAGTGAATATTAAACGGTACATAGTTTGGTACAGTAGGTCTGGTGCAATGGAGATTCACCTAGTATTTGATGATCCAAATAGAATAGAGGAGCACCCAAAGTCTATTGAGAGAAGCCGCAGAGATGGTGATAATCACAAACACCTGAAGTTTAGCGATGACATGAAAATACCTAAGAAATGAACAGAAATAGTTAACTGCAGGCAATGTAAAAGACAGCTGATAATTTATATGGGTGAATGTATACTTGTACATGTAATACAATTACTAAGGAAAGACCAGAAATTTTATGTGGCTGGTAGTGGAGAAGGAGTAGACAGAGATGAAGTGTGGTGTGTAAAAGATGATGGCATTGAATTAGAATTTAAAAGCAACGCGGAAGAAGCGGACACTCGTGTATGGTTGCATGCTTCTAAGTTTACTGGAAAGAAATTTTCTCACCTGATACAGATGTTTACCACATACCACATCGGCTGTCACAAATCTCCTCCCTCCATGTACTATCACTATGTACAGCTTTAGTGAACACAAGAGAGTGGCTGACATGGTGGAGTCTGGGGTTGTACAGTGCACCAGATGGATATGTGTTTAAGTTAATAGTACATGCTAATGGTTACAGTACTGGTACAGGTACACATGTAAGTGTTAGTGTGAGGCTCATGGAAGGTCAAAATGACGAGAGCTTGACATGGCCTTTAAATAGTGAGATTACTATTCAACTACTCAATTGGAGGGAGGATAAGGGACATGTGGAGAAGACTATCGACCATTACAATGCACTATTGGAAGATCGTATAAGAGTCACACAAGGAGACACAACTCCTGGTGGACTCGGTGAACCTAACTTCATATCACACAGTGATTTAGAATACAATGCTAATTATAACACTGAATATATTAATAGTGATAAATTGTGTTTTGTAATATCTAAAATTATTATACATTAATAATATAAACAATAGTTATATAATTATTAGTTACATGTAATACAAGTAGTTTACTATATATTTTAGATGAAAATACAGTATTTTCTATTATATTAGTTTGTTGTTATTTTACAGTACATTTACAACAAGTGTATATAGAGAAAAAACATCCCTATATTTGCTTTGTGATGACTATGTACTAAGCATTGCTGATGGCACTAGTGTTTCTACCTTTCTGTGTACTCAAAAGCAGGGGCCTGAAGAAGTAAGTGTAAGCCCGATTGCAGTCTAAGTACACAGATCTTTGATGAACTGACTGAAGTACTCCTTCAAGGTTCTAAATGATGACTTCCACATATCTGAAACTTAACAACTTACTTGTTAAAGATTTTTGCATAATATTTATACTGTTTCTCTGCTATATACAACAGTTATTAGCAGTTTCTGAATCTTCCTGGCTTGTCTGTAGCTCGAAATGCCTCGAACGCGCGTTCTTTTACGCGCAACATCCATTAATCGACCGAGCCCCCCCGGAATGACGCAACTTCCTTAACTACGTATACAACGCATAGTTGCGCAAGTGACATATATATATATATATATACATTAAACCCCGTGGAATGCAATTATAGGGATGGCCCTACGGTAAAAAGTTATTAACATTATTTAATAATGGGAACTACAGTTTATGTAGGAATACATATTCTACACATGAATAAAATAGAATTCATGAAAAAAACGGAAGACTCGTAAGATACGAAACAATTTAAAGAAGAGCAGAAGCAAGATATAATTATTGAGAAGCAGTATCCTTCTCTGAGTGCTTTGTAGTGACTATAAATCAATCATGCACTAGTGTCCCTTTATGCATACTGAGAAAAATATGGCCTGAACAATGCATAAATGAAGTCTATAGATCTTTGATGAAACTGAAGTACTCCTTTAATGTTCTAACCTTAGTCATTGCTGATGACTCTCTCGTGTCTGAAACTCAACAACTCATTTTAATTACTCGCTTTTCTTACTCGTTTAATATTCTTACATCATCTTCATACTGTTTCTCTGATATATACAACAGTTATTAGCATTAGATGCTATTTTACATTCTCCTACTAGTCTAAGGCTCAAGAGTGAGTTCTTTTACGTGCCATGCCTAGTAATTAGCTAGTCCCCATAATGACATAATATTGCAACTTCCTTAACTATGTTCACACATGTATGTGTACTCACAAACATTTAGCAAATTATTATAGTTCAAAACTGTTGGAAGCCATTTTCTATGAGTCATAAATAGACACTTGAAATGTGAATGCAATATAATTTAAAACTCAAACACTCAATCCAAACATTGTCTGAATATGTCTTATTAGTTTTGATGTATTCAACACCATTTTCTGGATTCTACTACTACAGTCAATTGACAATATTTTAAACTTCATTTACTTGTATATTTCATATATATAATTACATATGTAATGAATAATCAGTGACTGTTTACTGGTAGATTTTCTCAGACAACATAATATGTTTTTTGTGCGTATTACACTATCAGAATATATAAGTCATTAACAGTCTAGTTTTACCTGAGAAAAATATCTAATAACAGTCACTTGATACACTCACTACCTTTGTGATGATGTATATACTGTTCTGTCAGATACATTCAAAAGTATGTTTATTCACCTCATCAAGATTATATAAACACATAATTTGGTACAATATTGAATATAGTTTAAAATGTAGACATATTTGGTAAAAATAATGTACAGAAAATGGTGTATGGAATGTACACATGATGTGACATAATGTTCATTACACAATATAATTATACAGTTATAATCTTAATAATACACTCATTAATTTATTCAAACATCTCTCTATTATAGATATTGTATAGTGTAAGGAATAATAACATAATTATATATATATATATATTGAGAAAAACGTAATTGCTTTGTGATTACTATGTATGAATCATTGCTGATGGCACTAGTGTCTCTACCTTTCTGTGTACTCAAAAACAGGGACCCAAGGAAGTAATGTAATTGCAGTCTAAGTACACAGATCTCTGATGAACTGACTTAAGTAGTCGCTCAAGATTCTAAATGATGACTTCCTCATATCTAAAACTCCACAATTTATTGTTATATACTTGTTAAAAATTCTTGCAATATATTTATAGTGTTTCTCTGCTATATACAACAGTTATTAACAGTTTTACATTCTTCCTGAATCTTCCTGTTGGTCTGCAGCTCAAGCGCCTACTCTTTCACGTACAAATTGAACGAAGCCCCAGGAATGATGCAACTTCCTTAACTACTTATACAATGAATACTCACGTAAATGATACAAATATAATTATAAATTAATTATACCACACTGAAAGCAATTACAGGGATAGCCCCTAAGACCCATAATAATTAATATCATAATGCCACTATATATATAATATATGTAGAGTTTGATGTTGTAGTAGTTCAGTTATTATAATCATTATAATTATTACCCTCGCCGCGTAGCGTAGGTGGAAGGGTACGGTAATCGTTTTGTCTGTGTGTCTGTGTGTGTGTGTGTGTGTTAGCAATTTTTCTGGAAAAATAAAAACATTGTCATTTCAAAAGGGGTACTGGTAGACTTCAAATTATACAAGGAAAAAAAATAACGTAGGAATTCTTCTTAAACCTTTCGGTTATAAAGTTATCACAATGTTTATAACTCACGGTTACTGTTTCCAGACTTGAGAAGACTCGTGGAGGCATCTGAACACATCAAAACATAACTACTCCTGTATCATGACTATCGCTAGCAAAGCACTACATAAAAGCAAACAGAATTTGGGTAGTGGTTGCTACAACATCGAGTACTGGCTCCAAGCATTCTCCATTACTTTCAAACTCCGCCTATTTCAATTTTTCAAAGTCATGTGCTGTGCACGTTACTTGAAAGTCAGCAGTTTTGAGGACCTGTCTATGCTGTCTTTGTGGAATATTTCACAAGACGAATTGAGGATCTTTCTTTCTTCTTTCAGATAATACAGAGACTAAAATGTAAGACTTATAGTATAGACAAGGAAGAGACTAGTATAATCGTAATAAGTAGTGACATGTTAGTTTATATAATTTACATATAAATATATATATATAATTATTTATATATATATATATATATATATATATCTATATCTATTATAATATTATTATAAAAACTAACATGCCAGTACGGTTTTATAACTTAATATGTTTTATACACAAACTAAACAATCTGAAGTAAACATTCTCATTATTATATGACCATACAAACGAGCAATGATAATTATAATCTTTTGGCATATTATATTTCGAAATTATAGTTTGTATTACCTTGCCACGTAGGGGAGGGTCCCGTCCCGACGGCTCTCGTTATTTCAGTAACTTGAGATTATATCATGTATTACTGAACAAAATAAAGCATTATGTAATCATCACTTACATCTTCCGACAATCTTCTTCATGAGTTGAAGTGCCCCTCTGCCACCAAATATGACATTCTACTCAAAAACGTTCACGTTACTATGGATGACAGTCACAGCTCTCTTATCAATATTCTTTGTTCTGCTCCTTCTGGAAGGGTGAATCGAGCTGCATAAGATGGCACCTTCCCTTGGCAGAGAGAAGAAGACAAAATAACAAGAACAGCAGGAGCATCCTTACGCAAAACGTGTTACTGACGTCACAACTGCGAATTTTGCTTATATTTGCAGTATTAATAGGGTGGGGCTGGATAATTGCCACCCTGCACTAGGCAACAACAGTGTTTTAATTTTATGTTGCCATTGGCGTGCATTTATAAACAAGAAGTTTACCCTCTGATAATGCTCAATGATTTATTGAAGGCTTGAAACATCAAATCAACCTCAAAACTCAGTGGTGAGCTTTGGCTTAGGGGAACACCAAGTGAAAACAGTGCAAGTTGAGGGAAAGGAATATACTGAACAAGTTCAGAAGTTAACAATAGATTTGAGAGCGGTGAAATCGGGAATGTGATGAAATAAAAAGGCAAGCACGAGATATAACAGAAAGATTGTTAAAAGGGAGCTAAATACTGCTCAGAAAGGGCAGACTGATCTCTGCATGTAGGAGCAGACCTTCTATCTGCAGAGATCAGTCTACCTTTTCCGATCATATTAGCATTGAAGAAACAGCTGAGGATATTCAAGAGAAGAATGTGGAGTTATATAAAGCATTGCTTTTTTGTTCAAAAAGAATTATCTACCATTACTGATGCATCGTCTATCCTTTTTTAAGCAATAAAACAAAAGGTGATGGCAAGCAATACTCGACAATGATTCGAAAGTTGCATTATATTATATTAGATGAACAGATTCCACCTGCTAATATATGTACTACTATCAAGGCAGTTCTCAAATGTTTCCTTCCTAAATTGGATATTGAACAATTGAAATTACCTATTAATTTAAAAGTGCACTGTGCTATATGGGAATGGAAGATCTGAAAACAGTCACAATGGCACACAAATTAAAGCTAAAGAAGCTGGGAAGTAATATAAACAAAACACTACTGAAGCTCGTCTTCTTTTGAAGAATTTGAAATTTTATTAAAATATAGAAGTAAGCAAATAGATTAGTTTTTTTGAAGGTAAGGATCATAGAAATAGACCATATAAGTAAAGATAATTTGCAGCCTCTAACACACAAATTATCAAAAACCAATGACCATACATACACTGGATGATGCTTTATCTAGGGCTACAGACACGGTAGGCAGTGTTGTATAATATTATCTGTGTATATTACTGCCAACCAAAATGTCTGCCAGCATTGATTTGTTTGTTGAGCCAAAAACAAATTAAGGATTCAATGTCCAATATCACTGGTGCCTACATTTTTTACTACATTTGCCTACTATGTGTCTTTGTACTCTCAACCTTAAACTCATTCAACTCATACATCTTTATTATTTTTTTCATTTAATATTTTTAGTTATACTATATCATGGGAGGTCATATTCCTTTAAGAACAATACACAATGATGATCTGCAATATCTTGAATCTAATTTGCTACTAATAGATTGGAAAAATATCTTATTTGGTTTATTTTCTGTTTTCATTGAATTATCTTCATGATAATACAATTCTCGACCATGACATAAAATCAGAATGTCAGTTTGGTGATGTAAATAATGATAGCAAATGATAATTTTTTTCCAAATTTCAGGTATTGCAGATCACTGTGTTACCAGCACTTATACACTAACTACTAAGAGGCTTTCTTCAGCTGAATTGTATATCTTACTTCATTTTTGCATGATTTAATTATTATCAAGTTATTGTCTCTATAAACCACACTTGTTTAAATCTTGTAACATGTTACAAGTATTCATAGTTCTTTAATTTCAGTGTACCACATTGCTTGTAAAAGAGTGTTTGCAACTGCAATTGACAAATGAATGTGAATTTATACACGCTCTCATTTCGATCACAGTTGGGGTTGCAGGCAGGGTTTGATTGCATGTACCATAACTTGGATAAACTAATATGGTATGATCAAAACCCGCTGGGATTGAATTTTTTTTGTGTGTGTGTGTGTGTAAGAACAAAACTTGCAGACTGAACAATATAAACTTTGATCCACAGAGCAGGACCATAACTTTGACATTTCCATGTGTATTGGATTTCTATTGCCCAGTATAGCCACATCATAATTTTATTATATGGTGTATATAATTTATATAATATATGCATACAAAAAACACTGAAATGGATCAATATGCACTTGGAGTCATGTATTAGTATAAAAACACAGTTGTTACATTGGAGTACGTAATTATAATTACAATATTTTTTTCAAAATACCACACACATTATTTTTTTCTAGATTTCAAATACTAAATTACTAATTAATAAAATTTAGGTCTGCATGATCAAAGTGCTTCTCAGATTAAATTTCCGCTTATTGAATTGTCTTTCAAATGCACTTGCATGTTAATTAAATATGTACTACACATACATACAAAGGTTATTTAAATACATTATGTGGTAAAACATACAATACCAAACACAATAAAAGCACAGCTTCCTTTTGCCTTGTTACAAGTATTTTGTAAAAGGATAGAATGCTATGATCCATTATTGCTTGATTGAATACATGCACTCACTATGAAAGTTGAAATTAGCTTTATAATTTTAATACTCTTGATTACCGTTTGGGCATCTCGCATACTCTTAAAAACTTGAGTTTACTATTTATCATATGACTGGCATGGATTAAAGATGTGATATTCATCACTAACATATACTAGCTTTACTCTCGGTCACAATGGCAACTAGCTCCTTGTCCAGAGTAGTTCCATCGCCTTTGTTATATTAGGTGGGGGGCTGGAAACTGGTCTTGGTTGAATGTCATTCTCACTCCATGTATGCAGTATATTATCAACACCAGAATTAATAATAAAATGAAAAAAAGGACATCAACATTAAATTTTACAACTGGTGTTTAAGTTGTCAGTTCTTTATTGCAACTCAACAACCATAGCTTGAAATAAGTGGGAAGTATGATAATCTGAAATAGAGAGAGAGAGGGAGAGTATAATAATTATTGTGGTTGGTATATATATACGTGTGTGTTAATACATGTGTGAGGATGCGTAATATGTAGTGTTTCATATCACATACAGAGGAGAGAAGATGTTTTCCACATTCACCATACTTAAAAGATGACACATATTGTATGTACAATGTAATCTGAAATCTTAACATAACAGGGTGACTATTGTGTAGTAATTAATAATTAATCTAAGACACAGGTAAATACTAGCAGGAAGTGGGTGTGGTAATAACATGCCTTCAATTAATTAATAATTATTGCTCCATACCATGTAAGCGTGCATTTTGACTGACTACTGGACTTTCAAACACTCGCCTAGGTTCTTTCTTGCAACTAACAAAGATTGTTTTTGGTATCTATGGCTTTCTTAGTAGGTCTTCTGTCTAACTAAGTGAGTTAAATGTTTAAATTTTGAAAATTATATATACAAGTGGGTAAAAACGTGGGTGTTGCCCTTCAAACGTTTGCTTTGCTGTCTTCCTGCTGATAGAAAGCATAAAGTTTACATAAACGGCTTTCTTAAGAATTCTTCTTTCCAGTAAACTAATTTAAAATGTTGAGTCTTATAAAAGGTGAGTTATAGAGCTGAAAGGAGTTAGTTGTTAAACTGACATTTAGCACACAGATTTAGATTGCAAAAAAGCTAAGTTTAATTAGCATGTTAATACATTAGATTTAGTGGGCTGTTAGATAAGGAGGTAATGCAATGTACTGAAGTTAGCAAAGTAAGGTGTGGTAAACAGTGTGGTTATGTAATTAATTAGGGGAGTGGTTTTTCTGTGCGCTTGGACTATTCTTCAAGGGAAAACACTGGTAATTACTCACAGTGATACATGCACGCACAGTTAGTAATGGACATTATATACATGACATATGAACATGTACATGACATATGAACATGTACATGACATGTGAACATGTACATGACATATGAACATGTACATGACATGTGAACATGTACATGACATATGAACATGTACATGACATATGAACATGTACATGACATATGAATATGTACATGTACATGATATGATAAAAGAATGTTCATAAAGTGTACATGTACATAATGAGTGTACAGTACACTTGTAAATGTACATGTATATAAAGTGTACATATTGAGTGTACAGTACACTTGTAAATGTACTTGTACATAAAGTGTACATAATGAGTGTACAGTACACTTGTAAATGTACTTGTACAAAAAGCGTACATAATGAGTGTACAGTACACATGTAAATGTACTTGTACATAAAGTGTACATAATGAGTGTACAGTACACATGTAAATGTACTTGTACATAAAGTGTACATAATGAGTGTACAGTACACTTGTAAATGTACATGTACATAAAGTGTACATAATGAGTGTACAGTACACTAGTAAATGTACTTGTACATGTACATAAAGTCTACATGTATAATTATTACATATGTGTATTGAGTTTACAAGCAATGTATACCAAACATCACTGTTCTGCCCACACTGGTCAGGAAAAACCCCAAATTAACCACCTCTCAAGTATAGGCTACCGAGACAGAATTAAGATAAACAGCACTAAATCCAATGTAGAATCCAACCACCACTCTAAATATCCTGGGCAGAGCACAAGAACATGTACATGTAATTCTATATAGGGTTAGAGGTAGTAGGATTAAATATACTACAGTACATATCAGATGCAACTTAAGTGGCACATTCGTGTCATACACATGTGCATTACTGGCAAACGCTTTTGATAGGGGATACAAACATGTGCATTATATAAGTAGGTAGGCAGGTGAATACAAAATGCAATTTATTTAATTAACTCTTACATTTCACTAATAAAGACCAACTATTGAAAGAGTATGAGCTGAATTTGACATACTAGAAATAATTAGCTCAATTACTAATAGTGTACATGGTATGTTAATAACAAGATATAATGTCTCAAGGAATTGAGGGTTGATAAAGCTATGATGAAATTTAACCAATTGCTTACATCGTTAAAATTTGTGGGAGAGGCAATTAATGAGTCATTTGGGGGTGCTCTATAACCATTGCATTTTATATAGTGGAAGTTATTTAGCTAAAAAGAAGAATTTTTTAGGAAGTCACATATGTAAAACGCAAAATTTAAGGTCATCATTAAAAAAAAATACATGAAAAAGAAGCCAATCAAAAGAGGTATAAAAGTCTGTGTTTGAGTTGATGCTATAAATGGTAGTCTTTGATGTTTATATTGTAAAAGAAGATCCCATTGCAACACAATTAGCTACCTTAGTGGTATTGAAGTTACGAGCCCATTGCAACACAATTAGGTACCTTAGTGGTATTGAAGTTACGAGCCCATTGCAACACAATTAGGTACCTTAGTGGTATTGAAGTTACGAGCCCATTGCAACACAATTAGGTACCTTAGTGGTATTGAAGTTACGAGCCCATTGCAACACAATTAGGTACCTTAGTGGTATTGAAGTTACGAGCCCATTGCAACACAATTAGGTACCTTAGTGGTATTGAAGTTACGAGCCCATGGCAACACAATTAGGTACCTTAGTGGTATTGAAGTTACGAGCCCATTGCAACACAATTAGGTACCTTAGTGGTATTGAAGTTACGAGCCCATTGCAACACAATTAGGTACCTTAGTGGTATTGAAGTTACGAGCCCATTGCAACACAATTAGGTACCTTAGTGGTATTGAAGTTACGAACCCATTGCAACACAATTAGGTACCTTAGTGGTATTGAAGTTACGAGCCCATGGCAACACAATTAGGTACCTTAGTGGTATTGAAGTTACATGTAACTACTACAGTCCAAGAGTTCATCATAATTACATATTATTTATCTTCTCCTGATTTCATGAAGCTACAGGAGATGTTATATACCTGTAGGAATACCAGATATTATCACTAAAGCCCATGTTTGTAATAATATATTTGTACAAATAATGTAGAATACTATTTAGATTTCCATTACTTACCTCAACAGGTGATCTAGAGATCAATAATGTAATAACCTCATCAAAATATCTGGGTACACAGGAGATTAATGTACGCTATGTTAACAAATGCACCATCTACAAAATCATGAATATACATATATCATGAATAGAACCAGATGGAAATATAATAATGATTCACAACTGCTAAGTATATTTGTATACAATCAATCTATTAGATGAGTGCATAAAGCAGACCAACTATAAATGAGAGTACTACCAAAGGCTCAGTGATATATCAGTATTTAGATATCAATACAGTAAAATGATACGACAAATCATTTCTGTTTGCATACTGAAATATTGAGTTAATTAAATAATATTCATGGCTTATTTAGTAGTGTTTGGTAGGCTTTTGTAGGTAGCAATTGAGTTAGTAAAAAGAGGTAAATGTCAACAGAAGGTGCTCCATTTATGTGCTCATGAGTATTACTGTTGTTGTACAGTATGCTATAAAAAGCAAGTTTTTAGATAGATCTAGTACTGTAGTAGTCTGAATGAGTTGTTGATGGTGTTTCAGGTACTGTTTGATACCTACAAGATGTTTTACTGGTGTGGAACGCATGGTTGGATAATATTTTGTTATTATGGTGACCTTTTTTTAAAAGAATATCATAATGTTGTCAATCTAATATACATGTACACATACATTTACATGTATTTAGCTAATACAAATACTGTACATGTATATACATGTATTATTAACACAGAGTCTGATGGGTATTTTGAAGTAACCTACATGTACAAGTTCCTTATCAGCTTCATCTTCTCTCAAGTTAATGGTGTCACATAGCACAAAGTCATGTCAGTTATACTGAAATGTCATGTGTATAGAAATGCATTATATAAATAATACAAATATTGTTTCATATACATGTACACAGGCATGGGGCGAAGCACTTTGGTACTCGTGCTTGAGCATGCTTAAGCACAGTACTTGTAATGTATTTAAGTACTTTTATTGACATCTAATAGGTACTTGTACTTAAGCACAGTGTAAAACATTCCTGTACTTCCTAAGTACTTTGAAGCACATTAAAGTACTTTAACACAGTTAGTTAACATTACAGGTGTTAAAACTAGCTATGTGTGATTGTGTATACTGTTATAGTATCAAGGATTTTCAAACAGTAGCGACTGTCTTTTATATATGAGAAGTGTCAAATCTATACCAGAAACTTACACCACTGGTGAAAAGGGTTCTATCGGTGCCGTCATCATCCGCAGCTGTAGAACGTTTATTTAGTACAGCAGGAAAAGTTTTTACACCAGAAAGATGTAGACTGAATGACTCTAGATTTTCTAAGTTAATGTTAGTAATAACTTTTTTAATTATTTCTAGTTACTATTTCCAATTGTTTTACTATGTAATATTGAAGATAGTGAGTAAAAGTGCTTAAGTACTGTACTAAAGTACTTGTACTTGTACTGATTACAGCTGTTAAAACCAAGTGCTTGTACTTGTACTCGTGATTTCAACCTTATAAAGTACTTGGAATGTACTCAAGTACTTTTAAAAGTACTTCGCCCCATGCCTGCATGTACATGTAACACATCATTTGTAACTACACAATTTACTTGTATTGTGGGCTTTAGGGTCAATATATCTAAATATTAGTATTTAAGTTAAGTTAAGTTAATTAACCCTTAGAGGACTGAGCTTGTTTCTCAAAATGTTTACCATTTCCAACACTGTCGTTTCTGCTGCATATATTTTGGCCACTGTTCACTTACGAGATCCCAAACTTGGCTCTTTTTCCGACATGGAGTACTACATGTGTTCTTCTACCCACTTGCTTACTGGGACTCGAAAGTCTCCAAGCACTTCGTAGGACAAATTAAATGCAGTGTGCTCCATGAAAGAATTCCTGGTTACAAAAGGATGGATTTACAACTCTTACCAACAAACATGACCAAAAAATTAGTATGGACTCAATACACTAAAGCTAATGAACGGTCCGACAGACGTCTTGCAGCATACACAACTTTCTGTTCCCTCTGGAAGAAGTATGTACCTCAAATTATAATCACCAAGCCAAAGTCAGATTTGTGCTGGGTATGTCAACCGAATTCCAGAGCTATAACTGACGCAAATAATGCATCAGAGGATGTTAAACAACAGGTACATAAAATTACTGATTCATGCTGATTTTCATTTTATCAACAAAAAAATAGGTTCTTGAGCAAGCTAAACTACATATAGAAAGGGCGAAATATGAACGGCAATTTTACAAATTGCAATATCAAATGAGCAAAGAGGACCTGAAAAAATTTTATTGTTTGCCAGATGGCACATACAAACAACCACCACTACTAAATGTAACACCTACCTCCTCTCTTGACATGACTCTCCATCTGAGTTTCGACTATGCACAACAAGTGCATTTCCCTAGTGATCCAATGCAACCTGGTCCCATATATTTTCTTACACCTCGAAAGTGTGGCATATTCGGGGTATGCTGTGAAGGAATACCCAAACAGGTAAACCTAACAAAATCAAAACAAACAATAATTTACTTTTACATTATCACACTAAGATTAATTACCTCATTGACGAACAAGTAGACACCGGAAAAGGGTCGAACACAGTAACCAGCCTACTCCACCACTTTCTTTCCATCTATGGGGTTGGAGAACAGAAACTGACCATGCATGCTGACAATTGCATAGGTCAGAATAAGAACAACACAGTCATTCAGGTATGGCAAAATTTTACCTTTACAATACATTAATTAACTTAATTACTTGTTGCTTTATTCAACAGTATCTACTATGGAGAGTCCTTGTAGGCTTAAATAAATCTATTACCTTATCATTCATGATACCAGGCCATATGAAATTTATTCCAGACTCTTGTTTCGGTCTATTTAAACAACGATTCGGGAAAACTCGTGTGGAATGTTTAGATGACATTGTCAATGTTGTTGAACAGTCAGCAGCTGTCATGATCAATCATGCCCAGCTTGTGGGTACTCATAATGGGCAGGTCATTGTTCCCACTTACAACTGGGTAACATTCTTTGCAACACATCTTAAAAAGATAAGTAATATTACTAAATACCACCATTTTACTGCTTCTACCAACAAAAAAGGAATAATAATTTCCAAATTTTTTAGAGATTCTACTGAAATAGAATCAGCTCTATTAAAAGATGATTCATGGAATCCTACCATACATGAAATGCCACCAATTATCGAACCTCAAGTGATGTCAGCAGAAATACAGTGGTATTTATACGACAAAATTCGACCATACTGTTCCGATAAGGCCAAAGACCTTACCTGCCCCTTGCCATCAGTACCACGACCAGGAACACCAGTACCAACCCCTGTATCATCACCTCGATCTGTAGCACCAACTTCTAGAGTACAGTTTCAGTTGCCTACCTCCACACTTCCTCCTGCAAAGCGACAAAGAATTTGTGGAAACTGTGGTCAGGCAGGCCACAACCGTCGTTCATGCAAGAGGATAAATAGCTAACTTCCACACATACACCATTTTATTACATCCATACAAATAAAGTTATAATTATATTCTATCCATAAAAAAACAAAGCTAATTGAACAGTCTCTGATACTTCCCGCTTAAATAATGCTACGCACACTGCTAGCAACATTCACTACACACTTAATACAAACATTAAAATATCTTACTCACCTTTCAGAGGTCTTCTGAGGTCCTAGAATCAACACAGATTCAAGAGAAGACCAGCAAATCATGGAGTCCAAATGACCTTAACCTTTCCACCACGCGGTTGATTCACATGACATTGAATAAACGGAGTTAATTTACGAACACGCGGGAAATGTATGAATAATTAATTAGCAAGACAAAAACGCGTTTTTATAAGAAGTTGACAACCACGGTAGGCTTAAACTGGTCATAACTGAGCAACGCATTGCGCGATTTCATTGATTCAAAAACTAAATTGTAGCCAAGACAACAATCTATTTCAGAATACCAAAAAGTAAAAATTCAAATTTTGCACAACATCTGCTATTATTTTTCTAATATACGGTCACATATATATATATATATATATATAATTATATATATATATATTTATATATATATATACATATATACATATATATATATACTGCTGCTAACTGATACAAATGTTTATGTATGCTCATCTTATCTTTTTTCCATGCCTTCAGCGGTTTAAGCTAGGCAAGCATAGTATGTTCTAGTGATATAAATATAATATATTTATAATACAAATGAATGTATTATCATTTTTGTTTAATAAATGAATAAACTAAATGATACGTCTCTTGCTCTCTCTCCGACTGTGTGTAAAAATTGTTCAAACAATTGTCAAGCAATTGCGGACATAGACACTACATACTGTTGCTATGGAATTTCTGTATCCAAAGAGCTCCCAAATTCACTCCTGTAGTACATTCTAAGTGCAGTACACTACAGGCTCATTCATTTGTCTATCTTTATCGGATGTTAGCTGGGCTTCTCTCTCTATATCAATTAGTCTTGTCTGTGTTCCTATCTCTATCAGATGTTAGCTAAGCTTCTCTCTATAATTATATCAGCTAGTGTTTTCCTTTTCCATCTATGTCTCTCTCTCTCTATCTAAAGATCTCCTGAACACTCTTTATACTACTGTCTCCAAAGCTCTTCTCCCTCCATGCCTAAGTCCATGTTTGTCCTCTATCTATCCTAAACTCTCATTCTACTACTATCTCCAAAGTTATTCTCTCTCTTTGTCTATTTCTGTCGCTGATTATCGCTCAAAGCTTCTTTTTCAATGCACAAATGTCAAATTTACTGTCAACGCCTCATTTTATTACATCACATCAACGCACGCACATCAACATCTAATGATTTTCTGGGTCTTTGTTGCAAGGGAATTTAATTGTGACAGACAGACAACGGCATTATTATATAGATACAATTATATATATATATATATATATATATATAATTAGGAAGTTAATTATTTTCCTTCCAACTATATATATAATTATATATATACAGTGAAAATAATTAACTTCCTAATTAATAAGTTATATATTCATTTGGCTTTCCATTTTCCTATATATACATGTACAAGCTGGAAAATAAGTAGACTGCAAAATCATCATAATAATGGGGTTTCTTTAGGTTTTTTTATGTAGATAATATATATAATTATACATATATATACCATAGTTAACAGAAACATCAAAGAGCCAACAGGGCGTATACATGTATATGGCATATATCCCCGACCACAGGGCAGTTATACAACCGCAGGGAAGTTATACAACCACATCAAAGTTCGTTCACGAGTACAGCAGGGATATATGCCATATATCATCACTGGTATGACGTCATGGTTTTGCACATACGCATGCGCAGTCACAGAAAGTCTAAGAGAGTGAAGGCCATGAAGCGTGTAAACACACAAATGAAGCTGTCTTTGTCGCTAAAATAGAAAAAGAAAGAACAAATAGATGGGCGTTTCTCTTTTGTTTCTTCATCATCGGAAACAGACAGTCTTAAGAAGAAGATCACTCCGCAAAATACTGAAAAAGTCACACAATGGGCTGTAAATATTTTCGAGGACTGGTTAGAAACCCGCAAGCAGTCTGGCAGAAGTGGGCCACCAAATGAGATTTTACTGAGAAATGAGGCAAAGGAAGTACGTGATTGTTTGTGTACATTTGTCTCTGAGGTTCGTAAATCAAATGGGGATCCATACTGTCCAAGAAGCCTGGTGTCCATAATGTGTGGATTGAGTCGATACATTGACACTAACTAACTCACCATATAAACTCAAAATTCAGAATCCAGATGGTGAATTCGAGTCTCTTCATGCACTTCTTGAAAATCTTTACAAGAAACTACACAAGGAAGGAATAGGAACATCAACAACAAAAGCAGGTATTATAACTAATGAAGAAGAAGACAAATTATGGGAGAGCACAGTTCTAAATTCAGAAACCCCAGATGGTCTTTTGAATGCAGTTATAATGGGTTGAACATTGTTTTGAGAAGTGGCTGAGAACATTGCAATTTAACACTGGCTCAGTTGAATTTTGGTTATGAACCAGATCCGGATTGCCCAAATCAAATGCTGGAATTTGTTGAGTATGTAGAGCATGGATCCAAGAACCGCCCTGGGGGTAGAAAGCAGTTAAACCTTGAAAATAAGAAAATTTGTCAATATGCTAGACCTGAAGTTGCTAATCGTTGCCATGTTTTTCTTCTCAAATTATATATCCCCAAACTTCCTGATGGTCTTCATGAAAACAGTGTGTTTTATTGCAAGCCTTTAACAAAAGTACCAATTGAAGATTCTGCCCCATAGTATTCTGTTATGACAATAGGCCACAACAAACTTGACACAAAGTTGAAGGATATTTGTTCACAAGCTGGTATTGATGTTGAGAATAAATCAAATCACAGCCTGCGTGCAAATTCAATTTCCCGGATGAACAGTGCCTCCAACCCAGAAAAGGTAATCATGGAACGCTCTGGACACTTATCTAAAGAAGGCTTGAGATCATATGAGCGAACCTCTGTTCATCAAATACAAACAGCTTGTAAAGCCACAGTTACAAGCAAACAAAAGGGAAATGATGAAAACCAAGCCAATTTGACTTTAGAATGCAAGCCTCCCATCGAAAGTCTGCCACCCATTCCTCCTAGCGATGCCTTGAAAACACTCAACTTTCAAACTGTACATGGAGGTGTCTTCAATATTAATCTTCACATCAATCAATAAACCAGTTATAACAATAAACTCAATATACCCACCATTTAATGTTTTCTTATCATAATCACATTGCAATATTAATAAACTTTAATGTTGATCATTAAGCTAATTAACCATGGTGGATATAGCGGTGTGTGTGTGTAAATATGTTCCAGAAGATATAGACCATGGCTTCTTAAGATATCACATGCTTGAACCTGTATGATGTCATGGTTTTGCACATGCACAGTCACCGAAAGTGTAAAGAGAATGAAGGCTATAGGAAGCGTGTTCGAGAAGTAAACACAGAAAATAAGCTCTCTTTGTCTCTTTAAAAAAGAACAAATAGATGGGCGTTTCTCCAGGAACTATTCGTTTGATTGCCCCATATCGCTGAAAGTGTAAGTTGTGTTAGCCTGTTACTCGTGTCCATTGTCCTGTTCTTCTTTGATGTTTCTGTTAGCTATACCATGGCTTCTCGGTATATATGGTGAATATAAGACCCTCGCACCTTGATATTGGCCCTCGAAGCCATGGTATATATATTACATATAATTATATATAAAGTATGATGGTGATATCATCCCTTTCATGTGGTGAGTTCTATATATTGTATATAGACCTTCCATTTGCACACTATGCAGGAGATGTCACCATCATACAATATATTGTATATACGTAGCATCCTAATAGGTCATATATACCCTCGTTTTGTGTCCTTGGATGTGATATATTTTGTATATACGACGTATTAGCATACTATGTAATATGTACATATATATACACAATGGTGTTGTTTTAGTTAATTCTATAACTAAAACTAATCTTGTAAAGGTATAATAGGCACTTTTAGTTAGTTAACTAAAACTAAAACACTTTTAGTAAGCCTAATATTATTTTAGTTAATTAACTATAACTATAACTAAAAGCACAAGCACATGTTCTACTAGTGAAAATGTACTCAAGTACAAGATGTTATCAGAGATGTAGAAAGAAAGAAAGAAAGAAAGAAAGAAAGAAAGAAAGAAAGAAAGACACCTGAGGCAATGGAAAAATGAAAAATGAGAGTTGCATGTACAAGTACATTTGAGTACAAGCACAAGTACATTTGAGTACAAGCACAAGTACAAGTTCTACTAGTTAAAATGTACTCAAGTACATATACAAGTACATTTGAGTACAAGCACAAGTACAAGTTCTACTAGTGAAAATGTACAAGTACATTTGAGTACAAGCACAAGTACAAGTTCTACTAGTTAAAATGTACTCAAGTACATGTACATGTACATTTGAGTACAAGCACAAGTAGAAATTCTACTAGTTAAAATGTACTCAAGTAAATGTACAAGTACATTTGAGTACAGGCACAAGTACAAGTTCTACTAGTGAAAATGTACTCAAGTACATGTATGTACATTTGAGAAGTACAGGTACGAATGCTTCTAGCTGAGAAGTACTGAAGTCAAAGCATTAGTACTAGGTATTTAGGTGCTGTTCATATGTAGCTGACAGATTGTTAAACTTCCATTCCGCTTTGATATATATTACATCTGCAAGCTTTATTCAATTATGACAAATTGACAGTATTTAATGCCTCCTTTGATGAAAGGACTTAAAAGTACTTCAATGTACTCAACTAAAGACTTTGTGAGTATTTTGTATTAATGAGGAAGGAATTCAAGTATCATTACTCATATATGCACACTTATTTTAGCCCATGTTAAAACAATGCTAATAACAAGTAATTCAATATTATAGTAAGCTTTGTATATGATCATCATCTGAATGATTCAATGTGGTTGGTTGAAAACAGTACAGACATCAAAGTAGTGACTGTTTTACACTGTCACACACTGTCATACAGTGTTATCCATTGTACTATCAAGTGAGTTACTGTTTTACACTAACACACAGTTATACAAGTGTTCTCCATCATACTAACAAGTGAGTTACTGTTTTACACTAACACACAGTTATACAAGTGTTCTCCATCATACTAACAAGTGAGTTACTGTTTTACACTAACACACAGTTATACAAGTGTTCTCCATCATACTAACAAGTGAGTTACTGTTTTACACTAACACACAGTTATACAAGTGTTCTCCATTATACTAACAAGTGAGTTACTGTTTTACACTAACACACAGTTATACAAGTGTTCTCCATCATACTAACAAGTGAGTTACTGTTTTACACTAACACACAGTTATACAAGTGTTCTCCATCATACTAACAAGTGAGTTACTGTTTTACACTAACACACAGTTATACAAGTGTTCTCCATTATACTAACAAGTGAGTTACTGTTTTACACTAACACACAGTTATACAAGTGTTCTCCATTATACTGAGTTACTGTTTTACACTAACACAGTTACACAGAGTTGTATATACATGAAAAGATAGAGTGTCCTATACTGTTAGTGACACTGATGTATTATCATGTCTAGTGTTACACAGATATGGTTTCTTTATCAATATTAATAATTCGTATTCATGCTGGAACTCGATAATCAAAATATCAATAATCATTATCGATATAGCATATTTAGGAATAATTGATATCATGACCAGATATCAATTTGTACTTATGCACATGTGCATTCAGTACAAGGCATTTGTTTTTTTAAAAACATCCTAGTAACTTAACTTACAACTGGTTTTATATTTAGTACATGATACCAAAATTATGTATTTCATGCCAATTAGTGGAGGGTCTTTCCTGTCAAGTAATTAATTACTTCTTCTGATATTATCGATAATGAATCGATATTGGGTGTGCTAATAATCGATATTGATGTCTCTACTGATTCCCAGCACTAATATAAATACTGTTATCAGTTAATACAGATAGAGCAACATATTGAACTTCTCTTGTGAGTGTGTCTTCAATATAATCACTACCTTCCTTTGTCAATGTAGACAAGATTAGCGAAGCATTCCTTCGTTTGTTCTATTCATGTCTAAAAACATCAGTTTTGTCTCACTCGTGTCTGTATCTTTATTCATAACTGTATGTATACTTGTCTGTCTATTTGTCTGTCTATTTATGAATGACTACACACATATTATTAAATCTGTGATTGTTCTATGTCCTCACTCTTTTCATCTTAATACAATTGGTCAATACAAACAGAACACATCTCAGAGTCTGTAAAGTGTTTGATAAAATCTTCATAACTCATCCAAAACTCTCCATCCTCTTTCATTCCATCTTCCTGGAGTTCACGATGCTTAGCAGCTGGTAATTGCTTCCATGTTGGAGAACTATAATATACAAAATAGGAATCCACATATGTACATGTACACATGTGACTACTTGTACTTATACTGTGTAGTACATACCTATGAACACACAAGTACACTAGTACTTAATTATACACACATGTACATGTACATGTATGAGTACTTGTACTGTGTAGTACATACCTACGAACACACAAGTACACTAGTACATAATTATACACATATGTACATGTATGAGTACTTATACTGTGTAGTACATACCTATTAACACACAACTACACTAGTACATAATTATACACATATGTACATGTATGAGTACTTGTACTGTGTAGTACATAGCTATGAACACACAAGTACACTAGTAGATAATTATACACATATGTACATGTATGAGTACTTGTACTGTGTAGTACATAGCTATGAACACACAAGTACACTAGCACATAATTATACACATATGTACATGTATGAGTACTTGTACTTGTACTGTGTAGTACATACCTATGAACACACAAGTACACTAGTACATAATTATACACATATGTACATGTATGAGTACTTGTACTGTGTAGTACATACCTAAGAACACACAAGTACACTAGTACATGTATATAATTATACACATACAGTACATATTAAAAAAATTACGCGTGCACGAAAAACGTATGTGCAAGAGAGAGATAACGGGCAAGCGAAATGAAAATAACGCGTAGATAATCGCGTGCGCACGCACACATGCGTTCGAAATTTGGCATGTAACGCGCACGTGATAATCTAGAACCACGTGAAAGTTTCAAGCGAGAAGAAACAGAAGGCTTACCTTTCTCTTTTGATTCACGGTTCCATTGTCATTGAAGATGCCTCTTGGAAGCTATGAAAGAGAAAGAATTAAGAATATCTATGAGTGTTCTGGAAGAACTGCTTCTGCTACTACTATTGAACGCATCATTTTTCGAGAAGGAATAAAGACAACCAGGCATTTTTAAAATTATGTTTCACTGTCTTCTGTTTTATAGTTGTATTTGTATATCTGTAAGTATATTATTATTATTATTATTATTATTATTATTATTATTATTATTATTATTATTATAGACAAACTGTGACTAACACAATTGAGAGATATCTGTTGACTGGATCAGTTGAAGATTGTCCAAGGAGTGGTCGGCCGTCCATACTTCAGCAGGAACATGTAGAAATAGATGAGAGAATGTCAGAGAACGATGAGCTAACTACCCGAGACCTTGCTAAACTGATGAGATTGGAATTTCCTAATTTGAAAGTCTCAAATGCAACTATTGTATGTCAACACTTAAATCTAGGGTGGACCAAGACACCACCTCCGTATTGCCAACTGATACGTAATGTTAATATGGAAAAAAGGTTAGAGTGGACGAGGGATCAAGTACGTAGACAAAAAGGAACAGTTTGATAATGTCATCTTTTCAGACGAATCATCCGTTCAAATAGAACGCCACAGTCGACACTCCTTTGACAAAAAAAGTCAACCAAGAAAATTGAAGCCCAAGCCTAAGCATACCTTAAAAGTACACATGTGGGCAGGAATTTCAAAAAGAGGGGCAACAAAAGTTGTTATATTTGATGGCAAACTGATTGCTACCAAGTACACTAAAATTCTAGAACACTCTCTGCTTCCTTTCATTAAAACATCTTACCCAAAAAGCCATCGATGTTTTCAGGACAACGATCCAAAGCACACCTCGAGCTATGCAAAGAACTTTTTTGTTGACTGTGGTATTAATTGGTGGTGAAGCCCACCAGAGAGCCCAGACCTTAACCCTATTGAACATGTTTGGGGTAGTATGAAAACATACTCAAGGGATCGAGTTAAGCCAAGCAACCAAGAAGAACTGGTAGAAGGAATAAAAGAGATTTGGAAGACCATGACACCAAATGTTTGTACGCGATACATAAATCATATACAACGAGTAATGCCAGTTGTTATAGAGAAGAAAGGAGCTGCATCTGGATTTTAATTAATTTTTAGATTTGTACATACATGTATACTTCTACTTGTACTATTATTTACATTACTATTAATTTTAAGTCTATAATAATTATTATTAATTTTTTTTAAATAATTATAATAATTGTAATTATGTATTAGTTTTACTGTCATGTTAGTTTTTGTGTAATAATTACTAATCGGTCCTGAAGCCTCACATGAGTCAATTGACTGACTGCTTTGATGAAGACCGCTCGTCCCAGGAGAGAGAGAGATGCATTGCTTTGACGAAGACCGCTTATACAGTAACACTTTTTTGGACTGTTTTTCAAATTACTGTTATAAAAGCTTGCTCTAAAGTAACGAACAACTATACAGCAGAAAGCTTGCTCTGAAAGAGACAGAATGCCAAATACAGTACTTCTGAGATGGACAGACGAAGGAAAGTACAAAAATACGAAGGATTTTGTAGAAAGGCGATTTGTTATAGAGAAAGGGGATTTATCAGTTGGTCAGACGGTTAATGTGCAATTCACGAAAAAGAAAAACAGCAGAGCAAAGGAGTGGAAAGCAGTTTTATAAGGTACAGACAGGCAAAGGAAGTGGAAGCTCAACAGTGAAGACAAACTCAAAGATTATTGAAAAGACAGCAAAGACGAACTCAAAGAAAGCAGTAAGTGTTATAATACTATAATAAATAATATTATAATAGTTTATTTATACCTGTAATTATAATACTGGTATCTAATAAACGAGACAAAGAAGACCCCGACAGCTTTATCATCTCTCTGGGATCTACTACTAACATCATACCTGAAGAAATTGACAAAAATATCAATTACGATGTTTTTTCTGATGATCTTTTTAGTTTACCATCACCTTTAAAAGTTGAGTGTGTTCAAACAACGGAAGTGTGTGTTGAAAACAAGGCCACTCAAACAGAACAAATGGATATATTGACTGTGAGTTGACTTATATACATGTACATTTATGCACACATTTTTGTAATTAGTATAGAGTTCAGTTGGAAATAATAAATTCTTATAATTTTATTGGTCACCAAAAAATTCTAAAAAATTATACATCCAATTAAACACTGTACTATTTACAAAAAGGCGTGGCCGATTATTGATTGCTCAGAATGCCCCAGATAGTTGAATACAAAAAATCAGTCAAGCAACTTAAAGAGACGAGGTTTGGTTTTAGAGTAGATGTTGTTGCAGCTTATGGTACAGTAACCATTTATTTCCAGCAGTTCTATAAGACGTATGGATAGCTGTCCGTCAATATATTAATTTTTCCGATCATAGGCGAGTCCAAATTTCATTTTTGCAAGCTTATAACTCTAAGACCAAGCAAGCGATCGTCATGAAACTTGGTATGCAGAGATATTATTTAGTATACTGTCTTACTATGGTGTAGTAATTCCAGTTGCAGTGGTAGAGAGAGCACTATAGCACCCCAGTATGGGTGGTGTCCGATAATTGACTCTTTACTCTATGTACACTGTGCAGTACATAACTATGAACACACAAGTACACTAGTACATAATTATACACATATGTACATGTATGAGTACTTGTACTGTGTAGTACATACCTATGAACACACAAGTACACTAGTACATACTTATACACATATGTACATGTATGAGTACTTATACTGTGTAGTACATACCTATGAACACACAAGTACACTAGTACATAATTATACACATATGTACATGTATGAGTACTTGTACTGTGTAGTACATAGCTATGAACACACAAGTACATAATTATACACATATGTACATGTATGAGTACTTGCAGGGTTTCCTCCAGAAATTTGTCTTAGTGCTCAAGTGGGTGTGGTATGTGGGTGTGGCTAGTTATTTAATCTGAAATGTGGGCGTGGTTAACTAGCCAAATGGCCAAGATTTTACCGCTACATTCCTTCAGAAGAATTCAGACCTAAACAAAGTTGATATTCTAGAAGGTTAAGGTTCTGTCCAACTTCGCCTGCAGTCATAGTTCTTTATTCCATGTGGAAATAGCAAAACGATTGTCTTGACAAAGATGGGCGTGACCGCTAAAGACGGTCGAGTTGTATCAAACTCTCCTGCCTTCATAGATGTTACAAAAATGTAGGAAAGGCTTGAAGCTTGCTTCGAAGTTAGCATAAGGACTGGTGAGTGTGTAGACAAATACTGAAGTTCAGTTTTAAAAATGTGAAGCACTTCCTTGACGGTCAAATTTTCCGTTATATAAACCGTTTCGTATACCGTTTTTACGATCTATCAATATTTAAACTGACTTTTGATGAGGATTTAGCGTACTACGGAACATAGAACAGTCATACTACAAAACGAAACGTAAAGACACAATATACTGTAACTTAACAGATGTTAATGATGGGTGTGGCTTCCTGTTTTGAGTAAAAGTGCGTTAAACAGCGCGCATAACGCGCTTTGGAGGAAACCTTGAGTACTTGCACTGTGTAGTACATAGCTATGAACACACAAGTACACTAGTACATAATTATACACATATGTACATGTATGAGTACTTCTACTGTGTAGTACATAACTATGAACACACAAGTACACTAGTACATAATTATACACATATGTACATGTATGAGTACTTGTACTGTGTAGTACATAGCTATGAACACACAAGTACACTAGTACATAATTATACACATATGTACATATATGAGTACTTGTAATGTGTAGTACATAGCTATGAACACACAAGTACACCAGTGCATGTACATAATTATATACATATGTACATGTACGAGTACTTGTACTGTGTAGTACATAGCTATGAACACACAAGTACACTAGTACATAATTATACACATATGTACATATATGAGTACTTGTAATGTGTAGTACATAGCTATGAACACACAAGTACACCAGTGCATGTACATAATTATATACATATGTACATGTACGAGTACTTGTACTGTGTAGTACATACCTATGAACACACAAGTACACTAGTACATAATTATACACATATGTACATGTATGAGTACTTGTAATGTGTAGTACATAGCTATGAACACACTAGTACATAATTATTCACATAATTATGTACATATATGAGTACTTGTACTACATGTATGTAGTACATACCTATGAACACACAAGTACACCAGTGCATGTACATAATTATACACATATGTACATGTATGAGCACTTGTACTATGTAGTAAATGAAAACATGTGCATACACTTACTTGTCACTCCAGTCTCCATTTCACTCTTTTTGTCCCTATGGGTTACAAATTCGAAGTAGATTCACAGTTTTTCCACTCACAGTCACCTACATAGCATAATAAGTATATAGATTTCAGTTTTTTAATAACAACATCTTCATTACTGTTGTTACTCCAGTAACAGAATAGGCGTGTCCCTTGATCACACCTGAAGCAAGCTTTGCCTCTACATCCTCTCGTCCAGTAGCCTAAAAAAAGAGAAATACATGGTGAAAAAGAAGAGCTACTTTTTACTTTGTTTTACTTCAATGGAACAGTTCATGAGAGAGGAGCATGATGAACTACGCAATATATTACCAAACAGATCTGGATGACTATCTTGTAGCTTGTAACTCTCAACCATACCCCCTGTGAAATCAGTCATTGGTTCTGAAGTCTTGCCTCCTTTCAGAGACTCGTAACCATCGTAGAATCTACATGTAGATAGATAAATGAATTAGTAATAGATGGATGGACGCATTGGATGGATAAATAGAGAGATAGATGGATGGATGAATGAATGAGTGAATAAATGGATGAATGGATAGATAAAATTGATGAATGAAAAGGTGGATCTATGGATAAATAGATGGATGGATGGAGAGATAAATAAAAAAAGATGAATAGAAACATAGATGAATGAATGATGATCGAATACTGGAGGGTGAGTGGATGAATGAATGATGATTGAATACTGGAGGGTGAGTGGATGAATGAATGATGATTGAATACTGGAGGGTGAGTGGATGAATGAATGATGAATACTGGAGGGTGAGTGGATGAATGAATGATGATTGAATACTGGAGGGTGAGTGGATGAATGAATGGATTAATGAATAGATGATTGGATGAATAACAAATCAATGGGTTGATGAATGATGGGTGGATGAAGGAGGTGAGGTTAGATGAACGGATAGATAATGAATAAGACATACATGAACAAGTACATGTGTATATTAGTGTTGTTTCACTTCTAGTAGTTTCTCACAATTTAATTATAGTTATAGTTAATTAACTAAAACAATATTAGGCTGACTAAAAGGGTGTTAACTACGTAACTAAAAGTGCACATTTTTAGTTATTATTACAACAAACATGTAATTTAGTTATAGTTAACTAAAGCAACACCATACTGTATATATATATATATATATATAATCACACAACTAAATATACTTAGCATAAGCCTTTTCTAATAGAGTGCTCCAAAATTCATTATCATCTTCAGAATGTATGAAGATGAGTTTCCATTGTGTGTTGGAAGACGATCGTCAATCACTAAATCAATCCATTCACAAAATGCCAAATTTAAAATGAAATAAACCAGAACCTCCATACCCCCATCCCTGATCCGTAAGTGTAACCTATAAGGAAGAGGAGGTGGATTACAAAAGGAATACTGACAAGTCATCTAATTTCTGCCAATATAGAATTTTGGGTTGTCACTTCACATAAGGATATTATATTACATAAATGTACTAATGTGTTTATATAAACCACAGAATACAATAATTCCATGCTTGAGTGTGAACAAAAACATCCTACTCTAACATTTATGCCTTGTTTTGTTAGATCACATCAGTTTTCAAGATGTCCTCTGACACACACAATGTACACTGAGGTGTATAATATAGACCCATAATGTACACTGAGGTGTATAATATAGACCCATAATGTACACTGAGGTGTATAATATAGGCCCATAATGTACACTGAGGTGTATAATATAGGTCCATAATGTACACTGAGGTGTATAATATAGGCCCATAATGTACACTGAGGTGTATAATATAGGTCCATAATGTACACTGAGGTGTATAATATAGGCCCATAATGTACACTGAGGTGTATAATGTAGGTCCATAATGTACACTGAGGTGTATAATATAGACCCATAATGTACACTGAGGTGTATAATATAGGCTCATAATGTACACTGAGGAGTATGATACAGGCCCATTTTAGGGATAGAGCTAGACCCAGTACTCCTACATGTACTTATGCAACACGGCATGTTCTGCTCAGTATTGCATAACTTCAATAGTAAACCCACAAATGCCAGTACTCCTAACATATTTCTTATACCATACGAGACTACATGTATATAAATATATAATTATTTTGTGACTTCCCCTGTGAATTACCAATCGAATTTTGTTAACTGGAATGGAATTTAATTAAATGATCCAAGCTTATATGACTTCATGTCATAGAATGGAGAGTATAGGGTCATTTGATATGACAAGAGTTCAATAGCAAAGGAAACCTATAAACATATACCTTGTTACATTCCTAGAATGTGTTGATAATCACAATATCTAATTAAATGGAGTTTTATACTAGTTACTTAGAAACAGCCATGATTTTATGACAGTAACCATTAGAACCACGAAAAAGGAATGGTATTTAGGATACCTCCATACTAAAGACACTTGGTTTTGTCCCAATACAATACATTTGTCTATTAATGACCTATAACTAAAGGACGCTTCCTCTAGTCCAAAGTGTTCTTTAATTATAAAGAGAAAGTTCCACTGTATTCATCAAAATATTTCAACTCCATCAATACAAATGTAATGTTTATGCTACATATCTTTTTCATATGGGGTCGTCATTCAACTTAAATGGGGTATTTATCAGAAGTGGTGTTAACCTGTCCTTCCTAACTAAAAATAAAACATGAAGTCTTTTACTTTATTCACAATATCTTGTCTTGTGTGAGCAAAGTTATAGCAGCTACTAACCAACAGTCTCCTAGTATCCCTTGAGCAACATCAAACCGACTAGCACCTCCGGTAAACAACTTTGGACAATCTCCTAATATGGTAATAAACATTATGAAATGCAAGGGAATTGATATAACCACAAACAATTTTAAAAGTTTACTCTTCTCACATATTAATATGGAGTAAAGAAAGTTAATACAACTAGTATCTTACCACCTTCCCACCCCCAAATAAAGAGAAACAAAAGTACATTTTGAAACATTGAAAGAACATGTAAGGATATTATATCAAAACCAAAACAAATGTCGATACGGTAGCTTAAATAAGCTATAGTCACTTCCATTAACCTTAGCTACAAGTATGTATAGTCTAGGAGTATATAGAAATGCATTTATAACTATTAATTTAGTTGAAACCATCCCAATCTTGTGTGTGTACTTTTTGGTTTAAATGTTATTTCTAATAACATGTATGTGCGATGGATGGGCGTTGGATTTATGAATATTCATGAGTAATAATAAATGACTGGAAATGTTACTACTTATAATAAAAACTAGCAATACAAAAAAGAATAATGATGAGTTTGAGAGGAAGAGCATTGAGAATAATAATACAATGATGAGTTTGAGAGGAAGAGCATTGAGAATAATAATACAATGATGAGTTTGAGAGGAAGAGCATTGAGAATAATAATACAATGATGAGTTTGAGAGGAAGAGCATTGAGAATAATAATACAATGATGAGTTTGAGAGGAAGAGCATTGAGTATAATAATACAATGATAAGTTTGAGAGGAAGAGCATCGAGAATAATAATACAATGATGAGTTTGAGAGGAAGAGCATATAATACATAATTAATTTCAGACCATGAGGTACTTGTTAGCTAATATTTACACAATATTCCATTAATTAACAGCTGCTAAGTACCTTATTTACAATTTTGAGTCTAAATATAATTTCATTATAGTGAACATATATACATGTATATAAATTTGAATACTGAAGGATACCAAATAGTTACTTCCACTTTAGGAGCAGTCAACACATTGACAACAAATATTCAATAATAATTAACTAATGTATATAATATATATGTGAAAGTCTTCTTTTGAAATGAATATTATGTATAATAATTAGTAACATGTTAAAAGGCATATTTGTAACCAACACAAATCACTATGGTGCTCAACATTATTATGAAGTTGTTATAGTAACACGATACAAACAACACTGTGTTACTATAAGGAAAGTGTGTTTAGGCAAAAATGGAGAAGGCAAAAACAGAGTTGGTAAACTTAAAGTTGTAGTTGTTTAATAAATTTTAAACTAGGTTTACTAACATGGTATTAGTTACATGCACTGTATAGTCAATTTCTATATACTGTACTTCATTGCAATTAATGCTTTTATGTACATGTACATGTACATAACCTACAAAATGTCACCATATAGTAACAGTAATTACCTTGTCAGTATAGTACAGTAATTACTGTATCACTTATGGCTTATGGGATATAGAAGTGACCTATTAGGGCATGACTGCTCTTGAATAATAATTAATGAGGCCACTTTTCGTATTTATTTATATTATTATTATTATAAGTATATGTGTAATCAGACAATTCAAATGGAATTTGTCCAGACAAAGCCAAAATGTCTGGAAAATGTTATTTCAAGCACTATACACATGTACAGCTGTATGTTGTACTTAATTACAAGTACATTGTATAGCAAAAAAATTAATAATACAGTATATGTCAATAAAATCTCACCATACAGTAACAGTAATTACCTTAGTTGTACTGTCAGTATAATGTAACAGTAATTACTGTCTCACTACTGTGGTGTTCAATTGACAAGTACATGAATTATGTCAAACTACTGTATAACTACATGTACTGTATGGTGAATTATTATTGACATAATTATTATACTGTATAATGCATAATGAATGAAGATTAATTTTTCATGTACAGGTGTACTACAGGTACATGTAGATGTAGATATACAAACAATTCCTCAGAAATGCAGATTAGATTAAACAAGTGATTAAACACACAACTAATTGGTTTTGTGTATCAAAGGGAATTAATACAGGCTTCATACAAATGTTATTCTGAGTGGAGGGAGGTGGTACTGTAAACCTGTAATGTACTGTAGAGGATTTTAGGGGTATCGATCCTCTCCTGTGAAATTTTATAAATGAAACAATTGATTCTGTTATTCTTGGATTCCAACATCTTATGAAACTAAAGTAAAAATCATTGAGTTAAGTAAATGAGTAATTTACTTAATTATAGTAGCTGTCAGTTAGTGTTGTTTATAACCAAACCACTTTTAGTAAGGCATTTTGACTTTTAATTAACTAAACTATAACTAAATTACATGTCAACTATAACAAAACTAAAAGTTATAGAAATTATTCAACTACAAGTGGACATTATTGCCATACTAAATTAAACAACACTAGTGTCAGTACAGTCTCACCAGTGTGATGCTGAATTCATAAGTATATCAATTACTACTATTGTACTGTGATGAGTAATTACTGTACTGTATAGTGATTTTTTATTGACATGTACATGTACCACTAAAGTTCTACAAGGTCCTTTGAAAGGTCAGGAGAGTAGATAATCAAAATAATAACTATAATAAGCTGATGTGTTTTAGGCATGATAAAGTCAGCCATGATTACTGAATGCTGGACACCACAAAGCAGTCATAGGGATACTTTTGTCTTCACTTAAATTTGTAAAGCAATCATAGGGATGTTTTTTTTCTCTATATACACTTGTTCAGACTGCACAAGTACAATCTGAAGATATGTGCAACTTTGGCTGAATATGCCTGTAACTACATGTACATGTATATCTACTTTGGCAAGAATGTATAGCACATGAACAACAGAATAATTAACATTACACCATGTGTGAACAGTTGTAAACTAGATAAATACAACTATATACATTTTGTACATGTATTTCACACAGACAATATTGGATTGGATCTGCATATAGGCAATTTGAATTGTGAAATATAGCCATATAGGGAAATTACTGTATAGGTGCAACACTAATAATAAATTTATTTTAAGGTATGCTCAAATCCAACCAGTATCATTTTCCAGTAAACAGTGTTGATAGCAGGAATTGAAATTAATAACTTATAATGAATACATTACTATACATGTACATGCTGGCTGATTGGCAAGCCAGAGTGGCTTCTTCAATATTTTATAAGCCATTGTGGTTGCTTGCTTGTTTGTTAATTGTTTCTACACCTATTGCTAGCATGCCAGGCACATGAATGTGCATGTACACAGTGTGTATATGTATGATCAGAAATAATATATTTATATATTCTTGTGTCTTGTAAGTGTTGAATACAATGCTAAGGATGTCGCAAGTAAATGGAAGTAGTACATGTACATGTACATGTACATAAACGAATGTGTGTGAGAGCTACAACACACTGGCATACAAGTAGGATGATTCTGAATGAAATCAAATGAAACCAGCATGTGGAAACTACATTAATAGCTGTTGTAGCTATGCGTGTTTGAGACTGAGCAGACCAGCAGAATGATTCTAGATGAAACTGGCATGCATTTGTATTTGCATACATTTTTATGACTATACTTCAAGTATTGATGCTATTATATGTGAACACATGCAGACGTGACACAAGTCAAGAAGAGAGAAATTATGCCAAAAATGTACTTAAACATAATTAAAAATTATTAATTTGATAAACAATGTACGTATGTGTTCAACATTTTTATACTGTGAAGAGACATGAAGGTCAGTACACTATATCCTTAACAATATGGGGCATTCTAGAGATATAGGAGACTACAAAGCTTAACTATAAGAGCCTAGTGATAAAAGGGTCACAATACCTATGACTGTCACTAACTAATCACTAGTACAATGTACAGTCAAGAAATAGTAACTATAAGAGCCTAGTGATAAAAGGGTCCCAATACCTATGACTGTCACTAACTAACCACTAGTACAATGTACAGTCAAGAAATAGTAACTATAAGAGCCTAGTGATAAAAGGGTCACAATACCTATGACTGTCACTAACTAATCACTAGTACAATGTACAGTCAAGAAATAGTAACTATAAGAGCCTAGTGATAAAAGGGTCACAATACCTATGATTGTCACTAACTAATCACTAGTACAATGTACAGTCAAGAAATAGTAACTATAAGAGCCTAGTGATAAAAGGGTCACAATACCTATGACTGTCACTAACTAATCACTAATACAATGTACAGTCAAGAAATAGTAACTATAAGAGCCTAGTGATAAAAGGGTCACAATACCTATGACTGTCACTAACTAATCACTAGTACAATGTACAGTCAAGAAATAGTAACTATAAGAGCCTAGTGATAAAAGGGTCCCAATACCTATGACTGTCACTAACTAACCACTAGTACAATGTACAGTCAAGAAATAGTAACTATAAGAGCCTAGTGATAAAAGGGTCACAATACCTATGACTGTCACTAACTAATCACTAATACAATGTACAGTCAAGAAATAGTAACTATAAGAGCCTAGTGATAAAAGGGTCACAATACCTATGACTGTCACTAACTAACCACTAGTACAATGTACAGTCAAGAAATAGTAACTATAAGAGCCTAGTGATAAAAGGGTCACAATACCTATGACTGTCACTAACTAACCACTAATACAATGTACAGTCAAGAAATAGTAACTATAAGAGCCTAGTGATAAAAGGGTCCCAATACCTATGACTGTCACTAACTAACCACTAATACAATGTACAGTCAAGAAATCAGTCTACATTCTATAAAGCAATACATGCTCACTATCTTCAATATACATTCTAAAGAATAATAAAAAACATTTTCAATACAAATGAAAGAAGATGTAGGGACGTCAAAACCCAAAAAGCATGTGAACAAGGTTGGGAGGCTAACATAGGACCCACAATTAAACAAACCACTTCCATATAACCCTACATAAGTCCTTACACCACTACAAATCAAAATACAAAGAGCTGTACTTATGTAGGGTTATATGGAAGTGGTTTGTTTAATTTTGGGTCCTATGTTAGCCTCCCAACCTTGTTCACATGCTTTTTGGGTTTTGACGTCCCTACATCTTCTTTCATTTTTATTGAAAATGTTTTTTATTATTCTTGTTTCCATTGTTTTTTCTCTGAATGGGGTGAATATTTCTTGTAGATTGCAGAAATACTGGTGTAAGTTATATTATATCATGTAATCATACAATCATAATTATATTCATTAAAATTTGTTCATCAATGAAGATCAGTTTGTTGTATATATCAATTATTTATGCATTCTTTTTCACTTACAGATGATATCTATTCTCTATTTCACTTACAGAACTGTCTGCAGTCCTAGTGTCAGTCATTGTGTCAACCATTCAGTATTCCAATGCTTTATCACAGTATATAATATTATTATACAATGGATTTAATATTAATAGTTATTATATTCATTATTGTAAGAATTTATTTGCTCACAAACGCCAATGCTTTCTCCTCCATGCAGAATGAAACCGGCATGTGAAAACTACATTTGTATTTGCATACATTTTTATGACTATACTTCAAGTATTGATGCTATTATATGTGAACACATGCAGACATGACACAAGTCAAGGAGAGAGAAATTATGCCAAAAATGTACTTAAACATAATTAAAAATTATTAATTTGATAAACAATGTATGCTGTGTTCAACATTTTATACTGTGAAGAGACATAAAAGGTCAGCACATTCTATCCTTTACATTACCATTATTATCATACATTGTAATAGAGACAGAAACTTAATAATATGGGGCATTCTAGAGATATAGGAGACTACAAAGCTTAACTATAAGAGCCTAGTGATAAAAGGGTCACAATACCTATGACTGTCACTAACTAATCACTAGTACAATGTACAGTCAAGAAATAGTAACTATAAGAGCCTAGTGATAAAAGGGTCACAATACCTATGACTGTCACTAACTCTTCAGTATACATTCTATAAAGCAATAATACATGCTCACTACTCTTCAGTATACATTCTATAAAGTAATGATACATGCTCACTACTTTTCAGTATACATTCTATAAAGCAATGATACATGCTCACTACTCTTCAATATTCATTCTATAAAGCAATGATACATGCTCACTACTCTTCAGTATACATTCTATAAAGCAATGATACATGCTCACTACTCTTCATGACTGTCACTAACTAATCTTTAGTACAATGTACAGCCAAGAAATATTTTATGCACTTGTTGTGACTTTGTCCTTAATACTTGATTAGGATGTATGATTTTTGAAATTCAAACCACAAGTCTGTTATATATATATATCAGTCATTCCCCATCCCCCTTGCTATAGATTTGTCCCACCTTGAAATTTGTTTGCCAATAAGCACACTGTGATAACCTTGTATGGTGCCCACTCAAAATCCACGTTTCATTTGCCCTTCTTTAACAAATTTTGTAAATGAAACCCTGTATAAATTATAAATTATGTTATATATATACATATATAATTATATATATTATATATATATATATATATATATATATTATATATATTATATATATATATATATATATATATATATATATACTCTAAAATGATGCATTACAATGTACATTATGAACTGAACAGTAAATCTTACCTCGTTTAAATAAGGCAGTCCATTATATCTATAATTTCCCTCATATACACTTTGGATCAACAGTATATATATATATATATATACATATCTCGGTCATACAATATCGCATAACCCACGTTGTGGTACTTGACTACTTGTCCAGTTGTCCAGTTGGCAGTTGTCCTCAGCTGCAACACTACTGCAAACTTGTTCAAACACGTGCTCACATGCAAACTGATCTTGATCTCTGATTCTGATTGGGATTAGCACTAAAACATCAAACTAGACTGGGTGTGTCATGTCATTTGAATTCCAAGTCATCAAGTCTGGGAATGAGACTGTCGCCTATAGATTATGCAAAACAGTATGAATAATTATGAAAAGCGTAAGCTGATACCAGATATCATAGACTATAGTTTTAGGGAAGCTAAGTAGTATCAGTAGAAACACTAATTTGGGAGCAAACGAGAGATCTTGAGCCAGACACAAAAGAGTGTTTGAACGATTGCAAGAAAGACAACACTAGTGTCCACTATAAGTCATCAGATATCATGATAGAATGACTGACATGAACAGTAGAAGCAAACTGAATGAACTAATTTATTAACTGGATATTTCAATTGAAACAGAAGATATCAGGTAGTAAAAGTATTATCTATGATATAATTAGTTTGGTGTGGTATGTCCATTCACTTGTATAGTAATGGACTGGTAATATTGATATAATAAAGTTGTTCCACTGTAGCTATAGTTACAGTGGTTAATTATTACATGTCAATAATATAAACAGTGATGACTAAATCTATTAATATCTTTATGTACATGTGATGATGAGAGTGTTTTGTTATGTTATATCTTCTGCCATAGTTGTAGATAGAAACCAGGAATACAAGGATTTGCTAATGGAGATCATAGGTCTACCTCCTTTTTGTCTGGTAATACATTATAATGTTTTTGCTGTTCTTTTGCAGTAGCAAATATTGATGGAAATAGTTTCATGTCTACCTGGATTATTTGACTTTCCACTAGTCATAGGACAGATATGTGATTGTAGTTTATAGCTATATCAAAAGACCATTGAAGTGAGATTACAGTTGCTAATTTAGTGTGACCACACCCAAGCCTGTAATTATAATTACTGCATTCCCAAAGAGCAACTTCAGTATAGCAGTGTTTCTAGACCATCTCCCTTTCTGTGAGGGTCTGGCTGTACATGTACATACTATATGTACATACCATCACTACATTATTATTATGTGTTATTACATAACAATGTTTACATAATGTTTGTGTTAATTGTATCATTAGATGTGATTGAAGAGTACACAATAGATACAGTTCAGTTAATATGAAGTCTTGTTCAAGAGATGAAACCAAATATCAGGTTAATATTATCATCTTTTGCTTTGTGATGTAAATGTTTTGATCTCATCTAGAATCTAGAGAAGTGATAATAGATCTTGATTTAGAAGAATATTAATACAACAATGTTATATACTATTATTATTACACATAGATGTGGATTGAGTCTTTAAAGGATACATGTCAAATGAATTCATGAAGTAAGATTTGGCCAAAGACACAAGAAAACAGCTTAAATATTTGAGAAGTTTTTTTCTCACAGGTATAATATGTAATGAATATATTCCAACCTGACATCTTTTATATTCATTATAAATCAAACTGCATGATTTCAAAATATACAGTATATTTATAATATATTGTAGTGTTTGGGACTTAATGATTTATAATTATGATTATAATGTAGTCATATTAAAACAGTCTATTTAGTCAGGTCATAAATTAACATATACTTCATGTGTTTATTATTAGAGGAGAGACATATACAATTATTAATATAATAAATTATATAAATATTTAATATTAGTGTTACTAGTTTTCAAAACTGGACACTTTCCCACAAAATACTTTTGATCAAATGCTTACCTTAACCGATTCTGTCATTTTGCAATGAATCTATTATTAATATTCTTATATACAAAAGGACAGAATGACAATCAATTAAAGGTAAGTATCTGATCAAAATTTATTACACTTTAATATTATCAAACACAACCTGGAATGAAATATTATGGAGAATTCATTTTCTAAAGTTGCTACATTGTAAAAATTAAAAATATTATTTTAACCCTCAAACTCAGTTTCAATACAACATTAATAATATACTCCTAAGACTATATAATGATTTCTTTTCTTGGTAGGCAATGCTTACAAGTATATAAGGTTCATACATTGTAGCGATAATGTAGATTGTTAATGTAACTAAGGTACATACCATAATAAATAATGGATTTGCATGTAAGCAATGGTGTGTTAATAATTACAAGTGACGTCATGATTGGGTGGTGTGGTTGCCAGCAGAAATGTATTGTGCTGAAGCATCAATAAAATTTAAAATTCTTGCTATGTTGATACTGTACAGTTTACTCTGTATTAGCAAAAACTGAGCAAAACTAGAATTCTCAACTAATGTGTTAATATTTGTTTGGAGACAAAAGGACAAGTTTGAGAGATACAGCAAACATGTTGAGAGCAAACATGACTATATCTTCCTCAGGTGTCTCAAACACTTGTGCGGCTCTCTTTTTAGATTCCTTGGGAAATCGATAGAATGACATTTGGATTGTTTGTTCTGGTATTTCCACATACATGTACATGTATGTAAAACAAAGATTGGTACGTTCATTGAAGATTCTAGTTTAGCCCACTTTTCACTAATATACAATGTAGAGTATACCGTATAGTATACATGCAGCAACAATTTTAAATTTGAACACTTCAGCTAATAGTAAGCAATACGTTTCTACTGGTAATCACATCGTGACATCATGTGCAAAATATTCATTATTGCATTCCATAGTTCCTACATGCAACTGGCGACTGGACTATTCTGATAACTTTTATGGCAGATGTTATTTGTTATTACAAGTATAAATTCATGTATATACTAATTACTATGAAATGAGTAAGTAACATCTGTGGTTTTCACAGATGGCATGATAATAATACGCCACAGGTTGTACCTATAATACTATACTATATATATATATTGTATTAATATTATTTTTGTTACTATACTTTATCATGACATATATATGTACTAGTCAATATAGATCAAGATGAAATGAAACCAGTACATGTAGATATTACCTAGCAGGAATAACAATTCAACATTGAGGATAATAAAGTTACATTGAAACTCCTGTAACCAACTGAAGTGTTTAAAATTACCCATTACATTATACAGTATACACATCAGTTTAGTATTCATAATTTGTATTTTTGTAATATAAAGTGTTATGTTATTAGTTAGTCTACTTTGTGTTCTTACATATGGCTGATGGCCATATATGTGGGATATGACCCCTATGCAGTCGGGAGTGTGTTCCTAGCATTACAAAGCACTCCAGATGTTTGTAATTGGTGTTAAGGATAAGCTCATGAAAATGGCTAATAATGTAGATGGTTTTTCGGTTGCCCTTTGCTCCTGTAACCCATTAATGGGTTTCGAAGGTGGAGTATGCCTCCTTGCCAACCCCCCCCCCCCCCCCCCCCCCCCCCCCACACACACACACACACAATAAACCCATCCATGCAATTTGGTGAGTAGCTAAGTCATTTCTCTTGGTTTAACACCTGGTAACACGGTGTAACTGGTGCTAACATGCAGCAGTTTTGTTTTTTTATGCCCTAGTTGCAGTCAAAAGAGGTAGAACACTGCATTTAAATTAGTCCTATGAAGCGCTTGGGGACTTTTGAGTCCTGGTAATCAAGTTGCTAGAAATAGTACTCCATGTCGGAACAAGAGCCAAGTTTGGGGTACAGAAAGTGCCAAGATATCTGCTGTAGAAGCACCAGCAAGATCAGCCCTCTAAGGGTTAATAATTAATAGTAAATGAAATACTGACAAGTGTAAACTGAGATTACTAATTTACTATGGTATTCAGAGGTGTGAAATATTATACCAGTCATCTTATACTATTAGGTTTATATACTATAGTAATATAATTTGAATTATATTATAAATGAGATATTATGTGTATTACTATATGTACTGATAGTATAGTAATATAATATACTAACACTTGAATTATACTATATATGATATATTATGTGTATTACTGTATGTACTGATAGTATAGTAATATAATATACTAGCACTTGAATTATATTATAAACGAGCGCCGTCGGGACGGGACCCTCGCCTACGTGGCAAGGTAATACAAACTATAATTTTTTTCGAAATATAGTATGCCAAAAGATTATAATTATCATTGCTCGTTTGTATGGTCATATAATAATGAGAATGTTTACTTTAGATTGTTTAGTTTATGTATAAAACATATTAAGTTATAAAACTGTACTGGCATGTTAGTTTTTATAATAATATAATATATATATATATATATATATATATAATATATAATTATATAAATTATATCAACTAACATGTCACTACTTATTACTTTATAACTGAAAGATTTTAGTATGATTATACTAGTCTCTTCCTTGTCTATACTATAAGTCTTACATTTTAGTCTCTGTATTATCTGAAAGAAGAAAGAAAGATCCTCAATTCGTCTTGTGAGATATTCCACAAAGACAGCATAGACAGGACTGCTGACGTTCGAGTAACGTGCACGCACATGACTTTGAAAAATTGAAATAGGCGGAGTTTGAAAGTAATGGAGAATGCTTGGAGCCAGTAATCGATGTTGTAGCAACCACTACCCAAATTTTGTTTGCTTTTATGTAGTGCTTTGCTAGCGATAGTCATGATACAGGAGTAGTTATCTTTTGATGTGTCCAGATGCCTCCACGAGTCTTCTCAAGTCTGGAAACAGTAACCGTGAGTTATAAACATTGTGATAACTTTATAACCGAAAGGTTTAAGAAGAATTCCTACGTTATTTTTTTTCCTTGTATAATTTGAAGTCTACCAGTACCCCTTTTGAAATGTCAATGTTTTTATTTTTCCAGAAAAATTGCTAACAGACACACAGACACACAGACAAAACGATTACCGTACCCTTCCGCCTACGCTACGCGGCGAGGGTAATGAGATATTATGTGTATTACTGTCTGTACTAATAGTATAGTAATATAACTTGAATTATATTATAAATGAGATATTATATATTGTATCTGAGATAACAAACTCACTGACCAAACTGTTTTGTATATAATATCATATAGTCTATAGTGTGATAAGCTAGGTATTCAAATTTCAAAAGATATTGAGTATTGATCACCTGATACTCCTGATATTCAGGTTTATCTTGACATATTAATAAGTATGATATCATTATAATTACTATACAGATAATACTACCACTCATTACAATTATGGGATATATTGATTGGAGTATCAATAAAATGACAAGTTCCATTAGGAAACATGTGATTATATTCAAGGTATGATAATATTACATATACTATAATTATAAAGTTTATCAATGGAATCCAATTAAGGTTCACAAAGGGAAGTCTTTACAAGTGATGTAGGGAGGAGACAAACTGAAAACAAACACTTAGTACACTTGAATTATCTACTGTAACACTTGAAACTGGAGACAAGTATTCCCTTTATGTAAACTGTAAAGTAATTAACTCTTCTTATGAGCCCCATGGTATTATAGTGCATTATAATTATAATTATAATGTACTATAATAAATTCTCATTATACTTTATAGTAATTGGTTTTATAATTTTCAGATATACAAGATATTTCTCAAGATATTCATCATCAACAATACACATTTGAAAGTAAGAAAAATGATTTTCATAATAAATATAATTATTATAACCCTATCATAATTATATATACAGCATCTGATTTTGACCTAGAGATGGACTACAATCAACTTCAAGATAATATAATATTATAATGAATACTAAATGCTCACTGTACTGGCTTTAATCTTGTTATAGTGTGTATAATGTATTATTCAATAATACTAAATCAATGATAGGAAATTTATCTATTGCAGTTTGTGTTATACTAATTTCAATATTACATGTCATATTTCTAGTGATGATATAATTATAGTAAAGATGATGTTTATCTTTTCATGATGTTGAGTGTACACTTATGATTAGATAATAGTAGAGTGTGAAATACATAACTAGATTAGGTAGTTTGGGTGTGTCATAGTATACTACACTTCCTATGATGGCTATTTCTAATATCACTGTTCATGAATCACTACCTACTGGTGGATATGAAGATCATCTCTTTCTTGATTTTCCTCCAGAATCTCCTCATTGTCCAGTGTGTCTGTTAGTAGTTAGAGAACCACATGTGTTATTGTGTTGTGGAACTCGTATTTGTCAGGTGAGTATTTTGAAGCAATCTGACCAATTCCTATATCACACCAGTAATTTGGCATGCAACATTACAAAATATTATACACAAAATGTGAAGTTTTTGTACAGTATATAATTATTATTTACATGAAACACATTTTTTAGAGTATCTTCACATTATATGTTAAGTTGTTAACCATTACAATTCCCAGCTTTTAACTTACTAAACCAGTCATACTAATACTTTCGATATTTGCAGGTGTGTATAGAACATACTAGAGCAAACAACCAGTTCTGTCCTTCTTGTAATACAGAGGAGTATACTAATATCTTCGATAGAAAACAACATCGTCTACTTTCCAAGTTGCAGATTCGTTGTACAAATGTTGAGAAAGGGTGTGAATGGGTGGGAGAGCTGGATGATCAAGAGAAACACCTTACTAATGATTGTGTATATTTACCGGAAATGGATAACCCCAAAGAACAGGAAGAGAAACATGGAGACAAGACGAGAATGGAAGAACAGGATATCACGACATCAAGAGAAATCACTGTACTAGAGAAGGAAATTGAATTGATACAAGAGCAGCTTGAAGCACAAAAGAAGGAAATAGTCCAGACAGTCCCAAATGAACTGGTGATGTTACTAGAAGATGCTACAGAGGTAGAATGTGAAGAAGTATTACAATATCTGGAAACATTTGAGCAGACATACGAAGCTAAACAAAAAGAAATGCTAAATGAGTTCAAGGAAGGCAATGATGAAATGATGAAGGAGCTTAAAATGCTACAAGAAAGTGCAGAGAGGCTACAACAGCAGACAGAAGAAGAGAGCACAGAAATGAGGAAGTTAGATGAGAAACTAACCAGAGATCATGAGAAATTTCAACTACAACTACAAACCACCAGCTTACAAAATACTCACATGATCTTACAGTTGAAACAACAGTTATCACAAATGAAAGGTATTGTATATATGTATTTACTGATTATTAAGTACACTCCTACTTTTAATCACATAATTCAAACTAAGCTCAGATTATTTATAATTATTTTAATTGATATTTGAGTAGCTACATGACTTGATCAATAAAATCATGAGAGTTGTTAACCTAACTGAAAGTTGCCTACATATTGTCATAAAAATAATGAAGATTGTTTTTGGTACATAACTTTCTTGGAAGGTATTAAATTATACATGTAATGTATACAAATATACATTCATTACATTGTAATTACCAATTTCTCATGACCTTTACCAGGATATAATTATATGTAAGTAAATTTTCTTAGCCATGCCCACTTTTACAAGATCACACTTAAGGCTTGTTCACAATATGCTTTGCGTCCATTGTGTTGTGCTGAAAACTGATTGGTCAAACGCAATGCAGCTGACGCAAAATAGAATCAGATCCTATCTTGCGTATTTTATGTCTGACGGTTTTAAAAGAAACGTATCATCTTCAAAATATAATGCACTGACACAATGCAAAGAAACACAAGGCCTTGAATCATATTGTGAACCAGGCTTTACTATACAGTAGTGTATGTACATAATTGTCTCATCCCCAGGTATGAGGATAGTGGTCTTATTAATAATTACAATAAACTAGGAATACGTATGCGCATGACTGCCTCGCTCGCACTAAACTGTAGTCAATTAATATCCTGAAAAGTGTGGTTTTAGTCACACAATGGTATAATTATTTGTCTTTGACACTTATAATGGGAGGAAAGAAGAGAGAATTTAGTGATTTGTCATCTTGTGATCCTTGTGATGATGCTAACATACATGGGATCCTCTTGCCTCTCGTTCACTCTCATCTAAATCTCGCAGTTTCTGTTCTCTACCTCTTAATTTCTCCTTTGTCTTGGCCTCTTCTGTAGCTCCCTGTCTTTGCATCCTTTTTCTCAGTGTATCTAGGTGTCGAAGGCATGCTGTAGGTTCCTCAATGGTAGGTTCCTCACTCGTCTCTACTTTAGAGCAGTACACCATCAACAGTATGCGCGCTCTATGTATTAATGTGCCTGTGGTCGTATGTTTAATTATTGTATTCCTAAGCATGACAGAACCTCATATATATATATATATATATATATATATATATATATATATATATATATATATATATATATATATATATATATATATATATATATATATATATATATATATATATATACAAACTAAGGTCGAGATTTCACTACACTACCAGATTAGTTGCCTCGCACTAAGGTGCTTGGCAATAAGGCTTCATATAATAAGTCATGAAATAATACAGTAGTGTATGTACATAATTGTATCATTCCCTGGTATGAAGTTGATGGTCTTATTAATAATTACAATTAATAAGGCTTCATATAAGATGTCATGAAATAATGTTATATTTATATAGTCTCATATGATATAAGTACATGTATATTAGTAGTATGGACATTGTTATAGGGTTATATCAGGATGTTATCATTCAAGCATTACATTATTGTATTGTGTGGTTTGTATAAGTAGATGTATTATACTATTTTGAATATGTAATATATCTACAATACTATCCTTATATGAAGTAATGACATGTATTAGTATAATTGAAGGGGTCAGTGCAAAAAGGGGATAAGTGACATTCTGGTGAATTTTGAGATTTATAGTGCAAAATGTTCCTGCACCATCAAGAAACACCTGTGTTAAGTTTGGTATAAAAATTCAATACGTAAATATGAATTTTAATTTATTTCATTGATGATGTCACACGTTATCTCACGTGATCTTGAAACCACGTTAATTTGAAAAATGGTGTCAAGTAGTTTTAGAGCGAATACTCCCGAATAGAGGTCATACTTATCTTCCCCATGACCGTTATTTTAGCTACATAGAGAAGAGGAAGGATTCAGCTGTTGTATACATACCTTCTGACTGGGAAAGAGTAGTGGAAGATGCCTGCATACATAAGCCTTTAGTCACAGTAAAAGAATGGAACCATCAGAATTTTATGATTTCTCAGGCATAGCAAATCAACATACGTACACAGAGGAAGAAAGGTAATGATGGAAATACCGTATTGATAAGTAAGGTTAGATGGATGAACTTTGGACAGGCTAATGACAATGAAAGATTGATGAAGCATCCTAATGAAGTTTGGATTCGTTATACATATAGTACAGAGGAATGTTGGAGTGAGATGAACTTACTCAAAGGAAGGAAAAAAGAACATCCACTGATCTTTGTTTCATTACCCATTAAGTACCCTAATGGACACCCTATCTTACCTAAAAAGGTTGAAGATCTCAAGAAAATGATTCCCTTCATTCCTGAGAAGTATAAGCAGTTTTATATTAATCTTTGAGAACACTACTATACTTATTAATAAAAAAAGGACCATTTCTTCCTTAAGCGTTTGATACTCTTTGATATTGAACTACTGCTGTTTATTGTTTAATTTTGTTAAAGAGTTTTAAATTTCTTATCTATACATGCCTGAATATTTATACCAAATTTTATAACTTTAAACCTATGAATGGGAATAAGAAGATATGGTCAAAGTTTAAATGTGTTTTTCTCAAAACTAACTTTTTGTCACTTATCCCCTTTTTGCACTGACCCCTTCAATTATATTATCTTACATGTGATGAGATTACAATACATTCAGTTTGTCTCTTAATTACATATAAATATCAATCATCTTATATATAGTATATATAATGAGGAGTATACTGTTACTAATCAATTCATAATTATATTATTATAACACATAATTATATTATGATGACTACATGTATGTAGATGAGAAAATCAGTCACTTTGGAAATAATAATTTGTCAAACACTTAATATATTTAAATGTTCATTATTCAGTTATTTTATACATGAAGATAATTAATTTATAATCATCAAGTGAATCATTTGATATTCATGTAATGAGTGATTAGTAAACATTTAATTAATTAAGTTAACCCTTAGAGGACTGAGCTTGTTTTTCGGGACACGAAAATTCCAAAGCACTTCGTAGGATTAATTCAAATATAGCGCTCTCCCTCTTTTGACTGCAACTGGGGCAAACAAAATGACACCACTCCATGTTGGCACCAGCTACACCCACGATTTCAGTTATACAGCAAGGGAAATGTAGCTACCAATCCAATTGTGTGGGCGACAAGGGGGTTGTGTCCCCTTCCAACCTCCATTAATGGGGGGACACACCCCTTCAAAATACCCCCTGTACTCGATCATTATTTAGGGCAAAGGCTGGCCAAAAAACCATCAACGTTTTAAGGTATTTTCATGGGCTTATCCCTAACACCAATTACAAACTTTTGGAGTGCTTCGTAATGCTAGGAACCCACTCTGAACTGTGTAGGGGTCAAATGTCCCATATACATGTATGTGAGTGACGTCAGTGCTGTAAGGGTTAAAGTTATGTGTTTACTATTTAACTCAAATGAGACTTATCTAATAACATCAAGTACAGTTAATGATATTCATGATATTATAATCACCTGATACACATAATGTTATCAGTAGTTCATATTATATTTATACTATAATACATCATAATTATTATACTACACATAGATTAATTATTATTTTTTATTATATTTCACAGGACCTACAGTTCCTATGTGGTATTCTGCTCTAATTAGAAAGTCATCTCCTTCTATTCCACCATTCATAATAAATGTAACAAATTTTACTGACTACAAGAAACTTAATGCTGAGTATTATAGTGCACCATTCTATTCATCATCTAATGGATATAAAATGCAATTAAAAATTGATGCTAATGGGTATGGTAAATGTAAAGGCACACATGTGTCAGTGTTTGTATACCTCATGAAAGGAGAAAATGACAACATATTGAAGTGGCCCTTTACAGGAGACATCTCGATTCATCTCCTCAATTGGAGAGAGAATAATGGACACGTGAAGGACATTATAACATTCAATGATAATGCTTCTTTAATGAGTCGTTCTAAAGTGATTAAAGGAGAGAGGGCACCTGATGCATTTGGTAGGCTTAATTTTATCTCCCACAGTGAACTACATTCTAATCCTAGTAACAACACAGAATATATTAGCAGTGATACTCTCTGTTTCCTAATTGGAAATGTTTCCATACCTACAGGTACTTATTATTATTTATCATGTATTAATACATTTAGTATAGAATATGTATGTATACACAGGAATAACAATATATTAATAGCTAATGATTATGTTCATTCCATTTTTAGTATTCCTTCTTTTGTGGTATTAAGGTGGAAGTGAGAAACTATAAAATTAGTCTCATATATGACAGGATGTTAAAACCAGTCGTATGAAATACTTATCCCAAAATACTCAACTAGTCATCATGGATAGTACATTAGTCATGGTGTGTCACATGAATATCATATATTAAATATCATTAGGAAGTTAACCACAATGACACTGGATGAGTGAAGAAGTATATAAAAGGAAATCATTAATCTTGTTAAAATGCCAACCCTACTCTTCCTAGGCCCAAATGATTTGGTGAATCTATATACACACTATGGTTCAGTGATCATGCCCTGACTAACATACTGTTCCTAATGACTAGTAATTCTCTCATCGTCTCACATTTCTGTCATTTTCTATATACATGGTACATATAGGAAGCCCACTAAATGCGATATTCATTTCCCTGGATATCAAATATTATGAAATGCGAGTGTTTAAAGGCCGTTAGATCAAATTATCATAATCTATAAGACTGTTTATCACATAGCCATACAGCTATCAGATATGTTGGTAGAGGTGTATTGGGGCTCATTGGTTAACATGCTATGAGAAAATGGTAAATGGGGATTGATATAAGCTGAAGATAGATTTTGATGTCCAATTATTTGAGGAAAAAACTAGTTATAGAGTGAGAGGGAAGTAATCCTCATGATAAACATGTTGTCACTATCAAAAAAGATGTTATTATAATATTATACACATGTGTTTAACATGTATGTGTGGAATAAATCATGATAAAGGATGTAGTATGTACTTAATTAAAAACATGTGATTAATAAGTAACAGTACTAACCATGCAACCAGTATATATGATATTAGTATTGATATCAGGACATTCAAACACAAAAGAGTTTTAAAGGTAAATAAACAGTCTGATTTGATACTTTTATATTGTACATGTACATGGATACTATTAAACACACAAAATAAGTTATATAACATACAAGAAGAGAGTGTTCATTACTGAGTATTGATTATTAGTATCAACAGTATATACTGTGTATCAGTGTATCACTATGAACAGAGACACTAAAAAGATTGTGTAAATGTTTTAGCTCATGAATATTATTATTCTTAAGGGGTGTGGTTAACATACGTGTACATACATCATAGGTAATAAAGTAAAGGGATTGGAAACCCATAGAAACCGGGCTACATGTACTTGTTATTTCGCACGTTGCAGGCCTCAGCGAGCCTATGTAAACACGGTGAAAAGAAAGAAGAAGCTTACACTAAAAAGACTATTTCTGCACACAGTTAGAGGGTAAGCAAAGAATTGCCAGTATTTGAAGGTGCACACAGCTTCTCTCGTCCAATTTACTGAAAAGTCGTACTATAAACTTTATAGACTCCTGTTTTATTTACCCTGCAGTTGTCAACAAATGTTTTCACTGTACCTATCACTCGACAACTAATAAACTACTAATAGTCAAAACATGTTATAGTACTATATATACATGGGTCATGAGACGAACCAAGTTTGGAACTTCCAGTATAAATAATAATCTCTCTACTCATCGAAATCTGCTCAAATGGTACCTAGATCGGCTGTACCTGTAATTATCACAGGAATAGCCTAAATGGTGATTTAGACCCATTACATAATAACAGAATGATTGGGTCATGAGACAAACCACAATTTAAACTTACAGCATTAAAACATTAGCTACTAACTTACCTTTATTTACTGGATTTCCTATAGTTTATCCATCGATTCACCATTTTCAATAAAGATTTCAAAATAATTTTCTAATTATGTGATAATTATAATACGGCCCCCAAGTAACATATTTCACCCGCGAACGCCCATTTCAAATCCCTTTACTTTATTATCTATGCATACATGTAATATACATTATGTGTATGTAATTATAAACAAAACAATGTTTGATGAGATTTATAGTTATTAAGAATTAAGACACACCTTTCCTTGTTCATAATTATCATTTCCTTATATGGTAATTATACTATTACAGATACATGTACATATATCTCTAATTGAGACAAGCCCGAGTCACAATAAAGAATAGTACATGTATATAGTCATTAGTGATGAACCTCAACATATGTACAGTACATGTACACATCTAGTCATATGATATTTTGATGACATTACAACATACACATGTACATGTACTTGAATTTAAATTTGAATGATGTGCATGATTCCCTGTATACTGAGTCAACATAACCAATAAATTGATAGAAGATCACTAGATATATCTCAAGTGGTGTGACTACATGTAGTTTAGGTAGAGCTTCTCCATTACAATTAACAAATCATTTATGCAAAGCAAGGGACTAGTACAAAATAGCATGAAAGCTAATACTAGGTCAGCCCAAAGTATTTGTGATTTATCAATTATTATTGTACTGAAATGAAGATTACAGTTTATATAGCAGACAAAAAACATTACACAGTTCATCAGATCCTTACTCAAACATAGTCTCATCCCCAAAAGCTCATGCTCTTAATTAGTAAAAGGTCAACTGGTGACTTCAGTATAGTTTCTTGTTATTGAGCAGATTTCTGGCTAACCAATCAAATTTGTGATGTCACAACAATGTTAAAGAAAATTACTTTCTTTATCAAGTCTATAAAAAGCATAGTTTTGTAGATAAAATAATAAAGTGCTACAATACAGTTCTTATCTGTAGTGATCCATCATCTTTTCAGTGATACTTTTCATGGCCCGTAGGGCCATCCCTATGATTGCTTTCCCACGGGTTCGAACTATATATATATATAATAATTTATTATATATATATAATTATTATCGCACAGATACCGGGAAATATTACGAGTTGGATACAGCGTTGCCACGAGTCCGAAGGACGAGTGGCACGCTGTATCCAACGAGTAATATTTCCCGGGTATCTGTGCGATAATATATTTATCAAATAATGCTTGTTTTTGCCTATTACTACTTAGCAATACTTTATTATTCAAACTATCATGATAAAGATGGTAATCTTGAAGCATTTCACAAGTTAAATCCCAAAACAGTAGCTATCTCGGGCAACCTCCAACCCGAAAAAAGACTTTCAGCACTGCACATACATAAACTTCTCTACTTTCACATTTTATCATAAACATAACTTACCTCGTTCATAAATTTATCACAACCCATGTTTACTAACTTCACCATCGCCAAAACTAAAGAAATTAGAGAGTAATCTCTTTCTAGTGATGGGCGATACTAATCGAAAAGTATCGAAGTAATCGATATTTTGTCGATACTTTACAGTATCGATTACTAATCGATTACCATGAAAGGTATCGGATGTTTAAAAAATGATTACCTGCGCATGCGCAATTTGCAATTCAAACGTGTGCAGAGAATTATGAGAATACGCTCGCAGTCATACGCACGTCGCACGATAGAGATCGAAGTCTATAGGAGCAGCGAGCGTTTGACCAAGTATTACTACTGTATTACAGAGAAGAAGAAGAAACAATGCAATCAGTTTCTCCAGAAGAAAATCATGAACAATCACTTCAGCCTGGCCCATCGAATGTGGATGCCATACAGCCTAGTGCTAGTAAGAGAGCTAGCAAAAAGTATACTAGTCCAATATGGAACTATTTTGAAAAGGTCCAAGATCAACCAAATTTTGCTAGTTGTTTAATGATGTATTTTTCAAAAAAAACTCATAGAAACTGTTCAAACTGATTCATTAAGTGCATTATTAATTACTCAAAAGTAGTAATCATATTAGTAATCGATACTATCGATACTTGCATGAGCAGTAATCAGTATCGTATCGTACTGGAAATTTATGGTATCGCCCATCACTATCTCTTTCTACACAATTTTACTTAGCAGCATGTGACACGCAATACAATAAAACTTCCGGTCAGGTGATTTTCCGTGCAATAAAACTTCCGGTCATATGACTCTATAATAATACTGGAAAATATTGTCATAGTGCGTGATTTGAATGTCTAATTGAAAATGTATGAATTCGTTGTTTCTATGGTAAACATTGTTTGATAAATAATATAGATCCTTGTGTCACCTACGCGAGTATGCGTTGTATATGTAGTTAAGGAAGTTACATCTTCCCGGGGGCTCGGTCAATTAATGGGCGTGGCGCGTAAAAGAACGCGCGATCAAGCTCTACAGATCCCAGCAGAAAGAAAACTGTGTAGCTTATGTAGAAACTGGAACAAATAGCTAGCTATCCTACCTGAAATATATTCTTTAAGTTCTACAAAGTTCTTTAAAAGGTAAACAGAGTAGATAATCAGAATAATAACTATAGTATGCTGTTGTGTTTCAGGCATGATAAAGTCAGCCATGATTACTGAATGCTGGACATCACAAAGCATTCTTTTATCTTCACTTAAATTTGTAAAGCAATCATAGGGATGTTTTTTTCTCTATATACACTTGTTAGTTTCAAATGACAAGAAATTCAATTAAAGTCACCAGATATCTTTTGTTTGTTAATAGTGTGGGTAGTGGAGACAAGACTACATGTATCTCAAACCAAATATGGAGTGAGCACAAATGTGCTTGTACTTAAAACTGCTATGAGCACATTTTTTGGAGTGCTTGAAAGTGCTCTTGACCATCTTTTTGGTAAAGTGCTTGTGCTTATGCTTAAGCACGTTTTATTAAAAGTGCTTATGAAGTACAATTAAGTGCTTGTTAAGTAGAAATGATTCAAAACAGTTTATAAATTACTTTTAAATATATACATGTACCAGGCTGATAGTTTTAAAATGTGTAATTATCATGACTTTATAGCATAGCTGGAAGGTGTTTTGGACTGAATGATGACAAATTAAAGACAGTACTTTTCAAAAAACAATGTTTATAAAATGTAACAATAATCTAATTCACTAGAAATTTCTTTTTTGGGGCTGTTTAATTAGAAATGTGCTTAAAATTATGCTTGAACCACTTTCAGGGTGCTTCAGTTTGTGCTCAAAGCACTTCCGCCTGTTCAACTATATGAGCAGTTTACAGCTTCAAGCACTTTACTGTATACTTCAGATTATGCTCAAGCACTTTCTAAAGTGCTTCCCCCTATGTCTGTCTCAAACTACTTGATATAACTTATACAACATATTACTACATATGAATATACTGAAATGAATATTTATTAATAATTATATAAATTTTGATAATAATACCATGTTGAGTTATTCTTATCTGTCTGAAGATATTATACATGTGTCATGTCTACTACATATACATGTACATGTGTATCATTAACTTACATGTACAATATCACCGCTTTATGAATTATAATTATAAGTATTACTAGCATAATGAAAATTATAGACAATCATGTGACATGTCATGTGATACATAACCATCAATCTTAATGTGGCACTTCAGAGCACAAATTAAAAGCCTCATTTAGAAATGACGTTTCACTCTGTATTATGTAAACTCAAATTGTTAGTTCAGATATACATCTCTCCTATTGAGAAGATTAATGCAAGGTTCTAGCAAAAGAGTTGAAGAGAGGTGCTGCACCACTCTATGTAATGCCATTTCCCTTTGACATGATCAAAGGAATGTAATTAAATCACAAATATCCTTTGATTTCTATGACAGCACCACTATGTTAAAACACTGGATTAATGTACATAATAATGTTATGATATTAAAATTTTGTTCATGAATTATAATGTGATTGTGTTTTGAAACAAACACAATGATTATGTTTAAAAACTTCATGTAAGCCTGCATGAAATAATTAGAGTATATATGGTATTACACTATCTAGTATGTATTCTAGACAGGGGTAGGGTTCTATTATAGTATTGTACATGTAATCAGGAGCGCATGATGGAAAAAAGTAAGAGAGGAGCGTGAAACTCCCACGCATTGAATGCCGTTAATTAGATATTTTTGTTGCATTCCCACACTAGCGGATATACTATTTTTAGACACCACATGAAACTGTTATGGCGTCAATAAAGAAGACCAAAGGAGTGTCAATACCGCCTGTTGTTACTCCTAGAGAATCTCCTAGACTAGCTGCTCAAAACCTTTTAGAACAAGAGACGACTAAACAAGTTACTCCAGTGAGAGAAACACGTAAAAAAATTATTTTAACCAGAGGCGAGTCCAAAGCTTTGTTGGATGAGCTTCAATCTTTTATTAAATGTTCTGAGAAGTATAGATTGTTAGAAGCTACTTCTATTACTGCGGAGATTGAGTTTAATGTGATAAAGACGTACCTTCACTAGAAGCATCAACACTTTTCCAATAATTGTTTGCAGGTCAAATTGCTAGTAATATTTTCAACAAAATCCTTTCACGATTGACTGAATTGTAATTGAACTCCATTAAGCAGTCCATCGATTGCTTCTGTTGCTACATCCTTGTGGGAAGCTCTTTCTAGATCTTGTAGCAAGTTTTTTCGATGTTTAATAACGACGAATCTATTCTTCTTGAAGCCATGCTGTATCACATGGTGTCTAAAAATAGTATATCTGCTAGCGTGGGAATGCAACAGAAATACCTAATTAACAGTATTCAAGCGTGGGAGTTTCACGCTCCTTCTCTCTTACTTTTTCCATCATGCGCTCCTGATGTAATATAATACCATATATACTCTAATTATTACATGAAGCATGTACATGTATATGAGGTGAATACAACCAAATAGAGCTTACTATACAAAACATCTAAATAGTAAACATTTGATAAAAATTACATTTGATGAGTTCACAAACATAGTGTGGACATATCAACTATTCCTGGTGGTATTGTTTTCACCAGACCACTATTTGGCCCAATATATAATCATAATTATTTACAATATAATTATATTAATTAATATTTACAAAGACCATTGGGAAATACATGAGAAATCACTGCACATCAGCTGAAACATCAGTAGCTAATAGTAATGGAAGGTCACTGTCATAATATATGAGTAATCGATTAGATACCAATTTTGTTTTGACTGTGTTTATAGCTTGGTCACAAGCAGATGTCTACTTCTACTTACTATCTAGTCTTAGCCCTTAGAACACTGATGTCACATATGTGACGTTTCACCCCTACATGGTTCGGAGTGTGTTCCTAGCATTACGAAGCCCTCCAAATCCTTATAATCGATGTGAGGCACAAGACCATGAAAATGGCTTAAAAAATTGCTGCTTTTTCAGCCGCCCTTTGGTCTAAATAACGAGTACGGGGGGAATTTTAAAGTGGGGTGTCCCCCTGTTTTGAGGGGGTTCGAAGGGGGCGCATCCCCATTGCCGCCCAGGCAAATTGTGGTTTCAGTGACCCCGCCCACGTGCTCTGGTGGGTACCTGAGGCATTTCCCTTGCTGTAAAACCTGAAATCGTAGGTGTAGCTGATACCAATATGCAGTGGGGTCATTTTGCTTGCCCCAGTTCCAGTCAAAAGAGGGAGAGCACTGCATTTGATTTAATCCTACAAAGCGCTTGGGGACTTTCGAGTACCGGTAAGCAAGTTGGTAGAAGTAGTGCTCCACGTTGGAAAAGGAGACAAGATTGGGATAGAGAAAGTGAACGGTGGCCAAAATATATGCAATAGAGTCGCCAGTGTTGGAAATGGGAAGTAATTTGTAAAACAAGCTCAGTGCTGTAAGAGTTAATAAGGGATATAGGACTGAAGCCAGATTAGGGAAAACATTTACCATTGTCAGTGCTGCATACAGAAAATGAAGCTAGGGGAGCAATATGAGACTTTTGAGAACGTAGGGGGGGCAACGATGTTACCATGTGCCGTACGCACATATTGGCAAACTAAGGGACTTTGTGTGACATTTTGGGAAACACTTGTTTATTTTTCTGTAACAGTTGAAATTTCTAGCCATGTCTTTCCTGATTATCTACTCTAGAGTCATTCTGTATGACGAAAACTACAGCAATGTCAGGACACAGTTCAGCATTGCACCATTTAAGACTTAGACTATACAGATATAACATGAAAGAGATCAAAATCAGTAATCATTAATGATTTTGATCTCTTTCATGTATCTGTATAGCTGGTCTAAGTGTTGAATGGTGAAAATTATGGAAATGCTGAACTGTGTGCTGACTATGCATGTGGTATTTACTTTTACGTCACACTCATGAAAGTCTAGGGGGGGGCAGGAGCCCCCCTAGGGAGGGCGAATGCCCCCCCCCCCCCCTAAATGCAGCCCTGAATCGTAGTAGACAAGCCCTAGCAGGAATCTCATCTGTTGCACATTCTAGGGTACTGGGGCATTACGAATAGCTTCAAGCTTTTTGTCTGAGGAATGCAATCCCTTCTCATCTATTACATAGCCTAAGTACTCTACATTATTAGTTAAAAATCTGCACTTACTATGCTAGTGTTTCTCACAGTTCATTGATCAGGGAATCCCATTTCAAGCCAGCTCAGATTATAATCAAAATAGGACACATTGTTACATTGATGATATTTTGGTGTCTGGATCTACCCTTACTCAGTACCTAGAGAGCTTGGAGGAAGTTTTGAAGAGAATTGCTGATGAAGGAGTTATTGCGAAGAACTTTCTTGTCTTCTGAGATGCTATTGGAATCAAAATAAAGTTTACAATATCATGCAAGCTCAGAAAACACTTTGTAAACATTATTTAAAATATAATTATATATTGGCCCAAAACTACATGGTCCAGTAAAATTAAACCAACCATACATGTACATGTATAAACCACAAATTGAATACAACTGCTGAAATTTTATTCACTGCCAGCTGTAAGTCATGCATGTATACTGACAAATGCAGCTACTGTTGGATCACTTACACCTAATCAATAACATGTAGCAAGTAATATACAAACAAAGTGACACTTATATACATGTACATGTGACTTGTATCAACATTTACATGTATACACTACCTGTACAACATCAATACTAAACACCTATACATGTACATGTACAGTATATACACTTACATGTACTGGTTTATCATACATGTACATGTGACTTGTATCAACACTTACATGTATACACTACCAGTACAACATCAATACTAAACACCTATACATGTACATGTACATGTACAGTATATACACTTACATGTACTGGTTTATCATACATGTACATGTGACTTGTATCAACACTTACATGTATACACTACCAGTACAACATCAATACTAAACACCTTTACATGTACAGTATATACACTTACATGTACTGGTTTATCATATATGTACATGTGACTTGTATCAACACTTACATGTATACACTACCAGTATAACATCAATACTAAACACCTATACATGTACAGTATATACACTTACATGTACTGGTTTATCATACATGTACATGTGACTTGTATCAACACTTACATGTATACACTACCAGTACAACATCAATACTAAACACCTTTACATGTACAGTATATACATTTACATGTACTGGTTTATCATACATGTACATGTACATGTGACTTGTATCAACACTTACATGTATACACTACCAGTATAACATCAATACTAAACACCTTTACATGTACAGTATATACACTTACATGTACTGGTTTATCATACATGTACATGTGACTTGTATCAACGCTTACATGTATACACTACCAGTATAACATCAATACTAAAACCTATACATGTACATGTACAGTATATACACTTACATGTACTGGTTTATCATACATGTACATGTGACTTGTATCAACACTTACATGTATACACTACCAGTACAACATCAATACTAAACACCTTTACATGTACAGTATATACACTTACATGTACTGGTTTATCATACATGTACATGTGACTTGTATCAACGCTTACATGTATACACTACCAGTATAACATCAATACTAAACACCTATACATGTACATGTACAGTATATACACTTACATGTACTGGTTTATCATACATGTACATGTGACTTGTATCAACACTTACATGTATACACTACCAGTAAAACATCAATACTAAACACCTTTACATGTACAGTATATACACTTACATGTACTGGTTTATCATACATGTACATGTGACTTGTATCAACGCTTACATGTATACACTACCAGTATAACATCAATACTAAACACCTATACATGTACATGTACAGTATATACACTTACATGTACTGGTTTATCATACATGTACATGTGACTTGTATCAACACTTACATGTATACACTACCAGTACAACATCAATACTAAACACCTTTACATGTACAGTATATACACTTACATGTACTGGTTTATCATACATGTACATGTGACTTGTATCAACACTTACATGTATACACTACCAGTATAACATCAATACTAAACACCTTTACATGTACAATACAGTACGTCTCAATAAAAAGTTAACGTTCCGTTGTACAAAACGGATCGTTCTACGATACGCAGTCAATCGTTGTGTTACCGTAAGGCACCATCGTTGTTTTTCCGTTACTACAACGTTGCTACGTGCGTCCGTAGCTACAATTGTTTTGGTCACGTGAGACAGCTTCATTCAGGTTATTACTTGTCGATTCGATGTAGAAGTTCTCTTGGCTGGACTTTCAGAGGAAGCGCTTACTGCCAGCTTATTCGTGATGTAAACAAGCTGAAGAGATAGGAATGGGCTGTGCAGTACAAGGATGACGAATTTTACAACGTTGTATTTACCGATGAGTGTACAGTTCAACTAGAAGCCCATCGACGATTTTATTGCAGGAAAATATTAGAGACTCCTCGTCCTAAACCAAGGTATATTGTTTAAATTTATATATATATTTATTATAATTATATATATATAATATATGTATTAGTATGATGGTGACATCATCCCTTTGATGTGGTGAGTCTATATATTATATAACATATATAGCCCATAATGAAGTTGACTAAAAAGCTCATAATTGTATATAGAGGTCTATATTTTTTAAAATATAGACCACTCTGTCTACATTGTGCATGAGATGACAGCACTACTGTCTTGACATGTGGGCCATAATAAAACATTTGTTATATAAAAATGCAATAATTATTATAACATAATGTTGGTCCTCCTTACTTCACAAAGAGCTTTTGTCAAAGCTAAGTCACCCTGTTCAGCTTTTTTAAAAGCTACCAAATACACAAAAGATTTCACTAATCATTAATATTATCTTGCACATTTTTTTATGCAGGACTTACTCGAGACATCTGTAGTTCAAATGAATACAATACTTTCAGTTGTATGTAGTTTCTTGCTACTGTTAGTGATTATATATCCATGGTTACCAAACATTTATAATGTTATTTCAATTAGTTATTATTGAAATTTTATTTCCATGGTTATCAAACATTTACCATGATTACCAAACATTTAGTATTGAACATGATTACCAAACTTCCATCACATTTAACATTTTATTACCAACAACTTTAATTTAATGATTTTCAAATTAAGTGATTTTTTAAGTGATTTTCTAATTCCAATGATAACTTTGTAATTCCAATGATACAACTCAGGTAACTTTCTAAGTCAGTGGATACAACAAGTCTGCTCAGTAGATTATTTTCTCTTTGACTACAGACCACAATCTTCCCATCATACATCTTCCTTCTTTCCTTTATCTTACACCACTGTCCTTTCACCAAACTTTCTTTAGGAGAAACAACATTGCTAGATAGGGCATCTTCATCTGGCCACTGTCCTTTCACCAAACTTTCTTTAGGAGAAACAACATTGCTAGATAGGGCATCTTCATCTGGCCAATATATATATTAAAAACATGATACAGCTATTAAAGAATGATTGATTAAAATCACAATAGCAACATTTTAACATCTTACCTGACACTTTAAGTGCTGTTCTCAAAGACATTGTACTCCACAACAAATAAAAACGACGTTCCAACGGGAGAAAAAAAACGACCAAACCAACCTTACAACGACAATACTACGATTGGTTGCACGTGGAGTCCATGTCAACGTGCACGTGACATCCTACCGTATAAACGATCCATCGTTTTACAAAACGAGTAATTGGAAACCCTGCAGTACGCGTTTTAGCCTGAAAAACACCGTACTTCACATCGCTGTACACTTCGTTTTGTACAACGCAACGTTAACTTTTTATTGAGACATACTGTATATACACTTACATGTACTGGTTTATCATACATGTACATGTGACTTGTATCAACACTTACATGTATACACTACCAGTATAACATCAATACTAAACACCTTTACATGTACAGTATATACACTTATATGTACTGGTTTATCATACATGTACATGTGACTTGTATCAACACTTACATGTATACACTACCAGTACAACATCAATACTAAACACCTTTACATGTACAGTATATACACTTACATGTACTGGTTTATCATACATGTAGCAGCTCAGATCTAGTAAAGCCTATAGTAGTGAGTCTACAGCTAGTAGTGTTACAGTTAGTGATACTAATGTCAGTGTACCAGCTAGAAAGTAGACTAATCTTTCAACTACATCAACCAGGAGTTCTGGACCAGCTGTACTGAATAACTGAGTGTATATATGTTATTCATCATGTTTTATTTTTGAAATACATGTACGTAAAGTTTCATAACAATACTTAAGATTATAAACACTAAGAGTAATTTCTAGTTGGAGGCACTGAGCTATGACAATGGCTCTTAATGTAATAACTTATTTAGCTAGTAGGCAAAACCAGAATAGGTAAAAATGGAGTAAGCAAACCCTGAAGATACCTATCTAACATAAGTAGGCTTTCACAAAATTAAAGTACAAGTGTGTATAAGAGGATATTACATCATCCATTACAGGAATATATCTTGTACGTAGTATGATTAACAAGTTATGTTGAATGAACTACAAAATATTTAAGTGTAGTACTTGTATAACACTAATGATATAACAATGATATTAAATACAATGTTGTATATGGTATGACTATGGAATTGTGAGGTTATGCTCTACTATATAGTCACAATGTAGTCAGGTGTGTGACCTCATCTTTATGTACAAGGGAAATACATATACATGTACATGTACATTGTACATTAGTTGTCTTGTTGCAAAACGTTTGATCATAGGAAGTGACATACATGTACATATGACATTTGCTGATAATATATATTATTGATATAATGATTGTGTGAAGATATACCTAATATATGAGATACTATTACAGTTTTGTAGATTGTAGAAATGTGTTTACTAGTGTACTAACAGACTACTGAACCACACACTAATTATATATGCTTCAGACATACCCAAAGTGATATAAGTACACTTTATTAGTACATACATACAATATCCTAACCCTTCATCTATGCAAGAGTCAGGTCATGTCACTGACTAAAAATACATTGTATGTACACACTTTAATAATCACAATTTAAGACTAAGACCTTAGGCTAACACTAATTTTCATGAAAACTGAATAAAAGTTTTGTGTATTTTGTATAGTGTGTTTGTATAGTACATGTGTATATATATTATAACATTCAGTTGAATTACAGAACATATAGAAATGAAATCAATACATGTAATACATGTAGATTAAAAATTTAAAATATCAATTTATATCGTGTTACTATGTTGTTACTGTATTTGCAGGATTTTAAGTGTATGCGCTTATTGACAAAAGCGATAAGAAATATGCATAAAAATTTTAGTATGTGTTTAATGTGCTTCAACACTTCCACACTCTCAGTCACGCCCACATTAGTGCACATGATGTTTATATATTAGAAAAGTGTCCTTGGCGCTTGTGAAAAACATGTTTGCTTCCTTTATTACTTTTGTGTATCTTTTCCTAGGAGTACTGCACACGCGATCACTCCCACAAAATTAATTAATAATAATTATAATGCAAATTAATTATTAATAATATGATGCATGCACTTAAATGTCAGCTAAAATACCAGTAACCAGTATGTACTTATTTGCAAATATGTGCTACAAACCAAGCATGTGCTTAAAAACCTCCAAATATTGTTATACAAACTGTATTTATCAGTTTCTAATTTATAACTTCCAGTATGCTGACAAAGTTCTTAACTATGATAATAGAGTTATCACACATGTAGTAATGGCATGCAGGTTATAAACACTTATGGATTGTACATATGTAGTCTATTTTACCCAATATGTTTCATATAATCTTGTGGACTCGGTCATATCACCACCATGTTATATTTCAACAATAGGCCACACACAAATTCCATAACTATAATGTAAAACTGATGTGATAAAATGTGACTAATATAATAAAATACACTTACACATTTCGCATAGACTTCATCATCTTAATCCAGAGAGACACAAGCTGATATCAGTATTATTATAAATATTATTATAATACTTAGCTATATTATAAATACTGATAATAATATTATATAGTGTTACTTAGTTATTATTCTGATAATAGACTAGCTTTATAAAATTATATCTATTACAATTTGTATTATGTAAATTCAAATTATTCAGTTCAGATATGCATCTCTCCTATTGAGAGGATTAATATTCATAATACCAACATCAAGTTGTCATCGTATTAAAGTTTTGCTAATGGATTGTAATGTGACTATGTTTTAAAACCAACATAATGATTGTTTAAAAGCTTCATGTTAAGCCAAGCATGTAATAATTGGAGTATATATGGTATTACACTATGTACATACACACTATGGTTCAGTGATCATGCCCTGACTAACATACTGCCCCTAATGACTAGTAATTCTCTCATCGTCTCACATTTCTGTCATTTTCTATATACACTGTACATATAGGAAGCCCACTAAATGTGATATCCATTTCCCTGGATATCAAATATTATGAAATGCGAGTGTTTAAAGGTCATGTGATGAAATTATCATAACCTATAAGACTGTTTATCACAGAGCCATACAGCTATCAGATATGTTGGTAGAGGTGTATTGGTGCTCATTGGTTAACATGCTATGAGAAAATGGTAAATGTGGATTAATATAAGCTGAAGATAGATTTTGATATCCAATTATTTGAGAAAAAAAATAGTTATAGAGTGAGAGGGAAATAATCCTCATGATAAACATGTTGTCACTATCAAAAAAGATGTTGTTATGTGTGAGTATGCACACATAAATGTCTCATGATTGGCTCATGACCAAATAAAGTCCCCTGGTCCCGGACACAATTATAATAAGGATACTAACCTTTGTGTTCAGAAATGTCCTATGTTTATGTTTATGTTTGATGTACACAATTTAAAACATTTCAATTTGTTTTTCCTATGGTATTAGTTTACTTGCAAGTTGAGCTGTAAGTCTACCTCACATACTAGTTGTTGGGTAGAGTGGGTCTCATAGGTACACAAATTAGTACAGGTATATCTATGGGTGTACGTCCTGATTGGGGAGTGTAGTGCATGAATGCACTACTGGAGGATGTCGGGTGCCGACATACACTCCCCTATCTAAATGTAGGTGTGGGTTAGCTGGGTATGCCATTATTGGACATGGCTAGGGGGGTGTGACTGAGTAAGGTCATGCTACCTCTGAGTTTAGCAGCATGGTACCCTCATCCTAGTGATGCTAATTTGCTAGGGGTACCGACTCTGCTGGTCCAAGCACGGTACCCTCATCCTAGCGATGCTAAAGTGGCTAGGGGTACTCACAAACATGCTTTGCTGTGCTACATACATGTAATAGTCAATGACATAGGGGAGTGGCCCTTGCGATATTACCAACCTCTTTTTCCGGTTATGTGTTGTAACCGGAGAAGTCAGCTTAGCTTATTGTATATCTGATTCCCCAAATGTTAATACTAGTATAATGAAAATTATATACAATCATGTGAAATGTCATGTGATACATAAACATCAATCTTAATGTGGCACTTCAGAGCACAAATTAAAAGTCTCATTTAGAAATGACATTACACTCTGTATTATGTAAACTCAAATTGTTAGTTCAGATATACATCTCTCCTATTGAGAAGATTAATGCAAGGTTCTAGCTAAAGAGTTGAAGAGAGGTGTTGCACTACTCTATGCAATGTCATTTCCCTTTGACATGATCAAAGGAATGCAATTAAATATCCTTTGATTTTCGTGCCAGCACCACTATGTTGAAAACACTAAAATACTGGAGTATACTGAATTATTGAATACAACCAAATAGAGCTTACTATAGAAAACATCTAATAGTAAACATTTGATAAACATTACATTTGATCAGTTCACAAACATGGTGTGAATGTATCCATTATTCCTGTTGGTGTTGTTTTGATCAGACCACTGTTTGTGCCAATATATAATCATATTATTTGCAATATTATATATATATATATATATACATGTACAATCATAATAAATATTTACAAAGACCATTGGGAAATACAGGGGGAAATCACTGCACATCAGTAGCTAATAGTAATGGGAAGTCAAAATATATGAGTAATCTATTAGATACTAATTTTGTTTTGTCTGTGTTTATAGCTTGGTCACAAGCAGATGTCTACTTCTACTTATTATAAAATAAAGTTTGCATAAACATCATGTTAGCTCAGAAATCTCTTTGTAAACATTATTTAAAATAATTATAATTATATACCAAAACTACATGGTCCAGTAAATTAAACCAACCATACATGTACATGTATAAACCACAAATTGAATACAACTGCTGAAACTTTATTCACTGCCAGCTGTAAGTCATGTATACTGACACATGCAGCTACTGTTGGATCACTTACACCTAATCAATCACATGTAGCAAGTAATATACAAACAAAGTGACACTTATATACAGTGTACATGTACATGTGACTTGTATCAACACTTACATGATAATACATGTATACACTACCAGTACAACATCAATACTAAACACCTATACATGTACATGTATATCCAGTGTGTACATGTATTACTATATATAATATTAAACACTACCTGTAAAATATCAATACTAAACACCTATACATGTACATGTATATCCAGTGTGTACATGTATTGCTATATATAATATTAAACACTACCTGTACAACATCAATACTAAACACCTATATACATGTACATGTATATCCAATCCAGTATGTACATGCACAAGTATTACTATATATGTACATGTACTATTAAACACTAGTTTACTTTAGACATAAGGCTAATATCATAAGGTACATGTACATGTGTATTAGAAAAAATAATAAAATAAAATAAGTCTGCATGGACTATGAATGGGGATTGAACCATGGAACTTCTGGTATCTAGTCAGGCACTTTTACGCCACCAGATACCTTGATGGCAGAAGAGCATAGCATTGTACTACATGTAATTCCAAAACTAGTTTCAAAATCAGCTGTTTCTATCTTCTCAAATATCTAACTGGACTATAAGCTGATGAACAGTAGACTAACCAGCAGAACCAACCCTCACTTAGCATGTCAGTAACATCATTTATATTAATATCAATCTTTGATTATATCTACATGATCTCATCATGAAGAGGTCAATACAAATACAATACATGTACATAATAAATGAGGATTAAAAATATGAATGATAATTACCAGCTTCTTTTAAATAGTTGAGAGGTTATTTAAATGATGTCACAATATTTCATACTCTGGGATATACCAGATATTCTTCATAAAATGAGTGGTAAAAGAAAGCTTGATTCTATTGTATTATGTGGAAACAGAATAGTTGTAATCATATATACCTAGTATGTTATTCAACTACACTTAGGAACTACCAGACTAAAGGGTTTTATCAACATTATATTACCAGTAGTAGAACACAACAAGTACATGTAATGGATACTGTTATTATTGTTTTGTATAGTAGTTTACCACTCAAAATATCAGACTCACAGTGTGACACAGTTTACTTTTTATGTATTATCATGTAAATGATGTAATCAAATAACCTCTAATAGGATATATTATTCAATTACATGTACTTTATATAATACATGTATATATAGTCACTTCATTATCATATGTAATATAATTACATTACTGGTTAATGTGTTATTGATAAACAGTACATGACTCTTGTAAATTAGAACTTGTAAGTTTATTTAGTACAATGCAAATAACATTATCTATACTCATATAGACCTATCCACATTATGATACCCTGTTATGTTACATGTACATGTATGTTACAATTACACATTTCATTTGATCCTATTATATCCTGGTATGACACGAGTTAATAATAATTATTATTATCATTATACTTTAATAAAAAGATATGGTATGATGAGGTGTGCGTAAGTGTTAGTTCATAATAGTTAATGATTGTTATACTGTAAAAAATGTTGTCTCAACTGTTCAATATACCTATTACTAGTTATAATATGAACAACAATGAATGGACAGGAAAATAATAACAGCAGCTGTGATTATAATATGTAACCATTTACTAGATCATGTGATCCAGTAATAATAAGTAATATATTATACCAGTATTATACTAAATACGTTTCATATCCTAAAGTTATATCATCATAATGTACATACGTAGGTCTAATTATCAACTTTCTGCGCACCATGTGTAATGATTGATTATTGATTAAACCACACCTAAACACACCCACTTGGCACATTTTTCAATACTGATAATAGTGACCATTTATATCATAAATATATTATGTACTCCTAAACACTTGTTGGGTTGACATGTATAACATAACTAGTACAGTGTGTAATACAGATGTCAAACACTCCTGCATATCATTGAACAGTTTATTCTTACATGGGCTACTGTTATATATAGGTACTAACCTCCTCCATATGTATGATAGTATGACCTACCCCAGTGAGGATATATACATGAAACATGAACCTGATTTTACATGTTACACTGTGTACATGTAATTGAATACTAAAGTACAAATACATGATGCATGTGAAACAATTAATAACACCTGATATTAATAACAACACATTTTAAATCCCAATTATACACCCATTATCAAAGGGACACAAATACATGTATCATGTTTCATAATCACTTGTAGTGAGTGACACATGATAAATGTTGACAGAAAGATGACATTCGACAATTAACTGGTCTATTTACAAGATAAGGAGTGAATCCATAAACCATTCCATAACTACTGGAAAGGAATAACATTTCCACTTCATTTCCATGCTACATGTACAAAACAGTTATAGTATACCTCCACATGTACACATGGAATATATATTATCACTGTGATGATACAACAGTGACCACAATCTCAATAAAAATATATTCCATGTGGCACTTGTAGGTACATGTATTATATAACTATTACAAACAACACTCATATGTGACTTATGGATATGAAAATCAGTTATTTGTCAAATAATAATTTGGTCAAATGCTTACATTTAAATGTTTTTTACTAGTCATTTTGAACAGGAAACTAATTAAATTTGGAATTTAGGTAGAGCAATAGTTGTTAGTTCCTAAACTAAAATATGTGAGTATTGTTTAATTATAATTATACATAACATGTAGAATATTATATATCTATTATAACCAACACCACATACTATATAATTAACATTATTATAACAAGTGTATAATTATAGAGAAAAAAAAAATCCCTATGATTGCTTTACAAATTTAAGTGAAGATCAAAGTATCCCTATGACTGCTTTGTGATGTCCAGCATTCAGTAATCATGGCTGACTTTATCAAGCATGAAAGATAACAGCTTATTATAGTTATTATTTTCATTATCTACTCTCCTGACCTTTCAAAGGACCTTGTAGGAATATATTTCAGGCAGAATAGCTACATGTAGCTAGTAGTACCAGTTTCTACGTAAGCTACTTAGCTAAGGCAGCTTTCTTTCTGCTGGTCTCGAGTGTGCGTTCTTTACCACCACACCCATTAATTGACCTAGCCCCCAGGAATGACGCAACTTCTTACTGGTCATAATTCTCGCCAAATCAATAGCACAGGAGTCAATAGGACCTGTTGGTAAAGTAAGATAATACAAGTACATGTACATATACAATGTACATGTAGCAGAGTTTCATTTAGAATGGGGTATTCAATAGCACAGGAGTCAATAGGACCTGTTAAGATAATAAGACATGTACATGTACAATAGGGTTTCATTAGAAGGGGGGTATTCAATAGCACAAGAGTCAATAGGACCTGTTAAGATAATAATACATGTACATGTACAATAGGGTTTCATTAGAAGGGGGGTATTCAATAGCACAAGAGTCAATAGGGGCTGTTAAGATAATAATACATGTACATGTACAATAGGGTTTCATTAGAAGGGGGGTATTCAATAGCACAGGAGTCAATAGGACCTGTTAAGATAATAATACATGTACATGTACAATAGGGTTTCATTAGAAGGGGGGTATTCAATAGCACAAGAGTCAATAGGGGCTGTTAAGATAATAATACATGTACATGTACAATAGGGTTTCATTAGAAGGGGGGTATTCAATAGCACAGGAGTCAATAGGACCTGTTAAGATAATAATACATGTACATGTACAATAGGGTTTCATTTAGAAGGGGCGTATTGAATAGCACATATAATTTTGTATAAAACACAGATGTAGTAGCTTTATTGGTAAATATGTACATGTGATTAGCTACTAAAATGTAAATACAAGTAACATGTTTCCATAGTAAACATGTATTTATGATAACAATGTATTATCTTTTGTTTATGCTATCATAAATCTATCTGACAATATAGATGACATACATGTACCTATACACATGAGATGACACTCTATTAGAAATACATGTATACGGTTCCTATGGAAACTTGCTACATGTGCAGTGAATAGAAAATTGAGTACATTGTATAATAATTGTTAAATTTGTATACACACTTCAACTGTTGAACTTTTTTACTTTTCTTGTGAATTAATTCCAAATTATGATATATGTCATAATAACAATTATAGACTTGTACTTCATGTAAATAAACACATGAAATAATATTAGATGTTATTATGATACTATACTACAATAGTATGATATAAACCCTACCCCTGTCAGGATATATACATGAAACATGAACCTGATTATACATGTTACACTGTGTACATGTAATTGAATACTCAAGTACAAATACATGATGTATGTGAAACAATTAATAACACCTGATATTAATAACAAAACATTTTAAATCCCAATTATACACCCATTATCAAAGGGACACAAACATCATGTTTCATAAGCACTTGTAGTGAGTGACACATGATAAATGTTGACAGAATGATGACATTCTACAATTAACAGGTCTATTCTTTACAAAATAAGGAATGAATCCATAAACCATTACAAAACTTCAGGAAAGGAATAACATTTCCACTTCATTTCCATGCTACATGTACAAAACAGATATAGCATACGTACACATGTACACATGTAATATATTGATACTGTGATGACACCATACCATCAATAACAATATATTACATGTGGAGATCAGAGGTACATGTATGATATAACAATTACATACAATATCCACATACTATAATTGTAATTAACTAGTATATTAATAATTATTGTTATGCTAGTTATTAAACTATACATAAAAGTATAGTATATTAAACATATCTATTATATACAACACTCACATAATTATTATAATTACACATTCCTGATCAGTTATATTGTGACCACTTCTTTTCATGATATACTATTCAAATATATTTACACATTACTAATAATAGTATAGTTACTATACCTCATGAAGATATTATAATTATGTAAATTAATTTTATGTATTAACTATTATATTTATTATCATAGGTACTGATATACCAATCTGGTATATCCCTCCTGAGACTCAGTCCCCACACCTCCTCCCTCCATGTGCAATTACAATGTTCAACTACAATGAACACAAGAGAGTTGGTGATATCTGGTATAGTGTACCTTTTTACTCCACAACAAATGGATATAAATTACAACTACGTGTTGACGCTAATGGTGCTCTTGATGGTATAAATACTCACATAAGTGTAGGTGTACATCTCATGAAGGGGGAGTATGATGAGAATTTGAATTGGCCATTGAATAGTGAGATTACTATTCAATTGCTGAACTGGAGGGAGGATAATGGACATGTGGAGACAATCATTCAACACTATAATCTACCAATAGAAGATCGTACAAAACTACTTGATGGACAGAAACCACGGTCAAGGACTAAAGGACAGTTCATTCCACACTCAAGTCTACCCTACAATGCTGATAACAACACAGAATACCTTCATAACGACACACTATGTTTCAGAGTGTCTAAAGTTATCATACATACAGGTAATAAAACATATTGTATATTATATAACATTACATACATGTACATGTATACATATAGACCCTTTGTAGTAACATGATATTATTACACACATTATTAAAATTACATAACTAGTACATCACATGTTTGATAATAATATTGAATTAGTGAAGTATTGATAATTGGATCAGTAATCATTATCAGCTGTTATCTGTATCAATTATTATTATGTTATGTAACTGATATTATAATACGTTTACTAATAATGTCACCTCTCATGATTACTATTTAGAACAGGTTCATCTACTCCTGTTTTGTCTACTCACATTTCATCTACTTGTAATTCATGTATTATCATTAATTTTAATATAATTATAAGCAGAATAATCTCACAAACTTTAATCCTCTCTAAACCTTGTGTATCAGTTGGGATACAGATACATGTCTCTAGATACTGTCTTGTACACATAATAACTCAACCAGACTCATATATAATATATAAATGGAAATTAATTAGTAGATGAAATGTGATTATATGAAACAGGAGTACATGAATCAGGACAATATTATGATTACATGTAACATCAGGAAGAGATTTATAATATTATAATTAGTGATGTACAGATAATTGGATTGTAATTAGTGATAATTATAATTATAAGAGAAGAACATGAAATTTACAAGTTGATATTTACATATTTGACATGATTCATTGTTTTATATTTAATACACACACTTTATGTAATATAAATTGTATCAACACAAATTACACAAACCATTTTGTTTCTTACACATAATTGTTATATACATCATGTGATTAATTAAACACATACTCATTATCTATTATACTTGATATTGACTTGTTGTGTTCTATCTACTCCTGTTTTGTCTACTTCTGGTCTGTACATTACCATTTCATTTATAATTAACAATGAACCCAAAAAGCTTATCTAATTCCTAACTACCAATGTGATTTAATTTTGTGTATTGTCAGCCACGTAGCGCCTCCACCTTGTTTGCTTAGTGTTTGCAGTTGTACGCTCCTTCCCCACCTTCGGAGGGGTTCATGCGCTCCTGAGTATATACATGTATATGATTTAGTAAACTAATGTGTCTTTATAGACTTTATAATTATGTTACTAGTAAATATCACAAGTTACATGTACTTGTAGATAAGAGTATTAATATACTGACAATATACAACATCTGTTCATATGACATACGTACATGTATTATTACACAGTCTCATTCCCATACACTCATGTCATACAATGTACATGTACATGTAAAATCAAACCACTGTGTCTATAGTCCAGGCAATAAGACAGGAATGTTTGCAATTAAATCATTTCAGTTATAGTCCACCTCGACTAGCTATCAAGATGTATGTATGATTCCTTTATGAGCTTAGGTGTGATTATAAGTTTGATTGGAATGACCAAATTCAATTATCAATTCTAGAAAAATCATATATTTCAATTGATCCTGTTACCAGGACTATAGATATAGTGAATCATTACCACACAGTGATCAAGATAGGAGAAGATCATAATTATTACATGTACATATATCCCTAACACAAGATATAACTAACCACATACTATTGATTATAAAGTACACATGTGCATAGTAACACACAGAAGCTCATCAACAGGATTTCCATACAAATATAATGAGACACAGATGATTGTACTGAACTTAAGATAAATACATACACACTTTGAAATTTGATTTGGTAGAATTTACCATGTCTTATTTTAACTAATAGATACATACAAAATGTATAAAACACATGTATACCACATGCACAGGTAGTTACTATAGACATAGTATATTATACATGATATCTAGTTCTGAATTATAATAGGAACATGTAACCTAAACTGGATACTAGGATAAGAAACATCACTTGTGTAATTACTATAATTTGTGTTGGAGTCATTCCCTTTCATGAGCTTCTGGTATGAAATACATATATAGACATGTATAAATTATTATTATCTACATGTATACATAGTCCTAGTTATATATCTGCAAACAGGAGTGATATACCTCCTACAAAATCAATTATGTTGCTATGACAACATAGTATATCTCATCCTATGTCAATATTGTTGTGGATATAAATGTTGGTATTCACAATTATTTTTATTATATGTATAATATATTCATCATGACTATTAAGATTCATTAGATATCTACTCATAACTCATTCAGACATTATGAGTTATGAAATCTGTTATAACTGACTGTTAAATGAACCTGGATAGACACATTAATAGTCTGTGTAGCAGGAAAATAACATCACCTGTTACCTTACAAATGTATTAGTCTCATTAACAAGAATTGTTAGATTCAGTATTTGAAAGACTAGGCTTCATCTTTCAGGAGCTATATCTTCTCACCATTGCTTTTATTGCTGTAGCAGTACTACTTAATTTATATTTTAGAAGCACGTAATTTAGTATGACATCATCATCCATAGTACATGTATATATTATATGAACCATACCTACAATTTCCTCTGATATGAGCAACCATTTTGATCCAGGTACCAGGTAGTATTTCCCTGAAGTATGTTCCTTATAAAATCAGGCGACAGATATCTATAGTGATAACAAATGATAATTACATCATAATTATATTCATAGTCATGTTTATACATTGTCTTGTAGTTTACAGTTAGCTAATGAATAATGTGATAACTTCATATATAATAGTTTTATACTATAGTATATTACAAGACATGTAGTGATTTAATAATAAGAATACTGGTTATGATTATGATCATCACATTATGGATAATCATTAATATAATTTAATAGGTTTAGTTTAGATTATAATATGTTACTATACTAATATGAATGATTTATCATTACATGTGTATAATTACATTTATATTCAGTGAAATGTACTCTTCACTATTCACTGAACTGATTGAAATATATTTATACTACACTCAGTGTTTATTAATATACACAACTATCAGTTGTAGGATGGATCACATGTTTTGTGTTAATAATCTCATTCAATACAACCACACTATGATAAACATTTGTATTTGAACACAACCAACCTTTGTCCTTCTATCATAATGATATTAATATTCTATATGACTATGTACTAGGACTGGAATGAATATCCATTCTATCTGAATATTCATTTAATTACTATATATATGAATGGATTTTTAATGTTATGATATTCATTTTATATCTGCACATAAACTGAACTAGTCAAATCAATAATTATAATAAAATGATGATAGATGATGATTGTGTTCATATTTCTTATCTTGTATAGTACTGAACAGATAATATAAACACTAAGTCTGTTAGTTAGTAGTTACTTAAATCAATATAATGAGGTAATACATTACTTTACATTATAAATATGAATATCCAGACACTAAAAATATCAAAAGTATGATTCATTCATGATATAACAGTAGATGATATAAAATATAAGCATCGAAGCATTGGCTATGGAGATGGAAAAGGAGATGGGGGATTGGCATGAGAAGGGCCACAAATTGTTCACAGAAAATTCCTGCGAATTACCATGACCAGCTGAAACATTTCCGTCTATCAATATTTCGACTTAGAGAAGTGAACTGCTACCATCTATGTAACATAGGCAACATGGACCAAACTATGGTCAGGTTAGTTCTATTATTTGTGTATGTAGAGATTGAGTTGTTCATTTGTTTTTCATTTTCAATAGATTTGACTCCTAACCGAACTACACTAATAATTTTAGAGGAGAGCGAACTATTCGAATTGCTACAACTGGTGGACAAAAACGAGGATTTACAGTTGCTTTGTGTGCCTTTGCCAATGGTAAAAAGCTTCCTGCTTTAGTGATATTTAAAGAGAAAGGGGGAGAACTTGGAAAACGTGTGAGATCAGCTATTCAATGCCCAGAAAACATCAAGATAACAGCCACCACTAATGGCTGGATGACAAAAGATAAATTGCTGTGGTGGGTACAGCATATGTGGAATGAATCAGAGGATGGAGAGAGGAGACTACTGATACTTGATCATTATAAACCTCACCGATCTGCAGACACACAGTCCTTAGCCAGTAGTTTAGATACAGATCTCTCCTACATATCGGCTGGATGCACCAGTATTGCTCAGCCTATGGATGTATCAATAAATGCCCCGTTCAAAATGAAAATAATGGACTCTTGGATCCAATGGCATCGTCTTCCAGCTGCACGTACTCCAGCTGGTAATTTTAAACAACCTACCCGACAGCAAGTACTGGATTGGGTATCAAAAGCATGGCAAGAAATAGAAGAAAACATTATAGTGAAATCATTTAAACGATGTGGAATATCAAATGCTCTAGATGGAAGTGAAGACGACCAAATTCGAAATGAAATTCCTAAAGACATTGCTGATGAACTGGATGAAGAGGAAGGTGATGAGGAAGAAGATGAGGAAGAAGATGAAGATGATATTAATGACTTTGACCCGTTCAATAATGATTAACTTTTCACAGTTATTTTATAAATTATAAATTAATTATCATAATGAATTATTCATGATGGGCGCTTGCTAGATTACTATTTTTATAAATTCCGTGTTAGCGCCCGCCCCCTTTAATTTTCAATCGAAGAGTAAACGCCCATGGGCGCTGACTCGGTACTTTACGGTAATATAACTTGTAAATATATTCAGTACAGTATAAACAACATATATTATTGAATGTGTATATCATTAACATCATGATAATATTACAACATGTACTATTGTCATTATCATTCACTGTCTGTTATTGAAAATGAAATACTTATAATTATATAATAAGAAAATTATTATAATTCATTATTATTATTTATTGTTAATTTTAGGTCCTGAAGTACCAAGTTGGTATATTACTCCAGGAACTGAATCTCCCTATCTCCTCCCTCCATGTACACTATCCATGCATAACTTCTCTGAGCATAAAAGAGTTAGTGATGAATGGTGGAGTACACCATTCTATACTGGACCTGATGGATACAAGCTACAGTTAGGTGTAGATGCTAATGGTGATGGTAGTGGTAAAGGTACACATGTTTCTGTGTGTGTGTACCTCTTGAAGGGTGAACATGATGATATATTAACATGGCCCTTCAAGTGTGATATCACTATTCGATTAGTTAATTGGAGGGAGGATAAGGGACATGTGGAGACGATTCTCGACTTCAATGACAGTGATGATATAAAGTATCGTAAGAGAGTAATGGAAGGAGACACAGCTCCTGGTGGACGGGGTTATGGACAGTTCATATCACACAGTGATTTATATTATAATATTACTAATAACACTGAATATATTAATAATGATGTATTGTGTTTTGTAGTATCTAAAGTTATTGTGTATTCCTAATAAACACTATTATATTTAATAGTTACTCAATAATTTATAATGTTATAATTATATTATATTTTAGAGTTGTTTCTTATAATTATATAAAGTGATTGTACATCTAATAAAAACACTATCTATAATTATTATAATAATTTTATTAGTTATTCATTGTACTATTTTATAGTTGTTTGATTAAAATATAATATTAACACTAATTAATAACATGAATTATAATGAGTCACATGATCATAATTATGAATGAGGACATCTACATGTACATATTATTAACTAGTGAAGTCATGAGATCAAACTATATTATCATAATAATTATAGTTACCATGGAAACAAAGTTCTAATGTACTTTGTATGAGAAATTCAAATCACACACTATGATAATATATTACTGTATCACACTACAAGTCACATGATCAAGGATGGTTATTACTTTGGAAGTCACATGACAGGAAGTATTAGTAACCAATTTACCAATGAATACAGGGAAATATCACTCTTTGGATACATGTATTGCCACTCATCCTTCAGACTTATAGTAATATTAACTTTATTAACTAGTGAGTCACATGAAGATAATTATGAATGAGGATATGTACACATTATTAATATTAACTATGGAAGTCATGTAGTGGACAGAACTAGTCATAAGTAGTCACATAATATCTAATTCACATGATGTATTGTAATGAGACTGCGTAATACATATTCATACTATTAAACACATGATATTTGTTTGTACATGTACATATAGTAGAGGTGGGTGATACCAATAATTATCACTTTCATACAATATGGAGTAGTTTGGGAATCATTATCAATGGTATAATATTGATACTTGATAATGTACATGTACATAATACATACATGTATGGTCAGAAAAAAATCTAATTTTATATAAATTCAGTTAAATATGTGAAAATGTGAGTTTATGTACTGTATATGCAGTAGCAAAACAGGACATGTAATATGGTATCGTAAACGACCAATACAGAAGAAAGAGTATCGATAATGTTGGAATACTATAAGTACCGTAGACATCAAGGACTTAGACTGTATAGTGGAATATTTCAAGGTAGCAAAATTTAGTAATTGTTTGTGACAAAGTGTGTATTTTATATTTGTAGTTTATAGACATGACTATTAACATCTAATCATGTGACTAAATATCAAGGATATTATATATTGTGGTATGGATCAAAATCCATAAAAAGCATGATATTTAATTGCCTAAAGCTAAATAACTACCATTTATACATGTACTGTACCTGTGCCATTTATACATGTACTGTACCTGTGCCATTTATACATGTACTGTACCTGTACCATTTATACATGTACTGTACCTGTGCCATTATTTCTTCATCATCTTCTAGTTCAGGTTACACATGTATGTCTGATTCCATAGAAGAACACACCCATTCATAAACTCTCTTCTTGCCATAGCACATACCTTGTTGTCTCCTGAAGCATAAATTTTACATTTGAAGTTTAAATGTTAATATTTCCCATTAAACTCATCTGTAATAAATACCTTTATCCCAGATATCACTTTAGCTTTAATTAGCATAAAATAACATAACATACATGTACATGTAGATATTATAATATTATATGGTTGCTAAGACCCTTTCATGTTAGTTACCTGACTGATATATGGTTGCTAAGGACTTATCATGTTAATTATTAACAGTGACAAGAAATGTAGATAGATCATTACACTGCATGGTTGCTAGTGACTATTCATGTTGGAATATATTGATATAGTTACCTAGTTATGTAGTGTCTAACATATGGTTGCTAGGGACTTTTCATATTAGGTACCTAGTGTCTGATGTATGGTTACAGTACTGGTACAGGTACACATGTAAGTCTTAGTGTGAGGCTCATGGAAGGTCCAAATGACGACATCTTAAAATGGCCTTTCAATAGTGAGATTAATATTCAACTACTCAATTGGAAGGAGGATAAGGGACATGTGGAGAAGACTATCGATCATTACAATGCACCATTAAAATAACGTACAAGAGTCACACAAGGAGACATATTAGCATCTGATGGATGGGGTATACCTGACTTCATATCACACAGTGATTTAGAATATAATGCTAATTATAACACTGAATATATTAATAGTGACACATATTCCACACATGAATTCATGAAATAAATGGAGGACTCAGGAGATATACAACAATTTAAAGAAAAGCAGAAACAAGAAGGTATTGAGGAAAGGTATCCCTATGATTGCTTTGCAGTGACTATAAATCAATCAATGTTGATGCACTAGTGTCTCTATCTTTATGCATACTATGAAACCTTTGGTCTGAAGAATGTGTAATTGCATCATCTTCTACTATTTATGCTTTATATAACAGTTATTAGCAGTTTTACAATCTTACTGAAGGTTTGTAACTTGAGTGTGCATTCTTTTAAATCCCACACCTATTAATTGACTGACCGCCCTGGAATGACGCATATTCCTTAACTACAAATACATGTACAATGCACACTCCGGTAAGTAGTCACAAACATAAATATATATATATATATATATACTTATATAATTAAACCTGATGGAAATCTATTATAGGGAAAAACATGTAGCTCTACAGGCCATGAAAATATTTATTATAAACATCTCAGCTGGTATGATTATAATAATTATTCACCTCGCTGATCATGAATATGACAATACCTCCATTCTCATGTAAAGAGTATTCCTCTATAATATCATGTGATTACTAATCTAGTGGGAATGATTATAGTGATGAGATAGGAATATTTGACATTCCCCCTTCGGGAAGGTTACTGTAAATTGTTTGCAAAAATTGTCTCTATGTGTGTCTGTGTGTGTGTGACCCTGCTGTACCTCAAGAACTGGACACTCTTGGAATTTCATACTTGGCGTGTATACACTCCTTCGAAGTGGCAAGAACGAGCATTCACTAATATTTTCTCTACCATACTAGAAGCTATCAAAAAGGTAAGAAATCTGATGAGGTGTGGCTTCTTTCCGTCTTTCCAACGTGAATTTTACATCTTTAACTGTCTTAACAACACCTCTTTCTAATTAAGAAAGTTAAAATCTTTGAACATGTAAACTGACAATAGTTTCATGAAACACCCAGCCCATAATTATATCTTGTATATAAATCTGCAACAGTTAGGGGAGGGAGGGTCATGTAACATTCATTTGCTATATATTATTTTAGTGTAATAGTATCTATGTCACATGATATACAATAGATTACCAATCTAGTGGGAAAGATTATAATTAAGTGATGAGATAGGAATATTATTTTAATAATGACTCTTCATAAGTAGCGATGAACTAATAGTTTAAAACAGCTGACAAAATTTTATATGTAGCTGGGTTTAGTGTATAATGTTGAAGCAGTTGCATATCCACCAATTGTTATATTGAGGACTTATTTGGAAACTTACTATCAGGCTGAAATACAAGAGGTTTTAACTGCTTTGCAAAGGATTCAAAAGAGCTTCCTGAACGCTAATCAGTAATTGACAGTGATTATATGTTACCCTGGTCTATTGTATTGATAAATTAGCCCAAGCAACACATACATATGATTAAGGTGGTACTAGGGAGTGGGCGGATGCGACTCCAATCAGTTTCAAAATAGAATATTATATAATATGACTCTAACCTGGTGTAATGGCAACCTTCATATCTTCTAATCACCTTTATAGGGTCCTGGAAGTGATAAAACATATATAAAATGTCCATTTTTGTAATCGCAATAAGTACAAAACGGAGAAAGCCACGCCCACCAATCATGGCATGCACCAAGTACAATGCATTTAGAGAAAACAAATAGAGCCGTTTTCTGGAAATTCATTTTACTTTTATAGTTACAAGAGGCTGAAGAAAGCTGAATTCTGTAGCTTTTCACTGAAACCATAAAATCTACCTTTCTAGGCACTATCAAACTCCGATCTTTCTCAGAGAGCAACTACAGTTACCCGCCATTGTTTCCCACCCACCGCCCCCTCCACCACCCGATCAGTGAAAACATTTAGGCCCAATAATTATACCCCCGGGTGGGTGTGGCTTCCAAAAAATACAGAATGGAACCAGATTGTATGCAGCAAGAAGCTTGCAAGACTAGAAACTGATTGGAGTAGCATCTGCCCACGGAAAAGACTACAACCTTAAAAGCTATATAAATGGTCTTTAGTTATACAACTGCTACTGTTGAGACAAAAAGTCTGAATCATTTTTAAATAGTAGTCTTATTATAATACAATATATAAGTGTACAATTTTACTAGCAGTTGGGTATTTCATTTAGCAATGCTATATCCTAAATATATTTTTGATCAGGTGATTCAGGTCTACATTATAGTATCTGTTGTATAATTATAAACAATATGAATTTTAGACATTGTCATGATCAGTAGAACAAAAAAATTGAAAATGACATTTTAAAGAAGTTCCATATTAAGTATATATATCTTTCAATACAACAGTTCTGTGTATTTATAAGCTGTATGAAGGGAAGTGAAAGTAGTATTATGACTTGATAGATAGTGTATATGTACAATAGAAGACAATAAACTGCAACCTTTTTTATTATAAAACTGAAAGTGCTACGCTCTGGATCATGGAGCGCGCACAAGTACAAGCGTAGCGGATGATTGTGAATGCGCATGCGTAAAACTGGCGTGAATTCCTTTTTTGAGAGCGGAAAAGAGTAGTTTCCCAGCTACTGACCTACTACTGTAATAGCTACTATTTTAGATAAGGATACCAAAGCTTCAGCTACTAAGACATCAGGGCTTTAAGAAAAGCTATTCGACAATGAAGTAAGTAACACAATTTTCAGCTGCACCATAATGTTTTAATTAATTATTGCTATTAAAATGTGTTATTACCTAATATTTTGGAAAAAGAAGAAAGTGTATCTGTGATGAAGGATGAGGACTTGATTTTAAAAGAAGAAAGATTTGAAATAGGATGGAGTGTGAAGTTAACTATAGAGGAAAGGTGCTACAAGGTGTGGTAGTAGGAATTGGTTGTACAATTGTTATCTAATGAACTTTTCTGTTTTTATTGAGGATTAATAGTCATTTCAGAGGTACTGATTATTGGACTCATTGAGACAATTTTCTGCTCCCATATAGTCTGAGGTCTGTTTAGAGACATGTATAATATGATAGTAGCAATTATGAATTAACTGCTTATATATCAGATAACAACAGAAAGTCAGCTCAGGTTTATGTAACTTGATTATAGTTATGAGACTGTGAGTTTATAGTATTGTTTAACATGTAGGAACAATGGAAGTAATGAAAATTAAGGAGGAAGAGTATCTAACAGGCAAATTTACTATGGAAGAGACTCCAAGGAAAAGAGCATTGAGTAAATGCACTTATATACCACATGAGACTTGGTAGTCAGCTGTTCATCTACTACAGACACTTAACAGTCACAACAGTAAACACAGCTTTAAATAGCCTTAAGGAATCTAACAGTGAAAACAGTAAACATAAGATTAAGTTAAAAGTACATTTAGTAAGAAGCAAAAAGGTAATGTAATGGCATGTACATGTAAGTTTCATAATTATTCATAACATAAATTATAGGTAACAAAGTAAATAAAACCCCAGAAAAACATGCCAAGAAGCCTAAAGGTATTTATTACAAAAGGATACATGTGCTAATTTATTTCATAATCAAAGCTTCTGGACAGATAGTGGTCATATCTGAAACAGAGAATGACGATGCCATTCCTGACTTGATGTCATCTAATATCAGTGATGTCTTTGATTCAGATTTGGAGGCACACTCAATCGCCAACTGCAATAAAAGATAATCTTAAGCCATTTGGAACAAGACAATTGGACTATCGAACCAAGATGGATGTATTTTATGGGGAAACCGAGTGGTAATCCTGCCACAAGAAAGATTACAAATATTACAGGAGCTTCTTTTCCTCCTGTAGCACATCTTCATCCATGGGAATGGCCCTCACCTCTGTGGTCAAGAATTCATTTGAATTTTGCTGGATCGTTTCTAGGACACATGTTTCTTATCATGGTTGATGCTCATTCAAAATGGATTGAAGTGCACATTATGGCTTCAACAACCATCGACAATGTTCGAACAACATTTTCTCAGTTGGGGATTCCACAGACAGTAGTGACCGATAATGTTTCCTGTTTTGTAAGTGCTGAGTTTAAAGAATTCCTCACCAAAAATGATATATGTCACATAACATCAGCACCATACCACCCCTTTTCAAATGGTTTGGCAGAAAGAGCAGAACAGACAGTTAAACAAGGTATCAAGAAACTTTGGCAAGGGTCTACTAAAGATAAAGTTGCACACGGTTTGTCTTGTGTATAGAAACACTCCACAATCTACTACAGGAAATTCTCCTGCCAAACTGTTGTTTGGTTGAAAATTTAATACTCGTTTTGATCAACTTAAACCTGATTTATTTACTAAAGTGCAGAAGAATCAGCAAAAACAGAACTTCAGTCATGACAATCATGACAATCATTGTGAACAGTGCAGGTCAAAAGTGGTTACCAGGGAAAATCGTAAAACAAACTGGTCCAGTGTCATTCCTTGTGAAATTAGAGGGAGGACAAATGTGGAGAAGACATATTAATCAAATTAGGAAAAGATTTGTAGACAAAAGTTCTAATCCTACAATTACTAATGATGCACATATTCCCGACTTTCCGATTGAAGCAGTGCTGTACCCTACTAATACAGATACTTGAGAGCCTCCACACATGGAAGATTCCACCTTAAATCAGAATGAAACTGTTACAAACCACACTTCAAACACCTAACGAAGGTCTGACAGGAATAGAAGACATCCTGTTCGTTATTCCTCTGAACTTTACATTTAAAGAAGGAGGAGATGTGGTAACGGTATGGATTAATGTTGGTACTATAATAATTATTATGATGCAATTAGTATTATAATAATTATTATGATGGTGATGCAATATAGTGTCAGATATTGACTTATTGTATATTAGTCTAGAATATTCTATAAGTGTGTCTATGCATGTGTTATCCATGTGTTTGTCAGTTTATATATAAGTTCTGTAAGTCAATTGTAGTTTAGCTGTCATGAATATACATAAGATACCTCGATTTACTACAATTCCTAACTTGGATGTTGAATGGATGAAATTACCTAAAGAGCACTGTGCTATATGTGAATGGAAGATCTGAAAACAGTCACTATGGCACACAAATTAAAGCTAAAGAAGCTGGGAAGTAATATAAACAAAACACTACTGAAGCTCGTCTTCTTTGGAAGAATTTGAAGATTTTATATTGGTTAAAATAGAAAAGAAAGATAGATAAGCAAACAGATTGGTAGTTTTCTTGAAGGAAAGGATCATAGAAATAGACCATATCTGTAGAGAAAGTTTGCAGCCTCTAACACAAATCATTAAAAACCAATGACCATACATACACTGGATGATGCTTTATCTAGGGCTACAAACATGGTAAGCAATGTTGTATATATAGTCTGTGTATGTTACCAAAATGTCTGATTAATTATACACAATTATGAAATATAGAGGATTCAGTGTCCAAAATCACTGTGGTGTCTACATTTTTACTACATTTGCCTATTGTGTTCCACACTCCAACTAATTTTTCTTCACTCTAACTTTTTTGTACCCTTGGCAATCGACTCCTTAAACTTATACATATTTATTATTTAATACTGAGTTGTAAAATTTTGATGATAATAATGATAATGAAAAATAATGAGTAATAACAATAATAATAATAATAGTGAATAATAATAATTAATCATGATAATAACAACTGATCCAGTCGATCCTCACAATATCTCAATATTTAGCAACTAGCTGTGAGATAGACATAGCTCCCTCATTACAATAACTTTCAAATTTCAATTGGTGGGGCTGGAAACTAACAGATGAATTTTGAACAAGAAGGTAATGTTATATTTTGAGTGTTTGAAACATAGATTCCAATTGTTACTAAAGTATTTCAAGAAAAAGAGGTATCAAAAAATATATTTTTGACAATTTCTCTTCATCAGTAAAATTATTACTACTGATGTTCTCTCAAGAACTCCTTATCTAATGTACTTCAAGAGAGTGTTAGGAATAATAGTTATACCTTCAGTATTATCAGGAGACCATTTAGCTGTGTGTTTCTGAGTTGTGTCCTCTGGCAGCTTATAGTTATAAACTATGGCGTGCCGTTTGTCTCAAAATTCAAGCAAATCGTTACTTGTGAACTATGCGGTATTTACACTTGTACGTTTGATCTATATTTGTTACTTTTGTTCGATATTTATAAAATAACTGTTACTTTTCATCGATATTTATAGTTTTTTTTAATAAATAACTGTCACTTTTGATCGATATTTATAAATAACTTACTTTTGATCGATATTTATAAATAACTGTTACTTTTGATCGATATTAATAAATAACTGTTACTTTTGATCGATATTTATAAATAACTGTTACTTTTGTTCGATATCTGATAACAGTTACCTTTGTTCGATATTTATAAAATAACTGTTACTTTTGTTCGATATCTGATCGAGCAATTAGTATCCGATATCCGTCTAATTTGAAGGTGGAGCTAATTGTTGCTGCAATGTCGATATTCCAAATTCAGTGGGGAAGATGAAGTGGTTGCGGGCCCTAGTGGCCTTACTGCACTGCAGAATGCCTTAGTAGGGGCAGTCTCTTCTGTTTTCTCACAGTTTGAGTCTTCTAAATCAGAGAGTGATGAAGATTTTGAGCCAAAATCAAAGAAAACAATTGCAAAAAAGTAATAGTAACATGATTTATTAATAATGTATAATAATTATTAAATATAATTGTTTCATAATTATTATATTTATTTTCTATATAATTATATGTATATTATAATTATTATAGAATTAAAATAATAGTAATAATAATATAATAATGCGATATACAATCCATTTACTGGTTAATCATTCTACCATCTTCATTTGGGAAAAGAGTGAGGGCCATTCAGTCTGGGTCATTGGCTACAAATAAGCTGAAACGTTGCAAGATGTTTGAGTATGATGTAATTCTTGAAATACCAAATTCATCTAACCTACGATATAAAGTGGCACGACTTATCCCAAGGATACTAGCAATTCAGACCCAATTGAATTTTAAGCTTCAAAGAAATTCTATGTCTTCTACATTTAACTCAACACGAGGTCTTCCTACTCTAGACCTATATAGAGCATACAAAACTGTATCATATATATGTATGGCGTTCTTAGAAGTTCTTCTATACATTCAAACAAGTTGAAAGTCTGTACTGTTTTAAAAATATGGAAGTTATGAAACTTAGCCAGAGTGTGGGCGTAGCCCGGGACGTTTCATACACTCGCCTTGCTGTTCTTCTGCAACTAATGAAGCATGAATTTCGCATCTGTAGCTTTCTTAACACTTCAACTCACCAGTAAAAGAAATTACAATCTTGAATCTTATAAAATGCAAGAGTTATCGAGCTAAAAACAGTTGTTTCTGCAACACCCCGCCCACAGAATTTTCTAATTTACGCATGCGCTATACTATTACCTTGGTTACAGCGTCTGCGAAACTGGGAAGTTATAAACCGGTCTATAACTTCCTTATAGCATAGATAATAGAGTAATTGAAATAGTTTTGTACCTTTTACTAGAATACAAAAATTTACTATGCTATCAATACAATATAAAAACAATGTTATTTGCCAACTTCATATAATGGTTACACATTTGCACTAACACTGCCTACCCAGAAGTAATTATACCCTCCTTTCTGTGAAAAGGTTTTGTACCTTTAACAGTCTAACAATACATAAACTTGAACAGAAACATGTCATGATAAAATATCATTTAAAGATACATAAAACAGTGCTATAAATATCTTTGTGGAAGTAATGTTACAAGAACAAAAGAACAAATGATCACAAGTCAGAGGGATTCCGCACAGATGATCTGTACAACATAATTTTATAATATTGTAAACACAGCCTCTACAGGTATCATGGGTCGAAAGTCTCGTCTTAGTCATAACAGATATCACTATAAAAAGAAAAGTTCACAAGATTTAACTGTATTAGTCCCTCTACAAAAACTAACAAATCCAATTGGTAAATATACAAATGGTATAAATAAAATCTATTACATTTATTTATTTGCATTGAGTTTCACAGCTTGGAAATATAAGAATGCATTCTGAATCATTTACTATATACCTGCAGAGTATATAATATAATAAGATGTTTGACTGTAACAGTATACTGTGTTACTAAGACTGAACCATCCTTATATATTCGTACATTATAAATTTATTATTTTATTTCTCGTCAAGCACTTCACACTGCATCCAAAATTCTGGATTGGTCATGTCAAACAGTGAATACCAGTGAATTCACATATGCAGCTGTTCAGTTAAGTGAGAAGTTATTGAAAATAGTCGAGAAAACATCAGGCAACAAATCAACGAATGAAAGAATGTTTATTAATCTATTCGAATACATACAATCAGATGAATACATTCATTTATGGACCACCATTACAGCAGCTGCTTCAACCACACCATCTACTATTATGTAACCACTACTCTCTGTAAAACACTTTTATTTACGCACAAACCCGTTAACCACACTTCAGATACATGCACTAGCGATTTCACTTATCTTACTCCAGATGAACAAGGCGCCTTGAAATATGTGGCAGGATATTTCATCAGAAATTCAGTTTAAAAGGTTATGAAACAAAACCAACGAAACAAGGAAACAATAGTATACTCCCTTTACTGTTTTCTCGAGGATCCAGAGGAAACCCAAGACCAGCAAGAGCTGCCTCAGACTATCCAGGAGTGGTGCAGGATAGTTGACCGTGGAGGCTTATTCCACTGCACAAATGAATTCACACACTTTTTGACATCAGTAGAGACAGTTACAAAATCAACTATGAAGAGAGGTAACGAGAAATTGTTCAACATAGCATTGTTAAAACAAACACTCTTACAAGACCACGCAGTCAGTAATTGGTGGTCAACACTTCGTACACAGGGTGACATCAATGACGACAAAATCTCGGCCGATCTCCTAAATTCACTGTTGACTGATTACATTAATCTCCGAGGTTTTGCGTTTGCTGCTAGGTGGATGGAGATGTACAAAACAGAAAACAAAAAAGTTATAGACAAGACAAAGGGACTAAGAACAAAACTACAGACATCTCTTGACTGAACAACGTGATAATTTTATTATTACTTTGCTATTTATTCGTTTACGGTATATACATACGTTATATTTTATATATTACGGTGCAACATAGTAACACAACTCGCATTTTTGTCCGCGAACGCAGTTTCCAATCCCTTTACTCTATTATCTATGCTTATAGTTGAAATATAACACATAGCAACAACATAGTAACAGGCTAGAAATCTGCATGATGATGACAATGGATGGGTCATAGTCTTTGAAATTTCGTGAGTGGATTCCCAGATGGATGATTAACAGCACCCACACACTGAAATCTGTAGGGATAACACAATCCCCACACTAAAAAACTCTTAGAAGGATTAGGTATATATAATAGTAACATTTTAAGATGATTTAAATTGTTTCTGCAAAGTGTTGTAAGTAGTGGTTATATGCCATCACATTTAGATGTATGTATAAAGTGTTTCCCTATGATAAGGAACTGACTGCAGTGTTTCCTTCAGATGATGTATTGTCATCTAAACTATTTTACTTGAATCTTCCCTGCCTATAATGGATGGATTTACAGATCATGAAACTCACAAATTAGTGTATCTACTATATGGGATGTCATATTCCTTTTAAAAATCACAACACATGTACAATGATCCTCAAGGTCTTGAATCTAATTTGCTACTAAAGATTCATTGAAGTATCTTCATGATAATACAATTCTCCACAATGACAGTTTGGTAATGTATGTAATTATACACTTGGGCATGCATTAAATAATGATAGTAAATGTCCAAATTCCAGGTATTGCGGATCTTATGTACTTAGAGGCCTTCTTCATCTGAAATATAAATTGCATGATTATACTGTCTTTATAACTACACTTGTTTAAATCTTGCAACATGTTATAGGTCTTTAATTTCAGTGTATAACATTACTTGTAGAAGAGTGTTTGCAAACTGCAATTGACGTATGAATGTGTTTTAAATTTAATTTACATGCACACTCATTTTGAATACAATTGCATGGTGTTGCAAGCAGGATTTCATTGTACCATAACTTGGATCAACTTATGGTATGACAGCTATGTCACAATCTTGTGGTGTGAACCACATATGGGTGCTATAATTTGATCCTACATAAGTGTAAGGTTGTATTTTTGATCTTGGACTGGGATTGAATGTTGTTTTTTTGTGCATCAAGTTTGCTTTTTTGTGTATGTGTGTAAACACAACATTTCAATATAGGATTGGGAGTTTCCACTTTGGTCCATAGAGCAGGACTATAAGTTTAACATTTTGATGTGATTGGGTGTTCTAAGTTCAGAGCTGTATGTTCATCCATGTGTATTGGATTTTTACTAATAATTATTGGCCAGTATAATATATATATAATAGCCACAGCCTATATAGTGTATATAATTTATATATAATTATAGTATCATCAAAGTGCTTCTCAAGTTTCTGCTTATTGTCTTTCAAATGCACTTGCATGTTAATGAAGCATGTACTACATACACACACAAAACGTTATACATGGATTATTCAACTATAGGTGATCTTCTTAAGTAATAATTACTGCATACATATAGCTCTTGATTGGATAGCTCCATGTATACAAACATGGTGGGGCTGGAAACTGGTCTTGACAGTTGAATGTCATTCTGGCTTCATAATTTATAATTTATAAAATTAATAATAAAAACTATTATGAAAAAAATAAACATCAATTTTTATTACTGGTGTTAACGTTCTCAGTTCTTTGCGACTGCTTCAACCTGAAATAGAGAGAGAGAGAAAAAAGAGAGGGAGAGTGAGAGTGAGAGAGAGAGAGAAAAAGAGAGGGAGAGAGTATAATTGTGGTAGGTATATAAGTGTGTGTTAGGTATGTGTGAAGTTGTGTAATGTGTAGTGTTTCATATTACATACAAAGGAGAGGGGATGTTTTCCCTGGGATAGCACATTCACTACACTCAGAAGATGACATAATTATTATTGTATATACAATGTAATCTGAAATCTTGGGAATTTTAATGACTATTATACTCATGAGGTAAGTACCTAATATAATTAATAGTTATAATGACTATTGTACTCATGAGGTAAGTACCTAATAATTAAGTTATAATGACTATTGTACTCATGAGGTAAGTACCTAATAATTAATAGTTCTAATGATTATTATACTCATGAGGTACATTGTAAGTACCTAATAGTTCTAATGACTATTGTACTCATGAGGTAAGTACCTAATAGTTTTAATGACTATTGTACTCATGAGGTAAGTACCTAATAATTAATAGTTATAATGACTATTGTACTCATGAGGTAAGTACCTAATAGTTTTAATGACTATTGTACTCATGAGGTAAGTACCTAATAATTAATAGTTATAATGACTATTGTGCTCATGAGGTAAGTACCTAATAGTTTTAATGACTATTGTACTCATGAGGTAAGTACCTAATAATTAATAGTTATAATGACTATTGTGCTCATGAGGTAAGTACCTAATAGTTTTATTGACTATTGTACTCATGAGGTAAGTACCTAATAATTAATAGTTATAATGACTATTGTACTCATGAGGTCAGTACCTAATAGTTTTAATGACTATTGTACTCATGAGGTAAGTACCTAATAGTTATAATGACTATTGTACTCATGAGGTAAGTACCTAATAATTAATAGTTATAATGACTATTGTACTCATGAGGTAAGTACCTAATAGTTTTAATGACTATTGTACTCATGAGGTAAGTACCTAATAGTTTTAATGACTATTGTACTCATGAGGTAAGTACCTAATAATTAATAGTTATAATGACTATTGTGCTCATGAGGTAAGTACCTAATAGTTTTAATGACTATTGTACTCATGAGGTAAGTACCTAATAGTTATAATGACTATTGTACTCATGAGTTAAGTACCTAATAATTAATAGTTATAATGACTATTGTACTCATGAGGTAAGTACCTAATAGTTTTAATGACTATTGTACTCATGAGGTAAGTACCTAATAATTAATAGTTATAATGACTATTGTACTCATGAGGTAAGTACCTAATAGTTTTAATGACTATTGTACTCATGAGGTAAGTACCTAATAGTTATAATGACTATTGTACTCATGAGGTAAGTACCTAATAATTAATAGTTATAATGACTATTGTACTCATGAGGTAAGTACCTAATAATTAATAGTTATAATGACTATTGTACTCATGAGGTAAGTACCTAATAGTTTTAATGACTATTGTACTCATGAGGTAAGTACCTAATAATTAATAGTTATAATGACTATTGTACTCATGAGGTAAGTACCTAATAGTTTTAATGACTATTGTACTCATGAGGTAAGTACCTAATAGTTATAATGACTATTGTACTCATGAGGTAAGTACCTAATAATTAATAGTTATAATGACTATTGTACTCATGAGGTAAGTACCTAATAGTTTTAATGACTATTGTACTCATGAGGTAAGTACCTAATAGTTTTAATGACTATTGTACTCATGAGGTAAGTACCTAATAGTTATAATGACTATTGTACTCATGAGGTAAGTACCTAATAATTAATAGTTATAATGACTATTGTACTCATGAGGTAAGTACCTAATAGTTTTAATGACTATTGTACTCATGAGGTAAGTACCTAATAGTTTTAATGACTATTGTACTCATGAGGTAAGTACCTAATAGTTTCAATGACTATTGTACTCATGAGGTAAGTACCTAATAATTAATAGTTATAATGACTATTATACTCATGAGGTAAGTACCTAATAATTAATAGTTATAATGACAATTGTACTCATGAGGTAAGTACCTAATAATTAATAGTTACAATGACTATTATACTCATGAGGTAAGTACCTAATAATTAATAGTTATAATGACTATTGTACTCATGAGGTAAGTACCTAATAATTAAGTTAAAATGACTATTGTACTCATGAGGTAAGTACCTAATAATTAATAGTTCTAATGACTATTATACTCATGAGGTAAGTACCTAATAGTTCTAATGACTATTGTACTCATGAGGTAAGTACCTAATAGTTTTAATGACTATTGTACTCATGAGGTAAGTACCTAATAATTAATAGTTATAATGACAATTGTACTCATGAGGTAAGTACCTAATAATTAATAGTTATAATAACTATTGTACTCATGAGGTAAGTACCTAATAATTAATAGTTATAATGACTATTGTACTCATGAGGTAAGTACCTAATAATTAATAGTTATAATGACTATTGTACTCATGAGGTAAGTACCTAATAATTAAGTTATAATGACTATAGCGATAGTCCCAACGTTCTATGTGACAATCCCGACGTTCTACGCGACAATCCCAACGTTCGACAATCCCAACGTTCGACGTGACAATCCCGACGTTCTATGCGACAATGCGACAATGCCAAGGTATCCAACGTTCTACGTGACAATCTCCCCTTTCCTTTATTGCAGTGACTCAGAGGTTCAGTCATCCTATTAATTTTGAAGTATGGTCCTATTTCTATCTCAACTGTGCCAAAAAGCCTCAGCCATTTTATCCACCTGAGTTCAAAGCTGCTGCTGATGCTGTTTTATGGCAAAATTTTCAAATTACGCGTCAACATATCACTTATGACACATGTGATAACATTTATAACCACTTGATAACAATAATGACTTGATGTATAATATGTGATGGTAACAATATTTATTACTAAACATGTCAATAATAATAGGCTATAGATAATGGGCACTTTTAAGTATATTTGAAACCAACATCTTCACTTCCTGGATGTTACAGCTTACTTACAGCTACATTCTGCATCAGGATCATCGTCACTAGCGCTAGCATCCACCATGTCAGCTGCTTCTTCAAGCACAGAAATAACACCAGCAAGTCTCCCCTTCCTTTTCCTCGAAATTCGACGAAGAATATCTGCGAACTTTTGCTGATCCATGAATCCACACGTGCGTGGTGCGTCGACTAGTCGATGTCATCAGTATGCAAATGGGTGGAGTCTTTTATCGTTTTTAATTTTATTTGTCGCATTGTGGCATAGAACGTCGGGATTGTCACGTAGAACGTTGGGATGGTCGCGTAGAACGTTGGGACTATCACGACCTTCAGGGCCACCGCATTGATGTTTATATTTTAAAAGAAGAGCCCATTGCAACACAATTAGGTACCTTAGTGGTATTGAAGTTACATGTATGTAACTACTACAGTCCAAGAGTTCATCATATATATTATTTATCTTTTCCTGATTTCATGAAACTACAGGAGATGTTATATACCTGTAGGAATACCAGATATTATCACTAAAGCCCATGTTTGTAATAATATATTTGTACAAGTAATGTAGAATACTATTTAGATTTCCATTACTTACCTCAACAGGTGATCTGGAGAGATATAGGTATTATCAATAATGTAATAACCTCATCAAAATATCTGGGTACACAGGAGATTAATGTACGCTATGTTAACAAATGCACCATCTACAAAATCATGAATATACATATATCATGAATAGAACCAGATGGAAATATAATAATGATTCACAACTGCTAAATATATTTGTATACAATCAATTTATTAGATGAGTGCAGACCAACTACATATGAGAGTACTACCTAAGGATCAGTGATATATCAGTATTTAGATATCAATACAGTAAAATGATACGATAAATCATTTCTGTTTGCATACTGAAATATTGAGTTAATTAAATAATATTCATGCCAATACATGGCTGAAATAGTATTTAGCAGTGTTTGGTAGGCTTTTGTAGGTAGCAACTGAGTTAGTAAAGAGAGGTAAATGTCAACAGAAGGTACTCCATTTATGTGCTGATGAGTATTTCTGTTGTTTTACAGTACGCTATAAAAAGCAGGTTTTTAGATAGATCTAGTATTGTAGTAGTCTGAACGAGTTGTTTATAGTGTTTCAGGTACTGTTTGATACCTACAAGATGTTTGTGGGTGTGGAACACATGGCTGGTGAATATTTAGTTATTATGGTGATCATATAATAAAATATCATAACGATATCAAATTGTCAATCTCACATACCTCTACATGTACACATACATGTATTTAGCTAAAACAAATACTGTACATGTATATACATGTATTATTAACACAGAGTCTGATAGTATACAACTAATTAACCTACATGTACACATACATGTATTCAGCTAATACAAATACTGTACATGTATATACATGTATTATTAACACAGAGTCTGATAGTATACAACTAATTAACCTACATGTACACATACATGTATTTAGCTAATACAAATACTGTACATGTATATACATGTATTATTAACACAGAGTCTGATGGCTATTTTGAAGTAACCTACATGTACAAGTTCCTTATCATCTTCATCTTCTCTCAAGTTAATGGTGTCACATAGCACAAAGTCATGTCAGTTATACTGAAATGTAATGTGTATAGAAATGCGAAATAATACAAATATTACATCATTGACTCAATTATTAACTACACCCCTTACTTGTATTGTGGGATTTAGGGTCAATATATCTAAATGTAATTATTAAACGCTTTAACCAAAATACATTTTTAAGAAGCCTAGTGTAATAATATCTCCTTATGTAACAAGTCCAAGTCTAACACATTTTAACCTGTTTAGCTCTATTATTACACATAAATGAGGCAATGTAATGTACGGAATCAGTAGGGTGTGATGAAGAGTGTGGTTATGTAATTAATTAGGGGTGTGGTTTTATGCACACTTAGACTTTTATAGGGAAAACACTGGATGAGCGGGGAGAGTTGGCTAGCCGTCAAAGATTGCTAACCCACCATTCCCGGTTCTCAAGATTGGGTCTTCAGTGCTCCCTTTTTACTTTATTTTTATATGTGACATACATTGTATATATGTCTTCCATATGTCATCCATATGTTAAATGTCTTCCTGCCGATTACAAAGTTTACATCTATGGATTTCTGAAAAACTCTTCTTTCCACCATTGTAAGCTAAAATGAGAGCTATAGAGCTGAAAGGAGTTAGTTATTAAACACTCTACTCAAATATATATATTTTAAGAAGCTCAGTTTAATTATAGAGCTAAACAGTTAAAATGTGTTAGACTAGGACTTGTTAGATAAGGAGATATTATTACACTTAAATGAGGATATGTAATATACGGAATCAGTAGGGTGTGATGAAGAGTGTGGTTATGTAATTAATTAGGGGTGTGGTTTTATGCACACTTAGACTTTTTATAGGGAAAAGACTGATGTACATCGGATGAGTGGGGAGAGTTGGCTAGCCGTCAAAGATTGCTAACCCACCATTCCCGGTTCTCAAGATTGGGTCTTCAGTGCTCCCTTTTTACTTTATTTTTTAAGCTATTGTGGCTGCTTATTTTCTAGGCCATTGTGGCTGCTTATTTCCTAAGTTATGGTGGTTGATTGTAAGCCATTGTGGCTGATTGTTATTGTTATTTCAAAGTTTGAACACTGATGTACATGTACATGTAATTTAATCTTAATTGCCACACCTACTAAGTTGAGAATACATATATTTTGTATATGTACTTACAATCTAAATGTGTAGTTAATATTGTCATCATGTTACTAAATAATGAGGTTATAGTTGTTTCAGTTCCTTTACTTAGTCTAATTATTATAATGTGTACTACCACAGTGTTACATTTTATTAATAACTATACATAATAACCATCAATTAAATTTTAAGAGAAGCTTAACAAATTATGTATAAATAGTCTATCACATATGGGTGTGGTCATTTATTAATTAAAATTTGACTATCATACACACATACATGTACAAAATACCTCCTTCCTTTCTAATGCATCATGTTTGCTCTCTCCTGTCTCAATACAACATACACAGAGGTCAACTATTTCTAACATCTAGAAGATGTAAATACATACAGTATGTACATAAATAAATAAATAAATATACATATATTTGGTACAGAAAGCAATGCTCGAAATAGTTTTTGAAAGTGTCAAGCAAAAACATGTACAAAAAACAATATTTAACCAGCAAGTTGTGACTTTTATCGGTAAAAATAAAGTTGAACAAAATTGCTGAAGAATGACAACAAAATGGCCATTTACTAGACAATATCATATACATGTGTACATGGACATGTATTATATACATATACAAGTATTAATATATACATGTATCATATACATATACAAGTATTATATACATGTATTATATACATATACAAGTATATACATGTATTATATACACATACAAGTATTATGTACATATATTATATACATATACAAATATCATGTACATGTATTATATACATGTATTATATACATATACAAGTATTATAATTATACATGTACATGTATATAAATGTTTATACTTAGTCGCCACTGGTTATAGGAATACAGTGGAACCTCCATTTAACGGACAGTTTGGGGATTTTTACTTTGTCCTTTATACAGAGGTGTCCTTTACAAGGAGGTTCTCTAGTTCAGGCACTGGTAACGCAAACTTAAGACTTTATAAGACTCAGAATTGTTTCAGAGAAGATGTATTAAGAAATCCACAGATGTAAAATTTATTTTTCATCATCACCAGGAAGATATTAACTCTTTACCAACTATAATTGAAATAAGCGTTTTCGTTATTAACCCGAATTTAATTAAGAAATTTTCAGCACTATAACTCTCATATTTTATAACTCAACATTCTAACTTATTTTGTGGAAAGAAGAGTCTTTAACAAACCCATTGATGTAAAATTTATACTTCGCTATCAGCAGGAAGAGAGAAAGGCGAACGTTTGTAAGTATAGTAGTCGACGGGCAACGCTCACTTCTTGTCTAGTCTGTATAACGCCTGAATTTTAAGCAACCACGACTTTTAACTCACTTAGTTATACAGAAGACCTTCTAAGAAAGCCATAGATACCAAAATCACTCTTCGTTAGTAACAAGAAAGTATTATGACGAGCGTTTGAAAGTACTGTTGTCAGTGGCAACGCCCTACGTCCGTTAAATGGAAGTACTGTTCACGTGTTAACTGTATTGATGGGAATCGAGCGTTGTCCGTTATCCGTTAAATAGAGAGTCCGTTCCAAGGAGGTTAGTAAAGTACAACAATAGTCGTCAGTTCATTCCGTGCATTGGTTGCGTCCGTTCAAAACGAGGTGTCCGTTACAAGGAGTGTCCGTTAAGGGAGGTTTCACTGTACCTACCATTCTGCATGAATTAACCACCACTCATATGAATTAACCACCACTCATGAATTAACCACCTCTCAGATAAATACACATATACAATGTGGACTATTGTAATAGTATTCACTAGTATATATACTGTGTAAACAGCTAGCACTAAATGCAAGTTACACCATTCTAAATATCCTGGGCAGAACACTGATGCACATGTATATGAGTTGCATGTATAATTATGTAAAACACTTACTTTATGAGGTTCTCTAAGGTACGTGTATTTCTTAAATTATCTTTTAAATCATGAGTGAGTATTAGAATCTGAGAGAAAGGAAGAATAGCAGAGAAATAGAGAGAGATAGAGAGTTACATGTACATGTACATGAACATGTAGTGATTGAAGGATACAATATTTATGACTATATATGTACATTTACTGTATGGATGACACATGTACATGTTAACTAAGAAACAATGTACAGTGTACATGTACATCAATAAATGTCATCATATAATAAACTTCTTGTTATTTTTGATCCTTACATAATCTGAAGTCGGATAGATAGTTTCATTTTGCAAATACACAAATATACAAACACACAAATATACAAACACACATACACCCATTCATGCCCACATGCACACACAAGAACCAAAAAAAATTTAAATACAGCTACATACAGTGGAACCTCTAATAACGAAACTTCTCTTTAACGAAAACCTCTGCATAATGAAAATATTGCAATGTACCGACTTGTTTTCCTATTTAAATGATGATAATGCAACCTCCCTTTAACGAAAACTTCTCTGTTACAAAATAACGAAAGGCCTTTACTACACCAAGTTCGATTTTCACTTCCATTTAACGAAAGAGGTGTGGCTACACATGCACACATCTACCTATCATATGGTTAAGAATAACAATAGTCTAAAGTAAATTTGAATTGTGTAGAGAGACTAATAGCTCTTTAAGTTTCTTGACACTTCAAGACCGTAACCAGCACCTCTATTAACTTTGTCTCCTGTCACTGTGGCAAATCCCTTGTTGTAATCTCTCTGGAGAAAATAGGTTACTGTCACAGAAATATTTAGAGGAATGTGGCCAACTATACAACCATCTTTCAACACAGCAACTGCTGATCTGTCTTTGACATTAGCAGGCTCTCTTTCTCAAGAGCAATTCTTTCCCAATAAACGGAGTCCAAACGTCTTTGTAAGCATGATACCCTGTGATAAATGAGTTCACTTCAAGTTCTACTTATGGAATGAAAGCCATTCTCGTACGTTGAGTCACTTTCCCAGTATAGTAACCCGCAATCAGCTGGACAACAGTAAACAAACAACTTTACATGATTTCTTTAATTAACGACAGCCATTAGCCGGAGAAAGTTATCCAATTAGTTGGGTGGGTGTTAAAACTTACGCATGCGCATTGCATTAAACATTATTAAAATATTAACGCTGAATATATTCACGCAATGACGCTCTACAACATCACTGCATTACAACCTCCCGGTATCTTGAACACAGCAAACAATTGCTATTCTAGTAGCGTACTGCAATGTCTTCTAAATCATCCTATTTTCTTCGAGTTGTTTCAACTGAGTAAAGGTCGTGACAATTGTGAAACATGCAAAAAATCAGGTAATCTTCTTACAAATTATAATAATTATATATAATATATATAATTATATATATTATATATATACATATATATATAGAATCATTATAAGTATAATTATAAGAAATGAAGTAACTGTTTTTACATTAAAACACAGGAACATGTTTAGCAAAAATGATTGAAGAATTATGTGCCACATCTAAGTACAGCAGTGTGACAAAAACACTTCCAACCGAGCCAATAGTTGAAATTCTAAGAGGTAAAAATGATAATTAATGATTTGACTACACAAGAACACAGTATTTCAATAGAAACACATGAATCGTTTATTCCTGGTCAATACAATGATGCTCATGAATACTATATACAACTTATCAATAGGCTAATCGAAACAGCTACTATGGAGTAAGATACTTGTGTCATAAATTACAATGCATGTTGTGTAAAGACTAACCTTTCCTGTGACCTTCAATAATCAATTTTTCACAAGTAGTTACATTAATTAGTATGTATGACAAAGAAGATTGTGAAGCAAGCCTGTTTCTCTACAGTTACAGAAATAGGTGCAAATTACTGTTAATATTGTATAGTTTTATGTAGTCGTTGCAATGAAAGTACTAGCAGTAGACAGATTTCAAGTGTATTTGAAATCAAAATAGATGTGAGTGTATTCTTCTAAGTGTAGACAAACTGATGAATACAATACAATTTCAGGAAAATAAGAACGTCCACTTACAGGACTTGGTTTTGGATGAAATATATAAGTCAGAAATGCTTTCCGACTACAAATGTGGAAGGTATATATGTACAAGTACATGTATATGTATATATGTAAATATGTATATATGTATACATATACACAGAACAGTATGCACTAATTATGTATACATGTACATTTCACCCCAGCAATCAAGCGATAATCCAGAAATCACTAACTATTATTATTTTAATCATGTGCTATCTCACAGAGATTGGAATCAAACTTCGACATCGGCCAAGAATTCATTTCTTTCTAAACTGCACAAGTTAGACATACTTGCTTCACATTGTAAAAGTCTTGAAGATGCTTACTACCTGATAAAATTCTTCTCCACAAAGAAACGACGAACAAATTATAATACAAGTACCACTCTTTCCAAACCTTCTTCAGCACAACTACAAGAAGTTAAAATAACTCTTGAAAAAGAACATCCTAGATATTGCAGTAGTTGTCTTAAAGAGGATAAAAATGCTACAGGGATAATAGAATGGATTCAATGTGATTTATGCCTTTTGTGGATTCACCTTTCATGCACAATACCAAGCTGACTACAATACCAACTCATTATACTTGTCATTTTTGTCATCAGAATTGAGTATTTTGTAATTTAGTACTGTTATGTAAAGTTTTAAAACATAATTATTACAATGATGCTAATACCTTGATACACCTTGAGTACTGTTATGTAAAGTTTTTAAATATAATTATTATATTGATGCTAATACCTTGATATACTTTGAGTACTGTTATGTAAAGTTTTAAAAAATATATAATATATATATATATATATATATATATATATATATATAATATATATATATATAATTATTATAATGATGCTAATACCTTGATACACCTTTTAGCCACAATATAACAGTAAATGGTAATTAACAGCAAATGGTAATTGTAGAGTTTTAAAATATAATTTTATTGCTATATAATACCTTCATACACCACAATAAAACAGGTATAGACTCACACACCACAATAAACAGGTATAGACTCACTAACGGTACGGCTGCATAGACTAACCACGCCCAATATTGCCCACTCAATTAATTGGATAACTTTCTCCGGCTAATGGCTGTCTTAATTAACTAAGCCAGACACTGTAACCATCAATAATTTTGTTGTTTCATGATAAGTAATATTAAAACCTCTCTTTAATGAACACCTCTTAATAATGGAAAAATCTGGCTGTCCCAAAAGTTTCATTATTCGGAGGTTCCACTGTATATAATAATAAACACTTAACCTGATCCAATACAACATCTAAAACACAAATTAGACTGCAAAACACCAAACTTTGGTCTTACCCACTACAAGTAGGGCTAAAGGAATACATGTAGTGGAACTCACATCCACATTTATTGTGGCTTGCATATAAAGACTGTAAAATGCATAAGTCTACTAATACACATGTGCATACACAAGTGTATGTATATCATGATCACTCTAATACACATGTGGATACACAAGTGTATGTATATCATGATCAGTCTAATACACATGTGCATACACAAGTGTATGTATATCATGATCAGTCTAATACACATGTGCATGCACAAGTGTATGTATATCATGATCAGTCTAATACACATGTGCATACACAAGTGTATGTATATCATGATCACTCTAATACACATGTGTATACACAAGTGTATATACATGTATATCATGATCAGTCTAATACACATGTGAATACACAAGTGTATATATATCACGATCAGTCTAATACACATGTGCATACACAAGTGTATGTATATCATGATCAGTCTAATACACATGTGCATACACAAGTGTGTGTATATCATGTTCAGTCTAATACACATGTGGATACACAAGTGTATTTATATCATGATCAGTCTAATACACATGTGCATACACAAGTGTATGTATATTATGTTCAGTCTAATACACATGTGCATACACAAGTGTATGCACACATGTATATCATGATCAGTCTAATACACATGTGCATACACAAGTGTATTTATATCATGATCAGTCTAATACACATGTGGATACACAAGTGTATGTATATCATGATCAGTCTAATACACATGTGCATACACAAGTGTGTGTATATCATGTTCAGTCTAATACACATGTGGATACACAAGTGTATTTATATCATAATCAGTCTAATACACATGTGCATACACAAGTGTGTGTATATCATGTTCAGTCTAATACACATGTGGATACACAAGTATATTTATATCATGATCAGTCTAATACACATGTGCATACACAAGTGTATGTATATCATGTTCAGTCTAATACACATGTGCATACACAAGTGTATGTACACATGTATATCATGATCAGTCTAATACACATGTGCATACACAAGTGTATTTATATCATGATCAGTCTAATACACATGTGGATACACAAGTGTATGTATATCATGATCAGTCTAATACACATGTGCATACACAAGTGTGTGTATATCATGTTCAGTCTAATACACATGTGGATACACAAGTGTATTTATATCATGATCAGTCTAATACACATGTGCATACACAAGTGTATGTATATCATGTTCAGTCTAATACACATGTGCATACACAAGTGTATGTACACATGTATATCATGATCAGTCTAATACACATGTGCATACACAAGTGTATTTATATCATGATCAGTCTAATACACATGTGGATACTCAAGTGTATGTATATCATGATCAGTCTAATACACATGTGCATACACAAGTGTGTGTATATCATGTTCAGTCTAATACACATGTGGATACACAAGTGTATTTATATCATGATCAGTCTAATACACATGTGCATACACAAGTGTATGTATATCGTGATCAGTCTAATACACATGTGCACACACAAGTGTATGTATATCATGATCAGGCTAATACACATGTGGATACACAAGTGTATGTATATCATGATCAGTCTAATACACATGTGCATACACAAGTGTATGTACATCATGATCAGTCTAATACACAAGTGGATACACAAGTGTATGTATATCATGATCAGTCTAATACACATGTGCATACACAAGTGTATGTATATCATGATCAGTCTAATACACATGTGCATACACAAGTGTATGTATATCATGATCAGTCTAATACACATGTGGATACACAAGTGTATGTATATCATGATCAGGCTAATACACATGTGGATACACAAGTGTATGTATATCATGATCAGTCTAATACACATGTGCATACACAAGTGTATGTACATCATGATCAGTCTAATACACAAGTGGATACACAAGTGTATGTACATCATGATCAGTCTAATACACATGTGCATACACAAGTGTATGTATATCATGATCAGTCTAATACACATGTGCATACACAAGTGTATGTATATAATGATCAGGCTAATACACATGTGGATACACAAGTGTATGTATATCATGATCAGTCTAATACACATGTGGATACACAAGTGTATGTATATCATGATCAGTCTAATACACATGTGCATACACAAGTGTATGTATATCATGATCAGTCTAATACACATGTGCATGCACAAGTGTATGTATATCATGATCACTCTAATACACATGTGCATACACAAGTGTATGTATATCATGATCACTCTAATACACATGTGCATACACAAGTGTATGTACATGTATATCATGATCAGTCTAATACACATGTGCATACACAAGTGTATATATATCACGATCAGTCTAATACACATGTGCATACACAAGCGTATGTATATCATGATCAGTCTAATACACATGTGCATACACAAGTGTATGTACACATGTATATCATGATCAGTCTAATACACATGTGCAAACACAAGTGTATGTATATCATGATCAGTCTAATACACATGTGCATACACAAGTGTATGTATATCATGATCAGGCTAATACACATGTGGATACACAAGTGTATGTATATCATGATCAGTCTAATACACATGTGCATACACAAGTGTATGTACATCATGATCAGTCTAATACACAAGTGGATACACAAGTGTATGTATATCATGATCAGTCTAATACACATGTGCATACACAAGTGTATGTATATCATGATCAGTCTAATACACATGTGCATACACAAGTGTATGTATATCATGATCAGTCTAATACACATGTGGATACACAAGTGTATGTATATCATGATCAGGCTAATACACATGTGGATACACAAGTGTATGTATATCATGATCAGTCTAATACACATGTGCATACACAAGTGTATGTACATCATGATCAGTCTAATACACAAGTGGATACACAAGTGTATGTACATCATGATCAGTCTAATACACATGTGCATACACAAGTGTATGTATATCATGATCAGTCTAATACACATGTGCATACACAAGTGTATGTATATCATGATCAGGCTAATACACATGTGGATACACAAGTGTATGTATATCATGATCAGTCTAATACACATGTGCATACACAAGTGTATGTATATCATGATCAGTCTAATACACATGTGGATACACAAGTGTATGTATATCATGATCAGTCTAATACACATGTGCATACACAAGTGTATGTATATCATGATCAGTCTAATACACATGTGCATGCACAAGTGTATGTATATCATGATCACTCTAATACACATGTGCATACACAAGTGTATGTATATCATGATCACTCTAATACACATGTGCATACACAAGTGTATGTACATGTATATCATGATCAGTCTAATACACATGTGCATACACAAGTGTATATATATCACGATCAGTCTAATACACATGTGCATACACAAGCGTATGTATATCATGATCAGTCTAATACACATGTGCATACACAAGTGTATTCATACATGTATCATGATCAGTCTAATACACATGTGCATACACAAGTGTATGTACACATGTATATCATGATCAGTCTAATACACATGTGCAAACACAAGTGTATGTATATCATGATCAGTCTAATACACATGTGCATACACAAGTGTATGTATATCATGATCAGGCTAATACACATGTGCATACACAAGTGTATGTATATCATGATCAGTCTAATACACATGTGCATACACAAGTGTATGTATATCATGATCAGTCTAATACACATGTGGATACACAAGTGTATGTATATCATGATCAGTCTAATACACATGTGCATACACAAGTGTATGTATATCATGATCAGTCTAATACACATGTGCATGCACAAGTGTATGTATATCATGATCAGTCTAATACACATGTGCATACACAAGTGTATGTATATCATGATCACTCTAATACACATGTGCATATACAAGTGTATGTACATGTATATCATGATCAGTCTAATACACATGTGCATACACAAGTGTATGTATATCACGATCAGTCTAATACACATGTGCATACACAAGCGTATGTATATCATGATCAGTCTAATACACATGTGCATACACAAGTGTATGTACACATGTATATCATGATCAGTCTAATACACATGTGCATACACAAGTGTATGTACACATGTACATGTATATCATGATCAGTCTAATACACATGTGCATACACAAGTGTATTTATATCATGATCAGTCTAATACACATGTGGATACACAAGTGTATGTATATAATGATCAGTCTAATACACATGTGCATACACAAGTGTATGTATATCATGATCAGTCTAATACACATGTGGATACACAAGTGTATGTATATCATGATCAGTCTAATACACATGTGCATACACAAGTGTATGTACACATGTATATCATGATCAGTCTAATACACATGTGCATACACAAGTGTATGTATATCATGATCAGGCTAATACACATGTGGATACACAAGTGTATGTATATCATGATCAGTCTAATACACATGTGCATACACAAGTGTATGTATATCATGATCAGTCTAATACACATGTGGATACACAAGTGTATGTATATCATGATCAGTCTAATACACATGTGCATACACAAGTGTATGTATATCATGATCAGTCTAATACACATGTGCATGCACAAGTGTATGTATATCATGATCAGTCTAATACACATGTGCATACACAAGTGTATGTATATCATGATCACTCTAATACACATGTGCATACACAAGTGTATGTACATGTATATCATGATCAGTCTAATACACATGTGCATACACAAGTGTATATATATCACGATCAGTCTAATACACATGTGCATACACAAGCGTATGTATATCATGATCAGTCTAATACACATGTGCATACACAAGTGTGTGTATATCATGTTCAGTCTAATACACATGTGGATACACAACTGTATTTATATCATGATCAGTCTAATACACATGTGCATACACAAGTGTATGTATATTATGTTCAGTCTAATACACATGTGCATACACAAGTGTATGTACACATGTATATCATGATCAGTCTAATACACATGTGCATACACAAGTGTATTTATATCATGATCAGTCTAATACACATGTGGATACACAAGTGTATGTATATCATGATCAGTCTAATACACATGTGCATACACAAGTGTGTGTATATCATGTTCAGTCTAATACACATGTGGATACACAAGTGTATTTATATCATGATCAGTCTAATACACATGTGCATACACAAGTGTATGTATATCATGTTCAGTCTAATACACATGTGCATACACAAGTGTATGTACACATGTATATCATGATCAGTCTAATACACATGTGCATACACAAGTGTATATATATCACGATCAGTCTAATACACATGTGCATACACAAGCGTATGTATATCATGATCAGTCTAATACACATGTGCATACACAAGTGTGTGTAGATCATGTTCAGTCTAATACACATGTGCATACACAAGTGTATGTATATCATGATCAGTCTAATACACATGTGCATACACAAGTGTATGTATATCATGATCAGGCTAATACACATGTGGATACACAAGTGTATGTATATCATGATCAGTCTAATACACATGTGCATACACAAGTGTATGTATATCATGATCAGTCTAATACACATGTGGATACACAAGTGTATGTATATCATGATCAGTCTAATACACATGTGCATACACAAGTGTATGTATATCATGATCAGTCTAATACACATGTGCATGCACAAGTGTATGTATATCATGATCAGTCTAATACACATGTGCATACACAAGTGTATGTATATCATGATCACTCTAATACACATGTGCATACACAAGTGTATGTACATGTATATCATGATCAGTCTAATACACATGTGCATACACAAGTGTATATATATCACGATCAGTCTAATACACATGTGCATACACAAGCGTATGTATATCATGATCAGTCTAATACATATGTGCATACACAAGTGTGTGTATATCATGTTCAGTCTAATACACATGTGGATACACAACTGTATTTATATCATGATCAGTCTAATACACATGTGCATACACAAGTGTATATATATTATGTTCAGTCTAATACACATGTGCATACACAAGTGTATGTACACATGTATATCATGATCAGTCTAATACACATGTGCATACACAAGTGTATTTATATCATGATCAGTCTAATACACATGTGGATACACAAGTGTATGTATATCATGATCAGTCTAATACACATGTGCATACACAAGTGTATTTATATCATGATCAGTCTAATACACATGTGCATACACAAGTGTATGTATATCATGTTCAGTCTAATACACATGTGCATACACAAGTGTATGTACACATGTATATCATGATCAGTCTAATACACATGTGCATACACAAGTGTATATATATCACGATCAGTCTAATACACATGTGCATACACAAGCGTATGTATATCATGATCAGTCTAATACACATGTGCATACACAAGTGTGTGTATATCATGTTCAGTCTAATACACATGTGGATACACAAGTGTATTTATATCATGATCAGTCTAATACACATGTGCATACACAAGTGTATGTATATTATGTTCAGTCTAATACACATGTGCATACACAAGTGTATTCATATCATAATCAGTCTAATACACATGTGGATACACAAGTGTATGTATATCATGATCAGTCTAATACACATGTGCATACACAAGTGTATGTATATCATGATCAGTCTAATACACATGTGGATACACAAGTGTATGTACATGTGTGTATATCATGATCAGTCTAATACACATGTGCATACACAAGTGTATGTATATCATGATCAGTCTAATACACATGTGCATACACAAGTGTATTCATATCATAATCAGTCTAATACACATGTGCATACACAAGTGTATGTATATCATGATCAGTCTAATACACATGTGCATACACAAGTGTATGTATATCATGATCACTCTAATACACATGTGCATATACAAGTGTATGTACATGTATATCATGATCAGTCTAATACACATGTGCATACACAAGTGTATTTATATCATGATCAGTCTAATACACATGTGGATACACAAGTGTATGTACATGTATATAATGATCAGTCTAATACACATGTGCATACACAAGTGTATGTATATCATGATCAGTCTAATACACATGTGGATACACAAGTGTATGTATATCATGATCAGTCTAATACACATGTGCATACACAAGTGTATGTACACATGTATATCATGATCAGTCTAATACACATGTGCATACACAAGTGTATGTATATCATGATCAGTCTAATACACATGTGCATACACAAGTGTATGTATATCATGATCAGGCTAATACACATGTGGATACACAAGTGTATGTATATCATGATCAGTCTAATACACATGTGCATACACAAGTGTATGTATATCATGATCAGTCTAATACACATGTGCATACACAAGTGTATGTATATCACGATCAGTCTAATACACATGTGCATGCACAAGTGTATGTATATCATGATCAGTCTAATACACATGTGCATACACAAGTGTATGTATATCATGATCACTCTAATACACATGTGCATACACAAGTGTATGTACATGTATATCATGATCAGTCTAATACACATGTGCATACACAAGTGTATATATATCACGATCAGTCTAATACACATGTGGATACACAACTGTATTTATATCATGATCAGTCTAATACACATGTGCATACACAAGTGTATGTATATAATGATCAGTCTAATACACATGTGCATACACAAGTGTGTGTATATCATGTTCAGTCTAATACACATGTGGATACACAACTGTATTTATATCATGATCAGTCTAATACACATGTGCATACACAAGTGTATGTATATTACATGTATGTTCAGTCTAATACACATGTGCATACACAAGTGTATGTACACATGTATATCATGATCAGTCTAATACACATGTGCATACACAAGTGCATTTATATCATGATCAGTCTAATACACATGTGGATACACAAGTGTATGTATATCATGATCAGTCTAATACACATGTGCATACACAAGTGTGTGTATATCATGTTCAGTCTAATACACATGTGGATACACAAGTGTATTTATATCATGATCAGTCTAATACACATGTGCACACACAAGTGTATGTATATCATGTTCAGTCTAATACACATGTGCATACACAAGTGTATGTATATTATGTTCAGTCTAATACACATGTGCATACACAAGTGTATGTATATCATGATCAGTCTAATACACATGTGGATACACAAGTGTATGTATATCATGATCAGTCTAATACACATGTGCATACACAAGTGTATGTACACATGTATATCATGATCAGTCTAATACACATGTGCATACACAAGTGTATGTATATCATGATCAGGCTAATACACATGTGGATACACAAGTGTATGTATATCATGATCAGTCTAATACACATGTGCATACACAAGTGTATGTATATCATGATCAGTCTAATACACATGTGGATACACAAGTGTATGTATATCATGATCAGTCTAATACACATGTGCATACACAAGTGTATGTATATCATGATCAGTCTAATACACATGTGCATGCACAAGTGTATGTATATCATGATCAGTCTAATACACATGTGCATACACAAGTGTATGTATATCATGATCACTCTAATACACATGTGCATACACAAGTGTATGTACATGTATATCATGATCAGTCTAATACACATGTGCATACACAAGTGTATATATATCACGATCAGTCTAATACACATGTGCATACACAAGCGTATGTATATCATGATCAGTCTAATACACATGTGCATACACAAGTGTGTGTATATCATGTTCAGTCTAATACACATGTGGATACACAACTGTATTTATATCATGATCAGTCTAATACACATGTGCATACACAAGTGTATGTATATTATGTTCAGTCTAATACACATGTGCATACACAAGTGTATGTACACATGTATATCATGATCAGTCTAATACACATGTGCATACACAAGTGTATATATATCACGATCAGTCTAATACACATGTGCATACACAAGCGTATGTATATCATGATCAGTCTAATACACATGTGCATACACAAGTGTGTGTAGATCATGTTCAGTCTAATACACATGTGCATACACAAGTGTATGTATATCATGATCAGTCTAATACACATGTGCATACACAAGTGTATGTATATCATGATCAGGCTAATACACATGTGGATACACAAGTGTATGTATATCATGATCAGTCTAATACACATGTGCATACACAAGTGTATGTATATCATGATCAGTCTAATACACATGTGGATACACAAGTGTATGTATATCATGATCAGTCTAATACACATGTGCATACACAAGTGTATGTATATCATGATCAGTCTAATACACATGTGCATGCACAAGTGTATGTATATCATGATCAGTCTAATACACATGTGCATACACAAGTGTATGTATATCATGATCACTCTAATACACATGTGCATACACAAGTGTATGTACATGTATATCATGATCAGTCTAATACACATGTGCATACACAAGTGTATATATATCACGATCAGTCTAATACACATGTGCATACACAAGCGTATGTATATCATGATCAGTCTAATACATATGTGCATACACAAGTGTGTGTATATCATGTTCAGTCTAATACACATGTGGATACACAACTGTATTTATATCATGATCAGTCTAATACACATGTGCATACACAAGTGTATGTATATTATGTTCAGTCTAATACACATGTGCATACACAAGTGTATGTACACATGTATATCATGATCAGTCTAATACACATGTGCATACACAAGTGTATTTATATCATGATCAGTCTAATACACATGTGGATACACAAGTGTATGTATATCATGATCAGTCTAATACACATGTGCATACACAAGTGTATTTATATCATGATCAGTCTAATACACATGTGCATACACAAGTGTATGTATATCATGTTCAGTCTAATACACATGTGCATACACAAGTGTATGTACACATGTATATCATGATCAGTCTAATACACATGTGCATACACAAGTGTATATATATCACGATCAGTCTAATACACATGTGCATACACAAGTGTGTGTATATCATGTTCAGTCTAATACACATGTGGATACACAAGTGTATTTATATCATGATCAGTCTAATACACATGTGCATACACAAGTGTATGTATATTATGTTCAGTCTAATACACATGTGCATACACAAGTGTATTCATATCATAATCAGTCTAATACACATGTGGATACACAAGTGTATGTATATCATGATCAGTCTAATACACATGTGCATACACAAGTGTATGTATATCATGATCAGTCTAATACACATGTGGATACACAAGTGTATGTACATGTGTGTATATCATGATCAGTCTAATACACATGTGCATACACAAGTGTATGTATATCATGATCAGTCTAATACACATGTGCATACACAAGTGTATTCATATCATAATCAGTCTAATACACATGTGCATACACAAGTGTATGTATATCATGATCAGTCTAATACACATGTGCATACACAAGTGTATGTATATCATGATCACTCTAATACACATGTGCATATACAAGTGTATGTACATGTATATCATGATCAGTCTAATACACATGTGCATACACAAGTGTATTTATATCATGATCAGTCTAATACACATGTGGATACACAAGTGTATGTACATGTATATAATGATCAGTCTAATACACATGTGCATACACAAGTGTATGTATATCATGATCAGTCTAATACACATGTGGATACACAAGTGTATGTATATCATGATCAGTCTAATACACATGTGCATACACAAGTGTATGTACACATGTATATCATGATCAGTCTAATACACATGTGCATACACAAGTGTATGTATATCATGATCAGTCTAATACACATGTGCATACACAAGTGTATGTATATCATGATCAGGCTAATACACATGTGGATACACAAGTGTATGTATATCATGATCAGTCTAATACACATGTGCATACACAAGTGTATGTATATCATGATCAGTCTAATACACATGTGCATACACAAGTGTATGTATATCATGATCAGTCTAATACACATGTGCATGCACAAGTGTATGTATATCATGATCAGTCTAATACACATGTGCATACACAAGTGTATGTATATCATGATCACTCTAATACACATGTGCATACACAAGTGTATGTACATGTATATCATGATCAGTCTAATACACATGTGCATACACAAGTGTATATATATCACGATCAGTCTAATACACATGTGGATACACAACTGTATTTATATCATGATCAGTCTAATACACATGTGCATACACAAGTGTATGTATATAATGATCAGTCTAATACACATGTGCATACACAAGTGTGTGTATATCATGTTCAGTCTAATACACATGTGGATACACAACTGTATTTATATCATGATCAGTCTAATACACATGTGCATACACAAGTGTATGTATATTACATGTATGTTCAGTCTAATACACATGTGCATACACAAGTGTATGTACACATGTATATCATGATCAGTCTAATACACATGTGCATACACAAGTGCATTTATATCATGATCAGTCTAATACACATGTGGATACACAAGTGTATGTATATCATGATCAGTCTAATACACATGTGCATACACAAGTGTGTGTATATCATGTTCAGTCTAATACACATGTGGATACACAAGTGTATTTATATCATGATCAGTCTAATACACATGTGCACACACAAGTGTATGTATATCATGTTCAGTCTAATACACATGTGCATACACAAGTGTATGTACACATGTATATCATGATCAGTCTAATACACATGTGCATACACAAGTGTATGTACACATGTATATCATGATCAGTCTAATACACATGTGCATACACAAGTGTATTTATATCATGATCAGTCTAATACACATGTGGATACACAAGTGTATGTATATAATGATCAGTCTAATACACATGTGCATACACAAGTGTATGTATATCATGATCAGTCTAATACACATGTGGATACACAAGTGTATGTATATCATGATCAGTCTAATACACATGTGCATACACAAGTGTATGTACACATGTATATCATGATCAGTCTAATACACATGTGCATACACAAGTGTATGTATATCCTGATCAGTCTAATACACATGTGCATACACAAGTGTATGTATATCATGATCAGGCTAATACACATGTGAATACACAAGTGTATGTATATCATGATCAGTCTAATACACATGTGCATACACAAGTGTATGTATATCATGATCAGTCTAATACACATGTGGATACACAAGTGTATGTATATCATGATCAGTCTAATACATATGTGCATACACAAGTGTATGTATATCATGATCAGTCTAATACACATGTGCATGCACAAGTGTATGTATATCATGATCACTCTAATACACATGTGCATACACAAGTGTATGTATATCATGATCACTCTAATACACATGTGCATATACAAGTTATGTACATGTACATGTATATCATGATCAGTCTAATACACATGTGCATACACAAGCGTATGTATATCATGATCAGTCTAATACACATGTGCATACACAAGTGTATGTACACATGTATATCATGATCAGTCTAATACACATGTGCATACACAAGTGTATGTACACATGTATATCATGATCAGTCTAATACACATGTGCATACACAAGTGTATTTATATCATGATCAGTCTAATACACATGTGGATACACAAGTGTATGTATATAATGATCAGTCTAATACACATGTGCATACACAAGTGTATGTATATCATGATCAGTCTAATACACATGTGGATACACAAGTGTATGTATATCATGATCAGTCTAATACACATGTGCATACACAAGTGTATGTATATCATGTTCAGTCTAATACACATGTGCATACACAAGTGTATGTACACATGTATATCATGATCAGACTAATACACATGTGCATACACAAGTGTATGTATATCATGATCAGTCTAATACACATGTGCATACACAAGTGTATGTATATCATGATCACTCTAATACACATGTGCATACACAAGTGTATGTATATCATGATCAGGCTAATACACATGTGGATACACAAGTGTATGTATATCATGATCAGTCTAATACACATGTGCATACACAAGTGTATGTATATCATGATCAGGCTAATACACATGTGGATACACAAGTGTATGTATATCATGATCAGTCTAATACACATGTGCATACACAAGTGTATGTATATCATGATCAGTCTAATACACATGTGCATACACAAGTGTATGTATATCATGATCAGGCTAATACACATGTGGATACACAAGTGTATGTACATTGTATATCATGATCAGTCTAATACACATGTGCATACACAAGTGTATGTATATCATGATCAGTCTAATACACATGTCCATACACAAGTGTATGTATATCATGATCACTCTAATACACATGTGCATACACAAGTGTATGTACATGTATATCATGATCAGTCTAATACACATGTGCATACACAAGTGTGTATATCATGTTCAGTCTAATACACATGTGGATACACAAGTGTATTTATATCATGATCAGTCTAATACACATGTGCATACACAAGTGTATGTATATTATGTTCAGTCTAATACACATGTGCATACACAAGTGTATGTACACATGTATATCATGATCAGTCTAATACACATGTGCATACACAAGTGTATTTATATCATGATCAGTCTAATACACATGTGGATACACAAGTGTATGTATATAATGATCAGTCTAATACACATGTGCATACACAAGTGTATGTATATCATGATCAGTCTAATACACATGTGGATACACAAGTGTATGTATATCATGATCAGGCTAATACACATGTGGATACACAAGTGTATGTATATCATGATCAGTCTAATACACATGTGCATACACAAGTGTATGTATATCATGATCAGTCTAATACACATGTGGATACACAAGTGTATGTATATCATGATCAGTCTAATACACATGTGCATACACAAGTGTATGTACACATGTATATCATGATCAGTCTAATACACATGTGCATACACAAGTGTATGTATATCATGATCAGGCTAATACACATGTGGATACACAAGTGTATGTATATCATGATCAGTCTAATACACATGTGCATACACAAGTGTATGTATATCATGATCAGTCTAATACACATGTGGATACACAAGTGTATGTATATCATGATCAGTCTAATACACATGTGCATACACAAGTGTATGTATATCATGATCAGTCTAATACACATGTGCATGCACAAGTGTATGTATATCATGATCAGTCTAATACACATGTGCATACACAAGTGTATGTATATCATGATCACTCTAATACACATGTGCATACACAAGTGTATGTACATGTATATCATGATCAGTCTAATACACATGTGCATACACAAGTGTATATATATCACGATCAGTCTAATACACATGTGCATACACAAGCGTATGTATATCATGATCAGTCTAATACACATGTGCATACACAAGTGTGTGTATATCATGTTCAGTCTAATACACATGTGGATACACAACTGTATTTATATCATGATCAGTCTAATACACATGTGCATACACAAGTGTATGTATATTATGTTCAGTCTAATACACATGTGCATACACAAGTGTATGTACACATGTATATCATGATCAGTCTAATACACATGTGCATACACAAGTGTATTTATATCATGATCAGTCTAATACACATGTGGATACACAAGTGTATGTATATCATGATCAGTCTAATACACATGTGCATACACAAGTGTGTGTATATCATGTTCAGTCTAATACACATGTGGATACACAAGTGTATTTATATCATGATCAGTCTAATACACATGTGCATACACAAGTGTATGTATATCATGTTCAGTCTAATACACATGTGCATACACAAGTGTATGTACACATGTATATCATGATCAGTCTAATACACATGTGCATACACAAGTGTATATATATCACGATCAGTCTAATACACATGTGCATACACAAGCGTATGTATATCATGATCAGTCTAATACACATGTGCATACACAAGTGTGTGTAGATCATGTTCAGTCTAATACACATGTGCATACACAAGTGTATGTATATCATGATCAGTCTAATACACATGTGCATACACAAGTGTATGTATATCATGATCAGGCTAATACACATGTGGATACACAAGTGTATGTATATCATGATCAGTCTAATACACATGTGCATACACAAGTGTATGTATATCATGATCAGTCTAATACACATGTGGATACACAAGTGTATGTATATCATGATCAGTCTAATACACATGTGCATACACAAGTGTATGTATATCATGATCAGTCTAATACACATGTGCATGCACAAGTGTATGTATATCATGATCAGTCTAATACACATGTGCATACACAAGTGTATGTATATCATGATCACTCTAATACACATGTGCATACACAAGTGTATGTACATGTATATCATGATCAGTCTAATACACATGTGCATACACAAGTGTATATATATCACGATCAGTCTAATACACATGTGCATACACAAGCGTATGTATATCATGATCAGTCTAATACATATGTGCATACACAAGTGTGTGTATATCATGTTCAGTCTAATACACATGTGGATACACAACTGTATTTATATCATGATCAGTCTAATACACATGTGCATACACAAGTGTATGTATATTATGTTCAGTCTAATACACATGTGCATACACAAGTGTATGTACACATGTATATCATGATCAGTCTAATACACATGTGCATACACAAGTGTATTTATATCATGATCAGTCTAATACACATGTGGATACACAAGTGTATGTATATCATGATCAGTCTAATACACATGTGCATACACAAGTGTATTTATATCATGATCAGTCTAATACACATGTGCATACACAAGTGTATGTATATCATGTTCAGTCTAATACACATGTGCATACACAAGTGTATGTACACATGTATATCATGATCAGTCTAATACACATGTGCATACACAAGTGTATATATATCACGATCAGTCTAATACACATGTGCATACACAAGTGTGTGTATATCATGTTCAGTCTAATACACATGTGGATACACAAGTGTATTTATATCATGATCAGTCTAATACACATGTGCATACACAAGTGTATGTATATTATGTTCAGTCTAATACACATGTGCATACACAAGTGTATTCATATCATAATCAGTCTAATACACATGTGGATACACAAGTGTATGTATATCATGATCAGTCTAATACACATGTGCATACACAAGTGTATGTATATCATGATCAGTCTAATACACATGTGGATACACAAGTGTATGTACATGTGTGTATATCATGATCAGTCTAATACACATGTGCATACACAAGTGTATGTATATCATGATCAGTCTAATACACATGTGCATACACAAGTGTATTCATATCATAATCAGTCTAATACACATGTGCATACACAAGTGTATGTATATCATGATCAGTCTAATACACATGTGCATACACAAGTGTATGTATATCATGATCACTCTAATACACATGTGCATATACAAGTGTATGTACATGTATATCATGATCAGTCTAATACACATGTGCATACACAAGTGTATTTATATCATGATCAGTCTAATACACATGTGGATACACAAGTGTATGTACATGTATATAATGATCAGTCTAATACACATGTGCATACACAAGTGTATGTATATCATGATCAGTCTAATACACATGTGGATACACAAGTGTATGTATATCATGATCAGTCTAATACACATGTGCATACACAAGTGTATGTACACATGTATATCATGATCAGTCTAATACACATGTGCATACACAAGTGTATGTATATCATGATCAGTCTAATACACATGTGCATACACAAGTGTATGTATATCATGATCAGGCTAATACACATGTGGATACACAAGTGTATGTATATCATGATCAGTCTAATACACATGTGCATACACAAGTGTATGTATATCATGATCAGTCTAATACACATGTGCATACACAAGTGTATGTATATCATGATCAGTCTAATACACATGTGCATGCACAAGTGTATGTATATCATGATCAGTCTAATACACATGTGCATACACAAGTGTATGTATATCATGATCACTCTAATACACATGTGCATACACAAGTGTATGTACATGTATATCATGATCAGTCTAATACACATGTGCATACACAAGTGTATATATATCACGATCAGTCTAATACACATGTGGATACACAACTGTATTTATATCATGATCAGTCTAATACACATGTGCATACACAAGTGTATGTATATAATGATCAGTCTAATACACATGTGCATACACAAGTGTGTGTATATCATGTTCAGTCTAATACACATGTGGATACACAACTGTATTTATATCATGATCAGTCTAATACACATGTGCATACACAAGTGTATGTATATTACATGTATGTTCAGTCTAATACACATGTGCATACACAAGTGTATGTACACATGTATATCATGATCAGTCTAATACACATGTGCATACACAAGTGCATTTATATCATGATCAGTCTAATACACATGTGGATACACAAGTGTATGTATATCATGATCAGTCTAATACACATGTGCATACACAAGTGTGTGTATATCATGTTCAGTCTAATACACATGTGGATACACAAGTGTATTTATATCATGATCAGTCTAATACACATGTGCACACACAAGTGTATGTATATCATGTTCAGTCTAATACACATGTGCATACACAAGTGTATGTACACATGTATATCATGATCAGTCTAATACACATGTGCATACACAAGTGTATGTACACATGTATATCATGATCAGTCTAATACACATGTGCATACACAAGTGTATTTATATCATGATCAGTCTAATACACATGTGGATACACAAGTGTATGTATATAATGATCAGTCTAATACACATGTGCATACACAAGTGTATGTATATCATGATCAGTCTAATACACATGTGGATACACAAGTGTATGTATATCATGATCAGTCTAATACACATGTGCATACACAAGTGTATGTACACATGTATATCATGATCAGTCTAATACACATGTGCATACACAAGTGTATGTATATCCTGATCAGTCTAATACACATGTGCATACACAAGTGTATGTATATCATGATCAGGCTAATACACATGTGAATACACAAGTGTATGTATATCATGATCAGTCTAATACACATGTGCATACACAAGTGTATGTATATCATGATCAGTCTAATACACATGTGGATACACAAGTGTATGTATATCATGATCAGTCTAATACATATGTGCATACACAAGTGTATGTATATCATGATCAGTCTAATACACATGTGCATGCACAAGTGTATGTATATCATGATCACTCTAATACACATGTGCATACACAAGTGTATGTATATCATGATCACTCTAATACACATGTGCATATACAAGTTATGTACATGTACATGTATATCATGATCAGTCTAATACACATGTGCATACACAAGCGTATGTATATCATGATCAGTCTAATACACATGTGCATACACAAGTGTATGTACACATGTATATCATGATCAGTCTAATACACATGTGCATACACAAGTGTATGTACACATGTATATCATGATCAGTCTAATACACATGTGCATACACAAGTGTATTTATATCATGATCAGTCTAATACACATGTGGATACACAAGTGTATGTATATAATGATCAGTCTAATACACATGTGCATACACAAGTGTATGTATATCATGATCAGTCTAATACACATGTGGATACACAAGTGTATGTATATCATGATCAGTCTAATACACATGTGCATACACAAGTGTATGTATATCATGTTCAGTCTAATACACATGTGCATACACAAGTGTATGTACACATGTATATCATGATCAGACTAATACACATGTGCATACACAAGTGTATGTATATCATGATCAGTCTAATACACATGTGCATACACAAGTGTATGTATATCATGATCACTCTAATACACATGTGCATACACAAGTGTATGTATATCATGATCAGGCTAATACACATGTGGATACACAAGTGTATGTATATCATGATCAGTCTAATACACATGTGCATACACAAGTGTATGTATATCATGATCAGGCTAATACACATGTGGATACACAAGTGTATGTATATCATGATCAGTCTAATACACATGTGCATACACAAGTGTATGTATATCATGATCAGTCTAATACACATGTGCATACACAAGTGTATGTATATCATGATCAGGCTAATACACATGTGGATACACAAGTGTATGTACATTGTATATCATGATCAGTCTAATACACATGTGCATACACAAGTGTATGTATATCATGATCAGTCTAATACACATGTCCATACACAAGTGTATGTATATGATGATCACTCTAATACACATGTGCATACACAAGTGTATGTACATGTATATCATGATCAGTCTAATACACATGTGCATACACAAGTGTATATATATCACGATCAGTCTAATACACATGTGCATACACAAGCGTATGTATATCATGATCAGTCTAATACACATGTGCATACACAAGTGTGTGTATATCATGTTCAGTCTAATACACATGTGGATACACAAGTGTATTTATATCATGATCAGTCTAATACACATGTGCATACACAAGTGTATGTATATTATGTTCAGTCTAATACACATGTGCATACACAAGTGTATGTACACATGTATATCATGATCAGTCTAATACACATGTGCATACACAAGTGTATTTATATCATGATCAGTCTAATACACATGTGGATACACAAGTGTATGTATATAATGATCAGTCTAATACACATGTGCATACACAAGTGTATGTATATCATGATCAGTCTAATACACATGTGGATACACAAGTGTATGTATATCATGATCAGGCTAATACACATGTGGATACACAAGTGTATGTATATCATGATCAGTCTAATACACATGTGCATACACAAGTGTATGTATATCATGATCAGTCTAATACACATGTGGATACACAAGTGTATGTATATCATGATCAGTCTAATACACATGTGCATACACAAGTGTATGTACATGTATATCATGATCAGTCTAATACACATGTGCATACACAAGTGTATGTATATCATGATCAGTCTAATACACATGTGCATGCACAAGTGTATGTATATCATGATCAGTCTAATACACATGTGCATACACAAGTGTATGTATATCATGATCACTCTAATACACATGTGTATACACAAGTGTATGTACATGTATATCATGATCAGTCTAATACACATGTGCATACACAAGTGTATATATATCACGATCAGTCTAATACACATGTGCATACACAAGTGTATGTACATGTATATCATGATCAGTCTAATACACATGTGCATACACAAGTGTATGTATATCATGATCAGTCTAATACACATGTGCATACACAAGTGTGTGTATATCATGTTCAGTCTAATACACCTGTGGATACACAAGTGTATATATCTCACGATCAGTCTAATACACATGTGCATACACAAGTGTATGAATATCATGATCAGTCTAATACACATGTGCATACACAAGTGTATATATATCACGATCAGTCTAATACACATGTGCATACACAAGTGTATGTATATCATGATCAGTCTAATACACATGTGCATACACAAGTGTATGTATATCATGATCAGTCTAATACACATGTGCATACACAAGTGTGTGTATATCATGTTCAGTCTAATACACATGTGGATACACAAGTGTATTTATATCATGATCAGTCTAATACACATGTGCATACACAAGTGTATGTATATTATGTTCAGTCTAATACACATGTGCATACACAAGTGTATGTACACATGTATATCATGATCAGTCTAATACACATGTGCATACACAAGTGTATTTATATCCTGATCAGTCTAATACACATGTGGATACACAAGTGTATGTATATCATGATCAGTCTAATACACATGTGCATACACAAGTGTGTGTATATCATGTTCAGTCTAATACACATGTGGATACACAAGTGTATGTATATCATGATCAGTCTAATACACATGTGCATACACAAGTGTATGTATATCATGATCAGTCTAATACACATGTGCATGCACAAATGTATGTATATCATGATCAGTCTAATACACATGTGCATACACAAGTGTATGTATATCATGATCACTCTAATACACATGTGTATACACAAGTGTATACACATGTATATCATGATCAGTCTAATACACATGTGCATACACAAGTGTATGTATATCATGATCAGTCTAATACACATGTGCATACACAAGTGTATGTATATCATGATCACTCTAATACACATGTGTATACACAAGTGTATACACATGTATATCATGATCAGTCTAATACATATGTGCATACACAAGTGTGTGTATATCATGTTCAGTCTAATACACATGTGGATACACAAGTGTATATATCTCACGATCAGTCTAATACACATGTGCATACACAAGTGTATGTATATCATGATCAGTCTAATACACATGTGCATACACAAGTGTATATATATCACGATCAGTCTAATACACATGTGCATACACAAGTGTATGTATATCATGATCAGTCTAATACACATGTGCATACACAAGTGTGTGTATATCATGTTCAGTCTAATACACATGTGGATACACAAGTGTATTTATATCATGATCAGTCTAATACACATGTGGATACACAAGTGTATGTATATCATGATCAGTCTAATACACATGTGCATACACAAGTGTGTGTATATCATGTTCAGTCTAATACACATGTGGATACACAAGTGTATTTATATCATGATCAGTCTAATACACATGTGCATACACAAGTGTATGTATATCATGTTCAGTCTAATACACATGTGCATACACAAGTGTATGTACACATGTATATCATGATCAGTCTAATACACATGTGCATACACAAGTGTATGTATATCATGATCAGTCTAATACACATGTGCATACACAAGTGTATGTATATCATGATCAGTCTAATACACATGTGCATACACAAGTTTATGTATATCATGATCAGTCTAATACACATGTGCATACACAAGTGTATGTACACATGTATATCATGATCAGTCTAATACACATGTGCATACACAAGTGTATGTACACATGTATATCATGATCAGTCTAATACACATGTGCATACACAAGTGTATTTATATCATGATCAGTCTAATACACATGTGGATACACAAGTGTATGTATATAATGATCAGTCTAATACACATGTGCATACACAAGTGTATGTATATCATGATCAGTCTAATACACATGTGGATACACAAGTGTATGTATATCATGATCAGTCTAATACACATGTGCATACACAAGTGTATGTACACATGTATATCATGATCAGTCTAATACACATGTGCATACACAAGTGTATGTATATCCTGATCAGTCTAATACACATGTGCATACACAAGTGTATGTATATCATGATCAGGCTAATACACATGTGAATACACAAGTGTATGTATATCATGATCAGTCTAATACACATGTGCATACACAAGTGTATGTATATCATGATCAGTCTAATACACATGTGGATACACAAGTGTATGTATATCATGATCAGTCTAATACATATGTGCATACACAAGTGTATGTATATCATGATCAGTCTAATACACATGTGCATGCACAAGTGTATGTATATCATGATCACTCTAATACACATGTGCATACACAAGTGTATGTATATCATGATCACTCTAATACACATGTGCATATACAAGTTATGTACATGTACATGTATATCATGATCAGTCTAATACACATGTGCATACACAAGCGTATGTATATCATGATCAGTCTAATACACATGTGCATACACAAGTGTATGTACACATGTATATCATGATCAGTCTAATACACATGTGCATACACAAGTGTATGTACACATGTATATCATGATCAGTCTAATACACATGTGCATACACAAGTGTATTTATATCATGATCAGTCTAATACACATGTGGATACACAAGTGTATGTATATAATGATCAGTCTAATACACATGTGCATACACAAGTGTATGTATATCATGATCAGTCTAATACACATGTGGATACACAAGTGTATGTATATCATGATCAGTCTAATACACATGTGCATACACAAGTGTATGTATATCATGTTCAGTCTAATACACATGTGCATACACAAGTGTATGTACACATGTATATCATGATCAGACTAATACACATGTGCATACACAAGTGTATGTATATCATGATCAGTCTAATACACATGTGCATACACAAGTGTATGTATATCATGATCACTCTAATACACATGTGCATACACAAGTGTATGTATATCATGATCAGGCTAATACACATGTGGATACACAAGTGTATGTATATCATGATCAGTCTAATACACATGTGCATACACAAGTGTATGTATATCATGATCAGGCTAATACACATGTGGATACACAAGTGTATGTATATCATGATCAGTCTAATACACATGTGCATACACAAGTGTATGTATATCATGATCAGTCTAATACACATGTGCATACACAAGTGTATGTATATCATGATCAGGCTAATACACATGTGGATACACAAGTGTATGTACATTGTATATCATGATCAGTCTAATACACATGTGCATACACAAGTGTATGTATATCATGATCAGTCTAATACACATGTCCATACACAAGTGTATGTATATCATGATCACTCTAATACACATGTGCATACACAAGTGTATGTACATGTATATCATGATCAGTCTAATACACATGTGCATACACAAGTGTATATATATCACGATCAGTCTAATACACATGTGCATACACAAGCGTATGTATATCATGATCAGTCTAATACACATGTGCATACACAAGTGTGTGTATATCATGTTCAGTCTAATACACATGTGGATACACAAGTGTATTTATATCATGATCAGTCTAATACACATGTGCATACACAAGTGTATGTATATTATGTTCAGTCTAATACACATGTGCATACACAAGTGTATGTACACATGTATATCATGATCAGTCTAATACACATGTGCATACACAAGTGTATTTATATCATGATCAGTCTAATACACATGTGGATACACAAGTGTATGTATATAATGATCAGTCTAATACACATGTGCATACACAAGTGTATGTATATCATGATCAGTCTAATACACATGTGGATACACAAGTGTATGTATATCATGATCAGGCTAATACACATGTGGATACACAAGTGTATGTATATCATGATCAGTCTAATACACATGTGCATACACAAGTGTATGTATATCATGATCAGTCTAATACACATGTGGATACACAAGTGTATGTATATCATGATCAGTCTAATACACATGTGCATACACAAGTGTATGTACATGTATATCATGATCAGTCTAATACACATGTGCATACACAAGTGTATGTATATCATGATCAGTCTAATACACATGTGCATGCACAAGTGTATGTATATCATGATCAGTCTAATACACATGTGCATACACAAGTGTATGTATATCATGATCACTCTAATACACATGTGTATACACAAGTGTATGTACATGTATATCATGATCAGTCTAATACACATGTGCATACACAAGTGTATATATATCACGATCAGTCTAATACACATGTGCATACACAAGTGTATGTACATGTATATCATGATCAGTCTAATACACATGTGCATACACAAGTGTATGTATATCATGATCAGTCTAATACACATGTGCATACACAAGTGTGTGTATATCATGTTCAGTCTAATACACCTGTGGATACACAAGTGTATATATCTCACGATCAGTCTAATACACATGTGCATACACAAGTGTATGAATATCATGATCAGTCTAATACACATGTGCATACACAAGTGTATATATATCACGATCAGTCTAATACACATGTGCATACACAAGTGTATGTATATCATGATCAGTCTAATACACATGTGCATACACAAGTGTATGTATATCATGATCAGTCTAATACACATGTGCATACACAAGTGTGTGTATATCATGTTCAGTCTAATACACATGTGGATACACAAGTGTATTTATATCATGATCAGTCTAATACACATGTGCATACACAAGTGTATGTATATTATGTTCAGTCTAATACACATGTGCATACACAAGTGTATGTACACATGTATATCATGATCAGTCTAATACACATGTGCATACACAAGTGTATTTATATCCTGATCAGTCTAATACACATGTGGATACACAAGTGTATGTATATCATGATCAGTCTAATACACATGTGCATACACAAGTGTGTGTATATCATGTTCAGTCTAATACACATGTGGATACACAAGTGTATGTATATCATGATCAGTCTAATACACATGTGCATACACAAGTGTATGTATATCATGATCAGTCTAATACACATGTGCATGCACAAATGTATGTATATCATGATCAGTCTAATACACATGTGCATACACAAGTGTATGTATATCATGATCACTCTAATACACATGTGTATACACAAGTGTATACACATGTATATCATGATCAGTCTAATACACATGTGCATACACAAGTGTATGTATATCATGATCAGTCTAATACACATGTGCATACACAAGTGTATGTATATCATGATCACTCTAATACACATGTGTATACACAAGTGTATACACATGTATATCATGATCAGTCTAATACATATGTGCATACACAAGTGTGTGTATATCATGTTCAGTCTAATACACATGTGGATACACAAGTGTATATATCTCACGATCAGTCTAATACACATGTGCATACACAAGTGTATGTATATCATGATCAGTCTAATACACATGTGCATACACAAGTGTATATATATCACGATCAGTCTAATACACATGTGCATACACAAGTGTATGTATATCATGATCAGTCTAATACACATGTGCATACACAAGTGTGTGTATATCATGTTCAGTCTAATACACATGTGGATACACAAGTGTATTTATATCATGATCAGTCTAATACACATGTGCATACACAAGTGTATGTATATTATGTTCAGTCAAATACACATGTGCATACACAAGTGTATGTACACATGTATATCATGATCAGTCTAATACACATGTGCATACACAAGTGTATTTATATCATGATCAGTCTAATACACATGTGGATACACAAGTGTATGTATATCATGATCAGTCTAATACACATGTGCATACACAAGTGTGTGTATATCATGTTCAGTCTAATACACATGTGGATACACAAGTGTATTTATATCATGATCAGTCTAATACACATGTGCATACACAAGTGTATGTATATCATGTTCAGTCTAATACACATGTGCATACACAAGTGTATGTACACATGTATATCATGATCAGTCTAATACACATGTGCATACACAAGTGTATGTATATCATGATCAGTCTAATACACATGTGCATACACAAGTGTATGTATATCATGATCAGTCTAATACACATGTGCATACACAAGTTTATGTATATCATGATCAGTCTAATACACATGTGCATACACAAGTGTATGTACATGTATATCCTGATCAGTCTAATACACATGTGCATACACAAGTGTATGTATATCATGATCAGTCTAATACACATGTGCATACACAAGTGTATGTATATCATGATCAGTCTAATACACATGTGCATACACAAGTGTATGTATATCATGATCAGGCTAATACACATGTGGATACAGAAGTGTATGTATATCATGATCAGTCTAATACACATGTGCATACACAAGTGTATGTATAAAATGATCAGTCTAATACACATGTGGATACACAAGTGTATGTACATGTATATCATGATCAGTCTAATACACATGTGCATACACAAGTGTATGTATATCATGATCAGTCTAATACACATGTGCATGCACAAGTGTATGTATATCATGATCAGTCTAATACACATGTGCATACACAAGTGTATGTATATCATGATCACTCTAATACACATGTGTATACACAAGTGTATGTACATGTATATCATGATCAGTCTAATACACATGTGCATACACAAGTGTATATATATCACGATCAGTCTAATACACATGTGCATACACAAGTGTATGTATATCATGATCAGTGTAATACACATGTGCATACACAAGTGTGTGTATATCATGTTCAGTCTAATACACATGTGGATACACAAGTGTATATATCTCACGATCAGTCTAATACACATGTGCATACACAAGTGTATGTATATCATGATCAGTCTAATACACATGTGGATACACAAGTGTATGTATATCATGATCAGTCTAATACACATGTGCATACACAAGTGTATATATATCACGATCAGTCTAATACACATGTGCATACACAAGTGTATGTATATCATGATCAGTCTAATACACATGTGCATACACAAGTGTATGTATATCATGATCAGTCTAATACACATGTGCATACACAAGTGTGTGTATATCATGATCAGTCTAATACACATGTGCATACACAAGTGTATGTACACATGTATATCATGATCAGTCTAATACACATGTGCATACACAAGTGTATGTATATCATGATCAGTCTAATACACATGTGCATACACAAGTGTATGTATATCATGATCAGTCTAATACACATGTGCATACACAAGTGTATGTATATCATGATCAGGCTAATACACATGTGGATACACAAGTGTATGTATATCATGTTCAGTCTAATACACATGTGGATACACAAGTGTATGTATATCATGTTCAGTCTAATACACATGTGGATACACAAGTGTATTTATATCATGATCAGTCTAATACATATGTGCATACACAAGTGTGTGTATATCATGTTCAGTCTAATACACATGTGGATACACAAGTGTATTTATATCATGATCAGTCTAATACACATGTGCATACACAAGTGTGTGTATATCATGTTCAGTCTAATACACATGTGCATACACAAGTGTATGTATATCATGTTCAGTCTAATACACATGTGCATACACAAGTGTATGTACACATGTATATCATGATCAGTCTAATACACATGTGCATACACAAGTGTATGTATATCATGATCAGTCTAATATACATGTGCATACACAAGTGTATGTATATCATGATCAGTCTAATACACATGTGCATACACAAGTGTATGTATATCATGATCAGGCTAATACACATGTGGATACACAAGTGTATGTATATCATGATCAGTCGAATACACATGTGGATACACAAGTGTATGTATATTATGATCAGTCTAATACACATGTGCATACACAAGTGTATGTATATCATGATCACTCTAATACACATGTGTATACACAAGTGTATGTACATGTATATCATGATCAGTCTAATACACATGTGCATACACAAGTGTATATATATCACGATCAGTCTAATACACATGTGCATACACAAGTGTATGTATATCATGATCAGTCTAATACACATGTGCATACACAAGTGTATGTATATCATGATCAGTCTAATACACATGTGCATACACAAGTGTGTGTATATCATGTTCAGTCTAATACACATGTGGATACACAAGTGTATTTATATCATGATCAGTCTAATACACATGTGCATACACAAGTGTATGTATATTATGTTCAGGCTAATACACATGTGCATACACAAGTGTATGTACACATGTACATTGTATATCATGATCACACATGTGCATACACAAGTGTATTGATATCATGATCAGTCTAATACACATGTGGATACACAAGTGTATGTATATCATGATCAGTCTAATACACATGTGCATACACAAGTGTGTGTATATAATGTTCAGTCTAATACACATGTGGATACACAAGTGTATTTATATCATGATCAGTCTAATACACATGTGCATACACAAGTGTATGTATATCATGTTCAGTCTAATACACATGTGCATACACAAGTGTATGTACACATGTATATCATGATCAGTCTAATACACATGTGCATACACAAGTGTATGTACATGTATATCATGATCAGTCTAATACACATGTGGATACACAAGTGTATGTATATCATGATCAGTCTAATACACATGTGCATACACAAGTGTATGTATATCATGATCAGTCTAATACACATGTGCATACACAAGTGTATGTATATCATGATCAGTCTAATACACATGTGCATACACAAGTGTATGTATATCATGATCAGTCTAATACACATGTGGATACACAAGTGTATGTATATCATGATCAGTCTAATACACATGTGGATACACAAGTGTATGTATATCATGATCAGTCTAATACACATGTGCATACACAAGTGTATGTATATCATGATCAGTCCAATACACATGTGCATACACAAGTGTATGTATATCATGATCACTCTAATACACATGTGCATACACAAGTGTATGTATATCATGATCAGGCTAATACACATGTGGATACACAAGTGTATGTATATCATGATCAGTCTAATACACATGTGCATACACAAGTGTGTGTATATCATGATCAGTCTAATACACATGTGGATACACAAGTGTATGTATATCATGATGATAGATAATAAAGTAAATGATGAAAATATCACTATATCGTTATTATCGTACATTAGTGCTGGCCACAGGTACAAAATTTGGAGCCGAGTAACCAAACTTTTAAAATTAGCAGCTACCTGGATACTTAGCACATCGCATTGTTTACTCGCCATTGAACTTTAACGTTTGCAACGTCAACCAAACTTCTTCCAGATGTATATGTACGTAAATCAAAATTGATTTGTGGGCGTTTACAAGTATAGTGTCCACATTGTCAGGCATGGCAACAGCAAATCAAAGTAAGGCAAAGAAAACGAGTGTTGTTTGACGCTTTTTTAAAGAAAATAAGGAGAAGAACAATGCAACATGTGTGTTATGCTTGAAACAGATGGGCTCCAGCACTAGCACCTTACTCAAACATCTTCAGGGACTTCATTCAGAAGAATTAACGAATGCTGCAGAAGGTGTAAAAAAGACCCAGAGTAGTCTCCTTGATTGTGGTTTCAAGTCAGTTGTTGCACATACGAGGCTGTGCTCTAGAGAAAAAAGCCTAATGCTCACTACACTTAACAGTGAAATGATTACTCATGACTTGTGCCCATTTTCTGTTGTTAGTAATGAGGGTTTTAGACGTTCAATTGAGCCTAACTTTTAAACTTCCTAGCCGTCAAACCATTGTTAGGTATACCGAGAAAAGATACAAGGATCTCCTTCCTCAAGTAACAGCCTGCCCTTCCTAAGGATGGTAAATTCATAAGTTTGACTATTGACTTGTGGACAAGTCGTACTACAACATCATATGTAGCGCTAACTGCTCAATTTATTACTGAAACCTGGGAGTTGAAGAATTTTGTACTAAAGGCTGAGCATTTTGAAGAGAGACACACAGCTATTAATATAGCTGCATGCATACAATCAGCTATGGAACTCTTTGAAATTTCCGAAACTGTATTTACTACTGTGTATGACAATTCTGCCGATATGAACTTGGCAATGGAACTTGCAGCCCACTTCACATTCCATCTGCAGTGTGCAGGGCACACCCTTCAATTAGCAATCGATGATGCCTTAAACAAAGTGACACCTGTACGAGAATTAATAGTTCGTATCAAAAAGTTAGTAGTGGCTCACTTCAGACATTCCACCGTATCTTCAGATGCTTTGAAAACAGAACAGGTTTCTTTTGGCATTGCCAGGATTTGTCTTAAGCAATGTGTAGCAACAAGATGGAATTCTACCTATGAAATGCTAGAAGTAGTGCAATATCAGCAACCTGCAGTCATGGCTGCATGTTTTATATGATAAAGATGTCACAAAACCATCTGACAGGCAAAGTTTCCAATTCCAATTTATTGAAGCCACTAGCTGCAACTACTACTTGGCTCTCTGCTGAAGAAAATACATCAGTGTCGATAGATAATAGCTGTAGCCATTTCACAGGTAATTAAAGTTCATCTCAACATTAAAGACACTGATGTACCTGGTATAAAGCAATTCAAATAGAGTGTAGCTAGTGGCCTTACTAGACGTTTCCAGTTAGATTCATCAGTGTTTCTATTGTCAATACCAGTGGTAGCTGCATGTTTATATCATAGGTGGAAGACTAGACTGGTTAATTAAGTACTTATCATTTACTCACATTTCGCATTTACTCATTAGAGCACTAAAGAAGTTACATCATCAACATATCTGTCAAATGTTTGAAATAATAGAAACAGAAAAAATGATATATGTCATACTTGAGGTGACCCTACATAAGCACATTAAGCAGTGTATTGATAATGTTCTTATGAATTTTCTCTTTCTCCAGTATTGTTCAGGAGGTGAATTATTTGATTACAAAGAAAGACATACATGTATCTTCACTCATTATCTGTTTTATAAGTTACTGTACAGTTCACATAATACCCTTGGGTAATGATTTTGGATCCAGGTACTGAATTTAAAGTCGGGTATTTAGGCATTCAAGTAACCCTGGTCAGCACTAGTACATATCATATAGTGTAATACACCCCTCATTTTACATTTACATGTACATATCATATAGTCTAATACACCCTTCATTTTACATTACCATGTACATATCATATAGTCTAATACACCCTCATTTTACATTTACATGTACATGTACATATCATATAGTCTAATACACCCTCATATGTACATATCATATAGTCTAATACACCCTCATATGTACATATCATATAGTCTAATACATCCCTCATTTTACATTACCATGTACACATCATATAGTCTAATACATCCCTCATTTTACATTTACATGAACAAGTACATATCATATAGTCTAATACACCCCTCATTTTATATTTACATGTACATATCATATAGTCTAATACACCCCTCATTTTACATTTACATGAACAAGTACATATCATATAGTCTAATACACCCCTCATTTTACATTTACATGAACAAGTACATATCATATAGTCTAATACACCCCTCATTTTATATTTACATGAACAAGTACATATCATATAGTCTAATACATCCTCATATGTACATATCATATAGTCTAATACACCCTCATATGTACATATCATATAGTCTAATACATCCCTCATTTTACATTACCATGTACACATCATATAGTCTAATACATCCCTCATTTTACATTTACATGAACAAGTACATATCTAATACACCCCTCATTTTACATTTACATGTACATATCATATAGTCTAATACACCCCTCATTTTACATTTACATGAACAAGTACATATCATATAGTCTAATACACCCCTCATTTTACATTTACATGAACAAGTACATATCATATAGTCTAATACACCCCTCATTTTATATTTACATGAACAAGTACATATCATATAGTCTAATACACCCTCATATGTACATATCATATAGTCTAATACACCCTCATATGTACATATCATATAGTCTAATACATCCCTCATTTTACATTACCATGTACACATCATATAGTCTAATACATCCCTCATTTTACATTTACATGAACAAGTACATATCTAATACACCCCTCATTTTACATTTACATGTACATATCATATAGTCTAATACACCCCTCATTTTACATTTACATGAACAAGTACATATCATATAGTCTAATACACCCCTCATTTTACATTTACATGAACAAGTACATATCATATAGTCTAATACACCCCTCATTTTATATTTACATGAACAAGTACATATCATATAGTCTAATACACCCTCATATGTACATATCATATAGTCTAATACACCCTCATATGTACATATCATATAGTCTAATACATCCCTCATTTTACATTACCATGTACACATCATATAGTCTAATACATCCCTCATTTTACATTTACATGAACAAGTACATATCATATAGTCTAATACACCCCTCATTTTATATTTACATGTACATATCATATAGTCTAATACACCCCTCATTTTACATTTACATGTACATGAACAAGTACATATCATATAGTCTAATACACCCCTCATTTTACATTTACATGTACATATCATATAGTCTAATACACCCCTCATTTTACATTTACATGAACAAGTACATATCATATAGTCTAATACACCCCTCATTTTACATTTACATGAACAAGTACATATCATATAGTCTAATACACCCCTCATTTTATATTTACATGAACAAGTACATATCATATAGTCTAATACACCCCTCATTTTATATTTACATGTACATATCATATAGTCTAATACACCCCTCATTTTACATTTACATGTACATATCATATACAAATGTAGTCTAATACACCCCTCATTTTACATTTACATGTACATATCATATAGTCTAATACACCCCTCATTTTACATTTACATGTACATATCATATAGTCTAATACACCCCTCATTTTATATTTACATATACTATACAGATGTTTGATGTATGTACATGTAAATGTACAATGAGGTGTGTATTATATGATGTGTACATATAAATGTAAAATGAGGTTTGTATTAGACTACATGTATATGATATGAACATGTACATGTAAAAAGAGGACACTATAATAAGAATTGCCTAGTATAGTACAGTATAGTGCAACATGATATAGTACAGTACAACACAGTATTATACAATGTATATACAGAACAGTAGAATGTGTTTGTGTATGAAAGGTCTGACAGTTTTGTATTTCCTGTATTGAATATGTACATTGTGTATGTTATGTGAAAACTTGGTAATCATGTATGAATCACTATAAATGAGTTAAAGCACCTTACTCTCACACATTATAATAGTTGCAACATTTGAGGTGTACTCTAAAAAAGCTTATAGCATATCTCAACACGTATTTACATAATGTACTTTAAGTGATGCTTAATATCAACCAACCAAATATGACTAAATGAAGTAAGTTTATAAAATTACATGTACATGTAAATAATTGCAACATTACATGTATGTTCATATACAAGAGACCTTGCCTTCATCCTTTATGAAGGCAAGTTCCAGATTATAGTAGAGCACGATAAAATAATAATATTACCTTGGTCTTCATTTGAAGGGTGAAGCTTGGGAGAAGATTGTAACAAAGGTATAGGTCCAGAAGGTAAGCTATTAGAACAGTGAGGACATGGCACAACAAAGATTGTAGGTTGAACAACTGAAAATCAATCTTCAACAAGAACATTTATATGATCAACAACCTAGAGAGAGAAAGAGAGGTAGAGAGACTAATAATGGTGGAAATCGACAGAAACAAAGTAACATACGCATTATTATACTGAAGAAAAGATGTTGAATGCTACAGTTATTAGGTGGAACTTGTTAATTTAATTTTGCTTCTCAGGCACCATCTATGTATCATGACCTTGCATGTTGGCCAATGTTTTCCATGCCATCCCTATACAGAGAGCACTACCATACTCTCTGATATGGTCTTTCAACATGTTTTATTAAACATCATAGCCCATCCTTTGGGATTGAGGAGTGAATCTGTTATTATTACCCTCTCCGCGTAGCATAGGCGGAAGGGTACGGTAATCGTTTTGTCTGTGTGTTTGTGTGTGTGTGTGTGTGTGTGTTAGCAATTTTTCTGGAAAAATAAAAACATTGACATTTCAAAAGGGGTACTGGTAGACTTCAAATTATACAAGGAAAAAAAAATAACGTACGTAGGAATTCTTCTTAAACCTTTCGGTTATAAAGTTATCACAATGTTTATAACTCACGGTTACTGTTTCCAGACTTGAGAAGACTCGTGGAGGCATCTGGACACATCAAAACATAACTACTCCTGTATCATGACTATCGCTAGCAAAGCACTACATAAAAGCAAACAAAATTTGGGTAGTGGTTGCTACAACATCGAGTACTGGCTCCAAGCATTCTCCATTACTTTCAAACTCCGCCTATTTCAAATTTTCAAAGTCATGTGCTGTGCACGTTACTCGAACGTCAGCAGTTTTGAGGACCTGTCTATGCTGTCTTTGTGGAATATTTCACAAGACGAATTGAGGATCTTTCTTTCTTCTTTCGTCACAGCATGAGACATAACCAATATATGTCATGATACAGCGAAACCTTTGTTGATGTCTCACGCTTCTCCTACCTTTTTGTCGGCACTTTGGAGAAGGTAAGTGTTGTTTTCTTGTAGTCTGTTTCGACGGCAGGTGCTATATCTGACCGCAGTGCTATATCATATATATATCCCTGTGGTTTACTTTGATGTTTCGCCGTATCATGACATATATGTATATATATATCTATTATAATATTATTATAAAAACTAACATGCCAGTGCGGTTTTATAACTTAATATGTTTTATACATAAACTAAACTATCTGAAGTAAACATTCTCATTATTATATGACCATACAAACGAGCAATGATAATTATAATCTTTTGGCATATTATATTTCGAAAAAAATTATAGTTTGTATTACCTTGCCACGTAGGCGAGGGTCCCATCCTGACGGCACTCGTTTGTAATAGCATACACATTGCATAAACATGCAGATAAGAAAAGAGAGCAAAGTTATACAAATGCTAATTCATGTCTGATATAAGGTGAAGTCACAGCAAATAGTATACAACTACATGTACAAGTACATGGAAAATTATGTACTAAGTGAGCAAGCACAGAGGAAACAACACAGATCACATCATGAGGATTCTTCCCAGAAATATTTTTTAATAAGGTGGTCATTTATTACTATGATATGTAACTTTATAATATTGTCCATTTCATAATAGTACTAAAGGAAGCTTCAAGCCCAACAGTATTACTAACTGCACTAGCTGTGCTTTCCAGCATAACAGCCTGGTTATGTACAGCACAAGTATAAATTAACCACACCCACAATTTATTATGTAATAGTTATTACTCTGGGGACAACACTGCACATCACATGTATGCATGTACATGTATATATTAAAAATTTAGAATGGTTTAGAAACATTATGTGTACATGAAAATTCATGTGCCTAGCATGCTAGCAATAGGTGTAGACAAATTACTAACAAACCAGCAGCCACAATGGCTTACAAAATTCATTAAGCAGAGGCGCAAAGGGCTTAGAATGTATTACAGCAACTCAGAAAAATAATAATCAGCCACAATGGCTTAGAAAATGAGCAACCACAATGGCTTAGAAATTGCGAAGTAAAAATGGAACACTGAATGTCCAGTCTTGAGAACTGGGAATGGTGGGTTAATGATCTTTGATGGGTAGCCAACTCTCCCCACTCATCCAGTGTCCATATAATAATAATAATGATAATACTATTAGTATAATTATTTATACTAGCTTAATACCATCTTCCATGATTTAAGCTAGGCAAGCGTAGTATGTTCTAAGCATAGTACATGTCAGGTGTAGTACATTCTAAACCTATCACAATTTAAGTGTAATATTGTACAGTCATTCAAATAATTGGCAATTTTGATATCGGTCACAACAAAAGAAAATTACAACAATATTACTAAATACCGGCTAACCACGTGTTCCACATTTGGTCATGCCACCCACATGGGTCCAGGAGTTAAGCAATTAGAACAGTGAGGACATGGCACCAACAAGGATTCTAGGACAACCACCTCAAAACCAATCTTCAAAAAGAATAATACCAAGAGAGAGAGAGAGAGAGAGAGAGAGAGAGAGAGAGAGAGAGAGAGAGAGAGAGAGAGAGACTAATAATGATGGAAATGAATTGTGACATCACTACGCGGACATAAACAAAGTAACAGAAATATACATGTATATTTGAAGGAAAGATACTGAATGCTAGAGTTTGTATGTGGAACTTCTTAATTTCATTGCCCTTCTCTCAATCCATCATGAAATTACATGTTTGCATACTTTTTTGTAATCCATTCCTACATACATGTACATGTACTTTGAAGTAAAATACTATCTTCATTCTTATTTTATTGATATATAATACAATATTTATAAATCTGTCATGTAATCATGTGCCACACCCTTTAATTAACCAGTCCTACAATGAAGTACACGTAATTATTTTTAATTACATATAAAACAGGTAAATCTGAGATGCTATGAAAATAAATTCATAGTAATACTGTACATGTTTACAAGATGTTTGTTGGAATTTTGACACAATATACTCAATGACAAATCATTAATCAACAATCATAAGAAAAACTTAATTATATTCATAATGATTTAATATATTGATTAGTTGGAGATAATAATTAGATATGTAATTATGTCATTGACTTGTAATTTGCTTATTATTACATTTTAGTAAGAGAGTATTTTAGATAAGAATAAAGCTTATCATTATAATAAATATTATAGGGTCATTCAACATGTTCATTACACACCATATATCCCCTATGATTGAGGAGTGAAACTATTATCAATAAATTCACACATAGCATACATTAGTATTAACAGCTAAGAAAAAATAGTTCGTAATTCATGCCTGTTATAAGGTGAAAGACACAGCATATATTATACAAGTACATGTACATGGAAAATCATGTGCTCAGCAAGCTACAACACAATGTACATGTAGCACAGATGAAACGACACTTAGAAAATTTAGAATGGTTTAGAAATATTAGCTACATGAAAATTCATGTGCCAAGCATGCTAGCAATAGACGTAGACAAACATATATCATAGTATAACCTGGTGTATATTATAATGTCTAACATCTGTGAAAACAACACATGTTTCTTACTTTCACAAAAAAAATACCGTGCATACAAGTTTATACACGTAATATCCAAATTACTATGAGATATTCCATTCTTGATTATGGGATGTACTTTATACATATACATACATGTATATACATATGTACTAGATATAATCTCAGGAGCATAATTAATATTGTATTGAAACTCATGTAATCAAACAAGTGTTAACATAGACCATTAATGTTTACAGAACTATACATGTATATATATCTCACATAGAACAGTTATTATAGTTCCACTACACAAGCTACAAACATGCAGCTTTATACTAGCTGGTTTGTGACTCGAGAATGTATTCTTTCATCAAGCCCACCGGAATGCTGAGGTTATATGAAAGGTATATCACATCAAGGGGATGTTATATGAAGGGGGAATATCAAGAATAAATTAAGACCCAGTGTTATAATATAGCACATAAAATATAACAAACAAACAGTCACATGATCAAATCACTATAATCATAAATGCCTCATCATTACATGGAAAATCATGAGATGATTAAAATTTAATATGAGCTCATTCATAACTAACTTAACTCTTTTTCACTTGTTCTCAGTATTACCATCGTGCTCCACGTGCTGACAAACACATGTTCACTATATACTGATCAGGCTCAGCGAGACTAATTCTAATTCTGATTGGGATCAGGACTGGAACAGACTGCCAAATGCAACAAAAATAAGCGAAGCAGCTATGAACGTTCTTGTGAACTTTTTGGAAGAAGCTTTTTTAACGGAAGAGAACGTTTCTCTGAATGTTTTCCTGAACGCATATCTACACCAGCTTCCTGTCCACACTTCAGAGAAACTTTCAGAAGAACATTCAAGAGAACGTTCAGAGAAACATTCACAACAACATTCATAAGTAAGGACTATCTCTATTGTGTTTGATTTGATGTAATTGTTTACTAGCAATAGCTGTAATACAGTAGCAGTTTTGTTCAGATATGTCTTGTTGTTCTTCTGAAGTTAAGACTGCTTTATGCACAAACCCGTGCAAATGCTTTATAACTACCACAAGGTGAACAGTACGTTGAATTACTACGTGCTATTGCGACAGAAACAGGAATTCCTAATAAAGGAAACAAGAGTTTGGTAACATCCTCCTATCGAAATAGATACAAGGATAATGTTTTCATCGATACATTTCCAACTGGTTGGCTACCAGACATAGTTATCCTAGAAGGGATGTTTTTAATTAATACAATGCCTCTACGGATCCATTCAAAACTATGTGAATACATTGTATTTCTTATTAAACGGTACATAGTTTGGTACATTAGGTCTGGTGCAATGGAGATTCACCTAGTATTTGATGATCCAAATAGAATAGAAGAGCACCCAAAGTGTATTGAGAGAAGTCGCAGAGATGATCATACTAGGGATAATCACAAACACCTGAAGTTTAGTGATGACATGAAAATACCTAAGAAATGGACAGAAATGGTTAACTGCAGGCAATGTAAAAGACAGCTGATAATTTATATGGGTGAATGTATACTTGTACATGTAATACAATTACTAAGGAAAAACCTGAAATTTTGTGTGGCTGGTAGTGGAGAGGGAGTAGACAGAGATGAAGTGTGGTGTGTAAAAGATGATGGCATTGAATTAGAATTTAAAAGCAACGCGGAAGAAGCGGACACTCGTGTATGGTTGCATGCTTCTAAGTTTACTGGAAAGAAAATACTCATTTTCTCACCTGATACAGATGTTTATCACATTGGGCTGTCACAAAGCACTCATAATGATATCATTATCCAATTAAATTGTATAGGAAGGGCAATGCAAATGGTTAGTATGAAGGCTTTTGCAACTGCATTATGCTCAGATCCAGACCTGGCTTGCATACCTGTTATAGAAAGACAAATTATTATACAAGCTGTTAATGTTGCAAATGGATGTGATTACACCATTTTTTACTCGGCTCAGTAAGAGAGTTCTTTTCTAAAAGCATTATACCAACGGTCCAACACGCAATATTTATTAGCTGTACTGAAATAACACCAGGCTCATTAGCAAACGTAAATGATGTTGAGAGCAGCACCCTTGCCCTAATTAGGTTAGTGGGAACAGTGTACTTTTTAAAATACAAAGGTGCATTTGGTGATTCAACTCCTCAGAGTCTATACAATTCTTTTTATTCTTTTGAAAAAACAATACACCAACAACATTTTGAGTGGATGGATGAAATACAAAATAAGATTTGGGAGAGATGTATATCTGAGGACCACTTGCCACCCTCAAATGATGCACTTGGGTTGCACTGGCAAAGATGCTGCTGGGTAAATGACTATTGGCATCAGGCAAGTATGTCCACAATAAAACCACTACCAATTCATTTTTATGGCTGGACTACAAACAATAACACACTTTCAGTTATATGGGACTCGCCTGCAAATCTAGAATCAATAAGAAATCGTGTAGCATTCTTAACACATGGCTGTTCCTGTAAGACCGGGTGTCAAACATTAAGATGCAAATGTGTCAAGTCCACTCATCCATGTGGTCCTGGTTGTTTCTGTGGTGAAAATTGTCAAAACAAAGATCAACCAGCTGCAGGTAATTTACACATTATAATATCTATTGATACATGTATATACACATACACACTATGCATAGTGTACATACATGTACATCACTCATATATAGTTAATACACTCACTATTATGTACTTACCTATTATTATTAGAAGTGGAGGATTCATACATGTATTTACCAAAGCAAACATTCCTAATCAATGAAGAAAGTGAAGATGAAGGTATGGATACATGTGTTCATTAGAAATTATAAATTACACTTTTTATTTATAATTATCTACAGATTTAATTGAATATGAAGTACAAGACTACAATTGATCTTATACATCATATATATATATACATATATATTATTTATTTGACACAATAACCTTTGGGCCCAAATCATTCTCCATTAATCAATCATCTTTTAGTTTACACAGTGCAAAGTACAATACTATGGCAACACTTGGGATAAAAATTAAGAGGCAAATCTATTATTTTTAACACAACAAGGGTATATATAAATCACAAATAGTACAGTTAAATAACGAGGTAAACTTGGCAGCAGTTAAAAAGGTTATCACATACACAACAAGACTTTCAAAACTATATTTACACATTGACATATCTTTAATAGTTCAAGCGAAGTCAACTGTATCTTCATTATACAATCAAAACGTCCATACAAGAAACTTGTTTCAACACACTGATTTGCACATGTGCTCTCCATTTTATGTAGACACGCCCACTAATTATTACAAAAACATTTCACCGGAAGCGCACACTGGCGGTTGGACTGTGGTAAGTTATTGTTTAAATATTTTTGCAGCTGCCGTTTTGATTGTATGTGCGAGAATATTGCTGTTATTTTTATATCATTAGGAAGCCCAAGACCTGTTCTGTACATTGGACTGAGTCCTGAACCTGTTTTTTATACTTGTGGCTTTTTATCTACAAGCGTTAATATGGGGTAATTTCGATATAGTGTATTACGTGTAGCGAAATATACACGTCCGAAATTACCCCTTGTCCGGATTTACCCCACTTCACTATATACATATATATATATAATTATATATACTCTAAAATGATGCATTACAATGTACATCATGAACTGAACAGTAAATCTTACCTCATTTAAATAAGACAGTCCATTATATTTATAATTTCCCTCATATACACTTTGGATCAACAGTATATATATATCTCAGTCATACAATATCTTCTCAGTCGCATCCACCACGTTGTGGTACTTGACTACTTGTCCAGTTGGCAGTTGTCTTCAGCTGCAACACTAAAAGTTCAAACACGTGCTCACATGCAAACTGATCTGAATCTCTGATTCTTAGCACTAAAATAGATCTATATATCTATCAAACTAGACTGGGTGTGTCATGTTATTTGAATTTCAAGTGTCAAGTCTGGGAACGAGACTGTCGCCAATAGAATAGTATGAGAAACGTAAGCTGATACAAGATATCATAGACTATAGTGTTAGGGAAGCTAAGTAGTACCAGTAGAAACACTAATTTGGGAGCAAACGAGATATTTTGAGCCGAAACAAAGAAGAGAATAAAAAAAATTGTTTGAACGATTTCAAGAAAGACAACAGTAGTGTCCACTATAAGTCATCAGATATCATGATAGAACGACTGACATGAACAGTAGAAAAAAACTTAATGAACTAATCTATTAACTGGATATTACAATTGAAACAGAAGATATCAGGTAGTAAAAGTAATATCTATGATATAATTAATTTGGTGTGGCGTGTCCATTCACTTGTATAGTAATGGACTGGTAATATTGATATAATAAAGTTGTTCCACTGTAACTATAGTTACAGTGGTTAATTATTACATGTCAATAATGTAAATAGTGATGACTAAATCTATTAATATCATTATGTACGTGTGATGATGAGAGTGGTTTGTTATATGTTATAACTTCTGCCATAGTTGTAGATAGAAACCAGGAATACAAGGAATTAAAAGATTAGCTAATGGAGATCATAGAATTACCTCCTTTTTGTCTGTTAATACGTTTTTGCTGTTCTTTTGCAGTAGCAAATATTGATGGAAATAGTTTCATGTTTACCTGGATTATTTGACTTTCCACTAATCATAAGACAGATATGTGATTGTAGTTTATAGCTATATCAAAACACCAGTCAAGTGAGATTACAATGACTAGTTGCATATACTAATTTAGTGTGACCACACCCAAGCCTGTAATTATAATTACTGCATTCCCAAAGAGCAACTTCAGTATAACAGTGTTTCTAGACTATCTGCCTGAGGGTCTGGCTGTACATGTACATACTATATACACATACTATCACTACATTATTATTATGTGTTATTACATAACAATGTTTACATAATGTTTGTGTTAATTGTATCATTACATGTGATTGAAGAGTAGACAATATAGAGAATGTTCAGTTAATATGAAGTCTTGTTCAACTCATCTTTTACTTGTGATGTAAATGTTTTGATCTCATCTAGAGAAGAGATAATTGATCTTGATTTAGAAGAATATTAATACAACAATGTTATATACTATTATTATTACACATAGATGTGGATCAAGTCTTTACAGGATACATATAAAATGAATTCATGAAGTAAGATGTGGCCAAAGACACAAGAAAACAGCTTCAATATTTGAGAAGTTTTCTCACAGGTACAATATGTAATGAATATATTCCAACCTGACATCTTTTATAATCATTATAAATCAAACTGCATGATTTCAATTTATATAGTATAATTATAGTTTATAATACAGTACAGGACATAAAAAAGACACATTTTGTAATAGTGGAACAATTGTTTTACGGTTCCATTGGTTGCTGATTACAGTTGCAATCATTTTTAAAAACGATGCTAATAGTTTCGTGTTAGTAAGTATAATAATTACCCTATAATTATAATGGGCATGTTTGTTTACTCTAATAATATGTGTGGGCGGAGCACTTAATATCTAATTCTTTTCAGCTCCATAAGTCGCGTATTTTATCAGACTGAAGATTCTAACTTTCTTTGCTGGATAGACGAATTGTTAACAAAGCCAATGTCAAACTTATGCTTCGTTATCACCAGGAAGAGTCCAAGGTGAGCACTGGAAAGTATAGTAGTCCCACTGGCAACGCCCACCTCTGTACAACCTTGTATAACTTATGCATTTTAAACAGCATTGAATTTTAACTCAAGTATTTAGAAAGAAGACCTTTTAAGAAAGCTATACATAACCAAAACATGCTTCATTAGATGCAAGAAAGCAGCAAGCCAAGTGTTTGAATGTGTAGTAGTCAGTGGCGACATCCATATTTGGCGTTCATGTGATTTCTTATTGAATTGCGCATGCACAAAAGATTGCTCTAATAGTTTCAATTGTTTTTAAAAACAATTACAATGGAACGAATCAAAGAACGATAGTAGGACGATTACGAAACTATAACTTTTTTATGTCCTCTACTGTATATCACAATGTTTGGTATGTACTGTACTTAAAATTAGTTTATGATTTATAATTATGATTATAATGTAGTTATATTAAAACAGTCTATTTAGTCAGGTCATAAATTAACATTATACTTCATGTGTTTATAGAGACATACACAATTATTAATATAATAAATTATATAAATATTTATTATTATTGTTAATGTTTGTAATAGCCATTTGCATATAAGCAATGGGTGTTAATATGAAAAACAATTGCACATGATCATGATTGGGTGGTGTGATTGCAAGCAGAAATGTATAGAATTGAAGCATCAATAGAATTTAAAATTCTTGCTGCATTGATACTGTACAGTATACTCTATATTAGCGCAAAACTAGAATCCTCAACTAATGTGTTAATATTTGTTTGGAGACAAAAAGACAAGTGGTTAGAGAGATACAGCAAGTTTTGTACTGATACTATCCGATGAACAGCAATATAGTAACCCTCAATCCTGATGATATCCCTGGAGCAAACCTCTGCCAACCTTACGAGAAACACAGAGTCTCTGGCCTATGCTAGTTGTTACTTTGTTGAGGCATCAAGATGCAAAATGCTTACACACAGTCAAACTAGGGATCTTGTTGACATCTTCTTCGGGAAAATGTTGAGAGCAAACATGACTAATATCTTCCTTAGATGTCTCAAACACTTGTAGGGCTTTCTTTTTAGATTCCTTGGGAAATCGATAGAATTACAAATTGGGATTGTTTGTTCTAGTATTTCCACGTACATGTACTAATGACCAGTTATCGTTGAAAAAACTCGCTGTATCTCTTGGACCACTTGTCTCAAAACAAAAATTAATATGTTCATTGAAGATTGTAGTTCAGCCCATTTTTCGCTAATATACAATGTAGAGTATACCATATAGTATCCACGTAGCAACAATTTTAAATTTGAACACTTCAGCTAATAGTAAGTGATACATTTCTACTGGTAATCACATCGTGACATCATGTGCAATTATTCATTATTGCATTCCATAGTTCTTACATGCAACTGGACTATTCTGCGGAATACAACAAATGTGTTATTTGTTATTATAAGTACAAATTCATGTATATACTAATTACTCTGAAATGAGTAAGTAGCATCTGTTGTTTTCACAGATGGAATGATAATACTTAATATTATTTTTGTTACTATGCTTTATCATGACATATATATGTACTAGTCAATACAGATCAATATGAAATGAAACCAGTACATGTAGATATTACCTAGCAGGAATAACAATTTAACATTGAGGATAATAAAATTACATTGAAACTCCTGTAACCAAGAGTATATAATAAGAGGGAGAGTATCGCACTTCCGTATAAGCGTGTAGCATAACCCTGCGAAAAGTACATGACCTTTTAATAATATTCACGACGTAATCACCACATGTGAAGTAGGCATTGAGGCGTTGTGTGACCACATTGTAAACAAAGATGGATGATGCAGCAACCACACCATCACGGATCCCGTCTGTGAAGCTTTCGCCTCATTAAGGTTCATTTATCAAGTCGTGTTGCTGGTTCTACAATTAGGGAAGGTGATCTTCCACTGTCAAAGGTTCTTAAAACTTCAGGATTTGTGCCATCTCTCCAGAAAGTTGCAAAGGAATCTGGCGATCGAGGAATAGTTGGATTTCACTTTGTAAGGTAAGGTAGCTCAGACTGCTCCAAGTCAGATTCATCGTCACTGTCGATTTCAAAATCACTGTCTTCGCATAGAATATCTCTCTCGAGCCCCGGTATGTAAGTGTATCACTATTCACGTGATTATTAAACATGCTTGGGGTTTGTGCACCGCCTTGTGGTCTAGCACGTACTTTTTACCATCTTCTCAACTCAAGTACTTTTCGCAGGTTTGTGCTATAAGTGCGATACTCTCCCTCTCTTATTATATACTATTGCTGTAACCAACTGAAGTATTTAAAATTACCCATTACATTATACAGTATACACATCAGTTTAGTATTCATAGTTTGTATTTTTGTAATATAAAGTGTTATGTTATTAGTTAGTCTACTTTGTGTTCCTACATATGGCTGATGGCCATATATGTGGGATATGACCCATATGCAGTTTGGAGTGTGTTCCTAGCATTACAAAGCACTCCAGATGTTTGTAATTGGTGTTAGGGATAAGCTCATGAAAATGGCTAATAATGGATGGTTTTTGAGGTGCCCTTTGCCCTAAATATAGAGTACTGGAGGAATTTTAAAGGGGGTGTACCCCCATTAATGGGTTTCAAAGGTGAGGTATGCCCCCTTGCCGACACAATAACCCCGCCCATGCAATCTGGTTAGTAGCTGAGTCATTTCTTTTGCTGTAAAACCTGGTAACATGGGTGTAACTGGTGCCAACATGCAGTGGTTTCGTTTTGTATGCCCCGGTTGCAGTCAAAAGAGGGAGAACACTGCATTTAAATTAGTTCTACGAAACACTTGGGGACTTTCGAGTCCTGGTAATCAAGTTGCTAGCTAGTACTCCATGTCAGAAAAGGAGCCAAGTTTGGGGTATAGAAAGTGAATAGTAGCCAACAGATCTGCTGTAGAAGCACTAGCAAGCTCAGCCCTCTAAGGGTTAATAATTAATAGTAAATAAAATACTGACAAGTGTAAACTGAGATTACTAATTTACTATGGTATTCAGAGGTGTGAAATATTATACCAGTCATCTTATACTATCAGTTACTATTAGGTTTATATACTATAGTAATATAACTTGAATTATATTATATATGATATATTATGTGTATTGCTATACATGTATGTACTGATAGTATAGTAATATAATACACTAACACTTGAATTATATTATAAATGAGATATTATGTGTATTACTGTATGTACTGATAGTATAGTAATATAATATACTAACACTTGAATTATATTATATATGATATATTATGTGTATTACTGTATGTACTGATAGTATAGTAATGTAATATACTAACACTTGAATTATATTATAAATGATATATTATGTGTATTACTATATGTACTGATAGTATAGTAATATAATATACTAACACTTGAATTATATTATATTATGTGTATTACTGTATGTACTGATAGTATAGTAATATAATATACTAACACTTGAATTATATTATAAATGATATATTATATGTATTACTGTATGTACTGATAGTATAGTAATATAATATACTAACACTTGAATTATATTATAAATGATATACATGTATTATGTGTATTACTGTATATACTGATAGTATAGTAATATAATATACTAACACTTGAATTATATTATAAATGATATATTATGTGTATTACTATTTATAGTACAGTGCATGGGTATATCAAAGGTACCAACACGCCTTTATGTTACATAACCACTATAAGGGCAGTTGGAAGCCATAATCTAAATGCCAAATCAGGCAATTAGAAGGCAAAAATGGTGTTTTTTCTTTAAAATTTTTAAATACAATGTGAAAGGTAAACTCAATTTTTCTTGTACAGCAAATGAAATATGATATACAAGTGAACTGAAAGGAAGTTCAATGAGGCATCCAGACCGATTCTTAGAACCGTTCTCAGTGTATACATATGATACATGTATCTGTCTGAGTCATACAAACGCTTCAGCTGTGACAGCTTCAAATTTCTGTGCTCACACGCTCCCCTAAGACAAAAGTTTTTACCATTACAATAGAACACAGCAGACAGCAAGGCCTTTGGGTTTTCTGTGCTGAGAACACCATTCTCCCACAATGCATCTTCCTCCTCAGATGTAATGACGCTAGCGTGTTTCACCTCAGCTCCAACACAATCCATCCTCAGCTGCCGTCCTAGGTGATCTACAGCAGCATGTAGCTCTTTGAAATGATAATTATTCTTGTCTAAGAAATTGGGAGATTCAGGATCAATTGAGCGCATATGATGCAAGATACCGTTGACCATCAGCACGTCGTGTTTCTAGTACATAAATGCTCAGCCAATGGTTCAGCTCCTCGATGTTCCACGGAGTGTGTTCGAAAAGATCTGAACGACATACTTCTTGTGGGTAGTGCCTTTCTCGTTCTGCTCTCCAATCGTGGAAGTGTCTCAAGTCCCAGCTAGTATTCTTCTTGGTATTTTTGGGCACGATTGCGGGTTTAGTGAGTTCTGACAAATTTTCTGAAACTGACTGTCCAAATCTCCTTTTTCTAAGAGAAAGTGATTTTCGACGTTTCTTGTTCATTGGCTCTTCCAGTTCTAACGGGACGTTCTTCTTCTCTGACCCTTCTTCTCCAGCAGCCACAATATTCTCCATCTCTGTATATTGTAATGTGTTTCAGACTGAGGTCAAGGTCATACGCATGCGCAGTACGTAATGCAGACGTGTCGGTACCTTTGATACACCCACGCACTGTAGTACAAACCAGATAAACTACAGAGTCCATGTGTTATTGGATATACACTTGGTGGTTATTTAATTAAAAGCCTCGGCTCCGCCTCGGCATCAAATTAAATAACCACCTCGTGTATATCCAATAACCAGTGGACTCTGTAGTTTAACTATAACATGTACGATAGTATAGTAATGTGATATACTAACACTTGTATTATATACATTGTATATATGTGAGATATTGTGTATTGTAACTGAATTAAGGGTTGTTTCTTCATATAAGAAGTCACGAAATTATGTTACATTTATATAGTCTCATATGGTATAAGAATTATGTTAGGAGTACTGACATTGTTAGGGGATGTTTTTGTTCTTACCCAAGCATGAAATTATTGTATTCTGTGGTTTGTATAAGTATTATACTGTTTTGAATGTGTAATATAGCTACTATACTATCCTTATATGAAGTAATGACCGAATTAAGCATCAAAGGGCCAACAATGCCAACATACAGCATATGTGGTATAACCACAACAACCATAGTGCCACAGCTCAGTTGTAGACTATTTTAATCATGCATATAAAAGAGTATTGATTTAGGAATTATAGTTACAATATCTTTATCTTCAGGTTTATCTTGACATATTAATAAGTATGATAATTAGATAATATTATTATGGGATATTCTAAAAAAGGAATGACAACATTTGTTAGGAGACATTTCATTATTTCAAAATAATTATCATAATATTAATTTTATGAATGTATACTAATCGTTATTATGGCCCGTAGGGCCATCCCTATGATTGCTTTCCCACGGGTTCGAACTATATATATATATATTTTTTTTTTTTTTTCTTGTGTCCACTTGCGCGTGTATGCGTTGTATACGTAGTTAAGGAAGTTGCGTCATTCCCGGGGGGCTCGGTCAATTAATGGGTGTGGCGCGTAAAAGAACGCGCGCTCGAGCTCTACACGGGTCTACAGAGCAGCAGAAAGAAAGCTGCCTGTAGCTAAGTAGCTTACGTAGAAACTGGAACTAGTAGCTAGCTATTCTGCCTGAAATATATTCCTAAAGTTCTACAAGGTCATTTGAAAGGTCAGGAGAGTAGATAATCAAAATAATAACTATAATAAGCTGATGTGTTTTAGGCATGATAATTCAGCCATGATTACTGAATGCTGGACACCACAAAGCAGTCATAGGGATACTTTTGTCTTCACTTAAATTTGTAAAGCAATCATAGGGATGTTTTTTTTTCTCTATATATACTTGTTTATCATGTGATGTTTATAAAAATTATTGGTTTTATACTTTTCAGAAATTCCAGAGACTCTTCAAGATGCGGTGGACTATAATCAACTTCAAGACAAAACAGAATTGACACTCACTGTATTGCCTTAAGTCTTATTAAGTATAGTGAACATTACTAACGCAAGGTAGTAAATCTTTTGCCACAGGGATCACCACATTTTGAGTGGCGATGATCAATACTTTACTTCACTACACTCTGCATGTGCAGTGATTTGTCACCGTCACTATTTAATGACAGTGAACTTCACTACCAAACTATTTTTTATGAAAACTTTTTTTTAACTGAAAAAAATGTTTTTCCAATTATTTAAAATGATGATCTGCCTAAAAAAAAAACAATGTATAAGTGTTTTTAAAAGCAACTTAAAACATATATGTATGCAGTAATCTAATCTGTCTATTTACACTTGTGATTTTGTTACATAGTTCAGCCATGAAGGCAGACAGCCTTGGCTTCAGGCACCTTGCGATTAAAGTTAAACACTCTAAAAGCCAATAAAAGTTGCTACAACTGTTTGGAAAGTGTACATTTAAAGCATAAAATGATGCAAATAATGCAAGCATCCCTTGTTCCATGGACATTTTCCTTTTCGAACACAAAAAAAAACACATCCTTCACTTTACCACTAGATGCTTGTACATCACACAAGGCGGAGTAGTATGAACTTGGCTGACTTCCACTTTTCACATCAGCTGTGTCCTGTAAACAAGAAAAATTATGTATAACATTACACACATCATATGCTTTTAATACAAACATACATACATGCATTTTATACATAAAATAAAAATATACCTGTACATTGTAATTTTGTAACAGCTGTTTTAGTATTTATAATTATTGCTAGATTATATACCTGAAGTATAGATATAACTCTTGTGTGGTCAACCTTTAATCACACATAAGGTGCCATTAATACTACGCATCTCATAGCCAGTTCATGACGGTAATCTACAAAGATAGATAGGAAAGAGTTTCTTGTAAGATAACAAGAACTTGCAGAATGTGAATGATCTATAGCACATTATTTTCTATAAATGAACATACCATCTGACACCTCATGATGTGAATATGTGTCCAAGAAAGTTAATGCTTCATCAGCTGCAGCTAGTAATAACACCTTTGGAACAAGGACATTCCAAAGCTCCATACACTCTGTGGCCACATCTCTGCATTACTCTATTGAATTTGCAGATCACCTAATGTGAATAAAAGTGTTGTATGACCAAAACATTAATTGTTTGACATGCATAAGTACATACATGCATGTACCATACACTACTTACCTCATCAGGGTACTTGATTGCAGGGTAGGTTGTAAGTATATCTTGTACAGTTACACCACCATCCATAACTGTTTTTCTTCTTGAAGCAAAAGTTTTCTTCATTAGTTCTGGTACAATTTTCTTATTTGGATTCACATTCATCACCTAGCTTTGAAGCATTTTCAAGTGTCTTTCTTGAGATGCCTTATTCTCACCAATAAGTAACACAGTAACAACAGGAGATGCTGGCATCTTGGCTTTCACTTGTAGAGGAGTGGTTTTATTTTCCTTATCAGCCCAGGCTTGCCTCGTTTAATGCCATCGGGTTTCGTCAGATAAGCCATAAGCATTCTCAGGGCAACAACAAGGTACCGCTACAACAAAATAAAAATGACATACAAGATGAGAAAGTGGTTTGTTGAATGTACTCACCAAGCCTTTTCCTTCATCCAAGAAAGGCCACTGTTTTATTAATTCTTATAATTATGCAACTTGAAAATATTTATCATCAGTTGGTTAGCTTTTGTATCTGAACATTGCCTGGGATATGGTACTAAACATAGCTTCTCCAAGCATATATCAAATGTGATTTGTAATTTTCAGAACATATATACCGGAAACACTAGCATCCAGACACCAGCACTACCACATGTTAGAGCTGAAACCTATCTACGATATCATGCAATATACACAGGAGGCAAGTGGATGAAGTATGACATTATAAATGTGTAATGTTATGTACTTTGTTTTAATTCAGTCTTCTCTGTAAACATTAATGACATGGACAATAATGAGGAGAGCTTTCTGACACTGTTATATGGAGGTAATTCTATGTTGTGTATCATGTGTTGCATCTATAAACAGGGCAAACTCAGTAACATTAGGTGGCACAACTTACAGGTGAAAAGATGTCATAGTAGTTGATGTCAAAGATGGGAACCTAACTACTGTCAAATTGTAGACATCTTAGAGACACCAGCTGCTGAATGTTTGTTTGTTACATGTATGTTAACCACAGCATTCTTTGAGAAACATTACCGTGCTTTTAAAGTGTATCCTTCCTCCAATATTGTACTATTATAAACATTATCGATTCTGTGATTGCCACCCTCTACATCTTTGTAAATCTTATGGCACAAATCAAGCTTTTTATGTTTGTTTAAAATATCATATTCTCTTAATATAATGTTTTGTCTTATTTCTCTTTTTGTACATAATTACGTATATAGATTTCATTACTTATCTGTAATAAAATATATAATTTTGATCATATAATTATAATAGTCTATTATAACGAAATGTTTCAATGCATGAGACATTACAGAAGTAATAACCACATTTCTTCTATTCCATCCCACCAGAAATGTAGTGAAGATCACTACATTGGTGTCTCACTACAAAGCGGTGAATTGGATTGGTAGTGAATGTTACTTCAGAGGTAGTAACCTTCACCACTTCGTTTTTACAGTGTAGGACCTATTAGCATACTATATACAATATGTTGTATGATGGTCACATCTCCTGCATAGTGTGCACATGGAAGGCCGACATACAATATATAGAACTCACCACATCAAAGAGATGATGTCACCATCATACTATATATATAATTATATATATATATATATATACAATTATATTATATTTATGTATATATACATTATCTTTGTGGAAAACCACATTGACCTAGGCCTTCCCACCTTGGGCTGTATATTTGGTGAATACACTTCAAAGCTATCATGGCTTATATATTACTATAATTATTACGTATATATAATAATTATATTATAATATATTATATTACATATAATTATATATAATTATATGTGTATGCATATATAATTTGTATAAGTACTTCATTTGAATTTACCGCGAATAAGCGAAAGTTTTGAATTTACCGCTAATACTTAGCGCATGTGCAATTAACTGTACCGTATGCGTAGGAGTGTCAAAAGTCCAGATTTATCGTAAGTTCTTTCTTCAGAACTGTGTGTACATAAGTTATGGTAAAAGCATTACTTTAATTCATGAGGAGACTGCATGTTTCTTATCACTCTTGTTGTACTTCTTATAATAATTACAATTATACTAGTTGTCAGACTACATTAATAGAACATGTTTACCTGTTGTGTGCCACTGTGGTTCAATTTCAATACATAATTATTGCAGTTATAACTGTCAATATAGCAATAATTTAATTTATTATACTATTATTTATAGGTTTGAGTCACCACTCTTTTATTTCTTGGTTATTATGTTATCACTATTCTTTCTCATATACAGAGATTTTTATTTCACTCTATGACTTAGAATACGTATTAATATTTGATATATATACAAGATACAAGAAGGTCTATTAGTCAGCTCAGTCCCTTCTCCAGGTAGTGTATGCATATTCAAGCACTTTTGAATTCTCCTTTTACCTTTTCTTTCCACACAAGTTATTTATTTATAAATTTTAAATGTCTTTTTCATTTTCTTAGTGACATTTTTCATAACTTGCCTCACAAAGTGCTTTCAGGTAATTATATAATGGTTTGTTGAACATTCTTAATTCTGACAAACAATCTATACGAAATTACAGTTTCATAAGTTAATTTTTAATATTATATATTTCTGATTTGGAAAGGTTCCCCTTTGTGTGTACATTAAGTGTATGCTTATGGGATTTTCACGTTTATAAACATAATTATAACAAAAAGGTAATAAACATATGCATATAGCTAACATGAAATGTATTTACAGTAATAATACAAACAGATTTTATTGATTCAATGGGCTATTATAATTTATACCAATGTGAAATTGTGAAATATAAGTCAGGCTACTTTGTGAATGTTGTTAATATAATGCTGGTAATTCTTATATGAATTAATTGTAGGAGATGTATCGATGTGTAAACTGTGATTACTATGCAATATATTCTTTACTATCAGTTTATATTGTGAATATCAACATTATACTACAAAAATAGCTTTACTTACTTGCATGAATTCACATAGCACAAACACAATTGATAGTTGGATTATAATTAACCATTCATTTTGTGACAAATCAGTTTCACAAATCAGATGAAATGGTTTCCCTGTCTACTCACTGATCTGTGTAGTAAGGACATGAACCTTGACCTCTAATATGATTATAAGTGTTCTGTTCCATAAGTGCTGAAACAAACAAAACAACAGTGTTAGTGTTTCTGTAGCTTTCTCTGCATATCCAATGATCGTTCATGTATTTAGAAGGGCTATATTTCATAGTTTTAAATCAAACTACTAATTTTTCAGATACGACACACAAAATCTTTGAGATTGAAGGATATATTATGTAAATAAAATACTATGATAATATTATGAATGATGTTCTGTGTTTTATCCTTCTATAACATTTCAAAACTAATATATGAAATCTTCATAGTTATCCTGCCTACATAATCCTAATGAGATTGTCATTGTGACTAATATTGGGAAACGTCTCATTTACAAAATTTGATATACTAGTATAGGTGAAAATTCATACAAACATCCGGAAAGGTGTCAGTGTTAATCATAAACCACTGATATAATACTAATTCTTTAATCGTTTTGTGTTGTACTGAACAGTTTCAGTGCATCAACCTAAAACAGTAATGATGTTTCAGTAAAATCCGGTCTTAAAGGGTAACTGCAACAGAAAATGTTTTGGGTTTATTTTTGCAGAAAATGATAATATTTATTACCAAAACAATGTGTATCAAAAATTAAATGATATATCAAATCCCAACAGGGAATAATAAGCCCCACAAAAACTGCACTTTGCAGTTTATCTCACCCACGCTTCCTGTTTAATGCAAGCGCTTCCTCATAAAGAGGAAATAGGGCGCGGTTTTTACGTGACATCACAGAAGGGAGTCAATCTCGTGAAGTTGCCTGATCGTTCGAGTATTGCAAGCAGCACACTTTATTAAGAACATGGCTCTTCACAGTATTTATAATGTTATTGCATAAAATACCTATTGTTTTTACTATCTAGGTGCTACAGTTAGTACGAGGCTGGTTGGGACGAGATATCAGGGTGGTTATTCTATTGTGTGGAGTTAATATAATCATAAACCCATTTCCCTCAACAGACAGTGTATATATTGGATTTCATATGCATTACCCTAATACTTCTTACAATAATAGTATGCATGAATGAAAAAAAAATTGGTAGGAGCGTTGGTTGTGCTATAACTGCTTTGACTCAATTCTTCATCAGATGAGGCGATATTCTCTTCTGACTTTGTTATTAAACTGCACTGTATCCCAATCTCATAAACTGATGACACTGTCTGTATACCTGTAAACGTGTTAAGTATTTAGTAATCTTTAATACTTACTACAATAATTACCTGTACATTTTATTACAGTGAACTTGTAAGTGAACATTTCTTTTCTGAACATTTTCTGTGCTTACAGCATTGCTAAGTTTAACAACTGATAGATTCTCAGTTGTCGCATCTTTTACCTTTGCTTTATCAGTTTTTGTACCAATAGTCCTTGTTCTAATATTTCCAGATCCAACACCAACATCCTTCATCAATGGATGTAAAGTTCCTGTTGCAACACTTTTTGATAGAACACGGTCTACCTGTGTACTTACTTGATGGCACTACAAAAGAATAATAAAACCAAGTTGCATCACTGTTTGGAAATATTGTTTAACTTATGTTAAATAGATCATATAAAAAAGTAACTGACTGAATAATCACAAGAAAGGAGGATTTCAGAAAATTAACACAAAAAGGAGATGCAAAAAAAATTATTTAACACCATAGAATTGTAAATTATAAAGTTATTAGTTATGCAGATATCTCTACAGTGAACTATTTTTAATAATCACACAAATCTGTTTGTATGTACCACATGTGAAGCAAAAAGGTTGGTCTCATCTTCACTGTTCTCTTGTCCATCACTGAACTTCTTACTTTCATCATTACAATTTTCGATCATGATTTCTTGTATTATCTAATAAAAATAGTAATACATGTACATTAATAAATACATGTAATTCTAATACAAGTCAAAATTATAGTCTCATCTCACTTTCTGTCTATTTCTTTTCTCAAATGCTGTCCTTTTTTTTCTTTTTTTCTTGGTTGTTTCATCACTTCTCAGAAAGTTAGAACTGCATTCTCCTGAGCTACAAGGAGGTTCTCTTTGTCTTTCAAAAATAGTAGGTACAGCATTTTTCTTCAGTTTTGGTCTTTGTTTTATTCCAAACATTTCTGCAGTAAAGTGTGCACTGCACAAAACTGAATAATGGCTTGAACCAATCCACTTATCCCTTGTTCTTTTCACAGCATCTGCCCATTGTTTTCTTAAATGTGGATCCTATTGAAACAGTGTTTGTTAGTACAGCCTTGACTCCCTTCTGTGATGTCACGTAAAAACCGCGCCCTATTTCCTCTTTATGAGGAAACGATAGCATTAAACAGGAAGCGTGGGTGAGATAAGAAATGTAAACTACTGCAACATTACAAAGTGCAGTTTTTGTGGGCTTATTATTCCCTGTTGGGATTTGATATATCATTTAATTTTTGATACACATTGTTTTGGTAATAAATACTATCATTTTCTGCAAAAATAAACCCCAAAACATTTTCTGTTGCAGTTACCCTGGAGGTAGCTATATAGATTAGCAGAGTCTTCTGTTCTTCTACAATAAATAATAGTCCATCCAATTGTACTGCCATACTTCTATTCGAGGATAGGTGAGTAGCTGTGACAGCATTGTCAGACTGATTTTAACTGTGACTACTGATACAGTATCTCATACTCACAAAGATGGTTGCAACAATGTGTGCAGACGCTAATATCAAAGGAAGTAAGTCCAATCATAGTCTCCGTGTGGCTGGCACTAGTGCATTATTTGATGCTGAGGTCCCAGAAAAGATCATTCAGAGTCGCACAGGTCACAAGTCAACAGATGGTTTGATAGCTTATGAGAGAGTTACAGACATACAACATGAAAAGTTATCAAAGATTTTGTCTGGATCATTGGAGAAATTCAACAGTGATGGCCAATGCAGCAGTGAATCTCATTATGGAAGTATAAATCTATCAGAGCCAAAGACGCCGTATGCAAATCAGTACAACAACTGTATGTTTTATTCACCTCCATCATATCCTTATTGTTAACTGCCGCAATATTATCCAATGTCAATGCCGTTCTACCCCGAGAGTGACAATGAGGTATTTCCAGTGCTATCTTTTCCTCCTGACTTTAACAAAAACTAACTTTCCATTGATTTTGTTTATTATTCATTTTATCAGTTGAGTGTTCCATCTATAATGTTGGTTATTCAATTACAACTGTCATTTAATCATTTAGAGGTGTTATGTAACCACAGTGCACATATCAAACATCAAAGGAAAATATGTGCACTCCAGATGTATTTCAGTGCTATATGAGATTTATAGCACTGTAAAAGTCTTTGAAGTGTGGCTTCATCTTGACATATATAATTGAATATATATATAATTATACATATATATATATATATATATTATATATTGTTATTTATTTATGTATTTTTGAAATACAATTCCAAAATAAAATTTTGAAGAATGATGATCACATTCTCGGACACATGAGTACCGGCATCTCATATATATTATATAAAATATAATAGAGATGAGGTATAGCAAGATAACCTCAGACAACAAAGAAAAACAAGTGTATATTGAGAAAAAAAAAACATCCTTATGATTGCTTTACAAATTTAAGTGAAGATAAAAGTATCCCTATGACTGCTTTGTGGTGTCCATCATTCAGTAATCATGGCTAACTTTATGATGCCTGAAACACACCGGCCTATTATAGTTATTATTTTGATTATCTACTCTGTTTACCTTTTAAAGAACCTTGTAGAACTTTAAGAATATATTTCAGGTAGGATAGCTAGCTATTTGTTCCAGTTTCTACGTAAGCTTGATCAAGCATATATAATGTGTGAGGTGTGGCTCAGCATCACAGATGCAGCTTCTTTGCAACTTTCTGGACCTCCTGGAGCAATCTAACACTCACTCCACCTTGCTTACCAATTACTGCAAGCACAGCATCCACTCAAGTCTGCAAGTGAACGGTATTTTTCACTTATTCTCCCAACATCCCTTTCTCTCTCACTAGAACCAGCTAGAAAGCAAGTCTATACATCACACATACATCAACATCCCATTCTGATCTCCTTTTACTTTTTTTTTAAAGTACTCTAAGCTAACTTCAAAGTAACATCAAAGGGCGGACACTTGAATCAAAGCACCGCCCGACCACATCCAACAAAGCGTGGGCGTTTTTTGACAATAGAATGCCGACATGCCGCCACCACATTGGCATACTCTCGTAATCTACAGTAATTTGGGCCGTGGTACATCCAAGATCCCGTGAATTGCAGTTTGAATTCAGTATTCTATTAAGTTGGATACACTTCCTCTCTGACAGGATGTTGTAAAATTACAACATTAAAAAACTGAAAGGGGTACTGTCATTTGCATCAATCTTGCAACAAAAAATGTCAAAGCGGGAATGGGTGTGGTATAACATTTAGCCAATCAATTTACTCTGATCATGTGGTGTTTGCTGTAATGTTTACTATTGTAAGTATAATTACGTCATCTCCGGTTTGAGAGCGCCGTTGCAAGATTACTGGAAACGACAGTAGCACTTACAGTTTCTTAACCCGGGGGCTTTTGAAAAAAAGAATGAATTAATTTTAATAATAATTCCAACCATACCTACCATGGATGTAATATATACTGATTGCGAGGTGTGGCTCAGCATCTCATTAAAATCAAAACCTTCGTTGCAACTGAATACAGGCAATTTGCCACTTTCTCCAACGTCTGGAGCAATCTAACACTCACCTCAACCTTGCTTACCAATTACTGCAAGCACAGCATCTACTCAAGTCTGCACGCAAACGCTATTTGTCACTCATTCTCCCAACATCCCTTTTTCTCTCGCTAGAACCAGCTAGAAACAAAGTCTATACATCACACAAACATCAACATAACATTCTACTCTCCTTTCACTTTTTTTAAAATATTTTTTTAATTTTTTTATGTGCCCTAAGCTAACTTCAAAGTAACATCAAAGGGCGGACACTTGAATCAAAGCACCGCTAGACCACATCCAACAAAGCGTGGGCGTTTTGAACAATAGAATGCCGACATGCTGCCACCACTTTGGTATACTCTTGTAATCTACAGTAATTTGGGGTGTGGTACATCCAAGACCCAGCCATTGCAGTGAAATTTGGTAATGTAATAAGTAGGTGTGGTACTTCCTATCTGACAGGATGTTGTAAAATTACAACATTAAAAAACTGAAAGTGGTAGAGCTTGATCGCGCGTTCTTTTACGCACCACACCCATTAATTGACCAAGCCCCCGGGAATTGGAATGATGTAACTTCCTTAAGAGCCACGCAAGGGCGACTGACATAGAGACATACGCCCACTATCTATAACTATAAGCTTATGTCACGTGATGTTTCAGAAATGTTTGTCTTAGGGCGTTTCCCAAAAACATTTGCTGTGAGCAGTTTTTCTAAAAACTAAAAACTCCTACTATCTCATACAATTATTTTGTATATCAGGTGAGAATACTGTAGTATAAACTTATTTCCAATAGTTGCAAATGCTTGCAATACAAGCAAATACTTGCTGATCAAATTGTTTGGGTGTGGCTCATCAGCATGTATTATCATTCCTACAGATTGAATTTCACATCGTAGCATGGCATCTGCAAAACCAACTGACATACATGCCGCCCAAAGATCTCTCAGAAAAAATTTTGACATACTTGTTGAATCCAGCATAGATCCTTTTGCCTTGGCAAGGAAGCTTGATACAGCTGAACTGCTTCCAGAACAGGTATGTCTCACAGTAATGGATGTAAATACAGGAATGACATCTCAACGACGAATGGAAATCCTCCTAAATTCACTACGTGCAGCTGTGAAAAGTGATGGGAGAGTGTTTGACAAATTTTTGGATATTATCAAAGAAGTAGGAGGCAGAGTTATTGGTAATGGTCATGCTGCATCACTGATGGAAGACTATGAAGGTATAGTAAAGTGTGATAAGTCACGAGGAATGATCAGAAAATATATAGCAATTTTAAGAAATCTAATATTCATCATAAAATTCCACTGTTCCCAATACCTTATTGTATGATCATGCATGCAATATATATATTTAATTGCTAAAGAAATCTCTTTTGCAAATGAATAATTTCGAATAATTATAATCTGTATTATTACTAAATACATGTGTATACTAAACAAATATACTTGTAAATACACATCATTTGGATTATTTTTTCAATTATATATAGAAAGTAAATCCAGTTCCATACTAAAGAAACATCAAGACGAAGTTGTACAAGTGTTACCAATACATTCCACTGAATTTCTGCGAGCACTATGTGCTGAAGGAATCATTACTGTAGAAACAAAGAGCACAGTAATGGGTAGAGGATCTGAAGCATTAGTACAAGCTATTGTAGAGTCAGTGGAAGAGAATCCTGATAGGCTAGAAGCATTAGTGAAGATGTTTCTACAAAGAGATGATACAGTCTCTGTAGCAGAAAGAATCAGGAAAGAGTTAGGTGAGTAACCTTATTAATAAACAATAATTGTAAATCAGGGCTTTTGAATTGAAGCCAAGATGTGGAATGATTCAATTCGGATTCATGTGTTTATGCACAAGGAGTTAAGTGATCAGTTGTGTCTGTTTGTAATAGTTTGAACACACTCTAAAACACATCAAAAAACATGTGAGTAGTCATATAAAAATGTATGCATACATTGCAGATGCTAATGCAGTTTATATTATATGTAATTCCTTATTTGATATTGACCAGTTTCTCAAATAATTAAATTCATGATAATAAATAGGTGGTTAATTAGTTAATGATGAATTAAATGAATATTAATTTTGATAATTATACAGTTGGTATTTTGAGTGCTAACCTTGAACAGCTCAGGAATGTGAGGCAGGTGTTTGTATGACAGTTAATGTACCACAACAATATGAAATCATTTGCAAAATATTGGGCATGGTTACTCACATGAAAACTCTTGGCTGCTATTTGCAAAACTTGCTGATTCCGTTTTAAAGCTTGTACTTAGAAAGTACAACCCCTGAACTAAGATAGATGCCTTAGGTGTCTTCCTGAGTGTGTAAAAAACATGAAATAGCGGAGTATCTTTCTATAGCCGGTGGGTCCTTATGAAAATAAACTTACTATAATCGTACTTTGTTTTTTTCAACATTGCTATTTGGAGAACTTCCATTACTTCTTCAATAACAGTTGGAATGATTGTAGCTACTATGCCTGTTTCACATGTCTACAACATTTTAGAAATGATATTCATAATTTTTGTAGTGTGTTAATTGTCATACGAACACCACCTCACATTCCTGAGCTGGTCAAGGTAGGTCAATTCAAAATACCAGACCTTTTTTTATGTGATGGTGAGGTGTCTGAGGATGAGACTAATAGTGAAATAAAAGAGGAGATCTGAAGTAAAATTAGCATAATAATAAGAATATAGATGCAGTCCAGCACTCAAATGATACTCACTACCATCAATAATGAGTCCCAAAGCACTATTTATGGTAATGAAATGAAATTTTCCCAGTCCCATATCACCCATCACTAGAATAATAAATAATTTAAGTCCATTGACTGTAAGATACCACTAATATTTGACTGGCAACATAAACAATTGGTCACTGTTATTGTTGGTAGCAGATTTCAACTCCAGGACTATAATATTGTTATCCTTATTTTGGTTTTATATTTTAAACACTTAATTCTCATCATTTGATTTTCAGAATATACTGCTCCTTCAGTTTTAGAAATTACAGTTCCTCGGTACGAAGAAATGCGTTTTCAGCGCATGAAGCTTAAATTTGGCAAAGTTATACACAAACTGAAGTGTATTATATTAAACAGTTCTGCTTCGCTGTCATTACTACAGTCGATCTTAGGATCTGCCTATCGAGATCTAAAACCCAAGCTCTCCAAATGTGTGTCTATCGATGAAGTTCTAGAAATTATAGAGGAAAAGTGCTCATTACTTCAACTAACATGTATGGAAGAGATTGCAGACATTTTTGAGATTAAGGAGGCACAAGAATGCATCAGAAGTTACTACAACACCTTATCTGACTTCTGCCAGGAGATTCGTCTTGAATCATGTATTGGTAAACGTTTCTCCAGTTCATCCCAACCTCTCAAATGTGAAACAGTCGAGTTCATTTTAGACTGGAAGACAGATGAGTACACACTCAATGATATCAAGGATCTCCTCTCAAAAGCATTTGGAGAGTTAGCCAAGGAAGTGAAAGTTGTTGTCATGAAAACCGGAAATTCCATTATCCTTACATGTTCAGCACCTCATAATATCACTAGTCTTCTTGTCCTCGATGCACAAATGAACATCTCTATTTTGAAAGATATGGGTGTCATGAGTTTATCAGTTGGATATTGCATTATCCTAGAAGACCCCACATTGAAAAAGGTATAGTGATGCAATTTTTAGATTAAGTTACAGTTTCTTATATTGGCACATTTAAGCTTAATGCTTGCTTTTTTCATTTATAATAATAATTATAATACTAACAGGTAATGACAGATGAAGAAGTTCCAGGCACAGAAGAAGCTATAGTAACAGAGGTCACAATCGTTAATGAAAAGGCTGAACAATATAATGATGATGGTACATAAATGTGACTCGTTAATTCTATAATGATGCAATAATACTCAATTATAGATATAATAACAGATGATTATGAATGAAAGGTTATTACTCAGGGTAGTTCTACAGACAAACAGAGGGAATACATGATCAATGTTACTGGAGGTTAGCTATACATGAGGTTTTTGGATGGTATGAAACCTTTTGTAAATAAATCATTAGTTTTATGGTCAATGCTAACCACTTTCTCTTTTAAAATTCTTAACGATTCTTGCGTAATTTTAGTTATCTCTTTTGGACACAACAGCTATTCATCATAGTTTCTGCTAACACTGGTTGCTTTCTTTCTGCTGGTTTGTATCTAAAGCTTTTGTATGGCACTCCATTAATTAATTGATGGAGCTGACACACTATCCTTTACTACATATACATTACATATGTGAAAACCATATTATGTGTTAAACTTAAGCAAAACAAAATCACAGGTGTAGGATCGTAAAAAGTTTAGCTCAAAATATTTTGAAACTATAAATAGGATCACATCACTTACAAATGATTGTAAATGTATGCATGATATTTTTTTATTACACTTGTATAGATGAGAAACCAAAAGCTGTGGACTCTATTGCCAAACTCACAGAACAGCTAAAAAGTATATTTGTTGTTCTATTTAAACACTAATTAAATTATTATATTTACCGTAACAGTTTGTCAAGAGCAAATTATAAAACTGACAGCAGAAAAAAATCTATTGTGGACAAATTTAGAAGTTGAAAAGAAACTTTCTCAATCAAAATCTTTGCACGTTCAATCAGGTAACAATATTATATACAAGAAGGATTATGGGAATTAAATGAAGTTTAATTATAGTTGTGACTGTTAATTTAACTCAATATATAATTATAAATGCAACAGCATTTCCTGTTAGCTTGATTACATTTGCTATTGTTGGAAACTTGGAATATTGTTTTCAAACAGGAAACACCTTCAACTGTATCAGAATAGGTTAGAGAATAGCTATGTTGTTTGATATGAACTACTCACCTTTAATTATAGAATTAAGTGACCATGTAGATAGTCATTCAGTGCAGTGTATAACCCTTTTATCACAATTCTTATACTTACATATAATATGATGATTATGTATTATGTTAGAACTTTAAAAATGATTTGTGATCATTAATTTCTCTTGTATAGTTGAGAGTCAAAAAACATTGTACTCTATCACCCAAACCACTGAAGAGCCAAAAGGTAGGTTTTTTTCCATTCACATCTACATATTCTTCATTGAGAATAATTTTCTATAAAACAAGATATATATATAGAGAAAAAAGTATCCCTATCATCGCATTCAGTAATCATGGCTAACTTTATGATGCCTGAAACACATCAGCCTATTATAGTTATTATTTTGATTATCTACTCTGTTTACCTTTTAAAGAACCTTGTAGAACTTTAAGAATATATTTCAGGTAGAATAGCTAGCTATTAGTTCTAGTTTCTACGTAAGCTACACAGCTTTCTTTCTGCTGGTCTGTAGAGCTTGAGCGCGCGTTCTTTTACGTGCCACGCCCATTAATTGACCGAGCCCCCGGCCCCGGGAAGGATGTAACTTCCTTAATTACGTATACAACGCATACTCGCGTAAGTGACACAAACATATAAAATAATTATATATAATAATAATTATATATATATATACATATATATAGTTCGAACCCGTGGGAAAGCAATCATAGGGATGGCCCTACGGGCCATAAAAAGGTTGTATATAAGGAGTCAGGTGAATAAATTGGGTGAATAAGAATTGTCCTAGTTAAGCATTGTTTATATTTGGCTGAATGGAATTTCAATAGTAGTGCTTCCTATCAGAAATCATTCCACTAGCTTACATGGACATTTTCTTAAATGTCATGATTATGTGCCACATAATTTTTTTATCTTAAAACCACTGAGTAATGTAACTGTTTCATGTTTTCTAGCATAATTGCAACTTCATATAATTTATAGTTACTAATATAAAATTTTTGATATTAATAGCAGTATTATATTCTGTAATCCCAAATGCACTATATTGTAGAATGATTATTGTACACACTACAAAATTGTTCATATATTTATTACTATTTCTTATTAGATTTAACATCTGACTCAAGAAGTAGTACCTCAGACAATATATCTAAACAACAAAAGAGAGTGGACATTATCAGTAATACTGGAGGTAAGCTATGTAATATTTTAGTGTTATGATTGAGAACTCTTTGATTACATGTGCAATTGTGGTAGTAATTACTTGAATCTTTTACTTAGAAACATTAATAATAATAACTATGATTCATTACAATTATTTTATAGTTAACAGTCCAAAACCAAGGGAATATGCTACCAAACTCACTGAGCAGTTGAAAAATAAGTTTTCTGTTTTGTTTCGTTAAATGATAAACTCACTCATTCCATAACAATGTTTTTGGAGACATAAATGACCAACCATTAGTTGAAAAACATGTGATAAACCATACAATTTAATCATAACATAAGTATATTGTATCACGTAATTCCTTCTTGAAAGATATGTTTCTTTATATTGCATGCCCAAATGTAACATTAAACTTAAAATAACATCGTAACTGTTAGATAATAGAATTAATAATTATTATTTCTTGCACACCATCCTATCTTTTATATATTAGAAATATTCATGGCATATTCACTTTAGATACAATACCAGATGATAATGGAGGAAGTGTTACCTCTAAGAGTAGAACTGTACAAGAAAGGGGAACAGACAAAATTGAAAATATTGGAGGTAAGTTGAGTAGAATTTTTGAAAACTTCTTATAGCGCAATTGTAGTATTAATTATTTTGAAGCTATGACAAACTGTAGTAATTGTTATTCATTTCATTTGTATAGCTAAGAGTCCAAAACCAGTGGAACCTCTTATCACATTCACTGAAGAGCTGAAATGTATAAATGTGATATTTACATTTCATATTATTTCATTATTACTCTTCATTATAGTTTATAAGAATCAAAATCACAAACTAATAGCAGAAAAGAATGAGCTAAGTAAAACTTTAGAAGTTGAAAAGAAGATTTCCAAAATGAAAACTATGCAAATTGAATCAGGTGATACTAATGTGTTTAACATACTCAAATTATCAGTTTTCAGTGTACAAGTAAAGAAAAGAACAACTGATAAATCCATTAATTTTAGGGACGTATATATATACACTATAAAGTTAGGAGAAATTTCAGTTTCAGAATAAATTCTACTACTGTATTTAATTTTGCTACAGTATATTAGTCTAATACATATTCATGATGGACTGAATAATGTACGTAAAAGCAATTCTGTGATACTGCAAAGTTTATCCAAAATGTAAATCGTTATTGACAGAAAATACAAACCACTTGTATCAGGCAATAGTTTTTTATAAGCAGTGATGTTTTTGTATGAATACTTGATTTTGTACCAGTTTGTTAAAGTGTGGGATTTCAGAAAGTTTACAAACTCGTGGTCCATAATAATCGTTAAGACTTTTATGGTCACAGTTACTATTGTAGTAGTTATTTGTAAGTGGAGAATAGAATGACCTACATATCATTATGAAGAAATGTACATTAGACAATTATCAAGTCATTATTTTCATGGAATATAGGAAATCAGAAGTTACAAGCACTGAAGAACCAAAAATCAAGAGTTTATGCGACAAGTATAACTGATACAGGTATAATTATAATGAACAATAACAGTACTAATCATTTCCATATTCACAGTTGCACAAATCCATGATTAGGTTGTGAAATTTTTAATGCAGCTTCGTTTTGTTGTATATAGTTATACATGCATATCCATGATTTAATAATTGTTATAGAATATTTATTTTCTTATGTTATAGATTATATGACAATTGCACATCCACCGTGTATAATAGCAATGAATAACTTCTCACAACACAAAACCGATGATGGTTCCTGGTTCAGCCCTCCTTTTTATACAGCACCCAATGGATACAAAGCACAATTAAGAATTGATGCTTTTGGTCATAGTAGTGCTAAAGGTACACATATATCTGCCTCTGTGTACCTCATGAAGAGTCAGAATGACGACAAGTTGAAATGGCCTTTCAAAGGTTACATTAACTTGCAGCTTCTCAACTCCAAGGAGGATCGTAATCATGTTGAGAGAATCTTCAGTCACAATATGGCTCCTTCATTTTGTTTAGACCAAGTGTCTATTGGAGACAGAGCAGCTGGAGGAATGTACTATCAACAATTCATTGCCCACAGTAATCTACACCACAACATTGATAAGAGCACACATTATCTTTGTGACGATACACTGTATTTTAAAGTTTCTAAAGTTACTATGTTAACAGGTAATATATTATAGAACACAGTTTGTGAACCATTATAACAAGTTCAATTTATAACTTTAGCATAAAGTACTTATAATCACGTCAGAGGTTTATATTATGGGACATTCCACAACTATTGAATGTTATTATTACATTAGTATCTGACATCTCGCCCCTCTAGACTGACTAAACAATCATTGAACTATTTATCAATGTAATTATTAGGCTACTATAATTAGTTGTTGGTGTCTAAGGATAATCTGAAAATGAATAGTATAAACTTATATAATTATAGAAAATGTCCATTAAACTGGTTTGCTTAAATTGTAGCTAAAACAAGAATTCATTATTATTTTCCCATGTACCACTCCAGCGTAGATATAAAACAACATTTACTATTTTTGTTGCTGATTTGACAAGTAGATAGTTAGGTTGTATATGATTGTTGTAACACTCACATATATTTCCTCTCTCTATTTGTCGTCATGTTCAGTAACAAAATGCAGTAGAGAATTGTAGATGCAGTATTTATGATAGTGGAAAATATACAACACATAATTAGACTGATATAGATCTGTGTTTATACATGCCCAATATAATGATGAACAATTTACATAATTATTATACACTGCTATTTATAATTTGGTAGCACATAGCAATGTTATTTAAAATTGAGCAAAAACAAGACTTCTGATTAATCATTAACTTCTCACATGAATATCTGATAGTGATGCATAAGTGTATTGTAAAGTGTAAAGAGATGTTCTTCTACCACACAATGTTTGAAAGTCCACTTCTGAAGAATTTAGTGTCAAATGAAACTCCTTATCATCCTCATGATTTAGACATTAGATTCCATAGAATAGGCAATATACAGTACTTTTCTGGATAACAAAATTTTTGTGAAGTGAAAGATACTATTGTATTCTCAAATATTCAACAGGATAGCAATTACGACTGATATAAGAATAATTATCATTCTATCAATATGCATGATGTCCTTGAGATATACACTGTTGTACTGTATACATGATTCATATTAAATGTATAGATAGATAATTATTATCAGTTTATAATTATTTTCTATATTTATATATACAGGTGAAACTGTTGACACACCAAGCTGGTATAATTCTCCTATCAGTGAATCCTCTCGACTCATTGTTCCATGTCTACTAACCATGTCCAATTTCCATGAATACAAAGACATTAGTAGCAGATGGTGGAGCCCTGCATTTTACACAGCAAAATGCGGATATCGTTTACAATTAGTTGTTGATCCTGATGGATCTGATAGTGGTAAAGGTACACACATATCTGTAGGTGTGTTCCTAACAGAAGGAGAGGATGATCTCAGCCTAGATTGGCCTTTGAAAATTGATGTTACGATTAAACTTCTCAACTGGAGAGAGGATAACAGACATGTGGAGACGATTGTTCCCTTCAACGATAGTACGCCATTTGACTGTCGAAATAGAATTACTGAAAATGCCATAGCACCAAATGGTATGTTTGAACATCAGCTTATCTCCCATACAGATCTACAATACAACAGCGACAAAAATACGGAATATCTTCATCATGATGGTCTATGTTTCCAGGTGTCACTACCAGCAGGTAATTTAATACAAAAATTAAAAATTATTACTCACATCATCTCATTTTTCATACTTGATTATTTGAATATTAAAATAAAACTCAACAGAACCAACAGTTACTTACATTTCTCATGCTCTATATCTACTTATCAATTTTGAGGACACTTGCTTTGTGTATGTTATTAAAGAAGTTGCAGTGGGTCAGCCCGTAGATGAAAAGTTAATCATCCTAGTGCATAAAATAATGCTACTGATACTAGTGCCATAAGCAATGAGTGATAGCTACTGCAAAGCAATCATAGTAGTACTTTATCTCAATCATTATAATTACCTTGTTCATATAGATATTATACTCATAATAATTATTGTCATAAATGTACAAAAAAATGATGATGATTTATACTAGTGATTCACTGATAAAAAGATTGGTAATCAGTCATTATTATGGCCCGTGCCCTAGGGCCATCCCTATGATTGCTTTCCCACGGGTTCGATGTATGTTTATATATAATATTATATAATAATTATTATATAATATTATATTCTTGTGTCACTTACGCGAGTATGCGTTGTATACGTACGTACGTAGTTAAGGAAGTTACGTCATTCGGTCAATTAATGGGCGTGGCACGTAATAGAACACACGCTCAAGCTCTGAAGCTCTACAGAGTAGCAGAAAAAAAGCTGTAGCTTTACTAGCTTATGTAGAAGCTGGAACTAATAGCTGGCTATTCTTCCTGAAATATATTTCTAAAGTTCTAGAAGGTCCTTAAAAGGTAAGGAGAGTAGATAATCGAAATAATAACTATAGTATGCTGTTGTGTTTTAGGCATGATAAAGTCAGCCATGATTACTGAATGCTGGACACTGCAAAGCAGTCATAGAGATACTTTTGTCTTCACTTAAATTTGTAAAGCAATCATAGGGATGTTTTTTTCTCTATATACACTTGTTGGACAATATTTCTAGTATCAGTATTGGTTATTTTTGAAATATGTAACTGATATTGTAATAACACAAATAAAATTAATACATAATTTAATGATTAAACCTCATAGAAAGCAATCATGGGATGACCACAATCAATTTGGAATGAAATGTAAAACTGAGCTATTGTAAAAACATTGTGTGATTTACTGAATTCAGTCTCAATCCAGTTTTGTAGCTGCATTTACTGTGAATTCACTGTAATAATTAACAGTCATGCAGTGTCGTTGATTTACTATAAGAATAATAATCAGTGACTGTATGATTATTATTATAATACCTGTACTTATTATAATATGCAAAGATGCTGCCATGTCAATTGTAATGAGCAAAGAAAAATAGTATTTATGATCACATAATGACAAAAGAAAAATAGTATTTATGATCACATAATGACGAAAGGTAAATAGTATTTATGTTCACAATAATTTGCATGCTTATGTAGCTAATAACAAAACAATGGTCTATCCTAATATAGAAGCCGGATTATTGACAGTGATGTAATTATAGGGGTGTGGATTAGTTGGCATTGGCAATGATTGTATTTAATTAACTTGATCAATTATATGAGTGGTTATCAAACTGCTTAAATTGTATTATTGACCAGTGCCATGCGCCTATATATAGTAACAGGGGGAAACCAATGTTTATACAGAGCAACCACATTGTAGAAACTCATTGAAGTGTCAAAAATATATAAGCAATGAATACCATGGCTTTTTCAACTTCTGTTGTATTGGAAATGATTGGTGATTGGAGGTCTGGTGAAGAGACTAGTAACAATGAGAATGATATAGGTACATAATTATACATAAAACTAAAAAAGAAAACAATAAACAATTACTATATTCAAATAATATTACATAATGGTCATAACATATGAAGGAGTTCTTGTTGACCAATTAACGAGGGACTACATCCAACAATCTGTTCGTAAACCTCTAGCAGGAAGACCCCGTTCTTCATTAGAGAATCAGCCTGAAAGACTAGATTGAAGAAAACATTTCCTTGCTAAAAGAACAGTAAAAGAGCAGTATGAATGTATACTTTGCAGCAAATCTACTAAGAGAAAGAGAACCCTTTACCATTGCAAAACATGCCAAGACCATCCCCCTTTATGCCCTATCCCTTGCTTTGAAAAGTACTACAAAATAGTCTATATAAGCTCCCATATCATATATAAGTGACTCTCTAGTTACTAAACTGTACATTTACTTCATTTCTTTGGTTTAATGTTTAAAATTAACAAATACACAATGAATTACAACAATACTATCAATTTTTCAAAGATTACTTACCTCGTAGCTGAATATCACTCTACATATCGACAACTGAAGTGATACAACCAGTCTCCATGTTTCCCAAAGGTCTATTAAACATCAGAGAGTAGGAAAATGGCCTTACAAGACGTTACAGACTTAGAAAATACCCGCAAAAGCAGAGCGTCTGAAACGTTGACCTTTCTTTCTGACCACAGAAATTAATTTGGTATTGGGGAATTACCCCACGAAAATTAATTAATTTTTTAATGGAACGCAACGAGTGAAATCTGAACTTGGAAATGAGTGCAGTTTACTATAATATAATATTTGTTTAATTGTAGTAAATGACTAGTTCAGGATGTAATTATACCACAAGAGTGACACAAAATTGACATTCCACTTTTGTGAACAATGACAATCATCACTGGTAAATAAATCCAGGACTTCTGGGTACTATATATCATTCAAGCTACTGGAACCTAATCTCGATGTGCCTATATAACCATCACTCTACAGATAATAATCACAGCACACCACTGCTAAATAAATTCACCTCTGCTATGTGACTACTGGAGCCAGGTTGAGAACCCATGTAGAGAACGCCGTCTATAATACTTTGAAGAATATCAGCTGCATCTTTCAAATAATAAATTTTGATAGTTGCAATAATAATTATTATATTCAACTGATTTAGAAATACTATCACAATAACATGACCAACCACATTGTTGTTAGTATAAAAGCCTCCACAACAAAGCTCTATAGAGGAGATGTGCATGCTTATCTAATTGGGATTTCTACATTGTATATTCTATGTCTGTTTTCAACTTCTTGATCAAATCACTGGTGGTAATTGGTGTGTATTAATTACTTCTATATCCACATGTAAACTGTTTCTTTTATGAGCTATATTATTTGTGCAAAAAAAAACAAAAAAAAATAGACAGACTATGATGTACAGTGATCAATTCATTATGATGTTGAACTTTACAGTAATATCTTTCAATCTACTACTATAATGGATTCTTGTGAGTCGTACATCTGGAAGTACTTCTCTTTTTCAATTTCTTCTTCATCTAATATAATGAGATTGGAGCCAGTAAATTCATACACATACAATACATGATAAATATGAAGGATAATATTAGCTGTAGTGTTAATATACTTTGATTATCAGTAGCTTTGGATTCACAATCAGGAAATGCTACAAGTAGTACTAAGTGTTAATTCTTATACCTTGTACATGTATATTTATACAGTACTGTGTAACATCTTGTACTACAGCATACATTTATAAACTCCTTCCTCGTGTGAAATACAATAATTAATCAAAATGTTGACAGATTTTTAGCTTGTGTTGTTGCTTGTGATCTTATTTTTCAAAATTCTTCCCAACAAACACTTGTATCTCTGTTACAGATATCTTGGCCACTGTTCACTTTCTATACTTTAAACTTGGCTCTTTTTCGACATGAAGTACTACTTCTACAAACTTGCTTAACGGGACTCCAAAGACCTAAGTGCTTGTAGGACTAATTCAAATGCAATGTTCTCTCTCTTTTGACTGTAGCTGAAATAAAACAACCCCACTGCATATTGGCACCAGTTACAAACACGATATCAGGTTTTACAACAAGAGAAATTTCTCAGCTACTCACCACATTGCGTGGGCAGGGTTACTGAATCTCGAAATTGCACAGGCGCATGCCCCCTTTAAAATTCCCATTGTAGTCTATATTTAGGCCAAAGGGCAGCCAAAAATAATCAACTTTTTTTTAGCCATTTTTATTGGCTTATCCCTGACACCAATTGCAAACATTTGGAGTGCTTCATAATCACTCCAAACTGCATTAGGGGTCAAGAGTCACATATACAGTGGCGTGTCTAGACCTGAATACCAGGAGGGGCTAGCACCTGTATTGGTGTAAGAATGGTGCACAAAGTGCGCCACAAATTTTTGAATTATTATTTATTCATTAGAGGTGTGGTCGACATTGCGACGTACGTTACGTACATAATGGTACATTATCACTATTATTGATGATGAGTCAGAAGACAACTCACTGTTCACGATCTTCGTGGGTCTACTGATTCAATGCTCTCAAACTCAGAGTCAGAGTCCAAATCAGACTCAGTTAATCTTGTAATGGGGGCGAAATATGCTCATTTCTGCAAACCACAATGCATGGGCGCATTAATTAGAATTGTTATTTAGACAACATGGGGGGGGGGGGGACTGGGCCCCCCCAGGCTCCCCCTTAAACACGCCAGTGTACATATATATGAAATATGACCCTAGAGGATGATACATCAGTCCTCTAAGGGTTAATTATCTAGTATTATGATGATCATGGTAGCAAACAGACAAGTGGTCAGCTATAGACTGATTCATGACTAAAAGACAGCTGCTTATAAATACTGTGGCTAACAGCTGTAGCAGCTGAAATGTAAAATCCCAAATGTTATATAACTTGAGTAAGAAGAATGGAGAAATAAATGACTATAATACATTGTAGTGCTGCCACGATATATCGACATATCACGATATAATAAGCCACGATACGATATGATATAACATTTTTTTATATCAATATGGTATACACATGCGCAGTTGAAAAAAATGTTTGAACTAGTTAAAATCTTTTTCTTGCATGCACCTGAAAGAAGGTATCTATGTTGATTTTCTGCAAGCTTAAAGGTGTCTGCAAGTCTCTAAAACAATAACAAGCTTAATACGGGAACACGGAAAGCAAAAGAGCCTTTGACTTCCTGAAAAGTGTGCGTTGCCCACGAGCAAGATGACGGCCGAGGTAGGAATCTAGCCTTAGAAATTTTAAGATTTTCTTACTTTATTTTAGTTTATAGTTGTATCTAATTAAGTTTAAAAGGTACAGCAAGTTTTAAGAGCAGAGGACAAAAAATAACATAACTGTAACTTTTGGTCAAAACATTTAATTAATATTAATATAAATGAATAATTAATTAAATTATATCGTGATATGCGATATATCGTGATATAAACAGTCACGACATACAATATGAAATTTTCTATATCGTGGCAGCACTAATAGATTGATGGGTTTTATAGCTAAGAAAGCAGCAGTCTGACTTTATGACAGGTCATAAAGTAATCATAAGAATATCTTTTCTTTATGTACATGTATCGTGTTTTATATATTATGTATTCAGTATGAATAGTATATATATAATTATTGCTTCACTGAATGAATGATGAACACTCTTTCAATAAACAAGATGATAATATTAATACTTTACTTAGTACATGTACAAGTACTAGTCTTACACTTAAATCTTGAAGTACATGTACATGTATACCTCCATATTAATACTTTACTTGGTACATGTACAAGTACTAGTCTTACACTTAAATCTTGAAGTACATGTACATGTATACCTCCATATTAATACTTTACTTACTACATGTACAAGTACTAGTCTTACACTTAAATCTTGAAGTACATGTACATGTATACCCCCATATTAATACTTTACTTGGTACATGTGCAAGTACTAGTCTTATACTTAAATCTTGAAGTACATGTACATGTATACCTCCATATTAATACTTTACTTAGTACATGTACAAGTACAAGTCTTACACTTAAATCTTGAAGTACATGTACATGTATACCTCCATATTAATACTTTACTTGGTACATGTGCAAGTACTAGTCTTATACTTAAATCTTGAAGTACATGTACATGTATACCTCCATATTAATACTTTACTTAGTACATGTACAAGTACAAGTCTTACACTTAAATCTTGAAGTACATGTACATGTATACCTCCATATTAATACTTTACTTGGTACATGTGCAAGTACTAGTCTTATACTTAAATCTTGAAGTACATGTACATGTATACCTCCATATTAATACTTTACTTAGTACATGTACAAGTACAAGTCTTACACTTAAATCTTGAAGTACATGTACATGTATACCTCCATATTAATACTTTACTTGGTACATGTGCAAGTACTAGTCTTATACTTAAATCTTGAAGTACATGTACATGTATACCTCCATATTAATACTTTACTTAGTACATGTACAAGTACAAGTCTTACACTTAAATCTTGAAGTACATGTACATGTATACCTCCATATTAATACTTTACTTAGTACATGTACAAGTACTAGTCTTACACTTAAATCTTGAAGTACATGTACATGTATACCTCCATATTAATACTTTACTTAGTACATGTACAAGTACAAGTCTTACACTTAAATCTTGAAGTACATGTACATGTATACCTCAATATTAATACTTTACTTAGTACATGTACAAGTACTAGTCTTCCACTTAAATCTTGAAGTACATGTACATGCATACCTCCATATTAATACTTTACTTAGTACATGTACAAGTACTAGTCTTATACTAAATCTTGTAGTACATGTACATGTATACCTCCATATTAATACTTTACTTAGTACATGTACAAGTACTAGTCTTCCACTTAAATCTTGAAGTACATGTACATGTATACCTCCATATTAATACTTTACTTAGTACATGTACAAGTACTAGTCAATCTTGTAGTACATGTACATGTATACATCCATATTAATACTTTACTTAGTACATGCACAAGTACAAGTCTTACACTTAAATCTTGAAGTACATGTACATGTATACCTCCATATTAATACTTTACTTGGTACATGTACAAGTACTAGTCTTACACTTAAATCTTGAAGTACATGTACATGTATACATTGTACCTCCATATTAATAGTTTGCTTAGTACATGTACAAGTACTAGTCTTACACTTAAATCTTGATATACATGTACATGTACATGTATACCTCCATATTAATACTTTACTTAGTATGTGTACAAGTACTAGTCTTATACTTAAATCTTGAAGTACATGTACATGTATACCTCCATATTAATACTTTACTTAGTATATGTACAAGTACTAGTCTTATACTTAAATCTTGAAGTACATGTACTGTACATGTATACCTCCATATTAATACTTTACTTAGTACATGTACAAGTACTAGTCTTACACTTAAATCTTGAAGTACATGTACATGTATACCTCCATATTAATACTTTACTTAGTACATGTACAAGTACTAGTCTTATACTTAAATCTTGAAGTACATGTACATGTATACCTCCATATTAATACTTTACTTAGTACATGTACAAGTACTAGTCTTATACTTAAATCTTGAAGTACATGTACATGTATACCTCCATATTAATACTTTACTTAGTACATGTACAAGTACTAATCCTATACATAAATCTTGAAGTACATGAAAATTAATGTGTCTAGCATGCTAGCAAAAGGCGCAAACAAACACACACACAACAAACAAACAATCTGCCACAATGGTTTCATTAAACATTAGACCAGCCACTATGGCTTAGAAAAATAATCAGCCACAATGGCTTAGAAAAATAATTACCAGCTACCATGGCTTAGAAAATAAGCAGCCACAACGGCTTAGAAATAAGCAGCCACAATGGCTTAGAAAATGAACAGCCACAATGGCTTAGAAAATTAACAGCCACAATGGCTTAGAAAATGAGCAGCCACAATGGCTTAGAAAATGAACAGCCACAATGGCTTAGAAAATAAGGAAAAAATTGAACACTGAATGCCCAGTCTTGAGAACCGGGAATGGTGGGTTAAAGATTTTTGATGGCATGCCAACTCTCCCCACTCATCCAATGTCCATATAACAATAATTACAATAAAAATAGTACACTTAAATAACAAGTACACAACATAATGCAACTCACAAACAAAGAAGAGAAGCACAGAGCTGCCGTAAACCCAAGTTGGTCATATGTGCATGGTTTGAGATCAGTGAGGCACACCAAGCACCTGCTCCTACAAAAGCAGCTGGCCATCACTGTCCACCCATGCAACACACAAAAGAAGTACTGATCAGTACTGATTATAATTTGGAAGAAGCACTGATAAGTACTAATCAATGTCTAGCACATCTAATAGTCACATTTCTAGTTAAGTTCAGTTTAACATTAACGGGCAGGCAAATACCTTCCTCTATATGTTTGCGTACATTACAATTAAATTTAGAAAAAATAGGTGCATGTATTTTGTAAACCTTTGTAAAGATAAAACATAGCTACATGTACATGTATAACTCCATATTAATACTTTACTTTAACTTAGTACATGTACATGTACAAGTACTAGTCTTACACTTAAATCTTGAAGTACATGTACATGTATACCCCATATTAATACTTTACTTAGTACATGTACAAGTACTAGTCTTACACTTAAATCTTGAAGTACATGTACATGTATACCTTCATATTAATACTTTACTTAGTACATGTACAAGTACTAGTCTTACACTTAAATCTTGAAGTACATGTACATGCATACCTTCATATTAATCAATCACTTATATACATTACATTTTTGTGTACATGTTATTAAAGAGACACATATAAACACCACCTCCTAATCAAATCAATATAGTACATAATTATACTATATTGAAATATAAATAGCATAAAGTATAATTATAAATTCATCAGATATCATCTACTTATGGATTATTGTCATTAACAATAAACTTACATAGATAACAATCTATCAGTAACAGCAGCTAGGTTAAAATACAGAATAGTGTTGATAATTAAACAATAATTGGTAATATATATAATATTATTGAAATGTCATATAATCAACTGAAGCAATTGCAGTTGAGAATAATCTTCATTTTATATCTACAGGTCCTACATGTATAGTACCAGATTGGTATCCTCCCATAATTACAAAGTCATCATATTCCCTTCCACCATTAATAATCAACATGATGAATTTCTCAACACACAAGAAATCTAACGAGATCTGGTATAGTCCCCCTTTCTATACCAGTACTGATGGATACAAGTTACAGTTACGAGTGGATGCAAACGGAATAGGGAAAGGAAAAGGAACACATGTTTCCTTGTTTGTGTGTCTGATGAAAGGAGAACACGATCAATACCTACAATGGCCATTCAAAGGTGAAATTTCTAATCAAATGCTGAACTGGAGGGAAGATAATCAACACAAGGAGACGATTATATCATTCAATGATAGGGCTGACATCAAATATCGATCAAAAGTAATCGAAGGAGAAAGAGGATTAGCATGGGGTAAACATGACTTCATACGTATTGCTGATCTTGAGTATGATCCTAAGAAAAATTGTGCTTATCTACAGGAGGACACTCTATGTATTAAAATACCCAACATCACCTTACTAACAGGTAATATGATTGTGTTATGTATTCCTGTACAGATCACTGTATGACTTCATACATAAACACAATTACATTGTATTTGTTATAGACTAATTATAATACTATCGTAAAAAAAAATGGAGTAAATTAATAACATTACTTTCTTTTTATAACTACAATATACATGTAGATAATCAGGTTAGCATTCAGTGCCTCCAATTACATGGATTTTTCACTAATTATATGAAATTATACGTATAATAATATAGATTACAGAACATTACACTACAAGTACAGAAAGTGCATGTGCTTTGACTAAAAACATGGAGTGTCTTTCAGTAGCAGCTCAGATCTAGTAAAGCCTATAGTAGTGAGTCTACAGCTAGTAGTGTTACAGTTAGTGATACTAATGTCAGTGTACCTGCTAGAGAAAAAACTAAAATTTCAACTAAACCAACCAGTTGTTCTGGACCAGTTGTACTGAATAACTGAGTGTATATATATATATGTTATTCATCATGTTTTTATTTTTGAAAATACATGTACGTAAAGTTTCATAACAATACTTAAGATTATAAACACTAAGAGTAATTTCTAGTTGGAGGCACTGAGCTATGACAATGGGTCTTAATGTAATAACTTATTTAGCTAGTAGGCAAAACCAGAATAGGTAAAAATGGAGTAAGCAAACCCTGAAGATACCTATTTAACATAAGTAGGCTTTCACAAAATTAAAGTACATGTGTGTAGAAGAGGATATTACATCATCCCTTAAAGGAATATATCTTGTATGTAGTATGATTAACAAGTTATGTTGAATGAACTACAAAATATTTAAGTGTAGTACTTGTATAACACTAATGATATAACAATGATATTAAATACAATGTTGTATATGGTATGACTATGGAATTGTGAGGTTATGCTCTACTATATAGTCACAATGTAGTCAGGTGTGTGACCTCATCTTTATGTACAAGGGAAGTACATATACATGTACATGTACATTGTACATTAGTTGTCTTGTTGCAAAACGTTTGATCATAGGAAGTGACATACATGTACATGACATTTGCTGATAATATAATTATATTATTGATATAACGATTGTGTGAAGATATACCTAATATACGAGATACTATTACAGTTTTGTAGATTGTAGAAATGTGTTTACTAGTGTACTAACAGACTACTGAACCACACACTAATTATTATATATTATATAAGCATACTGTTATACGAAAATTTTTATAAAATGTGTAATTATCATGACTTTTTAGCATAGCTGGAAGGTATTTTGGACTGAATGATGCCAAATTAAAAATAGGACTTTTCAAAATACAATGTTTATAAAATGTAATTAACTAAAAAAAATTTTTTGTTTCGTTGTTTAATTACAAATTTCTTTTTGGGCACTGTTTAATTAGAAATGTGCTTAAAATTATGCTTGAAGCAATTTCAGGGTGCTTCACCTTGTGCTCAAAGCACTCCCACCTGTTCAACTACATGAGCAGTTCACAGCTTCAAGCACTTTACTGTATAATTCAGATTATGCTTGAGCACTTTCTAAAGTGCTTCACCCTATGTCTGTCTTAAACTACTTGATATAACTTATACAACATATTACTACATATGAATATACTGAAATGAATAATTATTAATAATTATATAAATTTTGATAATAATACCATGTAAAGTTATTCTTAGCTGTCTGAAGTTGCTTCGGCCAGAGCCGACCTACAGTGGTGGAGGTGCTTCCTACAGGATTGGAATGGCACATCACTGCTCCCACTGCCATCTCCTTCAGTCCATGTATATTCAGACGCATCTGGATCATGGGGTTGTGGGGCCCTGGTCCAGGGGATGGGGTGGTTCCAACTGCAGTGGCCCCCAGAGTGGAGCACAATGGACATTTCTGTCAAGGAGCTGGTGTCAGTGGTGCTGTCAGCTGCTCTGTGGGGCCACACTTGGCGGGGCTTGCACATTCGTTTTCATTCAGACAATATGGCAGTGGTAGACATCTTGAGAAGGCGCTCTGGCAGGGACCCATCAGTACTGCACCTCATGAGGTGCTTCTTTTTTTTACTTGGCCCATTTTAACTTTCAGCACTCGGCGGAACATGTACCGGGCGTTCTCAATACTGCAGCAGACGCAATTTCCCGCAATAACTTACCTCATTTGTCCTCTCTTCTCCCACAGACCCCACAGACCAGGATCCCAAAGTCACTGGTGGACCTGTTGGTGAAACAGACACCCAATTAGGGCTCTCGGGCCTGGATAGGGCTATTTCAGTGTTCTTTGCTCGGGTCACCTTGTACCTGGGCAGAACTGGGGAAGTGCTGTGTCCAGTGACTTCAGTGTTGGCATACCTGGCCATTCGCCAAGCAACCCCTGGCCCGCTGTTTATATTTAGGGATGGCACACCACTGTCCCGCACTCACTTTGTCGCAGCAGTCCGGCAGGTGCTGCAGGTCGCAGGGTTGACACCTCTTTGTACACTTGCCACAGCTTCAGGATCGGGGCAGCTACAACGGCTGCAGGAGTTGGCTTGAGTGACTCCCTCATTAAGACACTAGGCAGGTGGAAATCAGCAGCCTATGCCACATACATTAGAACCTCGAGAGAGTGCCTCATGTCCATTCCATCAGTGCTCGCCGGGTGGCAGCGGTGAGTATGCACACATAAATGTTTCATGATTGGCTCATGACCAAATAAAGTCCCCTGGTCCCGGACACAATTATAATAAGGATACTAACCTTTGTGTTCAGAAATGTCCTATGTTTATGTTTATGTTTGATGTACACAATTTAAAACATTTCAATTTGTTTTTCCTATGGTATTAGTTTACTTGCAAGTTGAGCTGTAAGTCTACCTCACATACTAGTTGTTGGGTAGAGTGGGTCTCATAGGTACACAAATTAGTACAGGTATATCTATGGGTGTACGTCCTGATTGGGGAGTGTAGTGCATGAATGCACTACTGGAGGATGTCGGGTGCCGACATACACTCCCCTATCTAAATGTAGGTGTGGGCTAGCTGGGTATGCCATTATTGGACATGGCTAGGGGGGTGTGACTGAGTAAGGTCATGCTACCTCTGAGTTTAGCAGCATGGTACCCTCATCCTAGTGATGCTAATTTGCTAGGGGTACCGACTCTGCTGGTCCAAGCACGGTACCCTCATCCTAGCGATGCTAAAGTGGCTAGGGGTACTCACAAACATGCTTTGCTGTGCTACATACATGTAATAGTCAATGACATAGGGGAGTGGCCCTTGTGATATTACCAACCTCTTTTTCCGGTTATGTGTTGTAACCGGAGAAGTCAGCTTAGCTTATTGTATATCTGATTCCCCAAATGTTAATACTAGTATAATGAAAATTATATACAATCATGTGAAATGTCATGTGATACATAAACATCAATCTTAATGTGGCACTTCAGAGCACAAATTAAAAGTCTCATTTAGAAATGACATTACACTCTGTATTATGTAAACTCAAATTGTTAGTACAGATATACATCTCTCCTATTGAGAAGATTAATGCAAGGTTCTAGCTAAAGAGTTGAAGAGAGGTGTTGCACTACTCTATGCAATGTCATTTCCCTTTGACATGATCAAAGGAATGCAATTTGATTTTTGTGCCAGCACCACTATGTTGAAAACACTAAAATACTGGAATATACCGAATCATTGAATACAACCAAATAGAGCTTACTATAGAAAACATCTAATAGTAAACATTTGATAAACATTACATTTGATCAGTTCACAAACATGGTGTGAATGTATCCACTATTCCTGTTGGTGTTGTTTTCATCAGACCACTGTTTGGGCCAATATATAATCATAATAAATATTTACAAAGACCATTGGGAAATACAGGGGGAAATCACTGCACATCAGTAGCTAATAGTAATGGGAAGTCAAAATATATGAGTAATCTATTAGATACTAATTTTATTTTGTCTGTGTTTATAGCTTGGTCACAAGCAGATGTCTACTTCTACTTACTATAAAATAAAGTTTGCAAAAACATCATGTTAGCTCAGAAATCTCTTTGTAAACATTATTTAAAATAATTATAATTATATATTGACCCAAAACTACATGGTCCAGTAACCATACATGTACATGTATAAACCACAAATTGAATACAACTGCTGAAACTTTATTCACTGCCAGCTGTAAGTCATGTATACTGACACATGCAGCTACTGTTGGATCACTTACACCTAATCAGTCACATGTAGCAAGTAATATACAAACAAAGTGACACTTATATACATGTACATGTGACTTGTATCAACACTTACATGTATACACTAGCAGTACAACATCAATACTAAACACCTATACATGTACATGTATATCCAGTGTGTACATGTACGTATTACTATATATAATATTAAACACTACCTGTACAACATCAATACTAAACACCTATACATGTACATGTATATCCAGTGTGTACATGTATTACTATATATAATATTAAACACTACTTGTAAAATATCAATACTAAACACCCATACATGTACATGTATATCCAATCCAGTATGTATATGCACAAGTATTACTATATATGTACATGTACTATTAAACACTAGTTTACTTTAGACATAAGGCTAATATCATAAGGTACATGTACATGTGTATTAGAAAAATAAAATAAGTCTGCATGGACTATGAATGGTGATTGAACCATGGACCTTCTGGTATCTAGTCAGGCACTTTTACGCCACCAGATACCTTGATGGCAGAAGAGCATAGCATTGTACTAATTCCAAAACTAGTTTCAAAACCAGCTGTTTCTATCTTCTCAAATATCTAACTGGACTATAAGCTGATGAACAGTAGACTAACCAGCAGAACCAACCCTCACTTAGAATGTCTGTAACATCATTTATATTAATATCAATCTTTGATTATATCTACATGATCTCATCATGAAGAGGTCAATACAAATACAATACATGTACATAATAAATGAGGATTAAAAATATGAATGATAAATACCAGCTTCTTTTAAATAGTTGAGAGGTTATTTAAATGATGTCATAATATTTCATACTCTGGGATATACCAGATATTCTTCATGAAATGAGTGGTAAAAGAAAGCTTGATTCTATTGTATTATGTGGAAACAGAATAGTTGTAATCATATATACCTAGTATGTTAGTCAACTACACTTAGGAACTACCAGACTAAAGGGTTTTATCAACATTATATTACCAGTAGTAGAACACAACAAGTACATGTAATGGATACTGTTATTATTGTTTTGTATAGTAGTTTACCACTCAAAATATCAGACTCACAGTGTGACACAGTTTACTTTTTATGTATTATCATGTAAATGATGTAATCAAATAACCTCTAATAGGATATATTATTCAATTACATGTACTTTATATAATACATGTATATATAGTCACTTCATTATCATATGTAATATAATTACATTACTGGTTAATGTGTTATTGATAAACAGCGCATGACTCTTGTAAATTAGAACTTGTAAGTTTATTTAGTATAATGCAAATAACATTGAATATATTATCTATACTCATATAGACCTATCCACATTATGATATAATTTTACCCTGTTATGTTACATGTACATGTATGTTACAATTACACATTTCATTTGATCCTATTATATCCTGGTATGACACGAGTTAATAATAATTATTATTATCATTATACTTCAATTAAAAAGATATGGTATGATGAGGTGTGTGTAAGTGTTAGTTCATAATAGTTAATGATTGTTATACTGTATAAAATGTTGTCTCAACTGTTCAATATACCTATTACTAGTTATAATATGAACAACAATGAATGGACAGGAAAGTAATAACAGCAGCTGTGATTATAATATGTAACCATTTACTAGATCATGTGATCCAGTAATAATAAGTAATATATTATACCAGTATTATACTCAATACTTTTCATATCCTAAAGTTATATCATCATAATGTACATACGTAGGTCTAATTATCAACTTTCTGCGCACCATGTGTAATGATTGATTATTGATTAAACCACACCTAAACACACCCACTTGGCACATTTTTCAATACTGATAATAGTGACCATTTATATCATAAATATATTATGTACTCCTAAACACTTGTTGGGTTGACATGTATGAATGTATTGTGATATTTGATGATCATTTTTCAGACACAATGGGTTGACAATTAAAACATATTTTGAGAATTATGAAAACCCTTGTGTGTATATAACATAACTAGTACAGTGTGTAATACAGATGTCAAACACTCCTGCATATCATTGAACAGTTTATTCTTACATGGGCTACTGTTATATATAGGTACTAACCTCCTCTATATGTATGATAGTATGACCTACCCCTGTGAGGATATATACATGAAACATGAACCTGATTTTACATGTTACACTGTGTACATGTAATTGAATACTAAAGTACAAATACATGATGTATGTGAAACAATTAATAACACCTGATATTAATAACAAAACATTTTAAATCCCAATTATACACCCATTATCAAAGGGACACAAATATCATGTTTCATAATCACTTGTAGTGAGTGACACATGATAAATGTTGACAAAAAGATGACATTCGACAATTAACAGGTCTATTTACAAGATAAGGAGTGAATCCATAAACCATTACATAACTACTGGAAAGGAATAACATTTCCACTTCATTTCCATGCTACATGTACAAAACAGTTATAGTATACCTCCACATGCACACATGGAATATATATTATCACTGTGATGATACAAAAGTGACCACACTCTCAATAAAAATATATTCCATGTGGCACTTGTAGGTACATGTATTATATGGGTGTCTCCATTCACTGGACTGGACTGGACTACTGGACTGGATTACTGGACTCTAAATACGCCTACTAATTTATATAATTATAATTAATTTTTATATACGTGCAATAGAACTACCACGAAAACTGTTTAATTACTGAAGTAATTCATGTTTCCAAGGTAGTTCTATTGCGCGTGGAAACCAAGAATACAGTTTCTAAACTAGATTATAGTTATTATTTTGTTGGATAGAAGACACAACAAGAAAGCCATGTGGTATTTTTCTTTAGCTGCAGAAAAACAGCAAAGTCATCGATAGCGCGAATGTTTTGCTCTGGAGGGTAACGCCCACATCTAGATTTCGTCAGTTATGTAAATTTTGGATTTCAAAAGGCTGAAGATTTTAGCTTACTTAGTTGGACAGAAGACATTTTAAGAAGACCGTGGATACCATTCTTCGTTTGTTGATAGAAAGCAGCTGGACGAGTGTTTTTACAAATGCCGTCAACGCCCACACTTTAGCGACTTTCTCGATCATGTGAAATACACGGACCATCGCTGCTAGAGCTACAAGAAACACATAACCTTGCTCAGATGATAATCTAACAATGATAGGCCTACTGCCTCGCTGCGCTCGGTAACTAATACCTTTAGCCACCTTTATGGAGGGCTCACGTTACGCGCTCGTCCCTATTTCCTGGGTCCAACGCTAACCTTTCCTTGGGCTTCTCATATCTGTAGTAGCCCTGGTCTGTGTATATATTTCACATGATCCCAGTCAATCGCTTGTAAAAATCTACATTACAACAAACGGTTCTATTAATTGTGTGAAATTCCTATAGCACATTGCACTAAGTAATTATAGGTTTACTAATCAATTAAATTAAAAGTAGGCCATACGGGTTTTTAGAAACCTCTAATTGACCAATCAGATTGCAACATTTTAAATGAGCTATGATCTAAAACCCCTCCCACACAATTTAGTTAGTAGGCGTGTCTAGAACAACACCCTCGCATTTAATTAATTTGCAGACCAGTAATCCAGTCCAGTAGTCCAGTCCAGTGGTCCAGTCCAGTGAATGGAGACACCCTGTATTATATAACTATTACAAACAACACTCATATGTGACTTATGGATATGAAATCAGTTATTTGTCAAATAATAATTTGGTCAAATGCTTCCATTTAAATGTTCATTACTAGTCATTTTGATAACTAAATTTGGAATTTAGGTAGAGCAATAGTTGTTATTTACTAAACTAAAATATGTGAGTATTGTTTAATTATAATTATACATGACATGTAGAATATTATAATTATATATATTATAAACAACACCACATACTATATAACATTATTATAATAATTATTATAACATGTAGTATTGTACATATCTATTATAACCAACACCACATACTATATATAACATTATTATAACAAGTGTATAATTATAGAGGAAAAAAACATCCCTATGATTGCTTTACAAATTTATAAAAGTATCCCTATGACTGCTTTGTGGTGTCCAGCATTCAGTAATCATGGCTGACTTTATCAAGCATGAAAGATAACAGCGTATTATAGTTATTATTTTGATTATCTACTCTCCTGACCTTTCAAAGGACCTTGTAGGGGTATATTTCAGACAGAATAGCTAGCTAGTAGTTCCAGTTTCTACGTAAGCTACTTAGCTAAGGCAGCTTTCTTTCTGCTGGTCTCGAATGCGCGTTCTTTTACCACCACACCCACTAATTGACCTAGCCCCCAGGAATGACGCAACTTCTTCCTGGTCATAATTCTCGCCAAATCAATAGCACAGGAGTCAATAGGACCTGTTGGTAAAGTAAGATAATACATGTACATGTACATATACAATGTACATGTAGCAGAGTTTCATTTAGAACGGGGTATTCAATAGCACAAGAGTCAATAGGACCTGTTAAGATAATAATACATGTACATGTACAATAGGGTTTCATTAGAAGGGGGGTATTCAATAGCACAAGAGTCAATAGGACCTGTTAAGATAATAATACATGTACATGTGCAATAGGGTTTCATTAGAAGGGGGGTATTCAATAGCATAAGAGTCAATAGGACCTGTTAAGATAATAATACATGTACATGAACAATAGGGTTTCATTAGAAGGGGGGTATTCAATAGCACAAGAGTCAATAGGACCTGTTAAGATAATAATACATGTACATGTACAATAGGGTTTCATTTAGAAGGGGCGTATTCAATAGCACAAGAGTCAATAGGACCTGTTAAGATAATAATACATGTACATGTGCAATAGGGTTTCATTAGAAGGGGGGTATTCAATAGCATAAGAGTCAATAGGACCTGTTAAGATAATAATACATGTACATGAACAATAGGGTTTCATTAGAAGGGGGGTATTCAATAGCACAAGAGTCAATAGGACCTGTTAAGATAATAATACATGTACATGTACAATAGGGTTTCATTTAGAAGGGGCGTATTGAATAGCACATATAATTTTGTATAAAACACAGATGTAGTAGTTTTATTGGTAAATATGTACATGTGATTAGCTACTAAAATGTAAATACAAGTAACATGTTTCCATAGTAAACATGTATTTATGATAACAATGTATTATCTTTTGTTTATGCTATCATAAATCTATCTGACAATATAGATGACATACATGTACCTATACACATGAGATGACACTCTATTAGAAATACATGTATACGGTTCCTATGGAAACTTGCTACATGTGCAGTGAATAGAAAATTGAGTACATTGTATAATAATTGTTAAATTTGTATACACACTTCAACTGTTGAACTTTTTACTTTTCTTGTGAATTAATGCCAAATTATGATATATGTTATAGACTTGTACTTCATGTAAATAAACACATGAAATAATATTAGATGTTATTATGATACTATACTACAATAGTATGATATAAACCCTACCCCTGTCAGGATATATACATGAAACATGAACCTGATTATACATGTTACACTGTGTACATGTAATTGAATACTCAAGTACAAATACATGATGTATGTGAAACAATTAATAACACCTGATATTAATAACAAAACATTTTAAATCCCAGTTATACACCCATTATCAAAGGGACACAAACATCATGTTTCATAAGCACTTGTAGTGAGTGACATGTGATAAATGTTGACTGAAAGATGGCATTCTACAATTAACAGGTCTATTCTTTACAAAATCCATAAACCATTACAAAACTTCAGGAAAGGAATAACATTTCCACTTCATTTCCATGCTACATGTACAAAACAGATATAGCATACATACACATGTATACATGTAATATATTGATACTGTGATGACACCATACCATCAATAACAATATATTACATGTGGAGATCAGAGGTACATGTATGATATAACAATTACATACAATATCCACATACTATAATTGTAATTAACTAGTATATTAATAATTATTGTTATGCTAGTTATTAAACTATACATAAAAGTATAGTATATTAAACATATCTATTATATACAACACTCACATAATTATTATAATTACACATTCCTGATCAGTTATATTGTGACCACTTCTTTTCATGATATACTATTCAAATATATTTACACATTACTAATAATAGTATAGTTACTATACCTCATGAAGATATTATAATTATGTAATTTAATTTTATGTATTAACTATTATATTTATTATCATAGGTACTGATATGCCAATCTGGTATATCCCTCCTGAGACTCAGTCCCCACACCTCCTCCCTCCATGTACACTAACAATGTTCAACTACAATGAACACAAGAGAGTTGGTGATATCTGGTATAGTGTACCTTTTTACTCCACAACAAATGGATATAAATTACATCTACGTGTTGACGCTAATGGTGCTCTTGATGGTATAAATACTCACATAAGTGTAGGTGTACATCTCATGAAGGGGGAGTATGATGAGAATTTTAATTGGCCATTGAATAGTGAGATTACTATTCAATTGCTGAACTGGAGGGAGGATAATGGACATGTGGAGACAATCATTCAACACTATAATCTACCAATAGAAGATCGTACAAAACTACTTGATGGACAGAAACCACAGTCAAGGACTAAAGGACAGTTCATTCCACACTCAATTCTACCCTACAATGCTGATAACAACACAGAATACCTTCATAACGACACACTATGTTTCAGAGTGTCTAAAGTTATCATACATACAGGTAATAAAACATATTGTATATTATATAACATTACATACATGTACATGTATACATATAGACCCTTTGTAGTAACATGATATTATTACACACATTATTAAAATTACATAACTAGTACATCACATGTTTGATAATAATATTGAATTAGTGAAGTATTGATAATTGGATCAGTAATCATTATCAGCTGTTATCTGTATCAATTATTATTATGTTATGTAACTGATATTATAATAAGTTTACTAATAATGTCACCTCTCATGATTACTATTTAGAACAGGTTCATCTACTCCTGTTTTGTCTACTCACATTTCATCTACTTGTAATTCATGTATTATCATTAATTTTAATATAATTATAAGCAGAATAATCTCACAAACTTTAATCCTCTCTAAACCTTGTGTATCAGTTGGGATACAGATACATGTCTCTAGATACTGTCTTGTACACATAATAACTCAACCAGACTCATATATAATATATAAATGGAAATTAATTAGTAGATGAAATGTGATTATATGAAACAGGAGTACATGAATCAGGACAATATTATGATTACATGTAACATCAGGAAGAGATTTATAATACTATAATTAGTGATGTACAGATAATTGGATTGTAATTAGTGATAATTATAATTATAAGAGAAGAACATGAAATTTACAAGTTGATATTTACATATTTGACATGATTCATTGTTTTATATTTAATACACACACTTTATGTAATATAAATTGTATCAACACAAATTACACAAACCATTTTGTTTCTTACACATAATTGTTATATACATCATGTGATTAATTAAACACATACTCATTATCTATTATACTTGATATTGACTTGTTGTGTTCTATCTACTCCTGTTTTGTCTACTTCTGGTCTGTACATTACCATTTCATTTATAATTAACAATGAACCCAAAAAGCTTATCTAATTCCTAACTACCAATATGATTTAATTTTGTGTATTGTCAGCCACGTAGCGCCTCCACCTTGTTTGCTTAGTGTTTGCAGTTGTACGCTCCTTCCCCACCTTCGGAGGGGTTCATGCGCTCCTGAGTATATACATGTATATGATTTAGTAAACTAATGTGTCTTTATAGACTTTATAATTATGTTACTAGTAAATATCACAAGTTACATGTACTTGTAGATAAGAGTATTAATATACTGAGAATATACAACATCTGTTCATATGACATACGTACATGTATTATTACACAGTCTCATTCCCATACACTCATGTCATACAATGTACATGTACATGTAAAATCAAACCACTGTGTCTATAGTCCAGGCAATAAGACAGGAATGTTTGCAATTAAATCATTTCAGTTATAGTCCACCTCGACTAGCTATCAAGATGTATGTATGATTCCTTTATGAGCTTAGGTGTGATTATAAGTTTGATTGGAATGACCAAATTCAATTATCAATTCTAGAAAAATCATATATTTCAATTGATCCTGTTACCAGGACTATAGATATAGTGAATCATTACCACACAGCTAGTGATCAAGATAGGAGAAGATTATAATTATTACATGTACATATATCCCTAACACAAGATATAACTAACCACATACTATTGATTATAAAGTACAGATGTGTATAGTAACACACAGAAGCTCATCAACAGTATTTCCATACAAATATAATGAGACACAGATGATTGTACTGAACTTAAGATAAATACATACAGACTTTGAAATTTGATTTGATAGAATTTAGCATGTCTTATTTTAACTAATAGATACATACAAAATGTATAAAACACATGTATACCACATGGACAGGTAGTTACTATAGATATAATAGGAACATGTAACCTAAACTGGATACTAGGATAAGAAACATCACTTGTGTAATTACTATAATTTGTGTGGGAGTCATTCCCTTTCATGAGCTTCTGGTATGAAATACATAATATAGACATGTATAAATTATTATTATCTACATGTATACATAGTCCTAGTTATATATCTGCAAACAGGAGTGATATACCTCCTACAAAATCAATTATGTTGCTATGACAACATAGTATATCTTATGCTATGTCAATATTGTTGTGGATATAAATGTTGGCATTCACAATTATTTTTATTACATGTATAATATATTCATCATGACTATTAAGATTCATTAGATATCTACTCATAACTCATTCAGACATTATGAGTTATGAAATCTGTCTGTTAAATGAACCTGGATAGACACATTAATAGTCTGTGTAGTAGGAAAATAACATCACCTGTTACCTTACAAATGTATTATTCTCATTAACATGGTAGGCTACTGGCAATTTGTGCAGCAAAGTCATGACAAGAATTGTTAGATTCAGTATTTAAAAAACAAGGCTTCATCTTTATAGAGCTATATCTTCTCACCATTGCTTTTATTGCTGTAGCAGTACTACTTAATTTATATTTTAGAAGCACGTAATTTAGTATGACATCATCATCCATAGTACATGTATATATTATATGAACCATACCTACAATTTCCTCTGATATGAGCAACCATTTTAATCCAGGTACCAGGTAGTATTTCCCTGAAGTATGTTCCTTATAAAATCAGGAGACAGATATCTATAGAGATAACAAATGATAATTACATCATAATTATATTCATAGTCATGTTTATACATTGTCTTGTAGTTTACAGTTAGCTAATGAATAATGTGATAACTTCATATATAATAGTTTTATACTATAGTATATTACAAGACATGTAGTGATTTAATAATAAGAATACTGGTTATGATTATGATCATCACATTATGTAATTATTATAATCATTAATATAATTTAATAGGTTTAGTTTTGATTATAATATGTTACTATACTAATATGAATGATTTATCATTACATGTGTATAATTACATTTATATTCAGTGAAATGTACTCTTCACTATTCACTGAACTGATTCAAATATATTTATACTACACTCAGTGTTTATTAATATACACAACTATCAGTTGTAGGATGGATCACATGTTTTGTGTTAATAATCTCATTCAATACAACCACACTATGATGAACATTTGTATTTGAACACAACCAACCTTTGCCCTTCTATCATAATGATATTAATATTCTATATGACTATGTACTAGGACTGGAATGAATATCCATTCTATCTGAATATTCATTTAATTACTATATATCTGAATGGATTTTTAATGTTAGGATATTCATTTTATATCTGCACATAAACTGAACTAGTCAAATCAATAATTATAATAAAATGATGATAGATGATGATTGTCTTCATATTTCTTATCTTGTATAGTACTGAACAGATAATATAAACACTAAGTCTGTTAGTTAGTAGTTACTTAAATCAATATAATGAGGTAATACATTACTTTACATTATAAATATGAATATCCAGACACTAAAAATATCAAAAGTATGATTCATTCATGATATAACACTAGATGATATAAAATATAATAATATATTTATATCATCTTGTGATATATACATCATAATTATCTAGTTCCTAGTATAAAGAACATGAAATATCATAATGTGATATATTATAGTTTAGTACTCATCACATTATAATAACATGTTTACATTATTATATTAGTGATAATACTTGATATTATATTAATATAGAAACACTACATGAGTCTTGTAAACATGTAATATAACTTGTAAATATATTCACTACAGTATAAACAACATGTACTAGTGACATAATCATCACTGTCTGTTACTGGAAATGAAATACATATACTTATAATTAGAATTATTATAATTAATTATTATTATTTATTAGGTCCCGAAGTACCAAGTTGGTATATTACTCCAGGAACTGAATCTCCCTATCTCCTCCCTCCATGTACACTATCCATGCATAACTTCTCTGAGCATAAAAGAGTTAGTGATCAATGGACGAGTAAACCATTCTATACTGGACCTGATGGATACAAGCTAAAGTTAAGAGTAGATGCTAATGGTGATGGTAGTGGTAAAGGTACACATGTTACTGTGGGTGTGTACCTCATGAAGGGTGAAAATGATGATATATTAACATGGCCCTTCAAGTGTGATACCACTATTCGATTACTTAATTGGAGGGAGGATAAGGGACATGTGGAGACGATTCTCGACTTCAATGATAGTTATGATATAGAGTATCGTGAGAGAGTAATGGAAGGAGACACAGCTCCTGGTGGATTGGGTTATTATCAGTTCATATCACACAGTGATTTATATTATAATATTACTAATAACACTGAATATATTAATAATGATGTATTGTGTTTTGTAGTATCTAAAGTTATTGTGTATTCCTAATAAACACTATTATATTTAATAGTTACTCAATAATTTATAATGTTATAATTATATTATATTTTATAGTTGTTTCTTATAATTATATAAAGTGATTGTACATCTAATAAAAACACTATCTATAATTATTATTATAATTTTATTAGTTATTCATTGTACTATTTTATAGTTGTTTGATTAAAATATAATATTAACACTAATTAATAACATAAATTATAATGAGTCACATGATCATAATTATGATGTATGTATTACATGTATTGCCACTCATCCTTCAGACTTATGGTAATACTAGTGTGTCTAACTGGTGACATTTCCCAGTATCTGGGTGATAATATATACTTATAATGAGTCATGTGATATTAATTATTAATTATGATTGAGGACATCTATATACACTTTATTAACTAGTGATTCAGAATCACACGATGATAGTTATGAATGAGGATATCTACACATTATTAATATTAACTCATGTAGTGGATACAAATGCAAGACTTAAAAGGAGTCACATAATATCTAATTCACATGATGTATTGTAATGAGACTGCGTAATACATATTCATACTATTAAACACATGATATTTGTTTGTACATGTACATATAGTAGAGCTGGGTGATACCAATAATTATCACTTTCATACAATACCGAGTAGTTTAGGAATCATTATCAATGGTATAATATTGATATTTGATAATGCACATGTACATAATGAATGTGGTTAGATAAACATCTAATTTTATACAAAATCAGTTAAATATGTGAAACTTTATGTGAGTTTATGTATATGCAGTAGCAAAACAGGACATGTAATATGGTATCGTAAACGACCAATATAGAAGAAAGAGTATCGATAATGTTGGAATACTATAAGTACCGTAGACATCAAGGACTTAGACTGTATAGTGGAATATTTCAAGGTAGCAAAATTTAGTAATTGTTTGTGACAAAGTGTGTATTTTATATTTGTAGTTTATAGACATGACTATTAACATGTAATCATGTGACTAAATATCAAGGATATTATATATTGTGGTATGGATCAAAATCCATAAAAAGCATGATATTTAATTGCCTAAAGCTAAAAACCTACCATTTATACATGTACTGTACCTGTGCCATTTATACATGTACTGTACCTGTGCCATTTATACATGTACTGTACCTATACCATTTATACATGTACTGTACCTGTGCCATTTATACATGTACTGTACCTGTACCATTTATACATGTACTGTACCTGTACCATTTATACATGTACTGTACCTGTGCCATTTATACATGTACTGTACCTGTGCCATTTATACATGTACTGTACCTGTGCCATTTATACATGTACTGTACCTGTGCCATTTATACATGTACTGTACCTGTACTATTTATACATGTACTGTACCTGTGCCATTTATACATGTACTGTACCTGTGCCATTTATACATGTACTGTACCTGTGCCATTTATTCTTCATCATCATGTTGATTCCATAGAAGAACACACCCATTCATAAACTCTCTTCTTGCCATAGCACATACCTTGTTGTCTCCTGAAGCATAAATTTTACATTTGAAGTTTAAATGTTAATATTTCCCATTAAACTCATCTGTAATAAATACCTTTATCCCAGATATCACTTTAGCTTTAATTAGTATAACATAACATAACATACATGTACATGTAGATATTATAATATTATATGGTTGCTAAGACCCTTTCATGTTAGTTACCTGATTGATATATGGTTGCTAAGGACTTATCATGTTAATTATTGACAGTGACAAGAAATGTAGATAGATCATTACACTGCATGGTTGCTAGTGACTATTCATGTTGCAATATATTGATATAGTTACCTAGTTATGTATGTAGTGTCTAACATATGGTTGCTAGGGACTTTTCATATTAGGTAACTAGTGTCTGATACAGAGTTTTTGATAAGTTTTGAAGCTTGGGCCAAATTGGTTCAAAAATGATTAGTCATGTTAGCCTTTGAGAATACATCTCGGGCCAGTTAACTAAGAGTTAAGGCTGTTGGTGACAATATAATCATAATTAACTGCGCCACTGGCTCAAAGAGAGAACTATGCAGTGACAAATAAGAAGCTCTTTGAGCCAATAGTGCACCATATGAGCTTATCAAAAACACTGGTTTGATATATGGTTACTAGGGACTTTTCTTTCATATTAGGTACCTAGTGTCTGATATATGGTTACTAGGGACTTTTCATATTAGGTACCTAGTGTCTGATATATGGTTACTAGGGACTTTTCATATTAGGTACCTAGTGTCTGATATATGGTTACTAGGGACTTTTCATATTAGGTACCTAGTGTTTGATATATGGTTACTAGGGACTTTTCATATTAGGTACCTAGTGTCTGATATTTACATATTGTAGTTACTGGAGAACTGTGCATACTCGGTAATGTATCCATGATCAGTGACCACATGGTTAGTGGCCACATATAACTAAGTATAGATTACTGAAGCAGTGGTATTTAATATAATTAAAGTAATTTGGTATCATATCACTCATCACTATAACCTGTCTTAATTACTTTAATACCATATCAATAGTCTATCATATATAGTATGCTACGTATATATGGTAGATAATAATTTTATATAGTACTCACAATAGTCTTGTTCACAGCACTAGAGATATATCAGATTCAGGACTTTTCATAATTGTAAATTGAAGCTTTAACAGCAGGAATTTCCAGGAAATCTTAAATTAATGTTTTTCAACTTTGAAATAGTTTGCATGACGTCATAGCTCTAAATTAGCTCCACCTAGTATCTACCTTGCTTGCAATTTAAAATATCTGCAGAGGTGGGGCTGGACAAACTGATGATGGTATTATCACACCAAGACAGTGCCCATATTTTCAGTACTATATATAAACACCACAATGATTTATAAGTATAATTATAATATTTAATAAACACATAAAATCATGAAAACTGATAAATTGCTTGTTATGATGTTTTGTTAATTGTTATTGCGTATTCTGATAACTTGATCTTCATCTGTAGTTTGTGAAGTAAAAGAAAAGTCAGTATCAAGCCTGAAATGGGAACCCAAAAGAGAGATAGAGATAGAGAAAAGAGAGAGAGAGAGAGTGAGTATGTGTTTGTGTGTATGTGAGTGAAAGAGTGCAATTAATACAACCTTCTCCATAGTCTGGCAAGTGTAAGTTGTGTAACCTCTCCTATGTTTGGAACAGGAGGGTATGGGGAACTGTAATATAGTGAGTAGCTTTGTTGGATTGTAAGGTAACCCTACAAAATCAACTATCACATCAACAATCATATGATAGAATGAAAACAAGTGTTGTGCAACATAGCTTTGTATAGATGTAACCTGGATGAGTAGAGGAAACTGTACCTAGGGGAAGAACTCACTACCTTTGAGTTGAAGGTAGCAACCTGATCACAACTGATAGAGAGAATACAATTGATATTTGCATTAATTACCCGGCTTTTGAATGAATTTAGAGGTTTGCAGGTATAGCTACATCTACTACTGTATGTATAATTATGTAAATGTATATGAGGGATGTATTAGACTATATGTGCATGTACATGTAAAATGAGGGATGTATTAGACTATATGATATGTACATGTAAATGTATACGAGGGATGTATTAGACTATATGATATGTATATGTAATTGTAAAATTAGGGGTGTATTAGAATATATAATATGTACATGTACATGTAAAATGAGGGATTTATTAGACTACATGATACATGTATGCGTGCGTGTTTAGAAAAAAGATAGACAGTGTTTGCCAGATCCTCAGGCCATCAACTGAACAAACAGGCGGCCGTACGGGGACTGACTCCCAACCGAATAACAGACCTCTCTCTGTCAGGAGGTAACTTCTCCTCTGAAGCTTCAGTGGTACGAGTATCTGACATTTACTTCATTTCATTGATATCCTATAAAACTAAAGTGCTAAGCTTAAAAAACTAAACAGGCATAGTAGGTCTCTCTTCAGCTCTTGTGCTTTTGTTTTCTATTTTCATGTATTATTCAACTCATCTTGATGGTCTGTTGTTATTATTTTAGCATGCAGGTTTACAGAATCTATATGCTTTGTTGATTATAGTAAAAAAAATGTGGTATAGATTAGCAATTAGCTACTTAACAAAAAGCAGTGTCATAAATAGTATTTAACAATCTTAACTTTTAACACATTCACATATGCTTTGATGCTTTGGTGTTACTAGACTATTGACAGGGATAGTCTGGTCTTGGGAACCAGAAATGGGGCTTTAAAGACATCTTTGGTGGGATCCCAACCCTCCCCTCTCTATCCGTATCTGGAAATGCTTATAGAGTCCTGTTCACCAATGCACCAGTAAATACATGTAATAATAACTTACTTACAAAACCCTGAAGTCAAACAATGGCCCATTCCTACTGGATTACAAAAGATCCTACTCCCTTACCTACCATGTGCTTATACACATGTGCTCTCCTAATTAATCTTAGGTGGGCATTTTTAATTAATAATTAAAACGAGCGCCGTCGGGACGGGACCCTCGCCTACATGGCAAAGTAATACAAAGCACTACAATTTTTTTCAAATTATAATAAAGTTTGTGTATGAAACAAACAATACTTTTGTTACATGGAATAGATATATAAATTTGAAAAACATTTATGGGCATTAATTAAAACTGTTATAACTTTATAAAATTATTCTAAAAGACAAAATAAGGATATCAATGAAATGTATAATTTGTATATTATAATTATATCTTACATCTAATTCTCAAGTCTACCTCTAAAGTCTCCATGTGAAAACGTATTGACTATTGAATCGCCTCTACCACGTGTTTAGTACATGACGTATGCACATACCTGTAGGTGGAGCTAGGTAGCTTTCTATCTTGCATCAATGGTGGTGTAGTAGCAACCATTACCTCGATTGTTTTTGGTTTGAAGTGTTTCTTGGCTAGCGACAGCCATGAAACAGGATCACTTGTGTTTTGTGTGTCCATATTTATTCTCGTTATTGCCCTCGTTTCATCTTAAAGTTGTGAAATGGTAACTGTGAGTTATAGAAATTGTCATAACTTTAGAACCAAAAGGTTTTAGAAGAATTCCTACGTTACTTTTTTTTCCTTGTATAATTTGAAGTCTACAAGTACCCCATTTGAATTGTTATTTTTCCAGAAAAAGTGCTAACAGACAGACACACAGACAAAACGACTACCGTACCCTTCCGCCTACACTACGCGGCGAGGGTAATTATTGCAAGGCTATTACTATTACAGATGCTGTTGTGTGTGTGTTTAGAAAAAAGAGACAGTGTTTGTCAGATCCTCAGGCCTTCAACTGAACAAACAGGCCACCCTCGGGGACTGACTCCCAACTGAATGACAGACCTCTCTCTGTCAGGAGGTAACTTCTCCTCTGAAGCTTCAGTGGTACGAGTATCTGACATTTACTTCACCTCATTTATATCTTACAAGAATAATAAAAAACATTTTCAATAAAAATGAAAGAAGATGTAGGGATGTCAAAGCCCAAAAAGCAAGCAAACAAGGTTGGGAAGCTAACTTAGGACCCAAAATTAAACAAACCACTTCCATATAACCCTACATAAGTGCTTACACCTCTGTACAAAGAGCTGTAATTATGTAGGGTTATATGGAAGTGGTTTGTTTAATTTTGGGTCCTAAGTTAGCTTCCCAACCTTGTTTGCTTGCTTTTTGGGTTTTGACATCCCTACATCTTCTTTCATTTTTATTGAAAATGTTTTTTATTATTCTTGTTTTCATTGATTTTTTTCTAAACGATGTGAATGTTTTTTTAGATTGCAGAAATACTATATATCATTATGAAATCATGCAATCAAAAATGCATTAAAATTTGTTCATCAATGAAGGTCAGTCTTTTGTTTATGTATTGATTATCATTCTCTTTCACTTACAGATGATGTATATTCTCTATTCACTTACATCACTGTCTGCAGTCCTACAAGAAGTAGTGTCAGTCACTGTGTCAACCATTCAGTATTCCAATGCTTATCATAGTATACAATATTATTATACAATTGCTTTAATATTAATAATTATTATATTCATTATTAGTATTTGCTCACAAACTCACAAATGTTCCAAACACTTCCACCTTTTCAGCTTCCATGTTAAGAGTATACAAATGCGCATGCGTAATTAAATTCCACTTAGGAAAATGGCGTCCAATTCCAGATCAAATCTTTGTAGTCGTTGAGACTGTCTTCTTTCATAGTATCTGAAGATATCATCTCGATACTTTACGACCAGAATTTTACACGACGGGAATGGTGCTAGAATCATTGTGATAGGTCAACAAACAAAAAAATGATTTGTCTGGAAAATAATATTAATATGATGAAGATTTTGCCAGTTTTGCCACTCGCCGGTTCTCTACCTTAACAATAATCTTCGGCCATCTAGAAGGTATTGGTAGTCATAAAAACACTAGATATAAACAGGCATGTGTGTATAGAAACTTATGTGTATATATTACCAGAGATTTAAGCTCATCACTTGCAATTGAAATGCATGGGCGGCCATTTTTTTTCCGTGCCATCCCTACATAGAGAGTACTACCGTACTCTCTGATAAAGCTAAAGTGCTAAGCTTGAAAAACTAGACAGGCATAATAGGTCTCTCTTCAGCTCTAATGCTTTTGTTTTTTTATTTCCATGTTTTATTTGATGGTCTGTAGTTATTCTTTTAGCATGTGGGCCTACAGAGTCTGTATACTATTGTGATTATAGTAGAATATGGTATAGATTTAGCAATTAGTTACTTCACAAAAAGCAGTGTAATAAATAGTATTTAACAATCTTAACTTTAACACATTCACATATGCTTTGATACTTTGGTGTTATTGGACTCCTGACAGGGATAGTCTGGCCTTGGGAACCAGAAATGGGGCTTTAAAGACATCTTTGGTGGGATCCCAACCCTCCCCTCTCTATCCATATCTGGAAATGGTTATAGAGTCCTGTTCACCAATGCACCAGTAAATACATGTAATAATAACTTACTTACAAAACCCTGAAGTCAAACAATGGCCCATTCCTACTGGATTACAAAAGATCCTACTCCCTTGAAAACTTTACCTACAATGTGCTTAATACTGCTTATACACGTGCTCTCCTAATTAATCTTAGGTGGGCGTTTTTAATTAATAATTAAAATTATTGCAAGGCTATTACTATTACAGATGCAGTTGTGTGTGTGTGTGTGTGTGTGTGTGTGTACATAAACATGTGGATAATACAAGTGATATGTAACAATATAACATCATCATTGGTAATGTAGAATACTATTTAGATTTCCATTACTTACCTCAACAGGTGATCTAGAAAGATAGATTATCCAATAATGTAATAACCTCATCAACATATCTGGGTACACAGGAGATTAATGTACGCTATGTTAACAAATGCACCATCTACAAAATCATGAATATACATATATCATGAATAGAACCAGATGGAAATATAATAATGAGTCACAACTGCTAAGTATATTTGTATACAATCAATTTATTAGATGAGTGCAGACCAACTACATATGAGAGTACTACCTAAGGATCAGTGATATATCAGTATTTAGATATCAATACAGTAAAATGATACGACAAATCATTTCTGTTTGCATACTGAAACATTGAGTTAATTAAATAATATTCATGTCAATACATGGCTTATTTAGTAGTGTTTGGTAGGCTTTTGTAGGTAGCAATTGAGTTAGTAAAAAGAGGTAAATGTCAACAGAAGGTGCTCCATTTATGTGCTCATGAGTATTACTGTTGTTGTACAGTATGCTATAAAAAGCAAGTTTTTAGATAGATCTAGTACTGTAGTAGTCTGAATGAGTTGTTGATGGTGTTTCAGGTACTGTTTGATACCTACAAGATGTTTTATTGGTGTGGAACACATGATTGGATAATATCTAGTTATTATGGTGATCATTTAAATAATATATCATAACGATATCAAATTGTCAATCTCACATACCTCTACATGTACACATACATGTATTTAGCTAATACAAATAACTGTACATGTATATACATGTATTATTATTACAGAGTCTGATAGTATACAACTATTTAACCTACATGTACATGTATATACATGTATTATTAACACAGAGTCTGATAGTATACAACTATTTAACCTACATGTACACATACATGTATTTAGCTAATACAGATACTGTACATGTATATACATGTATTATTAACACAGAGTCTGATAGTATACAACTATTTTGAAGTAACCTACATGTACAAGTTCCTTATCAGCTTCATCTTCTCTCAAGTTAATGGTGTCACATACCACAAAATCATGCCAGTCATACTGAAATGTAATGTGTATAGAAATGTATTATATAAATAATACAAATATTGTTTCATATACATGTACATGTACATGTAACACATCATTGACTCAATTTGTAACTACACAGTTTACTTGTATTGTGGGATTTAGGTTCAATATATCTACATATAAGTATTTAACCCTTAGAGGACTGAGCCTGTTTCTCAAAATGTTTCCATTTCCAACACCGTCGTCTCTGCTGCATATATTTTGGCCACCGTTCACTTTCTCTACCCCCTACTTGGCTCCTTTTCTGACATGGAGTACTACTTCTACTAACTTGCTAAACGGAACTCGAAAGCAGGGTTCTCGTTAGGCTTTTTTTGAAGGGTACAGAACCCTTCTTAACATGAAAAGTACCCTTCTTGAAGGCTCAAAATCCCCATTGTACCCTTCTTGAACTTTATATTAATATACAATAGTTTGTTTACCGCTAGCTGTTTGAAGCTGTAGTTGATAGCTATCATAGCCTAGAGTCTTCTGACTGACATCTATCCTCGTTTTCTTTATAGGAGGCATCTTGACACGTAAATGAAACTCACGTGGTCAAACTTAGTGGGCATGTCCATGAATGATTAATTATAAGCTAAAAAAATTCCGCGCGTACCCTTCTTACATAAATTTCTGGCGAGAACCCTGCTCGAAAGTCCCCAAGTGCTTCATAGGACTAATTCAAATGCAGTGTTCTCCCTTTTTTGACTGCAACTGGGGCAAACAAAACGACCCATTTGTATGTTGGCACCAGCTAAACCCACAATTTCGGGTTTTACAGCAAGTAAATTGTTTTACCTACCCACCAGATTGCGTGGGTGGGGTCACTGAAACCCCAAATTGCGTGGATGGGAGGGGGTACCCCCTCTACACTTCTCCCCGTACTCGATATTTTGGCCAAAGGGCAGCCAAAAAACCATCAACTCTTTTAGTCATTTTCATGGGCTTATGCCTGACAACAATTACAAACATTTCAAGTGCTTTGTAATACTAGCAACACACTCCAAACCATGTAGGGGTCAAATGTCACATATATGTGACATCAGTCCTCTAAGGGTTAAATGTCTTCCTGCCGATTACAAAACAAATAAAGTTATGGTGGCTGATTGTTGCTGATTGTCTATATAATATTTTCTAAGCCTTTGTGGTTGTGCTTAATGAAGCCATTGTGTCTGCTTGTTTGTTTGTTGTGTGTGTTTGTCTATGCCTATTGCTAGCATGCTATATAGGCAAATGAATTTGCATGTACATCTTCTAGGGAAAACACTGATCTACATGCACATGTAAATTTAATCTTAATTGCCACACCTACTCAAATGAGAATACATATATTTCGTATATGTACTTACAATCTAAATGAGTAGTTAATATTGTCATCATGTTCCTGGAATAATGCGGTTATATTTGTTATCTTAGTCTAATGATTATAATGTGTACTACCACAATGGTACATTTTACTACTAACTATACAGAATAACCATCATTTAAATTTAAAGAGAAGCTTAACAAATAATGCATAAATAGTCTATCACATATGGGTGTGGTCATTTATTAATTAAAATTTGACTATCATACACACATACATGTACATGTACAACATACCTCCTTCCTTTCTAATGCAATCACCTTTTGCTCTCCTGTCTCAATACAAACCTACACAGAGGTCAACTATCTCTAATGTCTAGAAGACGTAAATACACATGTACATGTATATTTTGTACAGAAAGTAGTACTTGAAATAGTTTTTGAAAGTGTCAAGCTGAAACATGTACATAAAACAATATTGAACCAGCAAGTTGTGACTTTTGTCAGTAAAAATAAAGTTGAACAAAATTGCATTTGACTAGAAGAATGACTAGAAAATGGCCATTTACTAGACATTATCATATACATGTAAATGTACATGTACATGTATTATATACATACAAGATCATGTACATGTATTATATACACATCCATGTATTATATACATGTATTATATACATATACAAGTATTATGTACATGTATTATATACATATACAAGTATCATGTACATGTATTATATACACATACAAGTATCATGTACATGTATTATATACATGTACAAGTATCATGTACATGTATTATATACATATACAAGTATTATGTACATGTATTATATACATGTACATATACAAGTATTGTATACATGTAATAAAATTATGAATGTATATACATGTACCAGTGCTCTGCTCGCATTAGTCAACACTGGTCAGGAACATCTACCACTCTGTATAAATTAACCACCACTCACATGAATTAACCACCTCTCAGATAAATACCTATATACATGTACAATGTAGACCATTCAGATAGTATTCACTAGTATATACTGTGTAAACAGCACTAAATGCAAGTTACAATCCAACCATCACTCTAAATATCCTGGGCAGGACACTGATGCGCATGTATATGAGTTCATGTATAATTATGTAAAAAACTTACTTTATGAGGTTCTCTAAGGTACATGTATCCCTTAAATTAGCTTTTAAATCATGAGTGAGTATTACAATCTGAGAGAAAGGAAGAATAGCAGAGAAATGGACATGTACATGTACATGATAAACATGTAGTGATTGAAGGATACAATATTTATGACTGTATGGACGACACATGTACATGTAAACTAAGAACAATGTACAGTGTACATGTACATGTATGTCAATAAATGTCAATAAAACCTCCTGTTATTTTTGATCCTTATATAATCTGAAGTTGGCCAGTAGATACAATAAATTTCAGTTTCATTTTGCAAACACAGAAATATACAAACACACAGACACACATACACACACTCATGCACACGCACACATGAAGAAAGAAGACTAGTCTAGTTAATTAAGTACTTATCATTTACTCACATTTTGATTATTCAGTATTTACTCATTATCTGCTTTATAAGTTACTGTACAGTTCCCATAATACCCTTGGGTAATGATTTTGGATCTGGGTAATGAATTTAAAGTTGGGTATTTAGGTATTCAAGTACCCTTGGTCAGCACTAGTACACATCATATAGTGTAATACACGCTTCATTTACATTTACAGGTACCTATCATATAGTGTACTACACCCTTCATTTACATTTACAGGTACATATATCATATAGTGTAATACACCCCTCATTTTACATTTACATGTACATATCATATAGTCTAATACACCCCTCATTTTACATTTACATGTACATATCATATAGTCTAATACACCCCTCATTTTACATTTACATGTACATATCATATAGTCTAATACACCCCTCATTTTACATTTACATGTACCTATCATATAGTCTAATACACCCTTCATTTTACATTTACATGTACATATCATCATTGTAGTCTAATACACCCCTCATTTTACATTTACATGTACATATCATATAGTCTAATACACCCCTCATTTTATATTTACATATACTATACAGATGTTTGATGTATGTACATGTAAATGTACAATGAGGTGTGTATTATAATGTATATGATGTGTACATATAAATGTAAAATGAGCGGTGTATTAGACTACATGTATATGATATGAACATGTACATGTACATGTAAAAAGAGGACACTATAATAAGTATAGTACAGTATAGTGCAACATGATATAGTACAGTATAGTGCAACATGATATACCGTAATTTGGGAAATTTTAGATTCTAAAATAATTCGTAATAACTTTTTTCGTATGAGAAATTTTCGTACATAATGCTCTGTACGAAAAATATTTAATGTGAATTTTTTTCTTTAACGAATAATTAGAACAACACGTGAGACACGTGCGTAAGTGAGTATGGAGTTCGAGAGGTCTAGTTGCATTCGAGGCTATCATATATACAAAGCTGTATGGCAGGCAGCTGTCGGAGAAGTTCTACAATGTAAGAGGGAGATAAACAATGAGAAAGATCGATACGCTGTAGCTGTAATGAAGGATGATACGGTGATAGGACACTTACCTAAAAAAAGTTTTAAAATTTGCTCCCTTTTTGTGAGGAGAGGAGGAAGTATACACTGTAGAGTTATAGGAAGTAGGAGATATTCTGTGGATCTGCCTCAGGGAGGGCTAGAAATTCCTTGTATCCTGACATTCAAGTCTGAAGAAATACAGAAGCTGAAGAAGTGGTTTAAAAAATAGACTAGATATGTCTATATAATAATCTCACTTTCAACCTTTTTAATACCAGTAGCAATTGCTATTGTAAGAATAATAAATGCGAATAAGTGTGTAATTATGATATTTTAATATTTATTAAAATTAAAATCATTGAATGGGTATGTAATAAATAATATTGTTAAATGAATGTGCAGTAATTAAAATAATGGGTGAATGTGTACTAGACTTCCTCATCTGAGCTAACTTCAATTTCAGATTCTTCATCAGTCTCATCATCTTCAGAATCACCTGTGTCACTTCTATCACTTTCTTGTTCCTTACCATCCAAAGCTCCTGCGATACCAGCCTGAACAAAACCATTTACAATGAACTGAGGATTATCAGCAATGTATTCGGCCATCTCCACCCACCATTTAGCTCCCAACTCTTTTAATATAGGCATACTCAAGTCAACTGGGGTTAGCTCAGCTGTCTCCATATCTTCACCCTCTAGCTGCTTGCTAATTTGATTAGAATACCACTCCTCAAATTTCCTTTTCATAAAGTCTTTCGCCAGTTTGTTAACAGAAATGTCCATAGGTTGGAGCAGATCAGTTGTATTAGGAGGTAGTGGGCAAACGTGGATATCATTTTCCTCCAGAAGTTGATTTATCTGAGTAGTCATCTATCCCTTGAAATTATCAATGATAACCAAAGCAGGCTTCCTTTCTCCAAGTGTTTCATGTTTGCTTTCCACATAGGGAATGATGATGTTGTGAATGTATTGAACCATCGTTTCCTCTGTTGACCAGTGCTTTGGTGCATGTGTGATATCCCAGTCACTTGGGAACTGGAACCGAGGGTGACAGCGAGGAGTTTTCCCTTGATAAATCACTTGTAAGGGTAGGAAATCACCTGTAAGAGAGCCACAATATATGGCAGTGATTAGACGCTTGTCATTAGCTCCTGCAACCTCCACTCGCTTGACACCTTGTTTGTCCATAGTCCAGGCAGATGATGGGAGTATTCTAATCCCAGTCTGATCCCAATTAAGAATCAACTCTGGAGGGATTTCTTCAAAATCAACAGTGCCATTAACATCATTCAAAAATGATTCCTTCACTTCAGCAAACTTTTCAACAGTATATTTACTTTTTGCAGTTGTGGCTTTTCTTTTTACAAACTTCATTCGCTCAAGCAAACCATATGCCCAATATATGTTTAAGTCAATGTGTCCACCATATTCTACTAATTTGAATTTATCAAACGAGAGGAGCATTCCCCTAGCAGCTGCCAATGCAATTCTCGCAGAAACCACACCTCCTCCATCTCGGACTCTCTTCAAATACATTTGTACTTGCTTATCTAGTTCATCTCCGAGCAAAAGATGTCTCCCACGTTTTTTACCAGGAAGAAGTGTCAGATCTTCATCATCCCTAGCCCTTTTCTCCCTTACACCATCTAAGTATGATTTCTTAATGGACTGAATGGTAGACTTGCTCATGTTTACACCAAGCTTCCTTGAAAAGTGACCAGCAGCTGCTGTCAAACCGTGTTGACTAGCATATTTTCCTATTTCTGCTCGGTCTTTCGCACTGTACTTTTTGTAGGGGCCACGAACGTTCTTTTTGATACAGTCGTCATTCATAAGTTTTTCAACTTCAGCGTTAGCTGAAGCAATAACTGCTGATGATATATCACCTGATAAAGACCCATTTGGATCTGGTAGCCCATGCTTGGACTTGAAAAACCGGCGAATATCCAAAGGCATCTTCCTTTAACTGCTCACAGTCTTCGATCTGATATAAACACGTGCAACACTAGTGTTATTTTCATACCGTAAACGTTTTAATACTTATAATTTTCCGTTATTGAAAATTATTCGTTATAAATATTTTCGTACTACAAGCGAAATACGAAAATTTTTATAGTACGAAATTTTACCGAATTACGGTAGTACAGTATAGTGCAACATGATATAGTACAGTATAGTGCAACATGATATAGTACAGTACAACACAGTATTGTTTAGTATAGTACAGTATTATACAATGTATATACAGAACAGTAGAATGTGTTTGTGTATGAAAGGTCTGACAGTTTTGTATTTCCTGTATTGAATATGTACATTGTGTATGTTATGTGAAAACTTGGTAATCATGTATGCATCACTATAAATGAGTTAAAGCACCTTACTCTCACACATTATAATAGTTGCAACATTTGAGGTATACTCTAAAAAAGCTTATAGCATATCTCAACACGTATTTACATAATGTACTTTAAGTGATGCTTAATATCAACCAACCAAATATGACTAAATGAAGTAAGTTTATAAAATTACATGTACATGTAAATAATTGCAACATTACATGTATGTTCATATACAAGAGACCTTGCCTTCATCCTTTATGAAGGCAAGTTCCAGATTATAGTAGAGCACAATAAAATAATAATATTACCTTGGTCTTCATTTGAAGGGTGAAGCTTGGGAGAAGATTGTAACAAAGGTATAGGTCCAGAAGGTAAGCTATTAGAACAGTGAGGACATGGCACAACAAAGATTGTAGGTTGAACAACTGAAAATCAATCTTCAACAAGAGCATTTATATGATCAACAACCTAGAGAGAGAAAGAGAGGTAGAGAGACTAATAATGGTGGAAATCGACAGAAACAAAGTAACATACGCATTATTATACTGAAGAAAAGATGTTGAATGCTACAGTTATTAGGTGGAACTTGTTAATTTAATTTTGCTTCTCAGGCACCATCTATGTATCATGACCTTGCATGTTGGCCAATGTTTTCCATGCCATCCCTATACAGAGAGCACTACCATACCCTCTGATATGGTCCTTCAACATGTTTTATTAAACATCATAGCCCATCCTTTGGGATTGAGAAGTGAATCTGTTATTATTACCCTCTCCGTGTAGCATAGGCGGAAGGGTACGGTAATCGTTTTGTCTGTGTGTTTGTGTGTGTGTGTGTTAGCAATTTTTCTGGAAAAATAAAAACATTGACATTTCAAAAGGGGTACTGGTAGACTTCAAATTATACAAGGAAAAAAATATAACGTACGTAGGAATTCTTCTTAAACCTTTCAGTTATAAAGTTATCACAATGTTTATAACTCACGGTTACTGTTTCCAGACTTGAGAAGACTCGTGGAGGCATCTGGACACATCAAAACATAACTACTCCTGTATCATGACTATCGCTAGCAAAGCACTAAATAAAAGCAAACAAAATTTGGTAGTGGTTGCTACAACATCAAGTACTGGCTCCAAGCATTCTCCATTACTTTCAAACTCCGCCTATTTCAAATTTTCAAAGTCATGTGCTGTGCACGTTACTCGAACGTCAGCAGTTTTGAGGACCTGTCTATGCTGTCTTTGTGGAATATTTCACAAGACGAATTGAGGATCTTTCTTTCTTCTTTCAGATAATACAGAGACTAAAATGTAAGACTTATAGTATAGACAAGAGACTAGTATAATGATACTAAAATCTTTCAGTTATAAAGTAATAAGTAGTGACATGTTAGTTTATATAATTTATATATATATATATATATATATATATATATATAGATATGTATGTATAGGTTATGTCACAGCCTGAGACATAACCAATATATGTCATGATACAGCGAAACCTTTGTTGATGTCTCACGCTTCTCCTACCTTTTTGTCGGCACTTTGGAGAAGGTAAGTGTTGTTTTCTTGTAGTCTGTTTTGACGGCAGGTGCTATATCTGACCGCAGTGCTATATCATATATATATCCCTGTGGTTTACTTTGATGTTTCGCCGTATCATGACATATATGTATATATATATCTATTATAATATTATTATAAAAACTAACATGCCAGTACAGTTTTATAACTTAATATGTTTTATACACAAACTAAACTATCTGAAGTAAACATTCTCATTATTATATGACCATACAAACGAGCAATGATAATTATAATCTTTTGGCATTTTATATTTCGAAAAAAATTATAGTTTGTATTACCTTGCCACGTAGGCGAGGGTCCCGTCCTGGCGGCACTCGTTTGTAATAGCATACACATTGCATAAACATGCAGATAAGAAAAGAGAGCAAAGTTATACAAATTCTAATTCATGTCTGATATAAGGTGAAGTCACAGCAAATAGTATACAACTACATGTACAAGTACATGGAAAATTATGTACTGAGTGAGCAAGCACAGAGGAAACAACACATCACATCATGAGGATTCTTCCCAGAAATATTTTTAAATAAGGTGGTCATTTATTACTATGATATGAACTTTATAATATTGTCCATTTCATAATAGTACTAAAGGAAGCTTCAAGCCCAACAGTATTACTAACTGCACTAGCTGTGCTTTCCAGCATAACAGCCTGGTTATGTACAGCACAAGTATAAATTAACCACACCCACAATTTATTATGTAATAGTTATTACTCTGGGGACAACACTGCACATCACATGTACATCCACATACAAAATATACATACATGTACATGTATGCATGTACATGTATATATTAAAAATGTAGAATGGTTTAGAAACATTATGTGTACATGAAAATTCATGTGCCTAGCATGCTAGCAATAGGTGTAGACAAATTACTAACAAACCAGCAGCCACAATGGCTTACAAAATTCATTAAGCAGAGGCACAAAGGGCTTAGAATGTATTACAGCAACTCAGAAAAATAATAATCAGCCACAATGGCTTAGAAAATGAGCAACCACAATGGCTTAGAAATTGCGAAGTAAAAATGGAACACTGAATGTCCAGTCTTGAGAACTGGGAATGGTGGGTTAATGATCTTTGATGGATAGCCAACTCTCCCCACTCATCCAGTGTCCATATAATAATAATAATGATAATACTATTAGTATAATTATTTATACTAGCTTAATACCATCTTCCATGGTTTAAGCTAGGCAAGCGTAGTATGTTCTAAGCATAGTACATGTCAGGTGTAGTACATTCTAAACCTATCATAATTTAAGTGTAATATTGTACAGTCATTCAAATAATTGGCAATTTTGATATCGGTCACAACAAAAGAAAATTACAACAATATTACTAAATACCGGCTAACCACGTGTTCCACAATTGGTCATGCCGCCCACATGGGTCCAGGAGTTAAGCAATTAGAACAGTGAGGACATGGCACCAACAAGGATTCTAGGACAACCACCTCAAAACCAATCTTCAAAAGAATAATACCAAGAGAGAGAGAGAGAGAGAGAGAGAGAGAGAGAGAGAGAGAGAGAGAGAGAGAGAGAGAGAGAGAGAGAGAGACTAATAATGACGGAAATGAATTGTGACATCATTACGCGGACATAAACAAAGTAACAGAAATATACATGTATATTTGAAGGAAAGATGCTGAATGCTAGAGTTTGTATGTGGAACTTCTTAATTTCATTGCCCTTCTCTCAATCCATCATGAAATTACAAGTTTGCATACTTTTTTGTAATCCATTCCTACATACATGTACATGTACTTTGAAGTGAAATACTATCTTCATTCTTATTTTATTGATACATGTATATAATACAATATTTATAAATCTGTCATGTAATCATGTGCCACGCCCTTTAATTAACCAGTCCTACAATGAAGTACACGTAATTATTTTTAATTACATATAAAACAGGTAAATCTGAGATGCTATGAAAATAAATTCATAGTAATACTGTACAGTCATTCAAATAATTGGCAATTTTGATATCGGTCACGACAAAAGAAAATTACAACGATATTACTAAATACCGGCTAACCACGTGTTACACAATTGGTCATGCCGCCCACATGGGTCCAGGAGTTAAGCAATTAAAACAGTGAGGACATGGCACCAACAAGGATTCTAGGACAACCACCTCAAAACCAATCTTCAAAAAGAATAATACGAGAGAGAGAGAGAGAGAGAGAGAGAGAGAGAGAGAGAGAGAGAGAGAGAGAGAGAGAGAGAGAGAGAGAGAGAGAGAGAGAGAGAGAGAGAGAGAGAGAGAGAGAGAGAGAGAGAGAGTATAATTGTGGTAAGTATATAAGTGTGTGTTAGGTATGTGTGAAGTTGTGTATGTGTAGTGTTTCATATTATGTTTTCCCTGGGATAGCACATTCACTACACTCAGAAGATGACATAATTATTATTGTATGTTACGAATTCTAATGACTATTGTACTCATGAGGTAAGTACCTAATATAATTAATAGTTTTAATGACTATTGTACTCATGAGGTAAGTACCTAATAATTAATAGTTATAATGACTATTATACTCATGAGGTAAGTACCTAATAATTAATAGTTCTAATGACTATCGTACTCATGAGGTAAGTACCTAATAATTAATAGTTATAATTAGGGATGGGTGATTATGAAAATATGATTATTGTCTGTGCATGTATCACAATTATTGGCTACCTTACATATGGATGTACAGGTAATTTCATTCAACAATCAAATTGATACCTATTATTTGTTGACTAAACAGTGTTGAAAACTGATTTACATGTAGATGTGATGGTACTGAACACCTGAATTTATGGGACAATAATTATTATTTTTGTGACCATGATATGGCAATATTTAGGCGATATGATTATCACATATGATTATTACTAATGGACACATTATATACATGTAGACATACATACACATACATGTAAGTACATGTGTATATGTGTATATCTGTATGTTAGAAAAATGTACGCACATATAAATGCACAAGTAAACAAGATACTGTATACGAAAAAATAAAGAATCTATGATTGCCTATTTCCTTCCATTTTAAAGATTCATGTAGGAATTTAGGAATATACATTTGTATTTCAAACAGAATAGCTATTTTCTATGTAAGCTACAAGCAGCTTCTTCCTGCTGGTATGTAGAGGTCAAGTGTATGTTCCATTACATGTATGTGCCATGCCCATTAATTGACTGAGCCCTCCAGAATTGACATACATGTAGCTTCTTTAATTAAGTATATCCATATGTGACACATGCATATACATGGCAGTGAAGCTTTGAAGGAAGAGTTTAGCTTTGATTGCCTAACGAACTAATGAAGATTTGTACCTTTGAAGGTTTTTCCCAGTCCTAATACATATATACATGTTAGTAACCTGCATCCCAATGACATTGTTTATGAGTATCTGGATCTTTAGTACTAATAACAACATATTGACTACATTCCTGTAATTCCCTCATTCTCTCTTTAGTCACACATGATACAATACATACATGTATATACATGTCAGGGTTTCATACATGATGTTATGTTAGGGAGGGGAAAAATCAATCATGTGAAGCACACTGTCCACTATGTGTGGGAGTGCTCCTTCAGGAAATATTATAAATCTAAGCTTTCTGAAGCTCCTTCTGGTGGCTTTTGGGGCCCCAGAAGGCTCGTAGCTTACATGTAGATGCTGTTTTTGACCTCTAGTGGGGGTGGTACATGTAACTCTAGTTAGGGGAAATATCCCCCCTGTAACAAGCATAGATACATGAGTATATATTTTCAATTTTTCAAAATGGTTTATGAAGGTATTGAATTCAGGAAATTTACAAATAATGGATAGATGTAGACGTGAATAAATATTAGGGCTGAGGGATAGTACCACTATATAGTCCATGGAGTACAATAGTTTTTGTACACATGTAGTTAGGCATTGTGGTTTAGTTATGGTAACAAATAGGAGGAAATTTATAGCTTTACATGAAATATTATGCTTGTCTTTCTATGTAGAAAATCTTATTGTTATAATCTCTGAAACTAATGTACATGTATATGTAGTATATGTAGTACAGCAGTACTCATTCAAGTTGAAAGATAATTATTAGACGTATTATGATCAATGTTCTTATCTGCAGTTTAAACTTCATACTGAACTATTTTATGGGGCATACTTTATATATGAAGCTCTTAGTATATGTACAAACAATATAGACTGCACTATCGCTGTATATTCACTATCGTAATAGTATCACAGATAAATATCATGATAGTGATAGCAGCTGTAATTGTCGAAAAATGAGAAACGGAAAATGAAGCAAATAATCGTGACATAAAGCTTTTTGGCTTGGAGTATGTATGTAACGCTTCTATGGAGTGACTGCACAAGATCATATATTCAATGCACACATGGTCTAATGGAAATCATGTGGATCCAGGAAAAAGTGAAGTGAATCGTTCTGTTGAAAAAATAACTTAGGAGAAAGGTGAAGCAATTGATTCTAAGCACATAACCTGGAAAACTGTGAGGCACTTCAGAGAAACACATTTGGATCAAAGGTATCTGTGATGCTTGTTTCAAATGTATACCTTATAGGCAATGAAGACTAGTTTCAATCAGACAGAGAGCTATGGAGAAACTTTAACAAGAAACTGAAAAATGAAGTTACACTTCCAAATGATCATGTGTGCTTGTTTGATTCACACAATTACATGTAAATATATATATTGTTTCATATGTATACCTTATAGGCAATAAAGACTAGTTTCAGTCATGCAAAGAAATCAACAACACAGTGGCTAGATAAGTGCAGCCTTTCTATTTCAACTGATCTTAACATTGATTTTAAAGGTCACACACACACATGTACCGTATGCATTTCTTCTGATTTAAGGCATTGCTGGACATACTACCACCATAAACTAGGAGACAAACTCACAGCAATACATGGAGAGTCAAATCCATTCTTACTACATACACTCTTAGCTTTTTACAATTACCATCATTATAATTACATTATTTAATTATTGAACAATCATTTAATTTTTCATTTTATTCAGTTACTACAAATTCATTCCAATTCATAATTTGTCATCTAAAGTTTCAATACTTTCATTACATACCGGGTAGCTTATTTATTCTGGTGCACTCCCCCGAGGCTCTTCCTATGTGCCCTATGCACATATACACTAGTGCATACACGTACATAAATATGTATGTACATATATACAGTAGAGGACATAAAAAACTTAACGTTTCGTAATCATTCTACGATCGTTATCTGATTTGTTCTGTTTTTACAATTAAGAATCTTTGCGCATGTGCATTTCAACAAGAAATCACATGAACGCCAAATATGGACGTCGCTGATGACTACTTACACTTTCAAATGCTCTCCTTGCTGCTTTCTTGCAGCTAACGGAGCATGATTTTGGTATCTATGGCTTTCTTAAAAGGTCTTCTGTCTAAATATGTGAGTTATAAGTCATTGCTGTTTAAAATGCATAAGTTATACAAGGTTTTACAGAGGTGGGCGTTGCTGCCCGTGATACTACTATACTTTGAAGCGGTCGCCTTGGACTCTTCCTGGTGATAACGAAGCATAAGTTTGACATCATTGGCTTTGTTAACAATTCTTCTGTCCAGCAAAGTAAGTTAGAATCTTCTGTCTGATAAAATACGAGTGTTATGGAGGTTACAAGAATTAGATGTTAAACACTCGGCCCCTACGTATTTTTTAGGAAAAACAGAAACGCCCATTTTATTAACACGAACGATCAGCATTGTTTTTTAAAACGATTGCAACTGTAATCTGCAACAAATGGAGCCGTAAAATGATCGTTCTACTATTACGAAACGTTAACTTTTTTAATGTCCTCTACTGTATGTATGTACAACATACATATGTAGAAACATACAGACATAGATATACATTCATACATACATACATACATACATGTACATGCACACATAGTACTAAAGGAGGCCAACAGTATTACTAACTGCAATATCCGTGTTTTCAAGTACATGTATAACAGCCTGGTTATGTACAGCACAAGTTATCCACACCCACAATTTATTATGTAATAGTTATTAACTATTTTAATCTTTATTGTTATTCAAAAATTTATTATTTTGGTGAATTAAAAAAGGGCTGAATGTCCTGTCCTGCCTTGCTGCTCTGGGGAGAACACTGCACGTCACATGTACATCCACATATAAAATATACATACATGTACGAAATACCCTCAAACATTTTTCCTACATGTAGATCAATGTCAAATACATGTATCATCAGACACCCGTACATGTACATATAAATGTATATCCTAAAGATTGTACATGTACATGTACATCAAAATGTTTCTATGTGTACAGTACAAGTCAAAAAAGTTAATGTTTTGTATTTGTAGTAAGCACATTCTACGCTCTGTAGTATGCTAAATCTTTGTTAAAACTCAGTTTAAACAGTAATTTCTTGTCAACACCAAGAAACCTGAAGTTTCACAATTGTAAAACTGAACTTGAGGAGTTGTCTACATACTCACCAGTCCTTATGCTAACTTTGAAGCAAAATTCAAGCCTTTCCTAACATCTATGACGGCAGGAGAATCTGATACAACTCGACCGTCTTTAGTAGTCAGGCCCATCTTTGTCAAGACAATTGTTTGGCTATTTCCACAACTTTGTTTAGATCTGAATTCTTTTGAGAGATTCTAAGAGTAAAATGTTGGCCATTTGGTTTGTTAACCACACCCACATTTCAGCAGTGATTATATTAATTGAACCTTTAAATGTAAATAAATCGTTTTAACACAATGATAATAATACAGTACAATCAGATTCATACTACAGTCGTACTACATGTACAAATACAAAACGTAAACCTTTTTTTCGACTTGTACCGTAGATGCCACATATAGCATACATGTACTTGTACATCAGAAATGTTTCTACATGTACATGTAGATGCCACATGCACCTGTACAACATGCATCACCAGATCCCTATAATAGTAGTAAACAGTGCATGATTCTAAGATCAACACAACACCCAATAGTGCCTGTAGTAAACAGTGCATGATTCTAAGATCAACACAACTCCCAATAAAAACTGTATACTAAGTCAAAAATGATGAGGTAAAACAGTTAACTAACAGATCAGTTAGTGTAGTCAGGACATGAAACAAGCGTCTTCAAGATATCCAAAGGATTGTGATTATCCTGATCAATATTACATTCCTTCATGTGATACAGTACTTCCTCATTATAGCTAGCTTGGAGTACATGTACATTGTACTCTACTGTACTGTACTGTACACTACTGCAGTGTAGAGTAGAGTAGAGTAGAGTACAGTAAAGTAAAGTACATTCTGGACTATGGTACTCCATGTATCAAGTAGTCAAAGTGATAATACTCACAGTTTGTACATGTACATTGCACTACACAATCCTACACTTCAGTACATGTACATGTTTGTTAATTGTTTCCATGCCTATTGCTAGCATGCTGTTTTTGCTCATGAATTTTGTACTATGATGTACTATACTCAAAATACAGTTCGACTTCATACTTTGTACAATACATACTGTACAGTACTGTACTGTACTGTTAATGTACATGTACATATATAGGTGACAACTAAATAATAGTGTTGCATATCACTGTCAAAAATATCACAACACAATATACATGTAGAATAGAGTTTTGATAACTTTTGAAGCTTGGGCCAAATTGGCTCAAAAATGGTTAGTGTGTGTGCCATTAAGGGAATACATCTTGAGCCAATTACTTTAAAGTTAATGCTGTTACTGACAGTATAATCAAAATTAACTGCGCCACTGGGCCAAAGAAAGAACTGTGCGGTGGCAAATAAGAAGCACTGTGAGCCAATGGTGCGCCATATGAGCTTATCAAAAACACTGATATAGTATTATGATATTTGAAATAATAATTGAAATGCTTATATAAAAACATTACATGACTTATTTGGCAAAATAAATCAATCAAAGTTATGCACACTACCCAGGGTTTCATTTGGGGGGGGGGGGGCATTCGCCCCCCCCCCTTGGGAATTTGGTTACCCAAAAATATTTTAATGTTAATAGTTAGCTGAATACAACTATTTTTGGTTTAGATTCCAAAAATAGTATCTCAAACAGTTACATCATCGTGGTCTGAAAATGCACCAGAAACACAGGGTCATTAATACTTGAGTACAGTAATTTTCACCTAAATAATGCAACATTTTTAAACAGTTGTAACTTTACTTTTACAGCTCTATTGAGGAAGAGACAACATAGAGTGGATAGAATGGTTTTCACTCTACACGAACATATATATTATGAAATGCTTTGTCTGTTGTTTTAATGTAAAATATAGACATTTTTACGCATATGCGAGCAAGAAATTCAGCAAAAGGCGGGTACTTTCCTCTCTACGTTTGGGCTTGTAACTTGTAACATGTAATGCTATATCAGTGTCCTGTTTGGGGTTCAATTTGTGGAAGGATTCGACAATTATCTTCAAAGTTATAGTCAAAAATATGTATTTTTGAGGTCCAAGCAGCTTTTGTTTTGCGTCATAACGTTGCGTGTTTACCATTGTTATTTCCACAATCATTGCTAACAACATCATTATCTATGCATTCAATATCTAACATACCTTGAATAATGGCCAGAAAGTATCCGCCTCAGCACACTTACTCGATCTCAGTGCTTTTTACATAGCCATTGCGGCCACGCCCAGTTAATGAAATAATTATCTTTGATTAGAATTCCACAATGCGTAAATTATAATAGGTGGCCAGGTAAGATCCATGTATATTATAGTGTTGTTATTATAGTAGTAGTATCATAGTAGTAGTAATTCTTTTGAAGTGCATTACTATTGTAACGAGTGCCGTCGGGACGGGACCCTCGCCTACATGGCAAAGTAATACAAAGCACAACAATTTTTTTCAAAATATAATAAAGTTTGTGTATGAAACAAACAACAATACTTTTGTTACATGGAATAGATATATAAATTTGAAAAACATTTATGGGCATTAATTAAAACTGTTATAACTTTATATTCTAAAAGACAAAATAAGGATATCAATGAAATGTATAATTTGTATATAATTATATCTTACATCTAATTCTCAAACAATGAAGAAGTTCTCAAGTCTACCTCTAAAGTCTCCATGTGAAAACGTATTGACTATTGAATCGCCTCTACCACGTGTTTAGTACATGACGCATGCACATACCTGTAGGTGGAGCTAGGTAGCTTTCTATCTTGCATCAATGGTGGTGTAGTAGCAACCATTACCTCGATTGTTCTTGGTTTGAAGTGTTTCTTGGCTAGCGACAGCCATGAAACAGGATTACTTGTGTTTTTTGTGTCCATATTTACTCTCGTTATTGCCCTCGTTTCATCTTAAAGTTGTGAAACGGTAACTGTGAGTTATAAAAATTGTCATAACTTTAGAACCAAAAGGTTTTAGAAGAATTCCTACGTTATTTTTTTTCCTTGTATAATTTGAAGTCTACCAGTACCCCATTTGAATTGTCAATGTTTTTATTTTTCCAGAAAAAGTGCTAACAGACACACAGACACACAGACACACAGACAAAACGATTACCGTACCCTTCCGCCTACGCTACGCGGCGAGGGTAATCCTTCTACTTACCTTTTTACATCAGTAATTATTATGTGAGTATACATATATTTATAGGTGTAAATTAGTGAAACTCACACCTAAACTTGACTCAAGCATTAACTACCCTGTGAATGACCTCAGAGAGTTTAACACCAAAATAATCCCTGGGGGAGCATGCCCCCAGACCCCCCTAGGCAGTTGGTGTGAACACCAACCCTATACATCGCCCCCCAAAAGTTCTCAACATTCAACTTTTGCCCCCCCTTCACAATTTTTCTAAATGAAAGCCTGCTACCTAGCTACATGTATAATTGCTTTTAGTTATAAAATTAGACAAATGGGAAAAACCAGGTTTATTAATAAAACAGTCCATTCCAGTGTATTGACACACCAAAAAAATACTGTATCACGATATTGAATGTAAATTTAGATATTTCACTATATCAATACATATTGCACATACCTAAATACAATACATTAATACTTTATGTAATACATACTGTACTATACAGTGCAATACATTACTACTTTATGTAATACATACTGTACTATACAGTGCAATACATTACTACATTATGTAATACATACTGTACTATACAGTGCGTAACATTACTACTTTATGTAATACATACTGTACTATACAGTGCAATACATTACTACTTTATGTAATACATAGTGTACTATACAGTACAATACATTACTACTTTATGCAATACATACTGTACTATACAGTGCAATACATTACTACTTTATGCAATACATACTGTACTATACAGTGCAATACATTACTACTTTATGTAATACATACTGTACTAGTCTGAATAGTCGAACACTCTTGGGTTGGACATTCAGAAGATCAGTATAATGTCAACTGATACACCAGCCCAACAAAATGAAATGTCTTGCATGAACAATAGAGAACACAGAATGTCAGTTTGAAGAAGTCATTTGGACAGATGAAGCTTCTATTCAAATAGAGTCTCAAAGGAGATTTTGTCATGGGAAAAGGGGAGAGCAGCCAAGTACTAAACGTCATCCTAAGCATCCAGTCAAAGTCCATGTGTGGACATTAGTTGTAGAGGAGCTACCAATAATATTTGTATTTTTACAGGCATACTAGAAGCTGATGGATTTTGTCAGATTTTAAATGATTTCTCGATACTGTTTGTGAGAGAAGTATATCCCGATCACCACAGACTGATGATGGACATCACACATCAATAAAGGGTAAAGCTTTCTTAGCTAAATCAATGAACCCGTGGATGAGAACAGATTATATTATTATTATAAGTACATGTACATGTGTAATCAGACAATTTGTCCAAACAAATGGAATTTAGTCCAGACAGAGTCAAAATGTCTGGAAAATGTTATTTCAAGCACTATACACATGTACAGCTGTATGTTGTACTTAATTACAAGTACATTGTATAGCAAAAAATTAATAATACAGTATATGTCAATAAAATGTCACCATACAGTAACAGTAATTACCCTCGCCGCGAAGCGTAGGCGGAAGGGTACAGTAATCATATTGTGTGTCTGTGTGTGTGTGTTCACAAAATTTTGCAAAAACTACGAACACTGGTGGCTCGAACTAGATACAGGAAGACTTCAAATTATACAAGGATCAAAAGTAACAACAGGCTTTTGGTGAAACCCTTCCGTTTTAAAGTTATCACAATTTTTATACCTCACGGTTACTGTTTCCAGACTCGAGAAGACTCTTGGGAACATCTGGACACATTAAAACATAAATACTCCTGTATCATGACTATCGCTAGTAAAGCACTACATAAAAGCAAACAAAACTTGGGTAGTGGTTGGTACAACATCGAGCACTGGCTCCAAGAATTCTCCATTACTTTCAGGCTCCGCCTATTTAAAATTTTTAAGTCATGTGCTGTGCACGTGACTCCAACTTCAGCGGTTTTGAGGACCTGTCTTAGTGCTCTAGGCTCTCTTTATAGCACATTTCACAAGACTAATTGAAGATCTTTCTTTCTTTTTTGAGAGACTAAAATGTAAGACTTATAGTATAGACAAGGAAGAGACTGGTATAATCATACTAAAATCTTTCAGTTATAAAGTAATAAGTACTGACATGTTAGTTTATATAATTATATAACTATTATTGTATTATTATAGAAACTAACATGCCAGTACAATTTTATTACTTTATATGTTTTATATAAACCATCTGAAGTAAATGTTATTAGTATATAACCCTACAAATCAGTCAGCAATGATATATATATAATTATATAATTATATAAATAATTATAATCTTTTGACATAATTATTAATAAAAAAAAAAGATTATAGACTTTGCCACGAAGGCAAGGGTCCCGTCCCGACGGCGCTCGTTACCTTAGTTGTACTGTCAGTATAATGTGAACAGTAATTACTGTATCATTACTGTAGTGTTCAATTGACATGTACACCAATTATGTCAAAACTACTGTATAACTACTGTACTGTATGGTGAATTATTATTGACATAATTATTATACTGTATAATGCATAATGAATGGAGATTAATTTTTCATGTACAGGTGTACTACAGGTACATGTACATGTAGATGTACAAACAATTCCTCAGAAATGCAGATTAATTAAGTGATTAAACATAATTGGTTTTGTGTATCAAAGGGAATACAGGCTTCATACAAATGTTATTCTGAGTGGAGGGAGGTGTACTGTAAACCTGTAATGTACTGTAGAGGGTTTTAGGGGTATCGATCCTTTCTTGTGAAATTTTATAAATGATTCTGTCATTCTTGGATTCAATCATCTTATGAAACTAAAGTAAAGAGTTAAGTAAATGAGTAATTTACTTAATTATAGTAGCTGTCAGTTAGTGTTGTTTATAACCAAACCACTTTTAGTAAGGCATTTTGACTTTTAATTAACTAAACTATAACTAAATTACATGTAAACTATAACAAAACTAAAAGTTATAGAAATTATTCAACTACAAGTGGACATTATTGCCATACTAAATTAAACAACACTAGTGTCAGTACAGTCTCACCAGTGTGATGCTGAATTGATAAGTATATCAATTACTACTATTGTACTGTGATGAGTAATTACTGTACTGTATGGTGATTTTTTATTGACATGTACATGTACCACTAAAGTTCTACAAGGTCCTTTGAAAGGTCAGGAGAGTAGATAATCAAAATAATAACTATAATAAGCTGATGTGTTTTAGGCATGATGAAGTCAGCCATGATTACTGAATGCTGGACACCACAAAGCAGTCATAGGGATACTTTTGTCTTCACTTAAATTTGTAAAGCAATCATAGGGATGTTTTTTTTCTCTATATACACTTGTTCAGACTGCACAAGTACAATCTGAAGATATGTGCAACTTTGGCTGAATATGCCTGTAACTACATGTACATCTACTTTGGCAAGAATGTATAGCACACGAACAATAGAATAATTAACATTACACCATGTGTGAACAGTTGTAAACTAGATAAATACAACTATATACATGTATTTCGCATAGATAATATTGGATTGGATCTGCATATAGGCAATTTGAATTGTGAAATATAGCCATATAGGCAAATTACTGTATAGGTGCAACACTAATAATAAATTTATTTTAAGGTATGCTCAAATCCAACCAGTATCATTTTCCAGTAAACAGTATTGATAGCAGGAATTGAAATACAGTTGAATTAATAACTACATTATTATACATGTACATGGTGGCTGATTGTCAAGCCAGAGTGGCTTCTTCAATATTTTATAAGCCATTGTGGCTACTTGTTTGTTTGTTAATTGTTTCTACACCTATTGCTAGCATGCCAGGCACATGAATCTGCATGTACACAGTGTGTATATGTATGGTCAGAAATAATATATTTATATATTCTTGTGTCTTGTAAGTGTTGAATACAATCCTAAGGATGTCGCAAGTAAATGGAAGTAGTACATTGTACATGTACATATACATGTACATAAACGAATGTGTGTGAGAGCTACAACACACTGGCAGAGCAGTAGGATGATTCTGAATGAAATCAAATGAAATCAGCATGTGGAAACTACATTAATAGCTGTTGTAGCTGTGCGTGTTTGAGACTGAGCAGACCAGCAGAATGAAATCAGCATGTGGAAACTACATTTGTATTTCAATACATTTGTATGACTATACTTCAAGTATTGATGCTATTATATGTGAACACATGCAGACATGACACAAGTCAAGGAGAGAGAAATTATGCCAAAAATGTACTTAAACATAATTAAAAATTATTAATTTGATAAACAATGTATGCATGTGTTCCACATTTTTATACTGTGAAGAGACATAAAAGCCCCCGGGAATGACGCAACTTCCTTAACTACGTATACAACGCATAGTCGCGCAAGTGACACAAACATATATATATATATATATAATTCAACCCCGTGGAAAGCAATTATAGGGATGGCCCTACGGGCCATAACAAGTATGTACATATACAAGTATTATAATACAGTATTATATACATGTATATAAATGTATATACATGCACCAGTGTTCTGCTCACATTGGTCGGCACTAGTCAGGAATATCTACCACTCTGCATGAATTAACCACCATTCAGATGAATTAACCACCTCACGGATACATACACATATACAATGTAGACTATTGAGATAGTAATATATGTGACCGAATTTGCGTAATCAGGCTTACGGGATAAAATTTCAAAATTTATTTTTGTTATTACCTGAATGGAGTATTCAATTAGCTCCAGAATGAGATATACATGTAATACATCCCAATCACGCACAAGACAAAGCTACAGCGGGGGATTAAACCGTTGTAGTCACAAATCCTTCATTTTGAAAAAAGCAATTAAACCAATTATTTAATCATTAAACATAATGACTAACAACTTTTTTAGGAGGAGTGGCTAGCAAAGCACAGAGATGTCTCCAAACTTCTTTGAAGGTATGAGTGAATAGGTAAGATGTTAATGAAGCTTTTTATGTAGTAAAACAATGATCGCCCAAGTAATCCATAACTGTCTATTTTTATTCGTGTCTCAAAATTAATAATTATCCCATAGGCCAGATTTTCGCAAATTCGGTCTCATATGTACAAACAATATAGACCGCACTAACGCAGTATATTCACTATCGCAATAGTATCACAGATAAATATCATGATAGTGATAGCAGTTATATCGCCCAGCTGTAATTGTAAATGAGAAACGGAAAATGAGGCAAATAATCGTAGATATACATTCATACATACATACATACATACATACATGTACATGCACACATAGTATTAAAGGAGGCCAACAGTATTACTAACTGCAATAGCTGTGCTTTCAAGTATAACAGCCTGGTTATGTACAGCACGAGTTAACCACACCCACAGTTTATTATGTAATAGTTATTACTGAAAACTATTTTAATCTTTATTGTTATTCAAAAATTTATTATTTATTTTGGTGAATTAAAACAGGGCTGAATGTCCTGTCCTGCCTTTGCTGCTCTGGGGAGAACACTGCACATCACATGTACATCCACATGTATATAAAATATACATACATGTACGAAATACCCTCAAACATTTTTCCTACATGTAGATCGATGTCAAATACATGTATCATCAGACACCCGTACATGTACATTTAAATGTATATCCTAAAGATTGTACATGTACATGTACATCAAAATGTTTCTATGTGTACAGTACAAGTCAAAAAAGTTAATGTTTTGTATTTGTAGTAAGCACATTCTACGCTCTGTAGTATGCTAAATCTTTGTTAAAACTCAGTTTAAACAGTCAACACCAAGAAAACTGAAGTTTCACAATAGCCCATTTCATTTAAGAGAAAGTATTTTGATTGAATATATAGTGACGTGACGTCACATCTGGACTGCCATTTGGGCCTCGGAGCATCACGTACGCCATATATAGCCTCACAAAATAGCGCATGTTTGGACTGCTATAAGTGCTGAAATCTACCGTATATGTACATGTAAATAACGAATGTACCATAAGAAATTTAAGACAATGAGCATTGTGTCAGTGTTGGTTGTATACTCGTAGCCCCTTCAGAGACAGAGAAATAGCGGTTCAAAGAAGGTCTAAGTTCCATTATTCAACTATATATATAAAAGAATAATTTTCAGGCTTTCTTTATCAATACATGCAGTGCTTATTCTTAGACCTACATGTTCCTGTTCACTGTTAAAAGAGCCTCCAGTTACTTTGGCACACACACTCCAACTTAGACTTGCCTTCTTTGAACCGCTGTTTCTCTGTCTCTGAAGGGGCTACGAGTATACAACCAACACTGATACAATGCTCATATTTTCCAGTATAGACTATAATAGAGCCATTGAATCCTGTACAATTCTGTCAGGACAACAAAACAATAAGAAAATTCCAATGATTAGAAATATCTTTATAACTATTAGTAATGTTATTACAGACATCAATAATGATCTACTAACAGTAAAGGCTGATTCACAATATGATGCAAAGTGTTTCTTTACTAGTTCACATCACATCAATGTGTTGTTTTGTAAGTGCAATATGCTTCATTCAACATTGTGAGGTGCAATCTAACATGAGGATAGGATCTGATCTTTGCATTAGCTGTGTTGCACTTGACCAATCTGTTTTCAGAATTTCATCACAACACAAGGCTTTCTTTCATAATACAGACAATATACCCTTCATCTACATGTACATGTACATGTATGCTGTACAGTGACAATAACTAGTGTTTCTGCATAGCTAAGACAGTTCCAATAAACATGTACATGCACATATTGTACATGTAGTTATAATATGTCTAGTTTTTTTAATTAAAATGATATTAGTCTTATTAAAAAGGTTTAGTTCCAGTTACATGTAATTAAAGTGCAAATTATTAACCAAATTTTGATGTATGTACATGTACATGTAGTTGCAGTAAAGATGTAATTGAATTTTATCAACTACATAATTATCGTCTTTTAATTCTACAGTGACCTGTATATACATGTACATGTACATATATACATACATGTACATACATGTACAGTTTGCAGAAATGAACCTTTCTCCCAACAAATGATTTAATGTTCATTATTCAGCCATTTTGTGGCAAAACATATGATATTTGATATCCAGGAAAAACTACATGTATTGTTAAGATATCAAAATGGTAATCAAGTCATTCGGCCAAGAGATGGAGATTGAAAAAACATAACTTCGTTATAAATCATGCTGACTACTTTTCTTCATTATCTCCTAATAGCCACGTTTTGAGAATTCTCATGAAATGAAAGTTATATTGACTTACATGTACATGTACACGTACTACATGTGTGTATATATGTGGTGTCTGAGTAAACAGTGCATGATTCTAAGATCAACACAACCCCCAATAGTGTCTGTAGTAAACAGTGCATGATTCTAAGATCAACACAACCCCCAATAGTGTCTGTAGTAAACAGTGCATGATTCTAAGATCAATACAACCCCCAATAGTGTCTGTAGTAAACAGTGCATGATTCTAAGATCAACACAACCCCCAACAAAAACTGTATACTAAGCAAACGAATGATCAGATAAAACAGTTAACTAACAGATCAGTTAGTGTAGTCAGGACATGAAACAATCCTTCAGTATGTTCAAGATATACAAAGGAGTTTGATTATCATGATCAATATTATATTCCCTCATGTGATACAGTACTTCCTCATTACAGCTAGCTAGGAGTACATGCCCAATGAGGATTAATAGTGATTATTATATAAGCTACATGTACAATTACATCTTTACTGCATCTACATATATTATAATAAATACATGTATGTACATGTACAAGTAGGTAAATAACGTTATATGCTGATCAGAAGTACATGTACATGTATATGTATGTACATGTACAAGTACAGTGTAGGTACATAAGGTTATATGTTGATCAGAAGTACATGTACATGTACATGTACATAACATGAAAAGTTTCACAAAGGAACACAAACACACGTATACCTCTAAATTGAAACTTCCATCTTTGGGTAAAGGTAGAAATGAGAGATCAAGTGACAGATATTTTAGAAAAGGGTCTTCATATCCCTAGATAATCTCATCAACACTTCGGGTCATGAATAGATTCTCAGAGATCTCATCTTTTAATGTTGTATTCAATTCCTTTATGATATCATCCATAAGCTTCTTTGCCATCTCCGGAAGATTTTCTACCATCTTTTGCAATTTCTGTAACTGGACCAGAAGACCCTGAAAATAAATATAGAACAGAAAATATCAACTGTAATTGAAACTAGGTACAGTATAATAAAACACAGTACAGTACACTCCATTGAACTCTACATGTACATGTACATGTACATTGTACTTTATTGTATTCTACTGTACTGTACTGTACTGTAGAGTAGATGTAAATTAAATTTCTCTTTGCTAAGATCAACTATTATGTGTTTACGAGGGTCGCGGTCCCTCTTCCGTAACTGTTTTATTTCTCCTGACTCAGACATTGACCTTGCCCTTCATGAGGGCAGGGTCACTATTTAAATAATCATATACGTTTACTCGTCCTCTTATGTTAACTTATTATTTTCATTATTATAATTAAAAAATATTAAAATAATAATAAAAATAATTAAAAAAAAACTGTAGAGTAGAGTAGAGTACATTCTGGATTATGGTGACTGCATGTATCAAGTAGTTGAAGTGATAATACTCACAGTTTGTACATTGCACTACACAATCCTACACTTCAGGTATGCAAAAGGTACATGTACATGTTTCTTAATCGTTTCCATGCTTATTGCTAGCATGCTCTTTTTGTTCATGAATTTTCATATACTATACTCAAAATACAGTTCCACTTTATACTTTGTACAATACAAGTACATATTGTACTGTACTGTTAATGTATTGATACAATACAGCACTACTGTACAATTTGTACAATACATACTGTACAGTACTGTACTGTACAGTACTGTACTGTACTGTTAATGTACATGTACATATATAGGTGACAACTAAATAATAGTATTGCATATCGCTGTCAAAAATATCCCAATATAGTACAGAGTTTTGATAACTTTTGAAGCTTGGGCCAAATTGGCTCAAAAATGGTTAGTGTGTGTGCCATTAAGGGAATACATCTTGAGCCAATTACTTTAAAGTTAATGCTGTTACTGACAGTATAATCATAATTAACTGTGCCACTGGGCCAAAGAAAGAACTGTGCGGTGGCAAATAAGAAGCACTGTGAGCCAATGGTGCGCCATATGAGCTTATCAAAAACACTGATATAGTATCATGATATTTGAAATAATAATTGAAATGCTTATATTAAAAACATTACATGACTTATTTGGCAAAATAAATCAATTAAAGCTTTGCACACTACCTAGCTACATGTACATGTATAATTGATTTTAGTTATAAAATTAGACAAATGCGAAAAACCAGGTTTACTAATAACAGTCCATTCCAGTGTATTGACACACCAAAAGCAAATACTGTATCACGATATTGAATGTAAATTTAGATATTTCACTACATCAATACATATTGCACATCCCTAAATACAATACATTACTACTTTATGCAATACATACTGTACTATACAGTGCAATACATTACTACTTTATGTAATACATACTGTACTATACAGTGCAATACATTACTACTTTATGCAATACATACTGTACTATACAGTGCAATACATTACTACTTTATGTAATACATACTGCACTATACAGTTCAATACATTACTACTTTATGTAATACATACTGTACTATACAGTGCAATACATTACTACTTTATGTAATACATACTGCACTATACAGTTCAATACATTACTACTTTATGTAATACATACTGTACTATACAGTGCAATACATTACTACTTTATGCAATACATACTGTACTATACAGTGCAATACATTACTACTTTATGTAAAACATACTGTACTATACAGTGCAATACATTACTACTTTATGTAAAACATACTGTACTATACAGTGCAATACATTACTACTTTATGTAATACATACTGTACTATACAGTGCAATACATTACTACTTTATGCAATACATACTGTACTATACAGTGCAATACATTACTACTTTATGTAATACATACTGTACTATACAGTGCAATACATTACTACTTTATGCAATACATACTGTACTATACAGTGCAATACATTACTACTTTATGTAATACATACTGTACTATACAGTGCAATACATTACTACTTTATGTAATACATACTGTACTATACAGTGCAATACATTACTACTTTATGTAATACATACTGTACTATACAGTGCAATACATTAATACTTTATGTAATACATACTGTACTATACAGTGCAATACATTACTACTTTATGCAATACATACTGTACTATACAGTGCAATACATTACTACTTTATGTAATACATACTGTACTATACAGTGCAATACATTACTACTTTATGCAATACATACTGTACTATACAGTGCAATACATTACTACTTTATGCAATACATACTGTACTATACAGTGCAATACATTACTACTTTATGTAATACATACTGTACTATACAGTGCAATACATTACTACTTTATGCAATACATACTGTACTATACAGTGCAATACATTACTACTTTATGTAATACATACTGTACTATACAGTGCAATACATTAATACTTTATGTAATACATACTGTACTATACAGTGCAATACATTACTACTTTATGCAATACATACTGTACTATACAGTGCAATACATTACTACTTTATGTAATACATACTGTACTATACAGTGCAATACATTACTACTTTATGCAATACATACTGTACTAGTCTGAATAGTCGAACACTCTTGGGTTGGACATTCAGAAGATCAGTATAATGTCAACTGATACACCAGCCCAACAAAATGAAATGTGTTGCATGAACAATAGAGAACACAGAATGTCAGTTTGAAGAAGTCATTTGGACAGATGAAGCTTCTATTCAAATACAGTCTCAAAGGAGATTTTGTCATGGGAAAAGGGGAGAGCAGCCAAGTCCTAAACGTCATCCTAAGCATCCAGCCAAAGTCCATGTATGGGCAGACATTAGTTGTAGAGGAGCTACCAATATTTGCATTTTTACAGGCATACTAGAAGCTGATGGATTTTGTCAGATTTTAAATGATTTCTCGATACTGTTTGTGAGAGAAGTGTATCCCGATCACCACAGACTGATGATGGACATCACACATCAATAAAGGATAAGGCTTTCTTAGCTAAATCAATGAACCCGTGGATGAGACCAGATTATTATTATTATAAGTACATCTACATGTGTAATCAGACAATTTGTGGAATTTAGCCCAGACAAAGAGCATAAATGTCTGGAAAATGTTATTTCAAGCACTATACACATGTACAGCTGTATGTTGTACTTAATTACAAGTACATTGTATAGCAAAAAAATTAATAATACAGTATATGTCAATAAAATCTCACCATACAGTAACAGTAATTACCTTAGTTGTACTGTCAGTATAATGTAACAGTAATTACTGTCTCACTACTGTGGTGTTCAATTGACAAGTACATCAATTATGTCAAACTACTGTATAACTACATGTACTGTATGGTGAATTATTATTGACATAATTATTATACTGTATAATGCATAATGAATGAAGATTAATTTTTCATGTACAGGTGTACTACAGGTACATGTAGATGTAGATGTACAAACAATTCCTCAGAAATGCAGATTAATTAAGTGATTAAACAAGTGATTAAACACACAACTAATTGGTTTTGTGTATCAAAGGGAATTAATACAGGCTTCATACAAATGTTATTCTGAGTGGAGGGAGGTGGTACTGTAAACCTGTAATGCACTGTAGAGGGTTTTAGGGGTATCGATCCTCTCCTGTGAAATTTTATAAATGAAACAATTGATTCTGTTATTCTTGGATTCCAACATCTTATGAAAAAATCATTGAGTTAAGTAAATGAGTAATTTACTTAATTATAGTAGCTGTCAGTTAGTGTTGTTTATAACCAAACCACTTTTAGTAAGGCATTTTGACTTTTAATTAACTAAACTATAACTAAATTACATGTCAACTATAACAAAACTAAAAGTTATAGAAATTATTCAACTACAAGTGGACATTATTGCCATACTAAATTAAACAACACTAGTGTCAGTACAGTCTCACCAGTGTGATGCTGAATTGATAAGTATATCAATTACTACTATTGTACTGTGATGAGTAATTACTGTACTGTATGGTGATTTTTTATTGACATGTACATGTACCACTAAAGTTCTACAAGGTCCTTTGAAAGGTCAGGAGAGTAGATAATCAAAATAATAACTATAATAAGCTAATGTGTTTTAGGCATGATAAAGTCAGCCATGATTACTGAATGCTGGACACCACAAAGCAGTCATAGGGATACTTTTGTCTTCACTCAAATTTGTAAAGCAATCATAGGGATGTTTTTTTCTCTATATACACTTGTTCAGACTGCACAAGTACAATCTGAAGATATGTGCAACTTTGGCTGAATATGCCTGTAACTACATGTACATGTATATCTACTTTGGCGAGAATGTACAGCACATGAACAATAGAATAATTAACATTACACCATGTGTGAACAGTTGTAAACTAGATAAATACAACTATATACATGTATTTCACACAGACAATATTGGATTGGATCTGCATATAGGCAATTTGAATTGTGAAATATAGCCATATAGGCAAATTACTGTATAGGTGCAACACTAATAATAAATTTATTATGGCCCGTAGGGCCATCCCTATGATTGCTTTCCCACGGGTTCGATGTATGTTTATATATATATATATATATATATATATATGTTTGTGTCACCTACGCGAGTATGGGTTGTATACGTAGTTAAGGAAGTTACATCATTCCCGGGGGCTCGGTCAATTAATGGGCGTGGCGCGTAAAAGAACGCGCGATCAAGCTCTACACACCAGCAGAAAGAAAGCTGTTGAGCTTACGTAGAAACTGTAACTAATAGCTAGCTATTCTGCCTGAAATATATTTCTAAAGTTCTACAAGGTCCTTTGAAAGGTCAGGAGAGTAGATAATCAAAATAATAACTATAATAAGCTGTTGTCTTTCATGCTTGATAAAGTCAGCCATGATTACTGAATTCTGGACACCACAAAGCAGTCATAAGGATACTTTTATCTTCACTTAAATTTGTAAAACAATCATAGGGATGTTTTTTTCTCTATATACACTTGTTTTAAGGTATGCTCAAATCCAACCAGTATCATTTTCCAGTAAACAGTATTGATAGCAGGAATTGAAATTAATAACTTATAATGAATACATTACTATACATGTACATGCTGGCTGATTGTCAAGCCAGAGTGGCTTCTTCAATATTTTATAAGCCATTGTGGTTGCTTGCTTGTTTGTTAATTGTTTCTACACCTATTGCTAGCATGCCAGGCACATGAATCTGCATGTACACAGTGTGTATATGTATGGTCAGAAATAATATATTCATATATTCTTGTGTCTTGTAAGTGTTGAATACAATGCTAAGGATGTCACAAGTAAATGGAAGTAGTACATGTATATAAACGAATGTGTGTGAGAACTATAACACACTGGCAGACCAGTAGGATGATTCTGAATGAAATGAAATGAAATCAGCATGTGGAAACTACATTAATAGTTGTTGTAGCTGTGCGTGTTTGAGACTGAGCAGACCAGCAGAATGAAACATTTTTATGACTATACTTCAAGTATTGATGCTATTATATGTGAACACATGCAGACATGACACAAGTCAAGGAGAGAGAAATTATGCCAAACGTGTACTTAAACATAATTTTAAATTATTAACATGATAAACAATGTATGCATGTGTTCAACATTTTTATACGGTGAAGAGATATAAAAGGTCAGCACATTCTATCCTTTACATCACCATTATTATCATACATTGTAATAGCATTAAATGAAATATATATAAAATGCACAAAAGTATTTTACCTTTACTACCTCTAGTAAGATGAGACAACTCTTCCTGGGTGAATTTATCTCCTTGATCAGATGATGGGAGAACATTAGCAGTGGGATTTTTACCTACTGAAAAACAGCATTAAATGAAATATATATAAAATGCACAAAAGCATTTTACCTTTACTACCTCTAGTAAAATGAGAGAACTCTTTCTGAATGAACTTATCTCCCTGATAAGATGATGGGAGAACATTAGCAGTGGGATTTTTACCTACTGAAAAACAGCATTAAATGAAATATAAACGTACAAAAGCATTTTACCTTTACTACCTCTAGTAAAACGAGACAGCTCTTTCTGAGTGAACTTATCTCCTTGATCAGATGATGGGAGAACATTAGCAGTAGGATTTTTACCTACTGAAAAACAGCATTAAATGAAATATATATAAAATGCACAAAAGCATTTTACCTTTACTACCTCTAGTAAGATGAGACAACTCTTCCTGGGTGAATGTATCTCCTTGATCATATGATGGGAGAACATTAGCAGTGGGATTTTTACCTACTGAAAAACAGAAATATAAATGTACAAAAGCATTTTACCTTTACTACCTTTCTTTTGTATCTTAGCTTTGGCCTTTGCTGCTCTCTGAGCTTTACGTTCTTCCTTTTCTTGTTGCTCTTTTTCTTTAGCTTTCTTCTTTTGTTCTAACAATTTTATGTTTTCAAGGCTAGTTGAAACCTTCCCACAGGACTTTGTATTTTTCGTAGTTATCTTATTTGGAACACAAGGAGTATTAAGAAATCTGCTGATTGATGTTGCTCTTTTAAAAGGAGTAGAATCTCTGCTAATGTTACCCTCAGATAATGATCTCTCCAACAGTGACTGATCACAGTAAAAATCAAGGTCATCTCCGGCTAACAAATCACTGGAATGTGACTGTCGTAGTACATGTAGATCACCATCAGAGAGTGTATCAGGTCTTGATCGCTTACACACTGGACTGTAGAGAGGTATATAGGCTAAGCCTGTACTTTGGATTAGACTTTCCGGTTGGAATTTTGAACCACTTTCTTGTAAGTGCACCAGCACTCGATTTCTATCAAATGGATATACACCAGTTACTTGAAACCCCGATATTATGTTTTGGGGGGTCATTGATAGTTTCCATGCTTCGGAGAAAAGAGCTGAAAAATCAAAACGGGACACTACCCGTCCAGGGTTTTTGGTATAAAATTCGTGACACACACGTTTCCAGCATGATTTAAGGGGGCCAAATGCCCCTTTATCAAGTGGTTGAGTGAGTAATATGGGTGGTATTGGGTGGAAGAGTGAAAAGAATAATTTTCTCTTTAGCTGCTGCTCTGATAACCTCTGGGTTATAATGACTTGAATGTCCATCCATCATATTGCTGTGTAGGTAATAATAAATTTATTTTAAGGTATGCTCAAATCCAACCAGTATCATTTTCCAGTAAACAGTATTGATAGCAGGAATTGAAATTAATAACTTATAATGAATACATTACTATACATGTACATACTGGCTGATTGTCAAGCCAGAGTGGCTTCTTCAATACTTTATAAGCCATTGTGGCTACTTGTTTGTTTGTTAATTGTTTCTACACCTATTGCTAGCATGCTAAACGAAAACGAATGTGTGTGAGAGGTACAACACACTGATGATTCTGAATGAAATCAAATGAAATCGGCATGTGGAAACTACATTAATAGCTGTTGCAGCTGTGCGTGTTTGAGACTGAGCAGACCAGCAGAATGAAATCAGCATGTGGAAACTACATTAATAGCTGTTGTAGCTGTGTGTGTTTGAGACTGAGCAGACCAGCAGAATGAAATATTTTTATTACGATGCTTCAAGTATTGATGCTATTATATGTGAACACATGCAGACATGACACAAGTCAAGGAGAGAGAAATTATGCCAAACGTGTACTTAAACATACTTTTAAATTATTAACATGATAAACAATGTATGTATGTGGTCAACATTTTATACTGTGAAGAGATATAAAAGGTCAGCACATTCTATCCTTTACATTACCATTATTATCATACATTGTAATAGAGACAGAAACTTAATAATATGGGGCATTCTAGAGATATAGGAGACTACAAAGCTTAACTATAAGAGCCTAGTGATAAAAGGGTCACAATACCTATGACTGTCACTAACTAATCACCAGTACAATGTACAGTCAAGAAATAGTAACTATAAGAGCCTAGTGATAAAAGGGTCACAATACCTATGACTGTCACTAACTAATCACTAATACAATGTACAGTCAAGAAATAGTAACTATAAGAGCCTAGTGATAAAAGGGTCACAATACCTATGACTGTCACTAACTAATCACCAGTACAATGTACAGTCAAGAAATAGTAACTATAAGAGCCTAGTGATAAAAGGGTCACAATACCTGCTCACTACTCTTCAGTATACATTCTATAAAGCAATGATACATGCTCACTACTCTTCAGTATACGTTCTATAAAGCAATGATACATGCTCACTACTCTTCAGTATACATTCTATAAAGCAATGACACATGCTCACTACTCTTCAGTCTACATTCTATAAAGCAATGATACATGCTCACTACTCTTCATGACTGTCACTAACTAATCACTAGTACAATGTACAGGCAAGAAATATTTTACTCAATTGTTGTGACTTTGTCCTTAATACTTGATTAGGATGTATGATTTTGGAAATTCAAACCACAAGTCTGTTATATATATATATATAATATATATATATGTCATTCCCCATCCCCCTTGCTATAGATTTGTCCCACCTTGAAATTTGTTTGCCAATAAGCACACTGTGATAACCTCGTATGGCGCCCACTCAAAATCCACGTTTCATTTGCCCTCCTTTAACAAATTTTGTAAATGAAACCCTGTATAAATTATATATATATATATATATATATATATATACTCTAAAATGATGCATTACAATGTACATTATGAACTGAACAGTAAATCTTACCTCGTTTAAATAAGGCAGTCCATTATATTTATAATTTCCCTCATATACACTTTGGATCAACAGTATATATACATATCTCGGTCATACAATATCGCATAAACCACGTTGTGGTACTTGACTACTTGTCCAGTTGGCAGTTGTCTTCAGCAGCAACACTACTGCAAACTTGTTCAAACACGTGCTCACATGCAAACTGATCTGAATCTCTGATTCTGATTGGGATTGGCACTAAAACATCAAACATGACTGGGTACCGGGTGTGTCATGTCATTCAAGTGATCAAGTCTGGGAATGAGACTGTCGCCTATAGATTATGCAAACCAGTATGAATATGAAAAGCGTAAGCTGATACAAGATATAGACTATAGTTTTAGGGAAGCTAAGTAGTATCAGTAGAAACACTAATTTGGGAGCAAACGAGAGATCTTGAGCAGACACTAAAAAGAGAATACAAAAAAGTGTTTGAACGATTGCAAGAAAGACAACAGTAGTGTCCACTATAAGTCATCAGATATCATGATAGAATGACTGACATGAACAGTAGAAGCAAACTGAATGAACTAATCTATTAACTGGATATTTCAATTGAAACACAAGATATCAGGTAGTAAAAGTAATATCTATGATATAATTAGTTTGGTGTGGCATGTCCATTCACTTGTATAGTAATGGACTGGTAATATTGATATAATAAAGTTGTTCCACTGTAGCTATAGTTGCAGTGGTTAATTATTACATGTCAATAATGTAAATAGTGATGATTAAATCTATTAATATCATTATGTACGTGTGATGATGAGAGTGTTTTGTTATATGTTATATCTTCTGCCATAATTGTAGATAGAAACCAGGAATACAAGGAATTAAAAGATTTGCTAATGGAGATCATAGATCTACCTCTTTTTTATCTGGTAATGCATTATAATGTTTATGCTGTTCTTTTGCAGTAGCAAATATTGATGGAAATAGTTTCATGTTTACCTGGATTATTTGACTTTCCACTAGTCATAGGACAGATATGTGATTGTAGTTTATAGCTATCAAAAGACGTGAGTTTACAATGACAAGTTGCACGTACTAATTTAGTGTGACCACACCCAAGCCTGTAATTATAATTACTGCATTCCCAAAGAGCAACTGCAGTATAACAGTGTTTCTAGACCATCTGTCTTTCTGTGAGGGTCTGGCTGTACATGTACATACTATATGCACATACCATCACTAAATTATTATTATGTATTATTACATAACAATGTTTACATAATGTTTGTGTTAATTGTATCATTAGATGTGATTGAAGAGTACACAATAGATACAGTTCAGTTAATATGAAGTCTTGTTCAAGAGATGAAACCAAATATCAGGTTAATATTATCATCTTTTACTTTGTGATGTAAATGTTTTGATCTCGTCTAGAATCTAGAGAAGAGATAATTGATCTTGATTTAGAAGAATATCAATACAACAATGTTATATACTATTATTATTACACATAGCTGTGGATTGAGTCTTTACAAGATACATGTAAAACTCACAAGGCTCACTAAAACAGCTTCAATATTCGAGACGTTTTCTCAAGACAGTTAGTTTACAGGTATGTGTATTCATAAAACAATGAATATCCAACCTGACATCCATGTTAAGCCCTATGTAAGTGTTGTCTATTTCGCAAGGAGTAGCTAGACCACACTTAACATGGAGTTCAACATTTAGACTCCTTGCCCACACTCTGATTTGTGTAAGTACTACCTTAATGACTTTCTAAACATAAACTTTATTAAACTTTATTCACAGTGAAGTTTATATAATGAAACCTTTCTGTTGAAGTGTAATAGTCTATGAAGAATAGACTAATCTGTTTGCCATGCAATGGAGTCTAAAATCATTAAATGAAACTGGATGATTTCCAGGTAATATATTATAGTGTTTGGGACTTAAGATTAGTTTATGATTTATAATTATGATTATAATGTAGTCATATTAAAACAGTCTATTTAGTCAGGTCATAAATTAACATTATTTTAACCCTCATCTGGTTACATCAGTTTCAATACAATATTACACATTGGGATTGTTTGTACTAGTACTTCCACATATATACATGTATGTAAAACTTATGACCAGTTATTGTTAACAAAACTTGCTGTATCTCTTGGACCACTCGTCGTTTTGTCTCAAAACAAAGATTGGTACGTTCATTGAAGATTCTAGTTTAGCCCACTTTTCACTAATATACAATGTAGAGTATATCGTATAGTATACATGCAGCAACAATTTTAAATTTGAACACTTCAGCTAATAGTAAGCAATACATTTCTACTGGTAATCATATCGTGACATCATGTGTAATTATTCATTATTGCATTCCATTGTTCTTACATGTGTACACGCAACTGGACTATTCTGCAGAATACAACAAATGTGTTATTTGTTATTATAAGTACAAATTCATGTATATACTAATTACTCTGAAATGAGTAAGTAACATCTGCTGTTTTCACACATGGAATGATAATATTATACCACAGGTTGTACGTACATGTATACTATAATATATAATATATATAATTATATTGTATTAATATTATTTTTGTTACTATGCTTTATCATGACATATATATATATATGTACTAGTCAATATAGATCAAGATGAAATGAAACCAGTACATGTAGATATTACCTAGCAGGAATAACAATTCAACATTGAGGATAATAAAATTATATTGAAACTCCTGTAACCAACTGAAGTGTTTAAAATTACCCATTACATTATACAGTATACACATCAGTTTAGTATTCATAGTTTGTATTTTTGTAATATAAAGTGTTATGTTATTAGTTAGTCTACTTTGTGTTCTTACATATGGCTGATGGCCATATACGTATGTGGCATTTGACCCCTATGTAGTTGGGAGTGTGTTCCTAGCATTACGAAGCACTCCAGATGTTTGTAATTGGTGTTAGGGATAAGCTTATGAAAATGGCTAATAATGTTGATAGTTTTCCGGTTGCCCTTTGCTCCTGTAACCCATTAATGGGTTTCAAAGGTGAAGTATGCCTCCTTGCCAACAACCCCCCCCCCCCCCCCCCCCACACACACACACACAAACACACAATAAACCCATCCATTCATCATCAACAATACACATCCATTTGGTGAATAGCTAAGTCATTTCTCTTGGTTTAAAACCTGGTAACACGTGTGTAACTGGTGCTAACATGTTGCAGTTTTGTTTTGTTTTGTATGCCCCAGTTGCAGTCAAAAGAGTGAGAACACTGCATTTAAATTAGTCCTACGAAACGCTTGGGGACTTTTGAGTCCTGGTAATCAAGTTGCTACAACTAGTACTCCATGTCGAAAAAAGAGCCAAGTTTGGGGTACAGAAAGTGAATAGTGGCCAAGATATCTGCTGTAGAAGCACCAGCAAGCTCAGCCCTCTAAGGGTTAATAATTAATAGTAAATGAAATACTGACAAGTGTAAACTGAGATTACTAATTTACTATGGTATTCAGAGGTGAGAAATATTATACGTACCAGTCATCTTATACTATCAATTAAGGTTTATATACTATAGTAATATAACTTAAATTATAATTATTATATATGATATATTATGTGTATTACTATATGTACTGATAGTATAGTAATATAATATACTAACACTTGAATTATATTATAAATGATATATTATGTGTATTACTATAATTATGTACTGATAGTATAGTAATATAATATACTAACACTTGAATTATATTATAAATGATATATTATGTGTATTACTATATGTACTGATAGTATAGTAATATAATATACTAACACTTGAATTATATTATATATGATATATTATGCGTATTACTGTATGTACTGATAGTATAGTAATATAATATACTAACACTTGAATTATATTATAAATGATATATTATGTGTATTACTGTATGTACTGATAGTATAGTAATATAATATACTAACACTTGAATTATATTATATATGATATATTATGTGTATTACTGTATGTACTGATAGTATAGTAATATAATATACTAATACTTGAATTATATTATATATGATATATGATATATTATGTGTATTATTGTATGTACTGATAGAAGGGTTTTGTACCTTTAAAAAACAGTCTGGCAAGAACCCTATATTAATTAATACATTCTGATTATATTTTACAATAAATCATTATAATTGGTTTTATTGTTTAGAAATGGCGAGATTCTTCAATATGTGGTGAACTACAATCAACTTCAAGACAAAATAATACTTAATGTTTAAGTCTTGTTATAGAGTGTATACATGTGTGTTTGTTCAATAATACTAAATTGATGAAAGTTTGTGTCATAGTAATTTCAATATTACATTTCATATTTCGATATAATTATAGTAAAGATGATGTTTATCTTTTCATGATGTTGAGTGTACACTTATGATTAGATAATAGTAGAGTGTGAAATACATAACTAGATTAGGTAGTTTGGGTGTGTCATAGTATACTACACTTCCTATGATGGCTATTTCTAATATCACTGTTAATGAATCATTACCTTACTGGTGGATATAAAGATCAACTATTTTCTTGATCACTAAATAAACCAGCATTTTGCACTATTTTTTATCAGCAAACTTTATAACTGGCAAGTAAAAAAAAAAATTGCACACTGACCTAATTTAGCATTTAATTTTAAAAACTTGAGTATAATAATGGAAAGCTCAAACAGATAGTACTACCTTCTATGAGTCATAGCAGACATATTGCATTGGTTCACAGAGTAGGTGAACACAGCCATTACCAAGAAAAAAAAAGACACCCATATGAAAGTGGAGGGACTTAGCAAAAAAGCTAAGTAATTGGATCACACTGATGTGTTTGGGTGATGCCACTAGGTCATATGGTAATGTAAGTAACAGGGGTGAACGATAAGAACAGCTAAAAATGTATGCTATGTATATTGCTTATGTAATCGAAAATTTGGAATTTACCGCCAATACTTATGTAACATTTTCGCGCATGTGCAATTTGCGTAGGGATGTCAAGTAAGATATATCGTAAGTCTTTTCTTCCAGGAGATCTCATTAGCGTTAACTTAATTCATAAGGAAACTACATTGTTGTTATCACTCATGTAGTACTAGTTATAATATATAATTATACTAGTTTGTCATAGCAATTTAAAAGAGGGATTAGTGGTTTCATGTTTACTTCATTATTCTCTGTGTGGGTATTGGCACTGTAGTTGTAGACTATCATTTATTATATAGTTTTACTATAATATTTATTATATATAATAATTATGCAAAACTATTGCTTAGGCTTAAATAATCACTCTGATCTTAGATGTTATTACTATTCTTTCTCATATACAGGGACTCTTATTGGACTTGTTAAGAACATTAAAAGATCTCCGAATTCTTAGCATATTATCATATACATAAGGAGTTCTCTTAGCCTGCTCAGTCCCTTCTCCATATTATCATCATATATTTCATATGTATACATAAGGAGTTATCTTAGCCAACTCAGTCCCTTCTCCAGGTAGTCAAACACTTTTGAATTCTTCTTTTACCTTTTCTTTTGTCTTTTTGCCACTCAAGTTATAAAATTTCATAATTGTGATGTTTTTTTTTCATTTGCTATAGTGAGATTTCTAATAGATTGCCTCACAAAGTTCCTTCAGGTAATTATATACAAAAGGTTTATTGATCATCCATATAATTCTGACATAAAAATTATGCTTGCTTCATTATTACAGTTATATAATAAGTAGAATTTTTAATCTTCTGATTGGAAGGTTCCTTTCTGTGTGCATTAAATTTATACTTACGTGATTTTAATGTTTATTACTCACAACAAAACAGTAATAAACTGATGTATTACTATAATATATCTGTGGTGATGCAAAAACATTATTTTTATTAATTCAGCAATTGAATGAATTGCAATACATTTCCCTGCAGTCCAATATGAAATTGTGTAGTCAGGCTACTTGTGAATGTTGTTAATAGAGTATTGGCAGTTCTTATGTAAATTAATAGTAGGAAATTATCAACGCATAAACTGCGATTACTATGGAATATATAATGAGTCATGTTGTGTATACTATCAGTTTACAATGTAACTGTGAATAACAACATTCTAATACCAAAATAGCTTGGCTTAGATTTGACAAGACACATAGTACAAACACAATTTATAGTTGGATTATAACCTTCGCTTCATGTCTCAAACAAATTTGAAGTCATACAATTCACATGCTGCCACACACTGCTGCCTTCAATAGATAGTCCATGTTTGTTCTCATGTGTATGAAGAACAGTATTACTAAGTTTCAGTTGAATCTAGATCTACTATTTTTGATGAATAAAGCAGAGACAACAGACAATTTGAGAGGGTTAAATTATGTGAATAAGATACTATGATAATTATTACATCTGATCATGCAGTAGGTAACGGTTGAAACACAAATTCATTTTACAGTGATGCTTTCGCTGTAAGGAACAGTTTAGACAAATATGTATATAATGGAATGAGAAAATATCTCCCATTCAACCGGCAGGCTCTATGCTTCATAATTATTATTGTGCATGGTATTATTTTAGTGAGCTAGTGATTTGTCCCTAAAAAAAACAGTATGCCAATATAACAACTCTTTTTTGAGGAGTGCAGATAAAATTTAGGCAATTCACACCCTGATATTCGAAATTTCAATGCAATTTTTATTAGCTAAGATCTTTTCTGAGAGCAAATTGATACTGATTGTAGTTAAGTGATGTTTAAAAGTATTGGTTTGATCAATATATATTTACTATAGTAAATAGTAGTATATGCCATGCATAATAAAGCATGGAAACAATAGTAAATTCCATAGAAATTAGTATCAACTAAACCTAGTGGTTAATTTTTAAAACTTGATATCTGTGGAGTGGAACGAATATATACAACTTTTGTTTTAACAGTAAATTCATGTACATACTGAACATTATGTAGTGCAACATTTAAATTAATTCCGTAACCTCTGTTGTACAGTTTTTATGAGGTACAAGCTATTAAGATATCTGTTTACTGTTTTATGAAAGGATATGCAGCCAGAAAAAACAGAATTCAATTTTTCATTTGGTAATATTTCTCACTATCACTGATTCAAAAATAGAAAGCTATCCATCCCTTGCTGATGCTTAATTAATAATAATTATATCAGTTGTAATTATGTAGTAAATCTTATCTTCTTCCAAATGCATACTTCAGAAATATAATTATACATCTACCAAGATAGACATGCATTGGTGCATTGTGAAGTAAACCTATATGCAACATGAACTGACATAGCTAGTTTGTGGTGAAATTTATTTCTTAGAGCATAAATTTTAATGCTGAATATTAGTATCTTCCTTGTACTAGTAGATGACAGCAGTACCATGTATTTTTAATGAGTTACCTACTCTCATTTTCTCAGCCATGGTGGCTGCTTATTTCTAAGCCATGGTGGCTGCTTATTTTCTAAGCCATGGTGGCTACTTATTTTCTAAGCCATGGTGGGTGCTATTTTCTAAGCTATTGTGGCTGCTTATTTCTAAGCCATGGTGGCTGCTTATTTTCTAAGCCATGGGGCTGCTTATTTCTAAGCCATGGTGGCTGCTTATTTTCTAATCCAAGGTGACTGATTGTTATTTTTATAATCCATGGTGGCTGATTGTTATTTGCCTAAGCCAGGGTGGCTACTTTACTTTAATATTTTCTAAGCCCTTTGTGACTATGTTTTACGAATTTTATAAGCCATTTGGCTGCTTGTTTGTTGTGTTCGTTTGTTAATTGTCTGGCATGCTAGGCACATGAATTTTCATGTAATTGCAAAATGAGGCATATATGATATGTACATGTACATGTAAATGTAAGATGAGGGTTGTGTTAAATTATATGATATGTACATGTAAATGCAACAAGATCTATAGAGAAAAAATAGTACCCGTATGACTGCTTTGTGGTGTCTAGCATACAGTAATCATGGCTGACTTTATCATGCCTGAAACACATCAGCTTATTATAAATACTATGTAAGTCAAACAGAGATTAGACATTATCTGTAACAAGGTTAGGTGGCTAACATATGACCCAAATTAAACAAGCCACTTTCATATAACCCTACATAAGTACAACTCTTTGTATTTTGCTTTATAGCGGTATATATATGTACTTATGTTTGATGGAAATGGTTTGTATATATATGCATATATAAAAATGAGGAGTGTATTAGACTATAAGATATGTACATGTAAATGTATAATGAGCTGTCTAAAGTAAATGCTCTTGAACTTTGGTAATTTAGTTCAGAAAGATATGACATTAAACCACAACATACATGACAAATGTGTTGCATTCTAATTTGGAGAACATTATGAATGTGAAGAGACAGACTTACTATATATTATATTATGTATATATAAATGTATAATGATATGTGTATAATATATTAAAGATCATCCATGTTCATCTTGACCTCTGAAAAATGTTCATAGATTATTTTAGAAGGACAATAATATTTATAACTGCTATATTTTCATAATTTATAGTTATCATATTATTATGATGTATACTAAGGACAAAAAAAACTGATCCACCTTTCTGTTAACCTTCATTCTTTTCACCTCATAATATTATATTATCATTACTTTATTACTAGTACATGTACATGTACATGTATGTGAGATAATTAGTTTCATTATCATAATTATTATTGATAAATTAAAAACCATTGACCTACCCATCTGATATTCTGCATGATAAACTAATAATAAATTTAGCTTGTCCTAAAACATATTACATACAATCACAGATAGCCAGTATTTACCAAATTAATAGTCACAGTCTAGTGATCCCATTACTGAAGGAGGAGGTATGGTGATATTACTATTATAAGAGTTGAATAATTTAGAGATAATAATTCCTGATATTTGTGAATGAGATGGTATTCATTCATCAGACATGTAACTTATTTCAATTTAAAGTTTCATTGGTTTATACTTGTTTAACTAGGTATATTCATAATCATGTTAGTAATCACTAGTCAGAAAACAACTATATATAACAGAAATAATGAAATAGTACATGATGACCCTTACCAACCTTTAACACTCCCGCCTTTGCCATGGTTGAGTATGCCCTAGCCATCAAATGCTGTAATAAGACCTCAGGACCAACCTAACGTAGTTGTTACATCACTTCATGTTTATGTAAATAGTTTTCATAATGCATATGTTTGTACAACAATGATGATGACTGCTGTGAAGTTGTTGAAATGTCTGGTTTTCTGACTACACAGCGATTAAATTAACATTAAAGTGTTCATATTATACCTGCTAAGTATGAGAGACCTTCCAATGAATCCGCAAATACCAAAACTCCAACTACATTACTATCATGAAAGCAGCGAGGCATATTTTTGAAGTTGACACAAATCTTGTATCCTTACTGATGTCATCTTCCTTAAGTCATAACTTCTACCTATTAGTTTTACAATATATAAATCACTAAAAATAAATAAATAAAAATTTATGATAATTAATTATTTATTTAGACAAAGAATTGAAGCAATCTGATTAGCAGAACTGTTTATCTGACTGAAACAGCTCTTGTTTAATAGTTTCACCTGTCTCATTCTAGACAGGATATGTCAGACTATATGAATCAATGTGAATACTAAAATTTGTAAACACAATCTTTTAAATTATTGATTCCATCAACAATGGTCTCAATTATAATATCACAAACTGGGAGTTTCTTCATATATTAGCTACTAGAGACAGAATCAATCCACACCAAATCCTAAGAATGATACAGCTTAGATTAATTGTATGATAATTACAATTATGATCACGCTATGGTTACATGAAGAAACGTACATACTACTATATAACCATACTATCATTATTTAGCATCAGATCCAATGAAGGACAATACTTTACTTTCGGTTCAATATAGTGATAAAAATTTTGATTTCAGTGCAAATCACAAACTTACGTCAAACTTCGGAACTACACGCCCTCCCTGTACATTGTACATGGCCTACTCACATGGTATCACTTGATGTTTGTGGCATATTGTGTGTGCCTCCTTTCCAGTTACACTTGAAACTTTTTGTTTCCTATTGACCATTTCCTATTCAGTGAAACAACAGTTTGTATGTTAACTGTAATTTGCATTTCTGTTGCAAGCAGTTGTAATCGCAAAGTAAACAGATCGCTTGGGTGCGGCTCATCAAACTGTTATTGTGCAGGGTGTGGTTCGTTGCATCTCGATACACAATTTGAGTTGCAAATGGTATACATTTTTCACCTTAGGTTATTATTCTCTAATTGTCCTTCTTTTATTTTTGCAGATTGAGTTATGGAATCTGCAATGCCAATTGATATAAATGCAGCCCGAACAGCTCTTCGTATGAATTTCGACAAAATTGTTGAATCTACCATAGACCCTTTTGAACTAGCAAGAAAACTATTTGCAGCTCGAATACTTCCAGATAATGTTTATCTAAAGGTGATGGATGATAACATAAACTTGTCTACTCAGCGACGAATGCATCTAGTCCTAACCTCAATTCGTGAAGCCGTCACTTTGAATGGACGAGTATTCAAAAAATTATTGGATATTCTCAAAGAAGGAGGTAGTGTTATTGGTGATAGTCTTACTGAATTACTCGTTAAAGACTATGAAGGTAGTTATATTAACGGTAATATTATATACTTGTCACAGATTGTGAGTATAAATAAATAACTCCTTGCACATATGCAATGTGTAGCTAGCTATATAATGTTGTCTGCTTATGTTAGTAATAATAACAGAACATTATCAATCATACATTCTTTAATCACAGACTGTAAATCCAGTGCAATCCTAAAGAAGCATCAAGATGATGTTGTACAAGTATTACCAGTGCAGTCAACTGAGCTATTGGAAACACTGTGTGCTGAAGACATCATTACTTCAGAAACCAGGAACAAAGTAAAGGATAAAGGATCTGAAGCACTAGTACAAGCTATTGTTAAGACACTGGATGAGCATCCTGATAAACTACACTCAGTAGTGAAGATTCTCTTGTTAAGAGATGAAACAGTATCTGTAGGGGAAAGAATCAGAAAACATTTAGGTGATGAATATATCTAATATTGCACCAATTACCTGCATATATTTTATTTGTTAGTTCTCTGGCTTTTGAATTTCAAAATCAGTGTTCTAAATTTTCATTGACCGTATCAGGCTATATATATATAATATCATTTTAATTAAATTTCTATAAAAAGCATAATTTAACAGACTAAGTCTTCCAATTTTGGAAACTCTTTTTGATTTAGTGTCAGAAGTTCAACATGACGCCAAACATTTGGATACTTTCAACACCAGTGAGCTTATTTCAGCAGATATCATGAATCCTCCTACTGAAGGTAAGCACTGTTTACTTCATCAATCATGTACAGAGGTGTTTACAGAAGGGAAAGAAAGGAGGGGAGACAGATGTACGTAAGGAGGTGGGGTAATGGCACATAAAACCGTACAGCGAAAATGTGTGGCTAATTAATAATTCATGAGTGTTGTGGTCAATTAAACATCACTTATGGTATTTATAAGTTTAACGTAGTAGTCAGAAAGTGGACATGGACGCTCACGATCAGCCTCATTCTTTTGACTCTCTTCTAGTTGCCTCTTGAAGTATCTCATAATATCCATACAGGCACTGGAGCTTAAGAAAAAGTGTCGATTGTCTCGTTTGCACTTTAGTATTAGTAATTTACTATGTTATGCTAGAGTGGCAATACTTCGATCATGTAAAATGAACATTGGAGGGGTGCATGCCCCACAATGCTCCCCCATGTGCACAACACTGATGATGTACATATGCTTGATAATGAAAACTATGCAGTAACCAAAAAATTAGAGAAGCTGCATTATTTTACCATCGGACACTGTACAATATTTAAAAAAAAAACAATTTTTAAATTTTATTATTATTATTATTTTTAATATAAAAATGTCTATAGTTAGTATTAATTTTCTTTTTCTCCAGTAGACGAAAGTCCTGAAACAACAGAACTACTCAGCCAAGCTGAACAATTGAAAGGTGGGCTTCACTAAATATAATTATATGTTAATTTGAGATATCAATGGTGTTTGGTCCAATATTTGTAATGCCTGACAACTAAACAATAGTAGGTGGATGTGCATATTACCTGGGTGGATTTATGATTTCAGATTTACATTACAATACAGTTTGGAGGTTCATATATGGTATGGTGGGTATATTTTCCTAATTCACATTTCAGACCCTAATTCACATTTCAGACCCTAAAAAGGGCAATAATGCACAATCTTCGAGTAAATTACAATTTTGTGTGCATGATATTATGTGGGATAGACATTCTTTGCATAGTTCTGCGCTCAACGGACTTGAACGTTGATATTTGTCATTTTAATTTTAGGAGGTTGGCCACCTTGCTAGAGTGAGCTTTCACTACCACCCCCCCCCCCCCCCCCCCCCTTTCGAATTTCTAATCTTACTTATATAGAAAGTATCCATGCATATGCTGATGATCATTGTAGATGACAGAGCTCTACTGCTGAGCTGCTTAAGTATACATAACTCTAAGTTTACCTGAACAACTTTCTTGTGAGAGTCTTGAAGAAATTCCAGGATCGACGCCTGTCTTTTTTAGCAAAATGTTTCACACTATACTATGTAGTTTTGATATAATCATTATTATTGGCATGTGCAATAAGATGGGCATGTGCTGAGATTGCCCACCCCTCATAAATCTGCTCCGTAATTACATTTGAATATTTTTGCTTTAATTACATAATACTGATAACAGAAAGTGATCATGAGAAATTTCATTCATAAATATACTATTGTGAAGCAGGGAGTATCAGCAAAGCAGGTGGGGGGAGGGAGGGGAGATAAAAAAATAAATACATGTTTTTTTTTTGCTGTTATTTTCATGTGACTAGCTGCTTCCCTAAGTCTCACTATGCACATATATGTGCAAATCAAAAGAAAGAATATATTTCTCATTGATTTGTTAAAAATCATTGTTTATAATTATCATGATGATCTGTAGTAATGTACATGTATGTATTAACTACATAACCACTGAAACTTCTCTGTATGTCTTGTGTTATTCATGTTCTATACTCAGTGTATGTCCTTAATTTGGCTCTGATCATGTAAAATCAACTTCCTTTATGTCCCTATAAAATCTCAGTATATGTTACATTCATCCAGTGATAATTCTGATCTGTCAAATGTAAATTATTATATGATCATAGAAGCTGTTGTACCTTCTGCCCCCAAGACTGAATAATCTTTGAATATAATTAGTGGAAGCCTCAATTATCATCTGGCAATTGTAAAGAAAACCACTATAGTTTTAAGGTTTGATATACTCTGCTGGTACTGCCACCATTCAACGGCTGTTCTCCTCACACATTCTCAAGTTTCAGCAAAACGTGTACAATTTCATGCTATATAATAGTAGTTCTTTGTATTTGATCACTGAAAATTTTTTGCTAACTGTACGTTGATTTGGTTTGAACAACGTGAAAAATTCACTGATAACAACTTTATTGTATACATTATGATACACACTTTGTCCATTATATTATTTAATTCATTCAGATGTGGTTTACAATGAAGAGATGAAAGAAGACACTGACACAGAAATAGTAAAGGAAGATATTCCGATTGCTCCTATTGTAGGTAAGAAATGTTTTAGGTCTTTCACCTTTCATACCAGAGTTGAGGGAATGACTCACTAATAAAATTTGCACAAGGATAATTCACATGACTGCAATCAAAGGGTGTTGTGTTTTGACTTTTAAAGCACATGTTTTGAAACAAATGTTTATCTATACCCTATATTAGTTGTGGTAGGGTTCTTAAAATGTTCTTTGTATAGTATCAATTATTTTATCACAATAATCATTTCTCTTTCATATAGATTCTTCTTTCCCAAAATCTAGTGCAGTTATTGAAGTTAAAATTCCCCCAACTCAGAAAGCTACGTTTGATGAAATGATTCTGAAATTTGGTCTTACAATTGATAATCTCAAGGAGTTAATCTTAGCCAAAAGCCCTCCACTCCATAAGTTAAAATCAATTCTTGGGTTATCCTATCGTGCATTAAAACCCAGGTTATCAATGTGCAATTGTGTGGGTGATGTTTTAGAGATTATTGAAGAAAAGTGTTCCTTACTTAATCTTTCTTGCATGAAAGCAATCGCTGAACGCTTCCAAATCAAGGATGCAAACGACTGCATTAAAAGTTACAATGCTGCCTTATCTGAATTCTGTAAATCGATTCGTCTTACACCCTGTATTGGTAGGCATTTCCTCAAATTTAACTCTGCAATCTCCTCCCAACCACTCAAATGTGAAACAGTGAAATTTATTTTAAGCTGGAAGACAGATGAATACACACTTGATGATATAAATGAACTCCTCTATAAAGCTTTTGAAGATTTAGCGGAGGGTGTCATAGTAGTTGACATGAAAACAGGAAATTCCATTATCCTTACCTGTTTTTCACCTCATACTATTACTAGTCTACTGATCCTGATTGCACAACGGAATCTTTCCATCTTGACTGAAGATGGTGTTATCAGTTTGTCCATTGGATATTGTGTAGTTTTAGAATACACAGAAACAAAGAAGGTATATATGAATGAATGAATACCATAGTTAGTTATATAGTATAGTATTATAAATACAACTATAAACAAAGTGCTAACCAGCATAGTAGGCAGAGGAGCAGTGTAGAACGTGTGAGAAGTATTGAATTAAGCTTGCTGTGAAACTTACCATGACATAGAGGAGTTAGAGAGTGCTTTGTTTGAGGGAGTTGAATTGATAAAGGATGAGGTGGTCAGCACACTATACACCCACACTTTATACATTGACATGTAAAATGGAAATTCTTCAACACATCTCAATCTAGTTCTTCCTCTTGTATCCCTATTAGCCTATCAAATCTTAACATTTTCTCGTTAGATGTAAGCTTTGATTTCTCATAATCACCAGTTTTAATTCTCTGTGACTTTCACTTCATTCACCTCTTCCTCTGTTTGTCTATTTCCTTAGTTGCATTCTTCATCTATGCTTTCTCTTTCCACCTGTTTTTGATCTTTCCCACTTGCCATGCTACACCCACAGAAATTAGGCCATGTGGCTGAGTGCAAGAACGCATGAACATGCACTCTTGCTGAGTGTTAATTGGTATTCCTGCATGAAGGGTGACAAATAAATAAATGAATTACGTATATGTCTCCAAGAACGAGGTCAAAGCTGTCATGATTAGTTGCCTCATTATCGGATTGCTCTGCAATTATAATCAAACCACAAAGCCATACTTATTGGCCTACTGCATAAATTTACTTTGTTAATAAGTTATATATTGGAACAGCCTAACCAACATTGTACATACATTCAAATCAGTACATTAAAATAAATCATGCTAGACAAATTCACATGGAACTATTTCATATATAGGAGTCAACTGAAGAAGACAAAGATGCAACATCTGAGGACCAATGCAAAGAAAATAAAGGTATTTTTAAACAAGTGTATATAGAGAAAAAAGTATCCCTATGACTGCTTTGTGGTGCCCAGCATTCAGTAATCATGGCTGACTTTATCATGCCTGAAACACAACAGCCTACTATAGTTATTATTTCGATTATCTACTCTCCTTACCTTTTAAGGACCTACTAGAACTTTAGAAATATATTTCAGGAAGAATAGCCAGCTATTAGTTCCAGCTTCTACATAAGCTAGTAAAGTTACAGCTTTCTTTCTGCTGCCTAGTTGAGCGCGCGTTCTTTTACGCACCACGCCCATTAATTGACCGAGCCCCCGGGAATGACGTACTTCCTTAACTACGTATACAACGTATACTCGCGTAAGTGACACTATATATATATAAAGATACATCGAACCCGTGGGAAAACAATCATAGGGATGGCCCTACGGGCCATAAAAATAATCATAGACAACAAACTTCTTTGGAGAGATGTGTGTACACAAGTATATTGAATTTGAAAACATACTTAAAATGGGTTTTAGGAGTAGATTATACATTCAATTAGTTTTTTGTATACATGCCCCTATAAGTACAATAATTGAATAGATAAGAGTATGCAATTTGTATGGCTGTGTATGAGGGCAAGTTCAGAGACAAATCTTTAGTATTGAAAAATACTTCCATAGAAACTAGCCATTATTATTATTCATAATAATTTTTACTTATATATTTGATGTAGTATCAGATCCTCCACATGATAAGAAATATACAGATATTTCTAGTACCAATATTGACATAGTAACAGACATTGCTTCAGCGGAAGGTGAGGAACTATGCTATGAAACATTTACGGGTGAAAAAACCTCAATAATCTTGGATTTAGAAACGGTCATACAGAAATTCTACTCTAAAAGTATATTTTTATTACATTTTGTATAGACAAGTGTCCAAAGATGAGGGAACTTAGAAACCAAGTGTTACTCCTTACTAAACAACTGAAAGGTAGATAAATAGATGCTGCTTGTACATTCTCTGTAACTTTAGGACTGGAAGTGTGTGACATGATAGAATGGACCCAATGCCCCTCTAAAATTGGACTTCTTTGGTTCAAATACTTCGAAGCAATGAGACTCTTCTGGTCCAAATTCTTTGCAAATACTTGAACCATAGGCTGTCTGTCGTAAAGGATAAAAACAGAGAAAAACTAATACAACATTCTCTGCCAGGCGTCTTTTCTGATCATTTAATTGTATCTATATTATTTTATTTGTGGATTTGTGTGACATCAAAAACTTGATATGCATCACACACATAGTTATATTTATGAGGGCTAAGCGAATATTTGTTAAGTAATCTGATGAAGAGCACCTACTCTTGCGATTGATAGTTGAATATAATTAATAATTAATCAAATTTAATTTGTATATGACTGAGCATAGTTGTAGAATTTGAAAATGTATTTTTATATTAGCTCTGATATTCTTTTTTTACTAGTTTCTGAAGACTACTCTAAGATGCTAGAATCGAAAAGCAAGGCTATACAAAGTCAGTTACTATCCTGTAATGATCATCTGAAAATGGAAAAGAAAATATCCAAAATGAAAGATTTGGAACTTGAGAAGTACAAAAGAGAGAAAGAAAAGAAGTCATCAGGTTAGGCAGAAAATAATAACTAAGCATAAGATTGGATTTACATAAAACGGTATGGTCTCTACTAGATTTATTAAACCACGTTACCTTTGGCCCTTAGTTTGATAAATTTAGTAGATACTGTTACCTAAGTTTGAGTTGAATAAAAATTAATTATGTACACTTTTTATGCTTAACTCCGATGACTGCTTTCAAAGTGATTTATTACTATCATTGCTTTATGTATATAGAACATGGTACAATTAGCTAGCACTGTTAATTTGGTTTGTACTAGCTAATTAGTTCCAATTTAATAAGTTTGGTTCCAGAGTGTCTAATTATTGATTGGTGAAACAAACATAAAACAATGAATAGCTTACCTCGAAATTGTATATTTCTAAATCTCTCATTTTATATTTCAAATAATATATATGGAACGAATTACGTAAGTATAATAGATGTGCTCATTCAGGAGCCTAACCAATAACCTCAAAATTCCATTATCAACGATATTTATAGAGTTTATCGTATGGGTTTTTACATCCCATCCCTATAATTGCTTTCCATGGGGTTGAATTTAGCTCTTCAGAGTAACAGGAAGAAAGCTGATTCACAATACTTGTATTTTATGCAGAAGATAGTTCTTCTGGCTAAAATGTATATATTTCATGAGTTGCATGACTACAAAAAGTATAACAAAATGTTAGAAGAGTAGATAATCAAATAATAAATATAATAGTTTCAGAAATTCATCAAGGATTATCGAATGATTACACCGCAAAGCAATTATAGGGATGTGAGAAAATACTTTAATTAGTTATAAGGATATGTTATTCTTTATAAAATTATCTTCTTTAATCATCTATTAAATTATCCTTATTGTAAATCAGACAATCTGAGGGTGCAGTTACATTGTTTAGAGAAGTGGACGTTTTCTCTGCTATGCATTAATCCCTAATGCGGAGTTAGTCAGCAGTAATTATGCATGTAACTTTCAATTCAATCCTTATGTTTATATAACTCTTAGAGATGCTATACAAAAACATTCAATGGTTTATTATTATGCTTTACATTACACAGGTTATACAACTGGAGAAGTACCACAATGGTGTTATCCTTCAGTCTCTTCATTCCCTCTCCTCCTCCCTCCGTGCATTCTAACCATGTCCAACTTTTCACAATATAAGAAAGTTGATGATACATGGTATAGTCCTCCATTTTATACAGAAAATGGTGGATATAAGCTACAATTAGCAGTGCACGCCAATGGTGTTGACAACGGGGAAGGCACGCATGTTTCTGTGTTTTTGCATCTCATGAAAGGTGAGAATGATGAGAGTTTGAAATGGCCCTTTAGTGGTGACATCACTGTTCAACTCCTCAACTGGAGGGAGGATAAAGGACATGAAGAAAAAATTCCAGCCAAAATTTTACCAGAGTGTTGTGCCAGAGTAAGTAAGGGAGAAAGAGCAGTCGTTGGAATGCGTTATCGAAAATTTATACCTCATGCTGATGTTGGCTACAATCGTCACAAAAATACCCAGTATCTATACAATGATTTCATGTGTTTTAGGATACTCAAAGTGGCTTTCCCAGCAGGTATGTAGATGTACATACATGTATACTATGAATAATGTACTGTTATTATTGCAAACTTATCAGCACATTGATTTTTGATTAGATCAATCTAGAATCATAATTATAGCTACTGTATGACATTAACCCATAATTTGACATTGCTAATAAATTGCTAATCTCACCTCACATTGAAAATAAATGCGCATTACCAAATAAGGAAAGTGAAAAATGTGGGTATTCACAGGGAAAGAAACCCAACACTTCACAATTGAGAGCACTAGTTGTGGAAGTCAGTGGACCTATGTTCGATTCCCAGTGACTATCATCATTTTTCACTTTCCTCTTTTAGCCTTATTAATTAGAATTTAGCCAATAATACTACAATTCCAATAGGGTACATTTCACTATAATATGTCCAGTTAGCAAAAATAACATAATTTTGATCAGATGCTTGCAGTAAATAAATATTCATTCAGCCATTTTTTGAGACTCTTCATATCCTGGGGTTACATGTTAAATGAATATGTATCCATCAGTGGTGGATCTAGAAATTGAAGGAGGGGGTTTCTGAAAGTATAGTGCGCAAAACGCACGAAATTTTAGCTCATTACTTATTTACTTATTTATGAGGGGTGTGGTCAATGATTTTCTAATCGCAACTTCCTCTTTCGGGCAAGCGCTACAACTAGTGTCATATCGAGACAGTTAGGAAAGGTATGCAAACTTACTATAAGTTAATAACTTAGCGCTAGCTATCATGATTTATTATACTACTGTTTGATGAAATACCGGAATTAGATTCACAACCAGACTGAGTGTGAGAAGTAACCAGACTTCACTGCAGTCCTGACCACTATACTGATATTGGCAATCATCTGATTCAGATTCAACTACATCAGACGTTTGCAGACTAGAAACATCATTACTGAAGTACATATGTAGTATAATTGTAGGTATACAGTTATTTATATACTAACAAATTTTATGTATACTGTTTTTTCTCTTAGAAGCAATGCTCTTATATACTACTGAGGTATTACAACATGCTGGTGTGCGTGTCACACTGATTTTCATCAAAATTGAAAAATTTAATAATTGAAAGGGGGTTTCCACGGAAACCAAAGTAACCCTCATAGATCTGCCACTGGCCAGTGTGTACATGGTACTACTATGTATCACAACCTGTACAATACCAACACTAAACACCTATACATGTACATAATTATATATACATGAACATGTACATGAACATATACAGAGCTGCTGAGCAAAGGGGCGATAATCTCTGTTTATTATAACTGCACCTTTTCTCATGCTTGCCCCCACAACGTATTACTACAATAATAATGTACAATCTTATTACTAAACTCCTCTATATCATGTACATGTACATGTAAAGGACATCAGGTACGTATCTGTAGTAAACTATAAATATATATATTAGCTTTATATATGTTGGGGTGTACTAATGGGCTGTTGGTTAAAGTGCTGGCCTGCAATCGAAAGGTTGCAGTTTCGAGCCCCACTAGGTACTAGCTTCACCCCTGAAATGAAGAGGTGTTCGTCACAGCATCCTTCAGAAACATGTAAAGCCATTGTTCCCAGGGAGGTGGTTATTATTGTGCTATTCCAGCTTTCTTGTTAGCCACATTTAGTTAAACACTTGTAGAAAAATACAGTTTGTAATACATGTTTAAAAATTAAAAGAGGTAATAACAAGAAAAAGTATTGGCCTGCACAGTACACATGCCATGGAACACAGCAAAGTATATATGCACTAATTTTTAGTGCATTACTCTGTCTCAAAACTAAGTTAATGCATTGCTCTGCCCTGACAGCAAGGATCATGGACAGGCTACATTAGTACATTTACCATTGACACAAGATTGTATATGAGACATATCATGTGATCTATATGTGACAGTTACAGCTTTATAGTAAATAAAGATAGATAATCGAATTTGGTGACTCAAAGAATATACACGAGTACAAGTACAGCAAATTATTAAATTAATACTTGATTTGATTTTTGAAGTTTACAGCAAACGAGTACTGTACACACTGAAGTTTGCAGTACAGTTAAAAGGTTGTATTCAATGAACAATAAATCATTCAAATGTGGTACCTGTAATATACATTATGATATTAATTAACTAAACTGGTGTATATGGAGTTGTGATCATGTGATGTTTTGTTCTACTATATAGTCACAATGTAGTCAGGTGTGTGAACTGATCTTTATCTACATGTTGATAATTATAACTATGACAGGAAAAGTACGTATATACTAGTTTTCTAGTTGCAAAAACAAGTACAGAGATTATCTCACGATGTCACTTGCTCATAATACTGTATTATTAGCAAGATGTAATTATTGAATTTTTGATGGTGGATACACCAAGATACTTGAGCTACATGTATGTTCTAAATGTGACTAGTTACAAAATTTTTTGTGGAGTTGATAAATGTGTATGTTGTTATACTAACAGACTACCGAGCCACACTCTAAATAATTTCTTCAGACTTACCCATAGTGACACAAATACAACTTTAGTACATACATACAATATGTACTTTCCCTAACCCTTCATCTATGCAAGAGTCAGGTCATGTCTTTGATAAAGCACAAATTAAAAGTCTAATTTATAATGACATCCTTACACTGTGTATTGCGTACGTAAATTCAAATTTTTCAGTTCAGATACAGTATACAGCTCCTCCTATTGAAAGGATTAATGTTCATAATTTTATGATATTAATTAATTAACCCTTAGAGCACTGATGTCACATATATGACCCTTACGTGGTTTGGAGTGTGTTCCTACAATTACAAAGCACTCGAAATATTTGTAATTTTTGTCAGGCATAAGCTTGACAACAATTACAAAAAAGTTGATGGTTGGTTTACTGGTAAAAGGTTGATTGTTTTTTTTGGCACCATTTGGCCTGAATATCGAGTACAGGGGAAATTTTAGTGGGGGTGACCCCCCAATAATGGGGTTCGAACGGGGCACAGCCCCTCACCGCCCACGCAAATTTGGGTTTCAGTGATCCTGCTCATGTAATCTGGTGGGTATAGCTGAGACATTTCTCTGGCTGTACATCCCGAAATCATGGGTGTAGCTGGTGCCAACATGCAATGAGGTTGTTTTGTTTGTCCCAGTTGCAGTCAAAAGAGGCAGAGCACTGCATTTGAATTAATCCAATTAAGTGTTTGGGACTTTCCAGTCCTGGTACGCAAGTTGGTAGAATTAGTACTCCATGCAAAGTATTAAATTAATACTTGATATGTGATAGCACTGTACACACTGAAGTTTGCAGTACAGTTAAAAAGTTGTATTCAATGAACAATAAACAATTCAAGTCTAGAAACTGTATAATGGCAATAATAATTACGATATTAATTAAGTTAACTGGTATATATCGTATAACTATGAAGTTGTGATGTTTTGTTCTACTATATAGTCACAATATAGGCAGGTGTGTGACCTGATCTTTATCTACATGTAGACAATCATAACTATGACAGAAAAAGTACATATATACTAGTTTACCAGTTGCAAAAACAATCTCATGATTACACTAGCATTATTAACAAAATATACAGAGAAAAAAGTATCTCTATGACTGCTTTGTGGTGTCTACGTAGGCTACACATGCTGGTCTGTAGAGCTTGAGTGCATGTCCTTTATGTGCCATGCCCATTAATTGACCGAGCCCCCGGGAATGACGTAACTTCCATCTGTATACAACTCATACTCGCATAAGTGACACAAACATATAAAAATATATAGTTCGAAACCGTGGGAAAGCAATCATAAGGATGGCCCTACGGGCCATAATATTTATATACATGTAAATTTTCATAATACCATGTAGAGTTATTCTTAGCTCTCTGAAGATATTACACATGTATCATGTCAACTACATATACATGTACATGCGTACTATTATACATGTGCAATATCACCGCTTTATGAATTATAATTATAATTATTACTAGTATAATGAAAATTATAGACAACCATGTGACATGCCATGTAATACATAAACATCAATCTTAATGTGGCACTTCAGAGCACAAATTAAAAGCCTCATTTAGAAATGACATTACACTCTGTATTATGTAAATTCAAATTGTAGTTTAGATATATACATCTCTCCTATTGAGAAGATTAAAGCAAAGTTGCACTACACTATGCAATGCCATTTCCCTTTGACATGATCAAAGGAATGCAATTAAATCACAAATATCTTTTAATTTCTATGCCAGCACCACTATGTTAAAACACTGGATTAATGTACATAATAATGTTATGATATTAAAATTTTGTTCATGAATTATAATGTGATTGTGTTTTGAAACAAACACAATGATTACGTTTAAAAGCTTCATGTAAGCCTGCATGAAATAATTAGAGTATATATGGTATTACACTATCTAGTATGTAGTCTAGACAGGGGTAGGATTTCTATTATAGTATTGTACATGTAGTATAAGTATAGGTTATATAACACGAGTGCACGTGATATAACCAATATATATCTTACTTAGCTCAAACATCAAATGATCATTGCGCATGCTCAGAGACAGAGGTCAATCAGTGACAATCAGGTCATTGTGATGGCAGAGAAAGAAAATTGTGAGCTGCCTTCTGCAGCGAACAAACGCAAGCTTTCACTTTCCCTAAGTAGGGAGCGCTGGTTTAATGTTGTCTCCGAAAACGAAATCAAAAATTTAGAAAAACATCAGGTACCAAAAACTACAGATGCTAGTACCCAATGGGCACTCAAAATCTTGAAAGACTGGGTGTATGGGTTCAATGACCGAAATGGTGAGGAGCAATGCCCTGAGAGTATTTTGTCACCTTCATTTACTAAAGAGGAGCTTAATAAGTGGTTTACCTTGTTCATTGCTGAGACAAGAAATCACCAATATCCACCCAGGACAATATATGCAATTCTCTCAAAGAAAAGGTCCTTAATGAACACTAATTTTGAAAAAAAAAACTAATTTGCTGTATTGATTATTTACTCTTCTAACTGATTGTTGATTGCAATGTAAACAATTCTATTCAATGTTAAGGTGTTAAGAAGGTAATAGGGTTTTTATCAAACATCAAAGGGTTATATAAGACCCATGGGCTTAAATCACATTTATATCCCAGTTATTTTCTTTGATGTTTGAGAATATATTACCATATATACTCTAATTATTACATGAAGCTTGTACATGTATATGAGGCTTATCTACTTGAATACAACCAAATAGAGCTTACTATAGAAAACATCTAATAGTAAACATTTGATAAAAATTACATTTGATCAGCTCACATACATGGTGTGAATGTATCCACTATTCCTGTTGGTATTGGCCCAAACAGTGCTCTGGTGAAACCAATACTAACAGGAATAGTTGATATATTCACACTATGTTTGACTGATCAAATGTAATTTTTATCAAATGCTTACTATTTACTTATATTGCAAATAATCATGGATCTTACTATCTAAACCATTGGGAAATACATGAGAAATCACTGCACATCAGCTGAAATATCAGTAGCTATTAGTAATGGAAGGTCACTGTCACAATATGAGTAATCTATTAGATACTAATTTTGCTTTGACTGTGTTTATAGCTTTGTCACAAGCAGATGTCTACTTCTATACTTGCTATCTAGTCTTAATAGGTGATATACACAATGTAGGATCGAAGTGAACATAATAGTAGACTAGCCCCAACAGGAACATCAAATGTTGCACATTCTAGGACACTGGGAAATTATGAATAGCTTCAAGCTTTTGTCTTAGGAATATAATCCCTTCTCATCTATTACATAGGCTAAGTACTCTACTTTATTAGTTAAAAATCTTCACTTACTATGCTCCACATTGACTCCTTCATCAGCAAGTCTCTTCAAAACTTCCTCCAAGCTGTCTAGGTGCTGAGTAAAGGTAGATCCAGACACCAAAATATCGTCAATGTAACAATTTGTCATAATTATTTTGTTTATAATCTGAGCTGGCTTGAAATGGGATTCCATGATCAATGAACTGTGAGAAACACTAGAACTTTCTTGACTTCTGAGATGCTATTAGAAGTTTACAATATTTATGCAAGCTCAGTAAACATTATTTAAAATATAATTATATATTGACCCAAACCTACATGGTCCAGTGAAATTAAACCAACCATACATGTACATGTATAAACCACAAATTTAATACAACTGCTGAAATTTTATTCACTGCCAGCTGTAAGTCATGTATACTGACACATGCAGCTACTGTTGGATCACTTACACCTAATCAGTCACATGTAGCAAGTAATATACAAACAAAGTGACACTTATATACGTGTACATGTGACTTGTATCAACACTTACATGTATACACTACCAGTACAACATCAATACTAAACACCTTTACATGTACAGTATATACACTGGTTTATCATACATGTATAAACATCATCTTTTTATGATATTGTATATCTTGTCTTTACAATCATAACTATGTTTATCTTACTATGAAATATCACAAGTATACTAGTATACTTATATATCTAGTACATACATGTTTATCAGATATCATCAACTTATATTATACTACATGTATTACAACAATATGTACATATACATCTAATGTTATATATCCAGTGTGTACACATATTACTGTACTCTACAATATCAATACTTAACACTACCTGTACAATATCAATACTAAACACTACCTGTGCAATATCAATACTAAAAACATGTACATGTATATCCAGTGTGTACATGTATTACTATACACATGTACATGTACTATTAAACACTTGAGGCTAATTTCCTGCTAATTAGAATAAAGAATAAAATAAAACAAGTGAAGACTATGATTGAACCATGGACCTTCTGGTATCTAGTCAGCCACTTTTACTATCTGAGCCACCAGATTCCTTGATGGCAGAAAAGCATAGGATTGTACTAATTCCAAAGCTAACTTCAAAGCCAGCTGTTTCTATCTCCTCAAATACCTAACTGGATTAAGCTGATGAACAGTAGACTAACCAGCAGAACCAACCCTCACTTAACATGTCTGTAACATCATTTATATTAATATCAACCTTTGATTATATCTACATGATCTCCTCATGAAAAGGTCAATACAAATACAATACATGTACATAATAAATGAGGATTAAAAATATGAATGATAAATACCAGCTTCTTTTAAATAGTTGAAATAAAGCTATAGAGGTTATTTAAATGATGTCACAATATTTCATACTCTGGGATTTACCGGATATTCTTCATGAAATGAGTGGTAAAAGAAAGCTTGATTCTATTGTATTATCTGGAAACAGAGAAGTTGTAATCATATATACCTAGTATGTTATTCAACTACACTTAGGAACTACCAGACTAAAGGGTTTTATCAACATTATATTACCAGTAGTAGAACACAACAAGTACATGTAATGGATACTGTTATTATTGTTTTGTATAGTAGTTTACCACTCAAAATATCAGACTCACAGTGTGACACAGTTTACTTTTTATGTATTATCATGTAAATGATGTAATCAAATAACCTCTAATGGATATATTATTCAATTACATGTACTTTATATAATACATGTCACTTCATTATCATATGTAATATAATTACATTACATTTCATTTGATCCTATCATATCCTGCATGACATTATTATCATTATACTTTAATAAAGTGATATGGTATGATGAGGTGTGTGTAAGTGTTAGTTCATAATAGTTAATGATTGTTATACTGTATAAAATGTTGTCTCAACTGTTCAATATACCTATTACTAGTTATAATATGAACAACAATGAATGGACAGGAAAATAATAACAGCAGGTGTGATAATAATATGTAACCATTTACTAGATCATGTGATCCAGTAATAATAAGTAATATATTATACCAGTATTATACTCAATACTTTTCATATCCTGAAGTTATATCATCATAATGTACATAGGTCTAAATCCGTCTATTTATCAATTAGATACATGTATGAATTTAAAACATATTTAATAATCATCAACATTGTACATGTGATTAGCTACATGTTTTCATAGTAACCATATATTTATTAAAAAATCAAATATAATAAATTTGATTTAAGATAAATAGTCATAACCACGGAGTCATAATTATAGAAAATGTTGTATGCTATATGTACTAGCATAATTATTATGTACTAGTGTGTTACCCATGATGTAGCACTGTATCGACGACACACCAATAGATATTAGATGACACACCAGTAGATACATGTAATATACCATAATTATACATTCCTGATCCATTATATTGTGACCACTTCTTTTCATGATATATACTATTATAGTATAGTTACTATACCTCATGAAGATAATATAATTATGTAAATTAATTTTATGTATTAAATATTATATTTATTATCATAGGTACTGATATACCAGCCTGGTATATCCCTCCTGAGACTCAGTCCCCACACCTCCTCCTTCCATGTATACTAACAATGTACAACTACAATGAACACAAGAGAGTTGGTAATGAGTGGCTTAGTGTACCTTTTTACTCCACAACAAATGGATATAAACTGCGAGTACATGTTGACGCAAATGGGTTGGGTGTTGATAAAAATACACACCTAAGTGTAGGTGTATGTCTCATGAAGGGGGAGAATGACGAGTATTTGAAGTGGCCATTGAATAGTGAGATTACTATTCAATTACTGAACTGGAGGGAGGATAAGGGACATGTGGAGATGATCATCAACCACCATAATCTACCAGTTGAATATCGTACAAGAGTAATGGATGGAGAGGCAGCACAAGTTTCATGGATGAAACTTGAAGTCATTCCTCACCAGCATCTACCCTACAATGCTGATAACAACACAGAATATCTACACAACGACACACTATGTTTCAGAGTTTCTAAAGTTATCATACATACAGGTAATAAAACATAACATTATATACATGTAAACATCTTTGTATGACATTATTACACAGTTTAAATTACATCATGAATGCACTTTAAAATATAAACATAGTATGAAGTCAAAATGTAAACCTGCACACCCATTTGAAGTTGTATGGGCCATTATAAGATATAATAATGTAATCAGTATTGTTCATTACCTTTTAGTATTGGTATCGGTTATTTCTACCAGATGTACAGTAACTGATATTGTACAAACTGTAGTAATAATGTCATTTCTTGTAATTATAACAACTTTTATGATATTCAAAATTATTGAGAATATGTTCATTGAAAGAATCAGAAACCAGAAGGTATAGAAGTAATAGTGAATCGATATTGGTTATTGGTACATATCTAAAGTTTATCGGAATATCAGTAAATCTTTTATTGGTGCATCATTAATAATTATTTATTATACTATATTATATTACAGGTCCAGATGTACCTATTTGGTATATTCATACACCTGTAACTGAGTTACCTTATCTCCTCCCTCCATGTACTATCACTATGTACAGCTTTAGTGAACACAAGAGAGTGGCTGATACATGGTGGAGTCCGGGGTTGTACAGTGCACCAGATGGATATAAGTTTAAGTTAATAGTACATGCTAATGGTTACAGTACTGGTACGGGTACACATGTAAGTGTTAGTGTGAGGCTCATGGAAGGTCAAAATGACGAGAGCTTGACATGGCCTTTAAATAGTGAGATTACTATTCAACTACTCAATTGGAGGGAGGATAAGAGACATGTGGAGAAGACTATCGACCATTACAATGCACCATTAGAACATCGTACAAGAGTCACACAAGGAGACATAATTGCACCTGGTGGATGGGGTGAACCTGACTTCATATCACACAGTGATTTAGAATACAATGCTAATTATAACACTGAATATATTAATAGTGATAAATTGTGTTTTGTAATATCTAAAATTATTATACATTAATAATATAAACAATAGTTATATAATTATTAGTTACATGTAATACAAGTAGTTTACTATATATTTTAGATGAACATACAGTATTTTCTATTATATTAGTTTGTTGTTATTTTACAGTACATTTACAACAAGTGTATATAGAGAAAAAAACATCCCTATATTTGCTTTGTAATGACTATGTACTAAGCATTGCTGATGGCACTAGTGTCTCTACCTTACTGTGTACTCAAAAGCTGGGGCCTGAAGAAGTAAGTGTAAGCCCGATTGCAGTCTAAGTACACAGATCTTTGATGAACTGACTGAAGTACTCCTTCAAAGGTTCTAAATGATGACTTCCTCATATCTGAAACTTAACAACTTACTTGTTAAAGATTCTTGCATAATATTTATACTGTTTCTCTGCTATATATATACAACAGTTATTAGCAGTTTCTGAATCTTCCTGGCTTGTCTGTAGCTCGAAGTGCCTCGAACGCGCGTTCTTTTACGTGCCACATCCATTAATTGACCGAGCCCCCTTGGAATAACGCAACTTCCTTAACTACGTATACAACGCATAGTTGCGCAAGTGACACAACATATATATATATACATTAAACCCCGTGGAAAGCAATTATAGGGATGGCCCTATGGTAAAAAGTTATTAACATTATTTAATAATGGGAAGTACAGTTTACGTAGGAATACATATTCTACACATGAATAAAATAGAATTCATGAAATAAATGGAAGACTCGTAAGATATGAAACAATTTAAAGAAGAGCAAAAACAAGATATAATTATTGAGAAGCAGTATCCTTCTCTAAGTGCTTTGTAGTGACTATAAATCAATCATGCCCTAGTGTCCCTTTATGCATACTAAGAAAAATATGGCCTGAACAATGCATAAATGAAGTCTACAGATCTTTGATGAAACTGAAGTACTCCTTTAATGTTCTAACCTTAGTCATTGCTGATGACTCTCTCATGTCTGAAACTCAACAACTCATTTTAATTACTCGCTTTTCTTACTCGTTTAATATTCTTACATCATCTTCATACTGTTTCTCTGATATATACAACAGTTATTAGCATTAGATGCTATTTTACATTCTCCTACTAGTCTAAGGCTCAAGAGTGAGTTCTTTTACGTGCCATACCTAGTAATTAGCTGGTCCCCATAATGACATAATATTGCAACTTCCTTAACTATGTTCATAATATGCATGTGTAGTCACAAACATTTAGCAAATTATTATAGTTCAAAACTGTTGGAAGCCATTTTCTATGAGTCATAAATAGACACTTGAAATGTGAATGCAATATAATTTAAAACTCAAACACTCAATCCAAACATTGTCTGAATATGTCTTATTAGTTGTTTTGTATTCAACACCATTTTCTACTACAATCAATTGACAATATTTTGAACCTCATTTAGCTACTTGTATATAATATATTATTTCATGTATATAATTATATATTTAATGAGTAATCAGTGACTGTTTACTGATAGATTTTCTCAGACAAGATAATATTTTTTTTGTGTGTATTACACTATCAGAATATATAAGTTGCTTTGATATTATCATTAACAGTTTAGTTTTACCAGAGAAAATATCTAATAACAATCATTTGACACACTCACTACCTTTATGATGATGTTTATACTGTCAGATACATTCAAAAGTATGTTTATTCACCTCATCAAGATTATATAAACACATAATTTGGTACAACATTGAATATAGTTTAAAATGTAGACATATTCTGGCAATAATAATGTACAGAAAATGGTGTATGGAATGTACACATGATGTGACATAATGTTCATTACACAAAGGTATAGTCTTCATAATATACTCATTAATATATACAAACATCTCTCTAATATAGATATTGTATAGTGAAAAGAATAATAACAAGATATATTTAGAAAAACATATCCCGCTTTGTGATTACTATGCATGAATCACTGCTGATGGCACTAGTGTCTCTACCTTTCTGTGTACTCAAAAACTGGGACCCAAAGAAGTAAGTGTAATTACAGTCTAAGTACACAGATTTCTGATGAACTGACTTAAGTAGTCGTTCAAGGTTCTAAATGATGACTTTCTAAACTCAACAATTTATTATAAAATTTCTTGCAATATCTTTATACTGTTTTCTGCTATATACAACAATTATTAGCACTTTTACATTCTTTCCTGCTGGTCTGTAGCTCAAGCGCATATTCTTTCACGCACTAACTGAACGAGTCCTCAGGAATGATGCAACTACTTTAACTACTTATACAATGAATACTCATGTAAATGATACAAACATAATTATAAATTAATTATACCACACAGAAAGCAATTACAGGGATAGCCCTTAAGACCCATAATAATTCATATCATAATGTCACTAAATATATATGTGTATGTTATAACACCCCAGCGAGGGATATATCGCATTTATAATCACCGAGCCCGAGAGCCGTAAGCCCGAGGGCGAGGTGATTATAAATGTGATATTTCCCAAGCGGGGGTGTTACATGTATAACGAATTTATTTACATGCTTGAGCCAAACTGCGCATGCGCAAAATTAGTCGTTGCATAATACTACCTGACTCCATGAGGTCCAGCAGTGTATTTACTAGAAGCAATCGAGAAAGTAGGAGAGAAACACGATATTGAAAAGGAGAACATCGATCCCAAAAAGAAGCGTTTGTCTCTGTCTTCTGTACAAAAAAAATCCGTTCATCATATTGGCTTCTTCAGGTGCTAACGTGTTACCATAAACTGTTAACCACGAACTGTGACTACCTTAAGGACACGTTTCAAAACGGGTACTAAATTTAGCGGTTTTAGGACCTACTACTTTCGGCTGGTACTAATTTTAGCTATTTTAACTTCGGTGTTACATAATTCCGATTATCAACAACGATCTTATCAACAACAAGAAACATTAACATTTTAAGACATCAATTAATCAGTGATATATTCAAACGGGTCCTCTGGTGGCAAAACAGTTGTACTGTCTAATAGTCCTGATATTTTAGCTTTCTTCCATCCTTTAGATATAACCAGTCTTCCTCTCTCGGTGGACAAGAAGTTATACATGTTAACCAACCATTGGGCATGGAGTGGCTTGAGCACAGAGAGGCGAAAATCTACTTCGACAAAGACTGGAACTCTAGCTCTAGCTCTGAATTTGATATGAAAATTGTCTAATTATATCAAATTTTCACTGTAATAAATTCTATTATTGCGAGTACTAAAATTAGCGTTTTTGATGCTTCTCGCTAAAAACGCTAATTTTTAAACGTGTCTTTAAGGTACATCTAACTTCAAAGGGATTTATTCATCCCAAGGGTAATTGATTTATAACACTGTCGGTATGTTTGAAGTTAGGCTCAACCATGATATAAATATATGTAGAATTTAATGTTGTAGTAGTTCAGTTATATAATTATTATAATTACTATTATAGTAACCCAAGTTGAGATTTTATTTTACATGTTACTGGCACCAGAAAAAAAGCATTATGTAATCATGACTTACTTCTTCAGACAATTTTCTTCATAAGTTGAAGTGCCGGAACCCAACAGTTCACCATATATGATCAAAAAGGTTCACATTACTATATTTTCTGGATGACAGTCATAGCTCTCTTGTCAATATTCCTTGTTCTGCAGATCCTGGAAGGGTAATTCATAAGATGGCACCTCTACTGGGGTAGAGAGGACAGGAGAAAGAACCAAAATAACAAGAACAGCTTTCAAAGAGAGCATGCTAGCGATCCCTAGTTCCCTACCCCAAACGTTTTCTGACGTCACACCCGCCTTAACATTAACCCTTAGAGCACTGAGCCTGTTTTTCAAAATTCTTCCCATTTCCAACACTGGCGACTCTATTGCATATAATTTGGCCAGCGTTCACTTTCTCTACCCCAAAACTTGGCTCACATGGAGTACTACTTCCACCAACTTGCTTACCGGTACTCGAAAGTCCCCAAGCGCATCGTAGGATCAAATCAAATGCAGTGCTCTCCCTCTTTTGACTGGAACTGGGGCTAACAAAATGACCTCGCTGCATGTTGGCACCAGCTACACGCACGATGTCAGGTTTCACAGCAAGGAAAATGCCTCAGCTACCCACCAGAGGGCGTGGGCGGGGTCAAAAATTGCATAATTCGTCGGCAGCGCCCCCTTCGAACCACCGTAAAACAGGGGGGACACCCCCCTTTAAAATTCACCCCGTAGTCGTTGTTTTATTTTGACATGAACTGGGATTGGGTGTTCTAAGTTCAGTTCATCCATGTGTATTGGATTTTTACTAATAACTATTGTCCAGTATAGTCACATCATAATTATTATAGTGTATATAATTTATATAACACATTTAATCTCATTTAAATTACTGCATACACAAAACACTGATATGGATCAATATGCATTTGGAGCAATGTATTCAAAATATTCACATTTCAATTAATTTGTTTTCTACATTACTAGTACTAATTAATAAAATTTTGGTTTGCATGATGAAAGTGCTTCTCAGATTCAGTTTCTGCTTATTGCATTGTTTTTCAAATGTATTTGCATGTTAATTAAATATGTACTACACGCACATATATACATATACATGCTCTTGTTATATTTTGTAGAAGGAATTGCACTGATCCATTATTGCTCGATTGAATACATGCACTCACCATGAAAGTTGAAATTAGCTTTATAATTTTAATACTCTTGATTACTGTTTGGGCATCTGGGCATACTCTTAAAAACTTGAGTTTACTATTTATCATATGGATTAAAACATAATTAAAGATGTGATATTCACCACTAACATATATTAGCTTTATTCTTGGTCACAATGGCAACTAGAGCAGGTCTTCTTTAGTAATAACCACTGCATACATATATAGCTCCTGGTCCGGGTAGCTCCATCCAGTACCTACCTCCTTTGCAATCAGGTGTTATATTGGGTGGGGCTGGAAACTGGTCTTGAAGGTTGAATGTCACTCTGACTTCATGTATTCAGTACATACATAGTATTAACACCAAAATTAATAATAAAAACTAATATGAAAAAACAGAGAACAATATTAAATTTTACAACGAGTGTGAAAGTTGTCAGTTTTTTTTTGCAACTCTGCTTGAAATAAGTGGGAAGTATAATAACATGAAATAGAGAGAGAAAGAGAGTATAATAATTATTGTGGTAGGTATATATATAATTATAAGTGTGTGTTAATATATGTGTGTTTCATATCACATACAAAGGAGAGATGTTTTCCGAGGGACATTACATTCACCACACTCAAAACATGACACATATTGTGTGTACAAAATCTACAGTGACTATTGTGTACTCCATAGTAATTAATCTAACACACAGGTAGATAGAGACAGAAAGTGGGTAAATACCAGTGTTTTCCGCAAAGCACATTTAGCATGTTCTCTGCATGCTTTAAATACTAACAGGAAGTGGGTGTGGTGATAACACGCCTTCAATTAATACATTATTGCTCTGTGTAAGCGTGCATTTTCACTGACTACTGTACTTAATACTCGCCTTGGTTTTTTCATGCAACTAACAAAGAATGATTTTGATTATGGCTTTAACTTAACAACTTTCAGAAGACGTCTGGTAGCAAAAGAGTTCACTGAAACACAGCTCATCTTGCTTGAAGCCTATCGCTGTCGAATCACAGCTTGAAATGAAGTACAATTGAAGTAGTGGCTGCTACAACTTCAAGCTGGATCTAAGTTTTCAGCGGCTGTCAATTTCTAGCTCAACCCATTTATTTCATCCACGTGATTGAAGCTGTTTTCAAGTCTGGATTGTAACACTGCACTTGTAATATATACATGTATAGTAGGACTTGGAGTGTAAGTTGTAATGCACACACACACACACAAATATTAGTATAATCGTAATAATTTTTATTATAGTCAAATATTGCAGTTATTTCCATATCAGTGACTGCTATTTTATGTTGAAATACATTTGGTATAAAATCTAGCAGGGGGTAACTTTAGTTAGAAGAGATATCCCCCCTTCACCCCACTGTATGAAATCCTACATGTGCTACAGGGAAAGTACATGAGTATATGTTAAAATATTTCAAAATAGTATAGAATTTAGGATAAATGTACAAATTTATAATTGATAGTGTAGATTTTGATAAATATACAAAGTTACAAACCTTTATTTGTGTAGTACATATTAGAAGATGAGGCCATTTTTTCTATATTTTAAATTTTGACTTTCTAATAATGCTATAACAAATAAAGTAATACTTGTTAAAAAATAATTAATTAATAATAATTATAACTACAACAATAATAGATGAAGCATTATATACCATTGTTAGGAACATTCATAATAATGGAAGTTTGTTAAAATATTGGATGGTCATTGTTTTGATTTTAACAGAGTCTAAACTTATAATACATGTATATAATGTATACAATGTATATGGAGATACATATGAAGATCTACATATTGTACCACAAGTATGAATGCATGTACATTTACAGTGTAAGTCAATAAAATGTCACCATACATTAACAGTAATTACCTTAGTTCTACTGTCAGTATAGTAGAGTAATTACTGTCTCACTACTGTGGTATGAATTGACAAGTACATGTATATCAGTTACTGTCAAAATTACAGTTAGACAACTGTAGTGTCGAAATGAATCTATTGAGTAATTACTGTAATTACTGTATGGTCACTTTTTATTGACATATACTGTATATATAGTCTCCAGGTATACCTACATGTATTCAATGTGTATAGTACATTTGTAAATGTACATCACCTAAAAGCCTAGTAATCAGACCCTGCCAGCTGAGCTGCCTGGGTAGCTCAGTTGGTAGAGCATCTGTCTGGAATACAGAGTGTCGTGGGTTCAAATCCCACCTGAGGCAACTCTCATTTTTCATTTTTCCATTGTCTCAGGTGTCTGTCTTTCTTTCTTTCTTTCTTTCAGATAACATATGTACATAAAGTTTACATAATGAGTGTACAGTACACTTGTAAATGTACATGTACATAAAGTGTACATAACGAGTGTACAGTACACTTGTAAATGTTCATGTACATAAAGTCTAGATGTATACTTATTACATACATGTATGTGTATTGAGTTTACAAGTAATGTATACTGAACATGTACATGTAAATCTATAGAGGGTTAGATATAGTAGTTGATATATTACATTACATATCAGATGCAACTGAAGAGGCACATACACATGTACATGTACAATGCAGACTATTGAGATAGTATAACTACTATATACTGTGTAAACACCACTAAATGCAAGTTACAATCTAACCATCACTCTAAATATCCTGGGCAGAACACTGATGCACAAGTATATATAATTATGTAAAACACTTAATTTATGAGGTTCTCTAAGGTACATGTATCTCTTAAATTAGCTTTTAAATCATGAGTGAGTATTAGCATCTGAGAGAAAGGAAGAATAGCAGAGAAATGGAGAGAGACAGAGACAGTATTACAGTATAATAAACATGTAGTGATTGAAGGATACAATATTTATAAGTATATATGAACAGGTACCGTATGGACGACACATGTACATGTAAACTAAGAAACTATGTATAGTGTACATGTGCATGTACATGTATAAAAGTCATCATACAATAAAACCTCTTGTATTTTTGATCCTTATATAATCTGAAGTCGGCCAGTAGCTCCACTAAATTTCATAGTTTATTTTGCGAAAACACAAATATACAAACAAACACAGACACAAATACACCCACTCATGCACACATGCACACATACACACGCACAATAATTTAAATACTATAGTGATGTAACCTTACAGCTGCATATATAATAATAAACACTTAACCTGATCCAATACAACATCTAGAACACTAATTAGACTGCAAAATGCCAAACTTTGGTCTTACCCACTAAAAGAAGGGCTTAAGGCATAGTGGAACTCACATCTATATTTGGACTATAAAGTGCATAAATCAAATACACATGTGCATACACACGTGTATGTATATCATGATCAGTCTAATACACATGTGGATACACAAGTGTGTGTATATCATGATCAGTCTAATACACATGTGCATACACACGTGTATGTATATCATGATCAGTCTAATACACATGTGCATACACAAGTGTATGTATATCATGTTCAGTCTAATACACATGTGCATACACAAGTGTATGTATATCATGATCAGTCTAATACACATGTGCATACACAAGTGTATGTATATCATGATGATAGTTCTATTATTGTTTATCGAGATAATAAAGTAAATGATGAAAATATCACTATATCGTTATTATCGTACATTAGTGCTGGCCACGGGTACAAAATTTGGAGCCGAGTAACCAAACTTTGAAAATTAGCAGCTACCCGGATACTCAGCACATCGCATTGTTTACTCGCCATTGAACTTTAACGTTTGCAACGTCAACCAAACTTCTTCCAGATGTATATGTACGTAAATCAAAATTGATTTGTGGGCGTTTACAAGTATAGTGTCCACATTGTCAGGCATGGCAACAGCAAATCAAAGTAAGGCAAAGAAAACGAGTGTTGTTTGACGCCTTTTTAAAGAAAATAAGGAGAACAATGCAACATGTGTGTTATGCTTGAAACAGATGGTCTACAAAGTCTCCAGCACTAGCACCTTACTCAAACATCTTCAGGGACTTCATTCAGAAGAATTAACGAATGCTGCAGAAGGTGTAAAAAAGACCCAGAGTAGTCTCCTTGATTGTGGTTTCAAGTCAGTTGTTGCACATACGAGGCCGTGCTCTAGAGAAAAGAGCCTAATGCTCACTACACTTAACAGTGAAATGATTAATCATGACTTGTGCCCATTTTCTGTTGTTAGTAATGAGGGTTTTAGACGTTCAATTGAGCCTAACTATAAACTTCCTAGCCGTCAAACCATTGTTAGGTATACCGAGAAAAGATACAAGGATCTCCTTCCTCAAGTAACAGCCTGCCCTTCCTAAGGATGGTAAATTCATAAGTTTGACTATTGACCTGTGGACAAGTCGTACTACAACATCATATGTAGCGCTAACTGAAACTGGGAGTTGAAGAATTTTGTACTAAAGGCTGAGCATTTTGAAGAGAGACACACAGCTACTAATATAGCTGCATGCATACAATCAGCTATGGAACTCTTTGAAAATTCCGAAACTGTATTTACTACTGTGTATGACAATTCTGCCGATATGAACTTGGCAATGGAACTTGCAGCCCACTTCACATTCCATCTGCAGTGTGCAGGGCACACCCTTCAATTAGCAATCGATGATGCCTTAAACAAAGTGACACCTGTACGAGAATTAATAGTTCGTATCAAAAAGTTAGTGGCTCACTTCAGACATTCCACCGTATCTTCAGATGCTTTGAAAACAGAACAGGTTTCTTTAGGCATTGCCAGGATTTGTCTTAAGCAATGTGTAGCAACAAGATGGAATTCTACCTATGAAATGCTAGAAGTAGTGCAATTTCAGCAACCTGCAGTCATGGCTGTTTTATATGATAAAGATGTCACAAAACCATCTGACAGGCAAAGTTTCCAATTCCAATTTATTGAAGCCACTAGCTGCAACTACTACTTGGCTCTCTGCTGAAGAAAATACATCAGTGTCGATAATAGCTGTAGCCATTTCACAGGTAATTAAAGTTCATCTCAACATTAAAGACACTGATGTACCTGGTATAAAGCAATTCAAATAGAGTGTAGCTAGTGGCCTTACTAGAAGTTTCCAGTTAGATTCATCAGTGTTTCTATTGTCAATACCAGTGGTAGCTGCATGTTTATATCATAGGTGGAAGACTAGACTGGTTAATTAAGTACTTATCATTTACTCACATTTCGCATTTACTCAGTAAAGCACTAAAGAAGTTACATCATCAACATATCTGTCAAATGTTTGAAATAATAGAAACATAAAAAATGATACATGTCATACTTGAGGTAACCCTACATAAGCACATTAAGCAGTGTATTGATAATGTTCTTATGAACTTTCTCTTTCTCCAGTATTGTTCAGGAGGTGAATTATTTGATTACAAAGAAAGACATACATGTATCTTCACTCATTATCTGTTTTATAAGTTACTGTACAGTTCACATAATACCCTTGGGTAATGATTTTGGATCCAGGTACTGAATTTAAAGTCGGGTATTTAGGCATTCAAGTACCACTAGTACATATCATATAGTCTAATACACCCCTCATTTTACATTTACATGTACATATCATATAGTCTAATACACCCTTCATTTTACATTACCATGTACATATCATATAGTCTAACACCCCCTCATTTTACATTTACATGTACATGTACATATCATATAGTCTAATACACCCTCATATGTACATATCATATAGTCTAATACATCCCTCATTTTACATTACCATGTACATATCATATAGTCTAATACACCCCTCATTTTACATTACCATGTACATATCATATAGTCTAATACACCCTTCATTTTACATTTACATGTACATGTACATATCATATAGTCTAATACACCCTCATATGTACATATCATATAGTCTAATACATCCCCCATTTTACATTTACATGAACAAGTACATATCATATAGTCTCATACACCCCTCATTTTTCATTTACACATGTACATGTACATTATATCACATAGTCTAATACACCCTTCATTTTACATTTCCATGTACATATCACATACATGTAGTCTAATACACCCGTCATTTTACATTTACATGTACATATCATATAGTCTAATACACCCCTCATTTTACATTACCATGTACATATCATATAGTCTAATACACCCCTCATTTTACATTTACATATACTATACAGATGTTTGATGTACAGTATGTACATGTAAATGTACAATGAGGTGTGTATTATATGATGTGTACATATAAATGTAAAATGAGCGGTGTATTAGACTACATGTATATGATATGAACATGTACATGTAAAAAGAGGACACTATAATAAGTATTGCCAAGTATAGTACAGTATAGTGCAACATGATATAGTACAGTACAACACAGTATTGTTTAGTATAGTACAGTATTATACAATGTATATACAGAACAGTAGAATGTGTTTGTGTATGAAAGGTCTGACAGTTTTGTATTTCCTGTATTGAATATGTGCATTGTGTATGTTATGTGAAAACTTGGTAATCATGTATGCATCACTATAAATGAGTTAAAGCACCTTACTCTCACACATTATAATAGTTGCAACATTTGAGGTGTGCTCTAAAAAAGCTTATAGCATATCTCAACACGTATTTACATAATGTACTTTAAGTGATGCTTAATATCAACCAACCAAATATGACTAAATGAAGTAAGTTTATAAAATTACATGTACATGTAAATAATTGCAACATTACATGTATGTTCATATACAAGAGACCTTGCCTTCATCCTTTATGAAGGCAAGTTCCAGATTATAGTAGAGCACAATAAAATAATAATATTACCTTGGTCTTCATTTGAAGGGTGAAGCTTGGGAGAAGATTGTAACAAAGGTATAGGTCCAGAAGGTAAGCTATTAGAACAGTGAGGACATGGCACAACAAAGATTGTAGGTTGAACAACTGAAAATCAATCTTCAACAAGAACATTTATATGATCAACAACCTAGAGAGAGAAAGAGAAGTAGAGAGACTAATAATGGTGGAAATCGACAGAAACAAAGTAACATACGCATTATTATACTGAAGAAAAGATGTTGAATGCTACAGTTATTAGGTGGAACTTGTTAATTCAATTTTGCTTCTCAGGCACCATCTATGTATCATGACCTTGCATGTTGGCCAATGTTTTCCATGCCATCCCCATACAGAGAGCACTACCATACTCTCTGATATGGTCTTTCAACATGTTTTATTAAACATCATAGCCCATCCTTTGGGATTGAGGAGTGAATCTGTTATTATTACCCTCTCCGCGTAGCATAGGCGGAAGGGTACGGTAATCGTTTTGTCTGTGTGTTTGTGTGTGTGTGTGTGTGTGTTAGCAATTTTTCTGGAAAAATAAAAACATTGACATTTCAAAAGGGGTACTGGTAGACTTCAAATTATACAAGGAAAAAAAAATAACGTACGTAGGAATTCTTCTTAAACCTTTCGGTTATAAAGTTATCACAATGTTTATAACTCACGGTTACTGTTTCCAGACTTGAGAAGACTCCTGGAGGCATCTGGACACATCAAAACATAACTACTCCTGTATCATGACTATCGCTAGCAAAGCACTAAATAAAAGCAAACAAAATTTGGGTAGTGGTTGCTACAACATCGAGTACTGGCTCCAAGCATTCTCCATTACTTTCAAACTCCGCCTATTTCAAATTTTCAAAGTCATGTGCTGTGCACGTTACTCGAACGTCAGCAGTTTTGAGGACCTGTCTATGCTGTCTTTGTGGAATATTTCACAAGACGAATTGAGGATCTTTCTTTCTTACTAAAATGTAAGACTTATAGTATAGACAAGAGACTAGTATAATGATACTAAAATCTTTCAGTTATAAAGTAATAAGTAGTGACATGTATATATATATATATATATATATATATATATATATATATATATATATATATATATATAGATATATATATATGTATAGGTTATGTCACAGCATGAGACATAACCAATATATGTCATGATACAGCGAAACCTTTGTTGATGTCTCACGCTTCTCCTACCTTTTTGTCGGCACTTTGGAGAAGGTAAGTGTTGTTTTCTTGTAGTCTGTTTCGACGGCAGGTGCTATATCTGACCGCAGTGCTATATCATATATATATCCCTGTGGTTTACTTTGATGTTTCGCCGTATCATGACATATATGTATATATATATCTATTATAATATTATTATAAAAACTAACATGCCAGTGCGGTTTTATAACTTAATATGTTTTATACACAAACTAAACTATCTGAAGTAAACATTCTCATTATTATATGACCATACAAACGAGCAATGATAATTATAATCTTTTGGCATATTATATTTCGAAAAAAATTATAGTTTGTATTACCTTGCCACGTAGGCGAGGGTCCCGTCCTTACGGCACTCGTTTGTAATAGCATACACATTGCATAAACATGCAGATAAGAAAAGAGAGCAAAGTTATACAAATTCTAATTCATGTCTGATATAAGGTGAAGTCACAGCAAATAGTATACAACTACATGTACAAGTACATGGAAAATTATGTACTGAGTGAGCAAGCACAGAGGAAACAACACATATCACATCATGAGGATTCTTCCCAGAAATATTTTTAAATAAGGTGGTCATTTATTACTATGATATGTAACTTTATAATATTGTCCATTTCATAATAGTACTAAAGGAAGCTTCAAGCCCAACAGTATTACTAACTGCACTAGCTGTGCTTTCCAGCATAACAGCCTGGTTATGTACAGCACAAGTATAAATTAACCACACCCACAATTTATTATGTAATAGTTATTACTCTGGGGACAACACTGCACATCACATGTACATCCACATACAAAATATACATACATGTACATGTACATGTATGCATGTACATGTATATATTAAAAATGTAGAATGGTTTAGAAACATTATGTGTACATGAAAATTCATGTGCCTAGCATGCTAGCAATAGGTGTAGACAAATTACTAACAAACCAGCAGCCACAATGGCTTACAATATTCATTAAGCAGAGGCGCAAAGGGCTTAGAATGTATTACAGCAACTCAGAAAAATAATAATCAGCCACAATGAAAATGAGCAACCCCAATGGCTTAGAAATTGCAAAGTAAAAATGGAACACTGAATGTCCAGCCTTGAGAACTGGGAATGGTGGGTTAATGATCTTTGATGGGTAGGCAACTGTCCTCACTCATCCAGTGTCCATATAATAGTAATAATAATAATACTATTAGTATAATTATTTATACTAGCTTAATACCATCTTCCACGATTTAAGCTAGGCAAGCGTAGTATGTTCTAAGCATAGTACATGTCAGGTGTAGTACATTCTAAACCTATCACAATTTAAGTGTAATATTGTACAGTCATTCAAATAATTGGCAATTTTGATATCGGTCACAACAAAAGAAAATTACAACAATATTACTAAATACCGGCTAACCACGTGTTCCACAATTGGTCATGCCGCCCACATGGGTCCAGGAGTTAAGCAATTAGAACAGTGAGGACATGGCACCAACAAGGATTCTAGGACAACCAACTCAAAACCAATCTTCAAAAAGAATAATACCAAGAGAGAAAGAGAGAGAGAGAGAGAGAGAGAGAGAGAGAGAGAGAGACTAATAATGATGGAAATGAATTGTGACATCACTACGCGGACATAAACAAAGTAACAGAAATATACATGTATATTTGAAGGAAAGATGCTGAATGCTAGAGTTTGTATGTGGAACTTCTTAATTTCATTGCCCTTCTCTCAATTCATCATGAAATTACATGTTTGCATACTTTTTTGTAATCCATTCCTACATACATGTACATGTACTTTGAAGTAAAATACTATCTTCATTCTTATTTTATTGATATATAATACAATATTTATAAATCTGTCATGTAATCATGTGCCACGCCCTTTAATTAACCAGTCCTACAATGAAGTACACGTAATTATTTTTAATTACATATAAAACAGGTAAATTTGAGATGCTATGAAAATAAATTCATAGTAATACTGTACATGTTTACAAGATTTTTGTTGGAATTTTGACGCAATATACTCAATGACAAATCATTAATCAACAATCATAAGAAAAACTTAATTATATTCATAATGATTTAATATATTGATTAGTTGGAGATAATAATTAGATATGTAATTATGTCATTGACTTGTAATTTGCTTATTATTAAATTTTAGTAAGAGAGTATTTTAGATAAGAATAAAGCTTATCATTATAATAAATATTATAGGGTCATTCAACATGTTCATTACACACCATATCCCCTATGATTGAGGAGTGAAACTATTATCAATAAATTCACACATAGCATACATTAGTATTAACAGCTAAGAAAAAATAGTTCGTAATTCATGCCTGTTATAAGGTGAAAGACACAGCAAATATTATACAAGTACATGTACATGGAAAATCATGTGCTCAGCAAGCTACATGTAGCACAGATTAAAAGACACTTAGAAAATTTAGAATGGTTTAGAAATATTAGCTACATGAAAATTCATGTGCCAAGCATGCTAGCAATAGACGTAGACAAACATATATCATAGTATAACCTGGTGTATATTATAATGTCTAACATCTGTGAAAACAACACATGTTTCTTACTTTCACAAAAAAAATACCGTGCATACAAGTTTATACACGTAATATCCAAATTACTATGAGATATTCCATTCTTGATTATGGGATGTACTTTATACATATACATACATGTATATACATATGTACTAGATATAATCTCAGGAGCATAATTAATATTGTATTGAAACTCATGTAATCAAACAAGTGTTAACATAGACCATTAATGTTTACAGAACTTTTGGAATATATATACATGTATATCTCACATAGAACAGTTATTATAGTTCCACTACACAAGCTACAAACATGCAGCTTTATACTAGCTGGTTTGTAACTCGAGAATGTATTCTTTCATCAAGCCCACCGGAATGCTGAGGTTATATGAAAGGTATATCACATGAAGGGGACGTTATATGAAGGGGGAATATCAAGAATAAATTAAGACCCAGTGTTATAATATAGCACATAAAATATAACAAACAAACAGTCACAATATCAAATCACTATAATCATAAATGCCTCATCATTACATGGAAAATCATGAGATGATTAAAATTTATTATGAGCTCATTCATAACTAACTTAACTCTTTTTCACTTGTTCTCAGTATTACCATCGTGCTCCACGTGCTGACAAACACATGTTCACTATATACTGATCAGGCTCAGCGAGACTAATTCTAATTCTGATTGGGATCAGGACTGGAACAGACTGCCAAATGCGACAAAAATAAGCGAAGCAGCTATGAACGTTCTTGTGAACTTTTTGGAAGAAGCTTTTTTAACGGAAGAGAATGTTTCTCTGAATGTTTTCCTGAACGCATATCTACACCAGCTTCCTGTCCACACTTCAGAGAAACTTTCAGAAGAACATTCAAGAGAACGTTCAGAGAAACATTCACAACAACATTCATAAGTAAGGACTATCTCTATTGTGTTTGATTTGATGTAATTGTTTACTAGCAATAGCTGTAATACAGTAGCAGTTATATGTTCAGATATGTCTTGTTGTTCTTCTGAAGTTAAGACTGCTTTATGCACAAACCCGTGCAAATGCTTTATAACTACCACAAGGTGAACAGTACCTTGAATTACTACGTGCTATTGCGACAGAAACAGGAATTCCTAATAAAGGAAACAAGAGTTTGGTAACATCCTCCTTGTGGTAATTTGAACTATTATAAGATGTTGAGTTATGTATGTATTCTAGATAGTGTGAATTAATTGTGGATGTGATATAGATGTGTTAATCATTGGGGATTAGTTATTAGTACTTATGTATAGCAGGCTTTTTGTTGTGTATGTTAGGGGCTCTGGGCCCCATCTCTATACATTGTTAATATCTCCTTTTGTTATGATTTTTGTATATAAGTGAGGATTCTTATTTGGATGAGAGTCCTCTGTTCTGTTCTTGTATATTTGGCATTAATCAATTTGTAACCAAAAACGCTGGTTGTGGTCATTTGTTTGCCGAGACATACGTCTACAGCATCACACTCCTATCGAAATAGATACAAGGATAATGTTTTCATCGATACATTTCCAACTGGTTGGCTACCAGACATAGTTATCCTAGAAGGGATGTTTTTAATTAATACAATGCCTCTACGAATCTATTCAAAACTATGTGAATACATTGTATTTCTTATTAAACGGTACATAGTTTGGTACATTAGGTCTGGTGCAATGGAGATTCACCTAGTATTGATGATCCAAATAGAATAGAGGAGCACCCAAAGTGTATTGAGAGAAGCCGCAGAGATGATCATACCAGTGATAATCACAAACACCTGAAGTTTAGTGATGACATGAAAATACCTAAGAAATGAACAGAAATGGTTAACTGCAGGCAATGTAAAAGACAGCTGATAATTTATATTGGTGAATGTATACTTGTACATGTAATACAATTACTAAGGAAAAACCAGAAATTTTGTGTGGCTGGTAGTGGAGAGGGAGTAGACAGAGATGAAGTGTGGTGTGTAAAAGATGATGGCATTGAATTAGAATTTAAAAGCAACGCGGAAGAAGTGGACACTCGTGTATGGTTGCATGCTTCTAAGTTTACTGGAAAGAAAATACTCATTTTCTCACCTGATACAGATGTTTATCACATTGGGCTGTCACAAAGCACTCATAATGATATCATAAATTGTATAGGAAGGGCAATGCAAATGGTTAGTATGAAAGCTTTTGCAAATAAATTATGCTTTTTAACATGCGTTTTATATGAATTTTGAATTTATGAATTTGCTACTAAAATTTTCAACGTTTTGCATCTTTTTCTACTGATAGTTAGTGTGCTACGATGTTCTAGGTTTCATACATACGTAAAGTAGCCAATAGTCGCATTAATCGTGATACTTGCACAGACAACAATCGTTGACTCATATTTTCATAATCACCCATCCCTACTACTTACACAAACTAGTGAGCTAATACAATTGAAACAATTTATGATCAGTTAGCAAACGAATATTCGTAAGGTAAGGAAAGCAAATGTTGGAATACCAAAAAGCAGTATTCATTTCAGCACTAGTATGTATGTGTCCTAACCTAATGTACATTATAGTACCACTCACATATTTATACATGTATATATATATCAGTACTGTATAACTTTATAATCCATCCTCTTACACATTCATCACAGCATGATAAAGCTCTTTTCGTTTCATGAAACTGACAGAGGCCAGAGAGCTAAATAGTAAATTAATAGTGGTGATTATGATCATTCTTTCAAAACTAGCTCACTCTTCTTCACTATCAGGGAACATTCTCGGAACAAGAGTCTTGAGACTACTTATAGACACGTACACGTACTCACACATTGATTGGGATCGAGACCGAAACATCAAACTATTAGACTGGGACTGGGTACTGTGTTCAATTCTGGAACGAGACTGTGCTAGATTTGATGCTACTATATATGAGATATGCAAAAGGCAGTTGAAAAGGCAACTTTGAGATGATGTGGACAGTACCTGCAGAGACTCTACTTTATCAAATTATACTGAGCATGACAGAAGTATCGAGTACCACAGTTTCAGTAAAATTGAAGAAATTGTCCACTCAGTATGACTGAGTCATCAGAGCGGGAGAGGATTGACTGAACAAATCAAAGAGGTCAGTAGACTGGGAGGGGAGAATTAATTGACATAGGAGATCACTCAGATTAAAGAACCGTGAGTAATCTTTGAAATAGTTGTATTGAAACAGAAGGTATCAGGTAATGCCGTATATGACAGAGCTTGTTTGATAATTTAATAATAACTAAAATTCATGTTCATTATTTGTATAATTATGCGTAGAAGTAGTAACTGATCTTCATGATTATTAAGTTCATTTTGACTTGAATATGACACAAGATAATTCTAACTCTATGTTTTATTCATGCTCACTATGCAACTGTTTTGTATGGGTAGATAATGAGAGTTGCATCCAGGAAGGTCCATCATCTATGAGGCTTCTTAAATATCAAATTTTTTATACAAATAGTGAATTACTGAGTAATTAAATGGAAACATTTAATATGTAGTCATTTTCATCTAATAGTAAGTTTTTGCAAATACTATATATCACTAATAGTGAAATATAAGAATTTTATTATAAATTGTAATACTGTTGTTGTAGTTTGACAGTAATAACCACTTTTAGTTATAGTATCCCTAGTTTCTCAAACCTTTAGTACTAAGGCTTATTGAAAGTTAGTTAACTATATACTGTAAACATACTCACTTGGTTACATCAATTTCAATACAATATTAATAATATACTCCTAAGATTAATGATATAATAATTTCTTTTCTTGGTAGGTAATGCTTACAAGTAGTAATCTATTTGTTTTAATCTTGACTAATATATGTGGTACATCCCAACTATTCTTTATTATTACATGTACTATATACTAAAACTAGTATTAGTAAATATTACCTACCTGGAAAAACAAATCAGCACTGAGGAAAATAAAATTGCATTGAAACTCCTGTAACCAACTGAAGATTAAATAACCTATTACTTTTTATAATGAAACAAAATTGTCCACTATTGACCAATTTTAGTTATGCAGTATAATTTAGTTATACAATGTACATGTGTAGTTTAGTTTAAAAACAACACTAATAATAATTAGTAAAAGTTTTGACATGAATCAACTCTGTGTGAGATACTCTTCTACATGTACTACAACAGTACATGTACATACTACTTTTATTGCCATGGCAACTATGATTATTATTACATAACAATGTTTACATAATGTTTATGTTACATGATTGAAGAATACACAGTGCTATATTGTACATAAGCTGTATGAAAACTCTTGCATATTTTATTGTATAGTTAAATGCACTCTGATACTCTATGCTATGCAGTATACACCTTCAGTTGTGATGTATAGGCTATGGAAAATATATTACTAGCTGGTAGAACACAAGCATATACATGTACCTCAATAACGACTATGGGGGAAATTTTAAAGGGTGTGTCCCCCCATTAATGGGGGTTCGTAGGGGCCTGTGTCCCTCAACTCCCACACAAATTGTGGTTTCAGTGACCCCTCCCACGCACTCTGTTGAGTACCTGAGGCATTTCCCTTGCTGTAGAACCTGAAATCGTGGGTGTAGCTGGTGCCAACATGCAGTGGGGTCATTTTGTTTGCCCCAGTTCCAGTCAAAAGAGGGAGAGCACTGCACTTTATTTAATCCTACGAAGCGCTTGGGGACTTTCGAGTCCCTGTAAGCAAGTTGGTAGAAGTAGTATTCCATGTCAGAAAAGGAGCCAAGTTTGGGATAGAGAAAGTGAATGGTGGCCAAAATATATGCAGTAGAGTCGCCAGTGTTGGAAATGAGAAGAGTTTAGAAAAAAAAGCTCATTCCTCTATGGCTCTCGTGTCCCTTCTCCATCAGTAGGTTATTTAAAACCACAAATGATAATACTGTATTTTGAGTAGTGAACAAATTGTAGTTGTTTATACAGAACTGAACTGACTCAACTGAGCACAACTGAAACTAAGGAAGGTTCTAGAATATTCAAGAAATCAATTAAACGTGTGGGATTATACAAGTTCTAAGAAGCCTAGAAATAAATCTTCAAAGTAAAAAAAAAACCACAATACCACAAACACATTAAGTACACTAACAGGTAACAATAAGTAATAGTTAGAACACACTTTACCGTGATTACGTGTTTTAATGTAGCACGAGGGCGGGTCAATAAAGGTTGAGTTTACATAATGCACGAGCCGAAGGCGAGTGCGTTATGTAAACGAGACCTTTATTGACCGCCCAAGTGCTGCATTGAAACACACAATGCACTGTCAAGTGTGTTCTAAGTGATTTATTGACGATCTGGTAAACTACCACTGTTGTTGGAGCTGCTTCGTTAGTAGAGGTAAGCAAAGTGTGCAATAACTAACTTATTGCACGCAAAAGTGTGCAATAAGTGATTTAATGTTCAATCATGTGACGCATTATCTGCACTCTGATTGGCCACAGGTCACATGATCAGCAATAAAGTCAATTTACTACTATATACAGCAAATATGATTACACTTTAGGATGATATAAACATTACCTGGATATTGAGGATGAGAATTCCTTTTTTTAATTTGCTATACATGTCAGTTTGGTATTTGCATTTTTGTAATATAAAGTGTTATATTTTTAGTTAGTGTACTTAGCGTTCTTAACAGAATGTTATCAGTTAATATATAATTAATAGTAAAGGAAATACTGCCAAGTGTAAACTGATATTACTAATTTACTATGGTATTCAGAGGTGTGAAATATTATACCAGTCATCTTATACTATCAGTTACTATTAGGTTTATATACTATAGTAATATAACTTGAATTATATTATGAGATATTATGTGTATTACTGTATGTACTGATAGTATAGTAATATAATATACTAACACTTGAATTAGATTATAAATGAGAAATAGGAGGACTGTATGGCTTACATACAAAACGTTTCAGTTAATTAGTAATGGTTATAGCATACTTCTCAATTCCACATGGAATATATTGTCACTGTAATGACGTCAGGCCTGAGTACATGTATGTGGTGTATTCACAGTGGCAATAAAATTATATTTCATGTGTGCATAAGGAGGTATGCTATAACTGTTATGTAGCATGGAAACAAAGCATATAAGCAAAGCATGGCTGTCTATGGCATCACAGTATTAAAATTTTTAATGTGATGACATTCAATGTAATGCAAAATACTGTGATTCATGAATAAATAATAATAATTATTATAACACTGTGTTATAATAATTATGGTCTTATAATATAGTTAGTGTTAGCTGTAATCTATTTAGTATAATTATGTTCATAAAATGATACCTTCAAATAATCATGTCTAACAGAATTTGTCTTTATATTCTTTTCCATAATTGAAACGAGTGGTAGTATTATCTGTATAATAATATTATACCTATTAATATGTTTTGATAAACCTGAATATCAGGAGTATCAGGTGATGATTGTGACTACAATTCCTATCTTAATATTCAATATCTATCATGATTATAATAGTCTACCTAGCTTATCACACTGTATACATGTAGCTTTACAAACAATGTTTTTTAGCCGATGTTTTAAGCATTCAAGTACTTTTCTTCTTAAGAAGGGTTTTGTACCTTAAAAAAACAGGCTAGTAACAACCCTATATTAATTAATACAATGTGATTATATTTTACAATAATGCATTATAATTGTTTAGAAATGACGAAGATTCTTCAAGATGTGGTGGACTACATACAATCAACTTCAAGACAAAATAGAATTAATACTTAATTGTTATAGAGTGTATACATATGTGTTTGCTAAATTGCATTTCAAATTCCTAATGATGATAGTAAAGACGATGTTTATCTTTTCATGATGTTGAGTGTACACTTATGATTAGATAATAGTAGAGTGTGAAATACATAACTAGATTAGGTAGTTTGGGTGTGTCATAGTATACTACACTTCCTACGTTGGCTATTTCTAATATCACTGTTAATGAATATCACTGCCACTGGTTGATATGAAGATCAACTTTTTCTTGATCACTAAATAAACCAGCACTTTGCACTGTTTTTGATCAGCAAACTTTATAACTGGCAGGTAAAAAAACTGCACGCTGATCTAATTTAGCATTTAATTTTTAAAAAGTATAATAATACAAGCTCATGCAGATAGCGCTAGCACTTCTGTGAATCATAGCAGACATATTAGATTGGTTCACATAGTAGGTGAACACAGCCATTACCAAGAAAAAAAAAGACAAAGCCCATATGAAAGGGACTTAAAAATTTGGGATGGACTCGGCAAAAAGCTAAGAAAGGATAGTTAATTGGATCACACTAATGGTTTTGGGTGGTGCCACCGGGTCATATGGTAATGTAAGTCACAGGGCTGAACGATAAGAACAGCTAAAAATGTATGCTGAATCTATATTGTCACTTGCATGAGGATGCTCATGTCATGGTGTCCCTGAATGTTTTACAAAAACATTACATCAAAATTCATGTACTTGTACACGTGGTGAATACAATTATAAATTTGATGTTCTCGTCCATTCGTAATCGCAAAATTTGGAATTTACCGCCAATACTTATCACATTTTTGCGCATGTGAAATTTTCTTTATATGCGTTGGGGTGTCAAGTAAGATATATGGTAAGTTAGGGCTATCAAGAGATCTCATAGCGTTACATTAATTCATAAGGAAGCTACATTGTTGTTATCATTCATGTAGTACTAATTGTAGTATATAATTATACTAGTTCGTCATAGCAATATAAAAGTGGGATTAGTTGTTTCATGTTTATGTGTGTGCGGGTCATGGCACTGTAGTTGTGGTTTAATGGTTACAATAATGTATTATGCAATAATTATATAGTTTTACTATAATAATTATTATATATAATATAATAATTATGCAAAACTATTGCTTAGGCTTAAATCATCACTCTTATTTCCTGCTTAGATGTTATTACTATATATTCTTTCTCATATGCAGGGACCGAGGGGTATGACACGCATAAAAATTGTGTACGAGATTTGTAAATCCCTGTAATTTCTGGAGATTTAAGATTTGTCTGAGATTTCTCAGATTTACAGAGATTTGCGCAGATTTACAGAGATTTGCGGAGATTTACGGAGATTTATAGAGATTTCATTAATAAACTGAAAATAGCCGGGAATGTTAAGAGACCGAGATATGAAGTGAGATATTATTATATATAACATATATGTATGTATAAATGAAATATTATAATAATATAAATAGACTGACAATGTTCAGTAATAGCTGATTTACTTGGTTCTGCCAAAATAGTAAATAGTACAGACAAAATAATATTGTATAATAATATGCTGGACCATTGTGTACATGTAAAGCTACTTCCATATACAATCATTGCAGAACCATTGTGGGTCATCTTTTGTTGGACACTCAATGCAACCATGATGAAACCGTTTGTCACATCCGTCACAGGCAAACATATAATCTGCAATGGCAGTAAACACTTATTGTCTCTGTTTTAAGCTCTTGGTCAATAAGTTTTCTTTTCTTAATAGTGGGGAAAGTCGTCATACTTTTTCTCTCAAAGCACAGTGTCAGATGACTCCTCATCTCGTCTTGATCGTACCTGATCATTGTAGGATCCTCACCATGAGCCAGTGACGGTTAGGAAGGCAACCTGTTTTCCATCATTCATCACTTCGATCAAAAAGTACTAGATGGAAATCGTAAAAGGTTAGCAATAATTTGTATTGTTTTAGATGAAAGACTGGTGGTAACCATCGAATTATTAGGAACAGTGCAAAGGCTATGTGAATGTCTGAAAGCCATTGTTCTTCTCTATCATTTTTTTTCTCGGTTTGTTAGAATCTGTCTCTCTAATTGGACCTATTGATTAGATGTTGTTGTTTTCATGGTATCTTTCTTTTCTTTTAAAATAGTGATAGTTTTTATTGTGTCTTTCTTTTCATTGTTTTCATTGAGGGTGGTAGAGGCGTATTATCCTTTAGCCACTTACGTAAAAATATTTTGCCAGAGTCTCAGGCCAGATACAGATTGTGGTGATGGGAGACACCCAAATGACCTAAAAATGAAATTATAATTTGTCATAATAAGTATTAGTATTTCAGTGATGTAATTATAAGGTTTTTACTTACAATTCTATAGAATAGCCAACTGGGAACAAGATAAACAAACTGTGCTAAAACCAAATGACCTACAAAGTAAAGATTCAGTACTATTAATATCATGTGTTATATACTACAATCAAATTGTGGCTGATCCTGTTGGATCTTTACAAGATTTATGCTGCTCCTAGCCTCCTAGTAAAGGCTCTTGTCATATGCTGGGTGTACTGAGCATGCTCTGATAATGTCATAATGAACTGTAAATTATGATGCTCAATCATGTGTGAGATAGAGAATGAAATTGTTAATTAATGTTGTTATAAACGCGTTATTAAAATTGTTTAATCATTATTAAAGTTAAGTAACTATTAAAAATAATAAGTAAAGTTAGTTTTTTTGAAGATTTAATAAGATTTTAGGACAAGTTTGCCAGATTCTCAGATTTCAAATAGGATTTCGGATTTCCAGATTTCCTTTCCAGATTCTGGGACTTGAGCAGATTCAGGGTTTTGAGTTGATTTGTAAAGAGGTTGTACGAGATTTCTATTCGTGTCATACCCCTCGGCAGGGACTCTTATTGGACTCTGTGCCTTGTTAAGAACGTTAAAAGATATTCGAAATTCTTAGCAAATTATCATCATATTTCATATAATTATATACATAAGGAGTTTTCTGAGCCAGCTCAGTCCCTTCTTCATATTATCATCATATATACATAAGGAGTTCTCTTAGCCAACTCAGTCCCTTTTCCAGGTAGTCAAACACTTTTGAATTCTCCTTTTACCTTTTGTTTTGTCTTTTTGCCACTCAAGTAATAAAATTGAATTGTCATAATTGTGATGTTTTTTTTTCATTTGCTTAGTGAGATTTCTAATAGACTGCCTCACAAAGGGCCTTCAGGTAATTATATACAAAAGTTTATTGATCATCTATATAATTCTGACATAATAATAATAATTAGTGAAATCCCTAGCCCTATGATTGCTTTCCCACGGGTTCGAACTATATATATAACTTGATTGAAGGGGTCAGTGGAAAAGGGGGATAAGTGACAAAAAGTTAGTTTTGAGAAAAACACATTTAAACTTTGACCATATCTTCTTATTCCCATTTATAGGTTTAAAGTTATAAAATTTGGTATAAATATTCAGGCATGTATAGATAAGAAATTTAAAACTCTTTGAACAAAATTAAACAATAGTAGTTCAATATCAAAGAGTATCAAATGCTTAAGGAATAAATGGTCCTTTTATTATTAATAAGTATAGTAATGTTCTCAAAGATTAATATAAACTGCTTATACTTCTCAGGAATGAAGGGAATCATTTTCTTGAGATCTTCAGCCTTTTTAGGTAAGATAGGGTGTCCATTAGGGTACTTAATGGGTAACGAAACAGAGATCAGTGGATGTTCTTTTTTCCTTCCTTTGAGTAAGTTCATCTTACTCCAACATTCTTCTGTACTATACGTATAACGAATCCAAACTTCATTAGGATGTTTCCATGTCCAGAAATGGCTTGACACGGGAAATTTTTCTCAGTAATTTTTCCGTATATTAGCGGGAAAGTTTTGTATGGCGTTCAATGGAGATTTTAAAATAGCAGGTTTTTTCTCTTAACCAGTAAGGAAATTCCAAGATGTGCACCCTTGCAGCGTAGGAGACATCTATATACAACATTACTAACACAATTTCTACTCCATTCATGCAGGTCTTCTTTAGTCCTTTTGACGATCTTTGAAAGCCACATTTTTTAGATTGCCTCCATTGAAAATGTATTAGCTTATAAAATTTGTCAAATTTTTGCTTTCTTGAAATGCATGTAAAAAAATTTTTATAAAGAAATTTGAAGATGTGCACCCTGGATGGCCTAGTCTAATATCTTTTTAAATGGTGAAATACGGCATCACAAAGCCGGAAATGCAGTCCTTGAAAAGGGTCCAGTTCAGCAAAGTTTTTGGTAATTTTAATTGCCACACCCACAACTAATTAAAATTTCAACATGGATTGTGATTGTTCTACTGCTTTTAGTGCTGTGTAAAATACTACTAGATGTCTTGATTGTTTAAATGAAGTACTTTAAACTTAAGAATCCCTGTTTACTTGTTTGGAAGTAAAAACTTCTTCAAGATCGTGCGTTTCTGTGACAGATACACTGTTACCGTCCAGATTATTAAGTTAAGAGTCTTGTAACATGCTACAGCAGTGTGGAAGTTAGTCAGGTAGTACTTTAAATTAAAAGCCTCAAATATAGAGGCCTATTGGACAACAGAAGTGTGATATTTTGACAAAGAGTGCTCCTGTTTGAGGTATATTTTTCAAAGTGAATTTTTACCTGTTACTGAGTTGACTGAGCAGGTAGAAGCAAGGGTGGACGAAGAATTATCAAAGAAAGAAGAAATACAACAAAGATTTACAATAATAGAATAATTATTTGTTTATTAAAAAATAAAAATTTTAAGTATGTTGCTATGGTAATTATCTTCACGGTCCGTTTATCCATAGTATACCGAGTTCCGTGTCATGACATCAGATTGTATTGCAATTCAGTTCTGGGTATGCATCAATCTTTCATTGTCATTAGCCTGTCCAAAGTTCATCCATCTAGCCTTACTTATCAACACGGTATTTCCATCATTATCTTTCTTCCTCTGTGTATGTTGATTTACTATTTAGTCTGTAAACAGCCTTACTCTTTCTTAGTTTAGCTTGACAATGATACTTACATTTGCAGGATAGGTCAATTAATTTTTTAGCCGGCTTCAGAGCGCCTGTGTACGTGGTGTATTCTTTTCCACTGTCTTTTAGCAACTTCATCTTTTTCCTCTTCCACTGGAATTTTAATTTCAAACGCTTTCTTCCATACCTTGTTCTCAATTCGGGAGTGTTCGCTCCAAAACTACTTGACGCCATTTTCAAAATTAACGTGGTTTCAAGATCACGTGAGATAACGTGTGATATCATCAATGAAATTAGTTAAAATTCATATTTACGTTTGAATTTTTATACCAAACTTAACACAGGTGTTTCTTGATGGTGCAGGAAAATTTTGCACTATACACTAAGTCTCAAAATTCACCAGAATGTCACATATCCCCCTTTTCCATGTGTCCACTTGCGCGAGTATGCGTTGTATACGTAGTTAAGGAAGCTGAGTCATTCTCGGGGGTGCTCGGTCAATTAATGGGCGTGGCGCGTAATATAACTCGCGCTCGAGCTCTGCTCATTGTGCTCAGTCTGCTGCAGCAGGAAGAAAGAAAGAAAGCTGCTACGTAGAAACTGGCAATCTATTCTACCTGAAATATATTCCTAAAGTACTGCAAGATCTTTAAAAGGTAAGGAGAGTAGGTAATCAAAATAATAACTATAGTAGGCTGTTGTGTTTCAGGCCGAAGGCTTGATAAAGTCAGCCGAGATTACTGAATGCTGGTCACCAAGGAATCATAGGGATACTTTTTTCTCTATATCTTGTTATTCTTTGTGCGTGCATTAAATTTATACTTACGTAATGTTTATGTTTATTACTCGCAAGAAAACAGTAATAAACTTTTGTATTATTATAACATGAAATAAAATTATATCTGTGGTGATGCAAACATCAATTCAGTAGTTCGGTTAGATGAATTGCAATACTATATTTCCCTGCAGTCCAATATGAAATTGTATAGTCAGGCTGAATGTTGTTAATAGAGTATTGGCAGTTTTTATGTAAATTAATAGTAGGATCAACGCATAAACTGTGATTACTATGGAATATATAAGGAGTCATCTTGTATATAATCTCAGTTTACAGTGTAACTGGGAATAACATTCTAATACCAAAATAGCTTGGCTTAGATTTGACAAGACATGCATGAATTCACATAGTACAACACAATTTATAGCATAACCTTCGTTTCATGTCTCAAACAAATCTTTAAGTGACACAATTTGCATGAAATAGTTTTGCTGCCCACTAGGGCTGGGGCCGATTACAAAGACATGATTACGATTACGATTACACCATGATTACTGAGACTGATTACGATTACAATTACGGTCAAAAAATGCTGATTACGATTACGATTACAAAACATGATTACGATTATGATTACAATTACATACACTTTTTTTCTTGGAAACAGGAAATGAACAATAACTATTAGATTTTAACTATTATATCATATGATTTATGAACAATAACTATTACATCTAATGAACATCAACTTTTCAAAAAGTTCATCATGGATAAGGCAACTTTCAGGTCTAAAGATTTTTCTAGCAATGGAAAAAAGGTCACTCAACTGGTGCACTTGAGGCTAGAACTTGCAGGAATTGACAAGCAATAATTACAGACGGTTACACATGATTACAGAGCATGATTACGATTCCGATTATGATTACATAAAATTTTGAAGGTGTGATTACGATTATGATTACGATTACGCAAAAGTGTAATCGATTACAATCGATTACGATTACAATCATAATCGGCCCCAAGCCTGCTGCCCACACACTGCTGCCTTCAATAGATAGTCCATGTTTGTTCTCATGTGTATGAAGAACAGTATTACTAAGTTTCAATTGAATCTAGATCTACTATTTTTGATCAATAAAACAGAGAAAACAGACAAATTAAGAGGGTTAAATTATGTGAATTAAATACTATGATAATTATTACATCTGATCATGCAGTAGGAAACACAAACCCATTTTACAGTGATGATTTTGCTGCAAGGAACCCGTTTAGCATCTCCCATTCAACTGGTTGCCGATTTGAGTGAGCTAGTGATTTGTTCCTAAAATAAACAGTATGCCAATATAACAACTCTAGCTTGTTTGAGGAGTACAGATAAACTGTAGGCAATTGACACCATGACATTTGGTTGCAATGCCATTTTATTTAGGTAAGATCTTTCCTGAGAGCAAATTGATACTGATTCTGGTTAAATATTATGTAGTGCACTCAATGTATACATGGTTAAAGTGTTTCCAAAAAGAAGTAACCTCTGTTGTACTGTTTTTATGAGGTACAAGCTATTGAGATATCTAATTACTGTTTTATGAATGAATAATTATGCAGCAGGAAAAAAGAGAATTCCTTTTTTCACCCGGTAGCTAATATTGCTCACTATCACTAATTGAAAATAGAAAGCCGTATCCATCTTTGATGATGCTTAATTAATAATTATATCATTCGCAATGATGTTATCTTCTTCTGAGTGCATACTTCAGAAATATAATTATACATCTACCAAGATAGACATGCAATGCGCATTGTGAAGTAGTCCTATATACAATATGAACTGACATAGCTAGTTTGTGGTGAAATTTTCAAATATCATTTTTTATAGCATAAATTTTAATGCTGGATATTACTGTCTTGCTTGTATTAGTAGATGACATCAGTACCATGTATTTTTAATGAGTTAACAACTTTCAATATGCCCTTTGGTATGGCCCGTAGTGCCATCCCTATAATTGCTTTCCCATGGGTTCAAACTATAATGTGTCACTTGCGCGAGTATGCGTTCGTCCCTTTCAGTTTTATAAGGTTGTAATTTACAACTTCCTGTCAGAGAGGAAGTGTAACCAACTTAATAATAGAATACTGAATTTAAACTGCAATTGACCTTTGGATGTACAAATGTTTTCACTGATAGTTTATTTTCAGAAAGAAAGCTAAACACGGCCCACGGGTGTTGGAGGGGGCGGTGGGTGGGTAACAATGGCGGGGTAACTGTAGTTGCTCTCTGAGAAAGATCGGAGTTTGGTAGTGTCTAGAAAGGTAAATTTTATGGTTTCAGTTAAAATATTAATAGATTATATATTCATCACTCTCTCCTATTAATCCATTTCCGTTAACTTAACACTTCATGACAAACAATGTTTTTAGTTACAATTTTAGCTTGCTTTTTACCCTGTTGATCAGTATCTTCAACCTTTACTCTGACATCTCCCAAAGCTCTTAGCTAACCATGCGAAAATACAGGTTTAGGTAAATAAATACCTACCTTATCAAACGTTTGTCCTTGTTAATTGTCACAGAGTATGCAAGTCTTAGTAGAAATTGTACCCTATGCAAGCAGAATGGCAAATTACTATTATTTGGAGTGAGTTTTATTCTTGGTAGGAGAACCTCATTTCCAGCATTTTGCCCATAAATTATTTTTGCCTGTACGCAGTTACGATGTAAATACGTTATTTCTAATCTTGTACCATTACATAATCCTTTTTTCAATGCAATGTTACGAAGTAACATCACAATAGACCCCACTTTTAGGTTTAGGCAGTGAGGAGGCATACCTGAGGGTGTTAATGAATTTAGAAACTCAATTGGATAGTTTTGAACCTCTTCACTATTATCACAACTTACAGAATCCGCATTAAGGTATGTTATAGACTCACCTGGAAGCATTTTTAAAACTTGTTCATTAATAAATAAACAATCTTCATTTTTTGGTGAGAGAATTACACGCTTACACTTTTCTTCACTTGTAATGTTGGCAAATAATTCATAAACTATGGATTCTCTCACTATACATAAATCAGGTATTTCAATGATATCTCTCATAGGTGGATCAAGATCATCTATTAGTCCTAATTCCAGAAGCCATTTTGAAAACTCTTGCTCTCCTTTGTTTGTACGCATATTCTGCGTTAGTTTTTATTTGTTGAAAGTGTTGCCATAGAATTGACCTTTTAAGGCATGTGTCTATAACAACTGTTTCTGTTGCATGAGGTACAACAGGGAGAACTTGTCTAAAATCTCTGCCTAACAACATAACTTTTCCTCCAAAACATTCATTATTACCTGTAATATCCTGCAAACATTTATCAATAGCATTTAATGCAAGTGTAGGTATCATTGATGCTTCATCTATAATATACACATTCTGGTTATGCAAGAAATTAGCATGTTCAGAGGTTGGTGATACATTACATGAGCTTGTATCTACCACCGGCACTGGTAATTTGAATAAACTATGTACAGTTCTACCTTCAGTCAAAAGTGTAGCTGCTATACCAGTCCAAGCAGCACATGATACTCTATATCCATTTTGATGCAAATAATTTGCAATCATGTTAAAGACAAATGTCTTTCCAGAACCACCCGGAGCATCAACATACAAACATTTAGGATGCGTTGGATCTTCTTCAACACTACTCTCTACTGCTAAAATTGCAGAGTCTACCAGGTGTCTCTGCTCATTATTGAGAATGCTAAAATCTATCTCTCGTTGTTGCTCTTGAGTCGGTTCATCATTCAATTGTGAAACAACTGGTATAGGAAGATCAATTCTTTCACAATTTGTACCATTCTCATATAAAATTGAATTTATTTCATTTAAAGCTATGTTTATTGCAACATCTAAATTGTGATTTAATAACAGATCTTCAATCATGAACTCTTTGAAATTATTCCAAAAAGCTAATGGATCTGAAGGATGACAGTATGCACAAATGGTAGCAAACATGTATCTAAATTGTCTAGGCTTTCAAATCCTGAAGCTTCTGTCAATACATCTTCATATCATTGTCATCCGTAAGAAGATGCCGTTCAATGCATGCTTCACGAAAACTATCAACTAATACACCATCAACCATTTTTAAATCATCATAACATGTTGCTCCCAGTACATGTAGAAGAAGTGATCTAAGATAAAACTTTTCTGGATCAGTGGGACTAACTGAATACATACGACTAATGATTCTGTCACCACCTCTCCGTCTTAATGTCCATTTCTTATCTCTATCATTAAACACATAATGCTTTGGTATATCAGGGTATAGAATTTGGTGTGCATTTGCATCATTATTGTTTAACTCAAACCATGCAGTAAGGTGAGTATTTCTCGTGGATGCTCTATCAGCTGCTAATGCTTCTTCGCCTTCTTTATAATACACTCTTTGCTGCTCTGGCAAATGTACAGCTAATTTATAAATTGTACGTGACTGCTCATGCATTTTGTAACCTGATAATCGCCATATTGCTTCTTGGAGCTGAAACATATCAACAATTTAAATATGCAGCAATCTCATCATACTGCATGGTTGTCTCCATATTATTTGATTGATCAACAGAATTAGGTTGTATAACCATCTCCATATTTGCACAATGATGACAATTATACTTAAATAAATATTTTACACTCTTCACAGATGCACATGCCTCAATATTTACATGGGCTCTATACTTTTTAAGAAGCTGTGCTGTGTACAACATACCTGTTATCAACAACATAACGACCTACTGTCACAGTTCGGCCATTGTTTCTACGTCTATATGCTGGGTACCATTAACATTTTCATTTGTATGCTCTCTACATTCTTTTGGAAATTTCTTCTTACATGTCCCATTTTCCATACACACAGATTTAGGATTTAACAAACCACATGGTCATGAATCATACATGACTTCACAATCTCAAATAACTCTGGATCTTCATTCTGATCCGGAATTTCTGCTGAGATTATTCTGTCAATGTCATTACTATCTCTCAGCTTATCTTCATCTCTGAGTATAATAAGCATGTGACAGTGTGGTAGACCACGTTTCTGGAATTCAATTACATGAACATGTGCAATTGGAACACCAAGAACATGTCTGTTTTTAATATCATTTAACAACTCTTGTAAGTGGAGTTTGAAAACTCTACTTACAAGGTCAGGCCTATATTCAGACTTCTGACCATTTCTTAAATTTTCTGTAATCTCTCGCGCTTTCGGATTGCATGTGTAAGTTAGAAATAGATCGGGTTTGCCATACTTTGCAACAACTGCCATAGCATCTTGGTAGTTTTGTTGCATGGCTCTTGGACTACCAGCAAATGTTGATGGTAATAGTACTGGAGTCCCTATTCTTGTGTTTCTTTCAATTGCAATGTTCTGCAAATGATCCATTAGGCCAGAGTATAATTCAACTCTTAATTTAGCCTGATTATTACGGATATAATATAACCTACAACCTTCTGTTTTCACATATGCATCCACAGCGTACTGTTGAAACAGCTTCCCTCCACTGCGAATAGAGCTAAATTTTTCCCTTATAGCCATCCGATAACAATAAAATTGTTGCATTGTAACTTTGGTCCTTGTGGCTGTTCGGTATTCTTCAATATAATGCAATGCATTATACCATCCTAGATCTCCTCTAGGAAATAAAAGAGGATAACACATGGGATCTAGATTACATGACATATAAGAGATACGCTGTGGTAGTGTATCTTTGGGATAGATTACAACATCTCTATTAGCAGGAAGGGCACCATCTTCCCCAATAAAAACAGCAGCTACCTCATCACGAGTTGTATAATTTCTGATGTTATTTCTGAAATTAATTGAATCTTGTGTGGAACCCAATAACAATTCTTTTAGACTTTCAGGATATTCACACAATTGAGTTAAAGAAACCTTACCATTATGACAACAGTTTCTTTGTTCATTAGGAAACCTAAGAGATTCACAATACTGGCACAATTCATTCATTTGTCCCAAGTAATATACTGTATCCAAATCAACCTCACTTATCCTGTGTCTTCTTATTCTATGTCTTTCTCTATCCGATGTTAGCTCGGCTTCTCTCTTGATATCAGTTAGTGTTGTTCTTGTTTCTCTATGTCTCTGTCTATCCAACGATCTCCTGAACTCTCTTTATTCTTCTGTCTCCAAACTTCTTCTCTGTCTTCGTATAATTCTGTCTCTAATTCTCCTTGAATTTAAACTCATCTTTAAAACTCAAACGTGTTTACAACACTAAAATTTTGACATTGATGTCAACGCCTCCTTTTATTAAGTCACGTCGATACGCGCATGCGCACGTTAATGCATGGGCGTAAACGTCTAATTTTCTAGGTCTTTGTTGCGGGTGAATTTGACAGACAGACAACGGTAATTATAATATTCCGTCAAGTTTGTTTATTTGTGATTAGTCGTGTCTCGTTCCCAGACTCCACCCCTTTTTCAAATCGGACGCCGTAGTTCTTTTGGGCATAACAACTACAACAAAGAATGCAATTTTATACGTAACATAACTCACCCATGCAATGTTATAATATTATATCAAAATTATAGTTATTCATCCATGGAAACACACCGAGTAGCTCCTGATATTAGAATTATAGATTTACCCGTACTATTTACTCGTTTCTTCTTCCAGACACTTATTTTTAACGCACATGGTAGCAAACTAATGAATTCCAGGCACAAAGATGTAAAATTGTGATGTGAACATGTACTGATTCTACGGCGAACTACTTCCTGTGCCTCCTCAGCGTGAATAGACTATAGACTGTCCTCCAACAAGGCGACTGTAGTTATTAAGTAAAATTATTAACCTACCATGCAAGGGGTCTCTGGTACCCGCCTCTTCGCATAGAGTAGGTGAGGAAGGGTCTAGTCTGGTGACATACGTAAGGTAATGTAAATGTTAGTCTTGTGTGGTCGACGACCCCATTACAAGACAGGACCTTCTGGAAAATCTTGTCATGAAACCATTGTCCTGCATGAATCTGTGCAGGGCACTGCATTCTCTTTGTCATACTCTAGTGGAACAGCAATAATTTTGATTTACAGATGACTTGTGGTTTTCCAAAATCCTTTCAACATAATTTACTATAACAGCATGATAGTATTTTCCCAGTGGTTTTAGAACTACCTTCCAGGTGGAATAATTCTGTGTTTATATTCTACAAGACAAATACTAATCAAAGTGGCGGGAACATTTAGCGCGTTAGGAAGCCCATGACCTCCATCCCCAGATTGACATAGCAACATTCCTGCTATCGCTACATTGTTATTTTGTAATTACATAGCGCAGCCCTACACAAAAAATGGTGAAATATATCGAAGACAACTTCGCCTTAATACAGTAGCAGTTATATCTGAAGTCTGGTAAAGTTCCGCCTACGCTTCGCGGGGTATTAATTGTAACAGGCCACGCCCTCCTCTTCCACTCGCGCCGCACGTGAATTTTCATGTTTTTATCATGTATTGACTGAGTGGGCGTTATAAAAGAAGTGCAGCACAGTGCCGTGGGAAAGAGCTAACAACAGTTTCTATTGAAACTTACTCTTTCATTAATGGATATTTTCTATATAATATTATGCATATGGTGAGAAAAATAAATTAAGTGTCTGTTGTATATACAAAGCAAACATACTGGGTGTGGCTCAATCAGTGCACTACACTGAAGTAGTTTGGGTGTGGCTGCATCTTGTATTAGCTTTTTAAAATCATAGTCGCAATGCCACTATCTATGATAGTACTATCTTCATGTTAACTGCAGGTTTCCATCAACAATCAATGTCATAATTAGCCTAACATCAGTAAAATTAACTATTTACATCATTATAATTATGCTGCCCTTTGCAGGTTGAATCAGTGTCACATTTAATACATCATGGCATCTGCAAACACAACTGACACACCAGCAGTAGATGATCAAATATTGAAAGGTAAATTGGCATGGAATAATAATAATAATAATTATACTTACCCACCAGTAGCTTCCGCTTTTCACATAACAGATCATGCACACATATCCTGTATAGTCTCACATAGCAAGAACCAACATACCACAAAGGAAGGATTTGGTCAACCTAACTATACTAGTGTAAGATTTTTGCTCATTAGTGGGTGACAAAAGCTTATAGTATTCATAACCAAAATAAGTACATTCACAACTATAATTTCTCAGTAAGCCAGCTATATGAATCTATTTATTTTGTTTCAATAAAGCTCAAAATTAATCACCAAGAATATTATTAATTATTAATATTATTACAAAAGTTATGAAACATTGCCAGAAAAGGAACTTTACAGTCAGTTAGAACACAGTCTCATGCGGCCAATGTATCGCTAAAAAGAGGAAACATCTGTGGAAACTGTGATTTTTTGTTGGAAGATTTGTCACAGAGCCAATCAAATTCGTTTGGTCATATGACTTTCAACACAAACAATTCACTCTGCCTTAGAAATGGAGCAGAGAAATATTATCTCGTAGTATACCCACAGCAATCTATATTTCATGCTTTGGTCGTGGAAAATATATTACTTCAGAGATAAGAAACATATGTAATATACTCAAAGCTTCTCAATTCAAGACTTTACAAGTTTTATACGGGTAGTGTTTTGAGGAATGCAGCTCCTCACCATTAACAAACTTGTAAATCACCTTCCTTCACTCTTCTTTATTATAACCTAGTCTAGAGATGCACCGATATCAAATTTTACCGATATACTAGCCAATAAATATCTGCCAATAACGATATGTCATTTTTGTATTATTTTGAAGGTAAATAAATTCAGATATACATGTATCAGTAATACTTTAATACTTAGTTAGTGTGTTTGCAGTTATTACATGAAGTAAACCTGGTATCTTCCTGCGAAGTACAAAAAATCTCAAACCATTGACTTCTACTCTCTTACTAGACTTATTTTCGCTTAAATGTTCACACGAACCTTTCACAAATCAACGATCAACGCATGACAACACGTAGTTTTCATAATGCACATGCATGAGTAAATATTGGTAAGTTTGGTGAATACGATTATCCATGCATCTCTAACCTAGTCGCTTGGCAACATCATCTACTACTAGCTTATCTAATACAAACCACCCTATCAGTTTTTTTTGTATCCGCCCTTGGGTCCTGACTCTCTGTCTCCATGCAAGTGTCAGGTTCACCTGAGTTGTCATTGCCCAGGTATGCCTGGGTCCATATATTCCCATGATTGAGTGAAAACCTCTCGATGGGCTGCATCTCATTTACAGTGACTGAACCAGATGATGTAGCCCCAAAGGTAAGGTCACTGTATATCAGATCAATTATATTTAGTATGGGTGTATATACTTCTTTCTAGAACTAGTCAAACCACACTATCTAAACAAGAACTAATTATTTGGTTTTGGTTTTGGGAATATGAACAAAACCACAGGAATGTAAATAATGCCTGGTGATGCACTGACTCGACAATAGGATTTACATATCCATATATTCAGCAGTATTATGTGTATATCACAAAACACATTATTATATCACTGTCAAATTAATTGTATTTATTATTTTATTATAATTAAATATATATATATATATATATATATATTTATACAGTTGCAGATCTGGTGACAGTGTTGAGAGCTACCTATACAATTACTGATTGGTATACCTTGGGACTCGAGCTCCATATTCCGCCTGATGTATTGGATAAAATTCAACTTGATTTTCAAACTGTGTCAGAACGTCTTCGTAATATGCTCAAGCACTGGCTCAAAACTGGAAATGCGACATGGCTAGCACTTTCCAATGCTCTAATGAGTCTTTTGGTAGATCAAAAAGGACTTGCAAATGATATTGCCACAAATCATCCATGTGAGTGTGTATAAGATATATTGTATGCAAAATATTGAAAGGTTGCATTGAAACCACTAATTTGTGAATTACGATTATAGTGGATTATAACATTTGACAACTTAGTTTGTGTGCAAAAATCTCTCCAATGAAGCACTTTTACTAAGATACATATATTTATAGTAATCATTGACTCCAACAATAACATTTCCCTTGTAAAATTGCATACACGCACATGCACGTTATTACACTTATTAGTACAGAATCCAGTGATCTCACTAATGTTATGTATAGCATTACAATGTATTTACAGACAGTAACATGTACATCGCAGATTATATTGCTGATGCCTGAATGTTTTCCCTGCCACAATAATTACAGTGATTATAAGTATGCATATGGCTCTATCTCCATTGTACATGCAGTACGGGAGAAGGAAATACAAATAACAACTCAGAGAGAGAAACAACCAGGAATACTTGCTGCCATAAAACGATGGATATTTCGAAGCAAAGGTATCATACAATTGCAATGATTTGCTGTATATTAATACTGTAAGTATAATCATAAGCGAAAGCGTAATAATATTTTAGCTCAAAGTTTTGATAGTTTTAAATGGCATGACTATAGTACCACCATGAAAGGAATAAATACAACTTCTAACTAATGCATATTGTATTGTATAATATAATTGTACTGTATAAATAATTATATATTAAATTTGATTGCATAATTACGTATGTAGTCTACAAACTGTATATACAAGTAATAATTAGTAAATTAATTATATATAGTCTTCCATTATTATCACATTATCTACAATTATATACGTATACGCTAAAATGTTTGCGGTGAAAAATTTTCACGAAATATACTCCAACAGCATTTCGTGGAAAAAAATTTCATGAAATCCGGTATTGTTGAAACCACGCCCAATCACACGTGTATATTATTATAATTTTGTCGAGTGGAAGAATGAGCGAGCTTTCCCTTATTCGAGGGTACCATGTGTACAAAAATATATGGAATGCTAGGATGGGAGAAATTTTGTCGTGTTCACAACAGCAAGGAAACTTACATGATATTTATGCTGTGGCAGTAATGAAGGGCAATGATGTTGTGGGACATATACCACGTAAGATTTCTTCTTTGTGTTATTTTTTTTTATCAAAGGGTGGTAGATTAGAGTGTAAAGTCACAGGAAAGAGACAACATTCAATCGATTTGCCACAAGGTGGACTGGAAATACCATGTCTGTTAACATTCAAAAGTGATTCACCAAGTGATATTGTGAAAATAAGTAAGCTGATTAACAATATCCCTATTGATGATGATAAAACAAATGAGTCAGACATCAAAAAACAAAAATAGATGATTCCTTGGTCAAGACAGAGAACATCAATCTAGAGTAAACGGAAGACCCTTCTGGAGATATTTGGGTATCACTATAATTAAAGTGCAGTTAGTGCTATCAAAAGAGGACAAAGAAGCCTTGACTTATGGACGAATGCTGAATGATAAACTAATTAACTTTGCCCAAATGCTTCTCAAAACACAGTTTCCTGTTATAGAAGGGTTAGAGTCAACTTTACTCCAATATACTGATTTGCAAAAAATTACTCAAGGGGTTCAAATAATTCATTCCCGTGGAAATCACTGGGTTTTGGCATCAACGATTGGTTGCAGTACCACAGAAGTAAATATCTTTGAGTCTGTTGATCCTGATACTCTCAAAATAGTACAAAATCGATTCAGTTTCTCTTCGGATCCCAATATTAATGTTATCAGTGAACAGAAACAAACAAATAGTTATGATTGCGGATTGTTTGCTATTGCCAATGCCACAGCAATCGTCTTTGGTGAAAACCCAATATATCATCATTTTTCTGTTCATGCTATGAGAGATCACCTTATTAAGTGCTACGAAAACAAAGAAATGTCTCCTTTCCCATTGATGGTTGATTATTAAATATGATTATCACTACAATAAGTTTACTTATTACTATATATGATTATTAAAGATTATAATTATATTTTAATAATTATTTTTACTTATAATGTACAATAAAACTTCACTTACTATTTAAATTTAAGTGACAAATATTACTTAATAAATAATTATTACTCGATTTACTTATAATGTTACAATAACTTCACTTAATACTAATTCCAGATCCATGAAATCCATTCCTAATAATGTCCGGCTTAGACTTCATGTAGTCATAAAGACCCAGCATCCACTTGGCACTCAGAGGTTTAACAACACTCATTTTCAGATCGATTGATTCATTAACTTTTCCGTTCTTTAAATTTTCACATACTTGATCAGAATACCAGGAATGGAATTGCCTCCTCATGTATTCCTTAGCAGCTTTGTTGACGCTTACGTCTAAAGGCTGAAGCCTGTCAGTGCAGTTGGGTGGTACGATAACAACATGAACATTGTTAGTATGAAGAAGACCTAAAATCTTATCTGTACATTGCCCACGGAATCGGTCAAAAATAACCAAGGCTGGACGATCTGATGTTAACTTAAGAGTGCTTCTTTTTCCATCAATGTAAGGCAGAAGAATTTTCAAAACATAGTCCTCCATAGTCTGCTGATTGGACCAGTGGTTCTCTGACCAGGTAACATGCCAATTATTCGGAAATTCTATTTTAGGAAGACACTTGCTAGTCTTTCCTTGATAAATGAGTTGAGGCGGTAGGAAATCACCTGACATGGTGCGACCAAATACTGCTGTGATTTGTCTTTTATCATCAGCCCCTACTATCTCTACCCTTTTTGACCCCTCCTTTGCCATAGTCCAGTTAGATACTGGGACATAATGAATTCCCGTCTGGTCCCAATTTATAATGAGATCCTCTGGAATATCTTCCATAGTAGTAATAACTTGGATATCAAAAGGAAACTGGGCCTTGAAACTCTCAAATTTGGCAACAGACATTTTAGCCTTTGTGCTTACTCTTCTCTTTACAAAATCCATTCTGTCCAACATATATCTCGCCCAATGCTTACTAAATGAGATATGACCACCATTGGAAAGAAGAAGACTACGATCAACATTTTTCACAATACCACTAGCACAACCAATAACTATTGCTGAGTTTATAACTGCACCTTGTTCTCGAAGTGAAAATAAGTACATCTGTACCTGTCTATCAATTTCCTCGCCTAGAAGTAAGGGGCAACCTCTCCTTTTATTTTCTAACCTCTTGATGTCCACATCTTTGCCAGATCTCTTTCGAAATACCAATTCTTTCTTGTATTTGTTCATCCACGTTGTCACAGTACTTTCTTTTAACATTCGATCAGGAAAACCTTTTGAATGTTTTCTTATAGTACTGGTGACTCCAATCTCAGAAGCACTTCTAGCCTTCTCTTCTTCTGTGAACAAATCATAGCTACCACGTTTAGGCTTACGATATTTTAGTAGCTCCACCACGTTCTCATTAGCAGCTGCAATGGTTGATGATGGGATGACATTACTCAGTGGACCTTGTAGTCTGATAAGCCAGGCCCTCGCGGTCTGGGGACACGCATATTCACTAGTTGTGGACTCTGCAGAAATATTGCAGACCAATCAGATTAAGTTGTTTAACCACAAGAATTTCAACGTCACCGATTGCGGAATAAAGATGGAGCACAAGTAAGCACAACTAGCCCTAAGCACAGTGAGAACAGCAGAACGATTGGGATACAAAAAATTGAAGGCGCAAAATTTCAAAGTGGTGACAAGCCTTTTGAAGGGAAGAGATATATTTGCCATCCTTCCCACTGGATTTGTCAAATCACTATGTTATGCTTGTTTGCCATTTGCCTTTGACAGTTTGCTAGGTAGGAAAAATTGTTGTTGTGATCATTCGTAACGGAAGTCAGGTATCAATACTCTTTTATAGGAATATAATAATAATTATTATTATTAATGCAATGACCACGTGTTCTCTTGTGTATACCGCAAACATTTAATTATTACATTCCATCTCCACCACTAGTGAATATGCGTGTCCCCAGACCCTCCGCCTCTTACCGCGAGGGTCTGGCTTGTCAGACTATGGACCTTGTGGGTCGGGTAGAAAAGAAACGTCCTTCGGCTTAAGGTACCACGTCCACTTACCACACCCACAAGCTAGAATTTCGCGTATACGATATAAATCCGATTCGCGAAAAACGAAAATTTTAGCGTATAATTATATATGTAATATCAGGAGCCCATAAAACTAGGAGCGGGTAACATATAGGTATTCACGTTTCGTAAGTGGCCTGCAGCAGTATTTCCTTTTATGGAAGTGTGATAAGAGGGTGTGATTTGTTGATGAAAACGTCATATGACGTTTAAGTATTATAGTGTACGTACATACTCGCACGCGTTCTTATCACACGTAGTTTAGTTTAGGAGTTTCTACTAGCACAGAATTTAGTCCACTCTACCCAAAGACGCAACTGACGCTGACTTCCAGTTACACACTTCCACTCATAAAGAGAGCAGAATTCGTCGAGTCCATCTTTCAACAACTCGTTAAACGAGGGTCTACATTTCATGGCTGTCCAAAACATTTTTCTATCATAAAATAAATGAATGTGTCGCTCCTTTTCTACTTTTGTTAGCACTGCTCCTTCCAGAATACTTATAACCGCATCTTTCAAAAACGCAAGGCTATCTTTTGCAATTCTTTCTTCAACTTACTCGCCATTTTTCTTATTTATAATTAATTACATCATACATGTCATAGCTATATTGCTATGTGCAAAGTCCAGCACATTCCATATATGGAAGTATCACTTCAAGTGTCATTACGAATCGTGAAACTGCTATATAAGCCTGACTTGCCCGCTCCTAGTTTTATGGGCTCCTGGTAATATATATAACATGGCTTCAAGGTGTGTATCAGCAATATCGGACCTGAACCCCGAGATAGCAGCCCAAGGCAAAGCCGAGGGCTGCTATCGAGGGGTGAAGGGGTGATATTGCTGATACACACCAAGAAACCATGCTATATATAATATATTCTATACCCAACATGAACATCAATGTTACCTGATATCTATGGCTCTACGCTCCTTTATCCATTTGTCAATGTCTCCATCTTTTTTCAATTTACAACTTGACTGCGCATGCTCAGACTGATGCAATATATCATTATTGGTCTTATATCAGTCCTGTGGTTTCATATCCACCTGTGGTTGGGTGTATATCGCGTATATAACACCTGTGATGTGGCTGTTAGCTATGGTATATATATATATATATATAATTATATTAAATTATATATAATATTATTTATATTTAAATTTAGAATCTAAACATTCTGTATGACAATAATCATTGCATTTTGTCATGAAGGAACTGGTAACTTTACTAGCATCACTTTGTACTGTAGCACATTGATTGAATACCGTATAGCGGGAAATATTCGTTGGGTGCAAAATTTCGTTATTTTCGTGGGCAGTTGAGGGCAACGAAAAATTTGAATCAACAATAATTTGACTCGAGGAAAATTTTGCGACAGTCACGTGTGGTTTCAAAGTCACACCTCTCACACGTGTGTTATTATTGTTTACTAGCGATGGCTTCTTATCGGTATTTTAAGCCTGATTCATCTCTTAAAGGATGCCAATGAAGCGGTAAGAACTAGCTAACACAAATTAATTTTTTAAAAGGTGTGGCTAACTGCTATGGTCGATCAACCGCTCGCCAACGAAATTTATTTCAACGAAAATTTATTCTAAAAGCTTTTTGTATTTTTAACAAAAATTTCTTCCAACGGAAATTTCCCGCTATACGGTATGATATTTTATGTAGAAAACAATTCTCTTCAATGCAAACACTACCTTAGATGAAAGATCGTTCTATACTTGTACAATATTGTGATTCAATAATTATTGCTCAGTTTTGTTGAATCACCTGGTAATTATAATCACCGTGCACACTATAAAACATGCATCAGGCATCAGTATTAATTTTTTGTACCCAAATATATGATGGTCAAATCTATAGGCTACAATTATTTATTCTTCTACTATTCTGTGTTGTAGTGAACCAAGCAAGATTTTGTTTCTAACAATAATAATGTATGCTCATGTGCAATTAAATGTAATAAATGGAGCCTCTGAATTATAACTATCAGCAACCTACTCTAGAGAGGTGAGATTCCAAATCATAGAGCCAAATAATGTACACTTTGGTCATGACATTTGGATCTAGGTTTGTAAACAATATCTTCTAATGTAAATATTATTCATATTGGCAGAGATGCTAGCGGGGCTTGGCCCCCACATTTATAAAGCAGGAGGGCTTAGCCCCCCCTTGAAACCATATACACTGTACCATCTCATCACTGTACATCAATAATGTGGCATGCATGCATGCAGCGCAAGTTGTGAAACAACTTAAGACTTTTCTTTTGCTTTGCTGAGAAACATTTAGGAGTATTACTTTTTAGCTTCCATGCTTCATGAAAGAGGGGACATATCTCCCTTCCACACCATCCTCTTCCCCTGGTGGCTGGGATATAGCCGCCATTGTCATGCCCCCTATCTTTGTCAGCATCCTCACTTTAAACATGCTGTTTCCACTCCATTTAGCAATGGAAATAATAATAATTATTATATGAGAGTATGGCAACTACAGCATTGTTAGTAGAAGCCTCCATACCATGTTATATATTATTGATACACATACTCATCTAATTGTGATTACAAGACAAAGCTTATAATAATTATTATAGTTCAGCCTCAAGTGTTGTGTAACATATACATCCACATTTAAACCCAAATATTATGAATTGTAATTGTCCCAAATTTTTGAAAGTGGAAAAAAACTGTAGAGCCGGAGTAGGAACAAGGAGGGTGGAGGACAACCCAACGAAGTTGTAAAACAGAGCATGATGTACCCAATATAATTACATGTAATGAATTTATAGGTAGAAATGAAGGACATAAATACTTATAGACAATTTATCTGTAATGATTACAACATTATTTGTTCCCACTACATTGTCACAACTTCCTACTCTAATAAACTGTGATGCTGCATAGACTCTACAGTGATCAATTGTTATAATAAAATATATTTACAATAATAACTTTCGAAAGGACTATTTGTCACTTCTTTGATCTCTTCACCATCTAATAGAATGAGATGTAGCTAGTGAATTCATATGCATAATTATATACAGTACATGAAGATAAAGAGTGATATACCGTATAGAGGGAAATATTTGTTGGGTGCAAAATTTCGTTATTTCTGTTGCCAGTTGAGGGCAACGAAAATTGAATCAACAAAAATTTGACTCGAGGAAAATTTTGCGACAGTCACGTGTCGTTTCAAAGTCACACCTCTCACATGTGTGTTATTATTGTTTACTAGCGATGGCTCTTTAGCAGTATTTTAAGCCTGATTCATCTCTTCCAGACCCCAAGGGACCGCTATCAGACATAGTTAAGCCAGAGGCTATAAAGGATGCCAATGAAGCGGTAAGAACTAGATAATGATAGCTAACGGAATTTATTTCAACAAAAATTTATTCTAAAAGCTTTTTGTATTTTTAACGAAAATTTCTTCCAACGGAAATTTCCCGCTATACGGTATATATAGCATTAATTAATTAATCCACTTTGATTAACAGTAGCTTTGGATTTACAACCAGAGAATGCTTATATTTATTAAACACCAAGTACAGCTTCACTTTTGTTTAGGTGTTATGTTCTACTAGTACTATAAAAGTCATATATAATTATGTATATATATATAATTATAACTTTCATGTCTATATAATACTGTGTAAACATAATGTACCATTAATAAACTCTATTTTTAGTTCATTACTTATTTGATGTGATATAATTATGATTAATCAAAATGTTGACATTTTAATAGCTCCTGTTATTAGAAACTGTAACAGTATTAATGTAAGTACCAGCCATAATATATATATAAGATTAGATAATAATCACAGCACACCACTGCTAAATAAATTAACCTCTGCTATGTGACTACTGGAGCCAAGTTGAGAACTCGTATAGATAACGCCTTCTACACTACTTTGAAGAATGTCAGCTGCATCTTTCAAATGCTAATAGAAAATTTTGATAGTTGCAATAATAATAATTATTATATTCAACTGATTTAGAAATACTATCACAATAACATGACCAACCACATTGTTGTTAGCAAAAGCCTCCACAACAAAGCTCTATAGAGGAGATGTGCATGCTTATCTAATTGAGATTTCTATATTCCATGTCTTGTTTTCAAATATTATACTTCTGGCTCAAATCACTGGTGGTAATTGGTGTGTATTAAATAATTTTATATCCACATTTAAACTGTTTCTTTTATGAGCTATTTATATTTGTGCAAACAAAACAACAAAAAAAAATAGACAGACTATGATATACAGTGATCAATTCATTATGATGATGTATTAGAACTTTACAGTAATATCTTTTAATGTACTACTATAATGAATTCTTGTTAGTCATAATAATTGTATATCTGGAAGTATTTCTCTTTTTTGATCTATTCTTAATCTAATATAATGAGATTGGAGCCAGTAAATTCATACACATACAATACATGATAAATATGAAGGATAATATCAGCTGTAGTGTTAATATATTTATCCACTTTGATTATCAGTAGCTTTGGATTCACAATCAGGAAATATTTACAAGTACATTTTTAAGTACTAAGTGTTAATAATTATTCTCATGTATATTTATATAGTACTGTGTAACATCATGTACTACTGCATACATTTATAAATTCCTTCCTCAATTCTTTAATATGTTACTTATTGATCAGATGTGAAATACAATTAATTAAAATGTTGACAGATTTTTAGCTTGTGCTGTTAACCCTGGGATTGTTTTTTCAAAATTCTTCCCAACAAACACTGGTATCTCTGTTACAGATATCTTGGGCACCGTTCACTTTCTGTATTCTAAATTTGGCTCTTTTCTGACACGGAGTACTACTTTTACCAACTTGCTTAACGGGACTCGAAAGACACAAGCGCTTGTAGGACTAATTCAAATGCATTGTTCTCCTCTTTTGACTGTAGCTGCAATAAAACAACCCCACTGCACATTGGCACCAGTTACACACACGATATCAGGTTTTACAACAAGAGAAATTTCTCAGCTATCCACCACATTGCGTGGGCAGGGTTACTGAATCTCAACATTGCACAGGCACTCTTTAAAATTCCCATTGTAGTCTAATACTTGGGCAAAGGGCAGCCAAAAATAATCAACTTTTTTAGCCATTTTCATTGGCTTATCACTGACACCAATGCAAACATTTGGAGTGCTTCGTAATGCTAGGAATGCAAATGCCACATATATGTGAAATATGTCACATATGTGACATTTCACACTGGAGGACTGATGCATCAGTCCTCTTAGGAATAATTATTCTAGAGACTGTATTATTATGATGATACTTATTCAGCTTAGCAAACAGACATGTGGTCAGCTATAGACTGATGCATGACTAAACGACAGCTGCTTATAAATACTGTGGCTAACAGCTGTAACAGCTGAAATGTAAAATTCCAAAATGTTGTATACATAACTAGAGTAAGAAGAATGGAGAAATAAATGACTATAATAAATTGTTGCCTTTCAGAGCTAAAAACCCAGCAGTCTGACTTTATGACAGGTCATAAAGCAATCATAAGAATACCTTTTCTTCATGTACTGTTTTATATATTATGTATTCAGTATGAAGAGTATATATATAATTATTGCTTCAATGATGAACACTCTTTCAAGAAACAAAATGAAAATATAAAAAGTACATGTATACATGTACCTACCGTCATATTAATACTGTACTTAGTACATGTACAAGTACTAGTCTTATACTTAAATCTTGAAGTACATGTACATGTATACCTCCATATTAATACTTTACTTAGTACATGTACAAGTACTAGTCTTATACTTAAATCTTGAAGTACATGTACATGTATACCTCCACATTAATACTTTACTTAGTACATGTACAAGTACTAGTCTTATACTTAAATCTTAAAGTACATGTACATGTATACCTCCATATTAATACTTTACTTGGTACATGTACAAGTACTAGTCTTATACTTAAATCTTGAAGTACATGTACATGTATACCTCCATATAGAATACTTTACTTAGTACATGTACAAGTACTAGTCTTATACTTAAATCTTGAAGTACATGTACATGTATACCTCCATAGTAATACTTTACTTAGTACATGTACAAGTACTAGTCTTATACTTAAATCTTGAAGTACATGTACATGTATACCTCCACATTAATACTTTACTTAGTACATGTACAAGTACTAGTCTTATACTTAAATCTTGAAGTACATGTACATGTATACCTCCATATTAATACTTTACTTGGTACATGTACAAGTACTAGTCTTATACTTAAATCTTGAAGTACATGTACATGTATACCTCCATATTAATACTTTACTTAGTACATGTACAAGTACTAGTCTTATACTTAAATCTTGAAGTACATGTACATGTATACCTCCATATTAATACTTTACTTAGTACATGTACAGGTACTAGTCTTATACTTAAATCTTGAAGTACATGTATATGTATACCTCCATATTAATACTTTACTTAGTACATGTACATGTATACCTCCCTATTAATACTTTACTTAGTACATGTACAAGTACTAGTCCTACACTTAAATCTTGAAGTACGTGTACATGTACATGTATACCTCCATATTAATACTTTACTTAGTACATGTACAAGTACAAGTCTTATACTTAAATCTTGTAGTACATGTACAAGTATACCTCCATATTAATACTTTACTTAGTACATGTACAAGTACTAGTCTTACACTTAAATCTTGAAGTACATGTATATGTATACCTCCATATTAATACTTTACTTAGTACATGTACATGTATACCTCCCTATTAATACTTTACTTAGTACATGTACAAGTACTAGTCTTATACTTAAATCTTGAAGTACATGTACATGTATACCTCCCTATTAATACTTTACTTAGTACATGTACAAGTACTAGTCTTATACTTAAATCTTGAAGTACATGTACATGTATACCTCCATATTAATACTTTACTTAGTACATGTACAAGTACTAGTCTTACACTTAAATCTTGAAGTACATGTATATGTATACCTCCATATTAATACTTTACTTAGTACATGTACATGTATACCTCCCTATTAATACTTTACTTAGTACATGTACAAGTACTAGTCTTATACTTAAATCTTGAAGTACATGTACATGTATACCTCCCTATTAATACTTTACTTAGTACATGTACAAGTACTAGTCTTATACTTAAATCTTGAAGTACATGTACATGTATACCTCCATATTAATACTTTACTTAGTACATGTACAAGTACTAGTCTTACACTTAAATCTTGAAGTACATGTATATGTATACCTCTATATTAATACTTTACTTAGTACATGTACATGTATACCTCCCTATTAATACTTTACTTAGTACATGTACAAGTACTAGTCCTATACTTAAATCATGAAGTACGTGTACATGTACATGTATACCTCCATATTAATACTTTACTTAGTACATGTACAAGTGCTAGTCTTATACTTAAATCTTGTAGTACATGTACAAATATACCTCCATATTAATACTTTACTTAGTACATGTACAAGTACTAGTCTTACACTTAAATCTTCAAGTACATGTACATGTATACCTCCATATTAATACTTTACTTAGTACATGTACAAGTACTAGTCTTATACTTAAATCTTGAAGTACATGTACATGTACATGTATACCTCCATATTAATACTTTACTTAGTACATGTACAAGTACTAGTCTTACACTTAAATCTTGAAGTACATGTACATGTACATGTATACCTCCATATTAATACTTTACTTAGTACATGTACAAGTACTAGTCTTATACTTAAATCTTAAAGTACATGTACACGTATACCTGCATATTAATACTTTACTTAGTACATGTACAAGTACTAGTCTTATACTTAAATCTTCAAGTACATGTACATGTATACCTCCATATTAATACTTTACTTAGTACATGTACAAGTACTAGTCTTATACTTAAATCTTGAAGTACATGTACATGTACATGTATACCTCCATATTAATACTTTACTTAGTACATGTACAAGTACTAGTCTTACACTTAAATCTTGAAGTACATGTACATGTACATGTATACCTCCATATTAATACTTTACTTAGTACATGTACAAGTACTAGTCTTATACTTAAATCTTAAAGTACATGTACACGTATACCTGCATATTAATACTTTACTTAGTACATGTACAAGTACTAGTCTTATACTTAAATCTTCAAGTACATGTACATGTATACCTCCATATTAATACTTTACTTAGTACATGTACAAGTACTAGTCTTAAACTTAAATCTTGAAGTACATGTACAAGTACTAGTCTTATACTTAAATCTTGAAGTACATGTACATGTATATGTATATCTCCATATTAATACTTTACTTAGTACATGTACAAGTACTAGTCTTACACATAAATCTTGAAGTACATGTACATGTATACCTCCATATTAATACTTTACTTAGTACATGTACAAGTACTAGTATTACACTTAAATCTTGAAGTGCATGTACATGTATACCTCCATATTCTTAGTACATGTATACCTCCATATTAATACTTTACTTAGTACATGTACAAGTACTAGTCTTATACTTAAATCTTGAAGTACATGTACATGTATATGTATACCTCCATATTAATACTTTACTTAGTACATGTACAAGTACTAGTCTTATACTTAAATCTTGAAATACATGTACATGCATACCTTCATATTAATACTTTACTTAGTACATGTACAAGTTACTAGTCTTACACTTAAATCTTGAAGTACATGTACATGTATACCTTCATATTAATACTTTACTTAGTACATGTACAAGTACTAGTCTTACACTTAGATCTTGAAGTACATGTACATGTATACCTCCATATTCATACTTTACTTAGTACATGTACAAGTACTAGTCTTACACTTAAATCTTGAAGTGCATGTACATGTATACCTCCATATTCATACTTTACTTAGTACATGTATACCTCCATATTAATACTTTACTTAGTACATGTACAAGTACTAGTCTTATACTTAAATCTTGAAGTACATGTACATGTATATGTATACCTCCATATTAATACTTTACTTAGTACATGTACAAGTACTAGTCTTATACTTAAATCTTGAAGTACATGTACATGTATACCTCTGTATTAATACTTTACTTAGTACATGTACAAGTACTAGTCTTATACTTAAATCTTGAAGTACATGTACATGTATACCGCCATATTAATACTTTACTTAGTACATGTACAAGTACTAGTCTTACACTTAGATCTTGAAGTACATGTACATGTATACCTCCATTTTAATACTTTACTTAGTACATGTACAAGTACTAGTCTTATACTTAAATCTTGAAGTACATGTACATGTATACCTCTGTATTAATACTTTACTTAGTACATGTACAAGTACTAGTCTTATACTTAAATCTTGAAGTACATGTACATGTATACCTCCATATTAATACTTTACTTAGTACATGTACAAGTTACTAGTCTTACACTTAAATCTTGAAGTACATGTACATGTATACCTTCATATTAATACTTTACTTAGTACATGTACAAGTACTAGTCTTACACTTAGATCTTGAAGTACATGTACATGTATACCTCCATATTCATACTTTACTTAGTACATGTACAAGTACTAGTCTTATACTTAAATCTTGAAGTACATGTACATGTATATGTATACCTCCATATTAATACTTTACTTAGTACATGTTCAAGTACTAGTCTTATACTTAAATCTTGAAGTACATGTACATGTATACCTCCATATTAATACTTTACTTAGTACATGTACAAGTACTAGTCTTACACTTAAATCTTGAAGTACATGTACATGTATACCTTCATATTAATACTTTACTTAGTACATGTACAAGTACTAGTCTTACACTTAGATCTTGAAGTACATGTACATGTATACCTCCATATTCATACTTTACTTAGTACATGTACAAGTACTAGTCTTATACTTAAATCTTGAAGTACATGTACATGTATATGTATACCTCCATATTAATACTTTACTTAGTACATGTTCAAGTACTAGTCTTATACTTAAATCTTGAAGTACATGTACATGTATACCTCCATATTAATACTTTACTTAGTACATGTACAAGTACTAGTCTTACACTTAAATCTTGAAGTACATGTACATGTATACCTTCATATTAATACTTTACTTAGTACATGTACATGTACTAGTATTACACTTAAATCTTGAAGTGCATGTACATGTATACCTCCATATTCATACTTTACTTAGTACATGTACAAGTACTAGTCTTACACTTAAATCTTGAAGTGCATGTACATGTATACCTCCATATTCATACTTTACTTAGTACATGTATACCTCCATATTAATACTTTACTCAGTACATGTACAAGTACTAGTCTTATACTTAAATCTTGAAGTACATGTACATGTATATGTATACCTCCATATTAATACTTTACTTAGTACATGTTCAAGTACTAGTCTTATACTTAAATCTTGAAGTACATGTACATGTATACCTCCATATTAATACTTTACTTAGTACATGTACAAGTACTAGTCTTACACTTAAATCTTGAAGTACATGTACATGTATACCTTCATATTAATACTTTACTTAGTACATGTACATGTACTAGTATTACACTTAAATCTTGAAGTGCATGTACATGTATACCTCCATATTCATACTTTACTTAGTACATGTACAAGTACTAGTCTTACACTTAAATCTTGAAGTGCATGTACATGTATACCTCCATATTCATACTTTACTTAGTACATGTATACCTCCATATTAATACTTTACTCAGTACATGTACAAGTACTAATCTTATATTTAAATCTTGAAGTACATGTACATGTATACCTCCATATTGATACTTTACTTAGTACATGTACAAGTACTAGTCTCACACTTAAATCTTGAAGTACATGTACATGTATACCTTCATATTAATACTTTACTTAGTACATGTACAAGTACTAGTCTTATACTTAAATCTTGAAGTACAAGTACATGCATACCTTCATATTAATCAATCACTTATATACATTACATTTTTGTGTACATGTTATTAAAGAGACACATATAAACACCACCTCCTAATCAAATCAATATAGTACATAATTATACTATATTGAAATATAAATAGCATAAAGTATAATTATAAGTTCATCAGATATCATCTACTTATGGATTATTGTCATTAACAATAAACTTACAAAGATAACAATCTATCAGTAACAGCAGCTAGGTTAAAATACAGAATAGTGTTGATAATTAAACAATAATTGTTAATATATATAATATTATTGAAATGTCATATAATCAACTGAAGCAATTGCAGTTGAGAATAATCTTCATTTTATATCTACAGGTCCTACATGTATAGTACCAGATTGGTATCCTCCCATAATTACAAAGTCATCATATTCCCTTCCACTATTAATAATCAACATGATGAATTTCTCAACACACAAGAAATCTAACGAGATCTGGTATAGTCCCCCTTTCTATACCAGTACTGATGGATACAAGTTACAGTTACGAGTGGATGCAAACGGAATAGGGAAAGGAAAAGGAACACATGTTTCCTTGTTTGTGTGTCTGATGAAAGGAGAACACGATCAATACCTACAATGGCCATTCAAAGGTGAAATTTCTATTCAAATGCTGAACTGGAGGGAAGATAATCAACACAAGGAGAAGATTATACACTTCAACGACAGTGCTGACATCAAATATCGATCAAAAGTAATCGAAGGAGAAAGAGGATTAGAATGGGGTTATCATGAGTTCATACGTATTGCTGATCTTGAGTATGATCCTAAGAAAAATTGTGCATATCTACAGGAGGACACTCTATGTATTAAAATACCCAACATCACCTTACTAACAGGTAATATGATTATGTTATGTATTCCTGTACAGATCACTGTATGACTTATTATTTCACATGATTAGGGCTTTATAAAGTATATTTCACTTCATCCATAAACACAATTACATTGTATTTGTTATAGACTAATTATAATACTATCGTAAAAAAAATGGAGTAAATTAATAACATTACTCTCTTTTTATAACTACAATATACATGTAGATAATCAGGTTAGCATTCAGTGCCTCCAATTACATGGATTTTTCACTAATTATATGAAATTATACGTATAATAATATGGATCACAGAACATTACACTACAAGTACAGAAAGTGCATGTGCTTTAACTAAAAACATGGAGTGTCTTTCAGTAGCAGCTCAGATCTAGTAAAGCCTATAGTAGTGAGTCTACAGCTAGTAGTGTTACAGTTAGTGATACTAATGTCAGTGTACCTGCTAGAGAAAAAACTAAAATTTCAACTAAACCAACCAGTTGTTCTGGACCAGTTGTACTGAATAACTGAGTGTATATATATATGTTATTCATCATGTTTTTATTTTTGAAAATACATGTACGTAAAGTTTCATAACAATACTAAAGATTATAAACACTAAGAGTAATTTCTAGTTGGAGGCACTGAGCTATGACAATGGGTCTTAATGTAATAACTTATTTAGCTAGTAGGCAAAACCAGAATAGGTAAAAATGGAGTAAGCAAACCCTGAAGATACCTATCTAACATAAGTAGGCTTTCACAAAATTAAAGTAAGAGGATATTACATCATCCCGTAAAGGAATATATCTTGTATGTAGTATGATTAACAAGTTATGTTGAATGAACTACAAAATATTTAAGTGTAGTACTTGTATAACACTAATGATATAACAATGATATTAAATACAATGTTGTATATGGTATGACTATGGAATTGTGAGGTTATGCTCTACTATATAGTCACAATGTAGTCAGGTGTGTGACCTCATCTTTATGTACAAGGGAAGTACATATACATGTACATGTACATTGTACATTAGTTGTCTTGTTGCAAAACGTTTGATCATAGGAAGTGACATACATGTATATGACATTTGCTGATAATATATATTATTGATATAATGATTGTGTGAAGATATACCTAATATATGAGATACTATTACAGTTTTGTAGATTGTAGAAATGTGTTTACTAGTGTACTAACAGACTACTGAACCACACACTAATTATATATGCTTCAGACATACCCAAAGTGATATAAGTACACTTTATTAGTACATACATACAATATGTACTTTCCCTAACCCTTAATCTATGCAAGAGTCAGGTCATGTCACTGACTAAAAATGCATTGTATGTACACACTTTAATAATCACAATTTAAGACTAAGACCTTAGGCTAACACTAATTTTCATGAAAACTGAATAAAAGTTTTGTGTATTTTGTATAGTGTGTTTGTATAGTACATGTGTATATATATTATAACATTCAGTTGAATTACAGAACATATAGAAATGAAATCAATACATGTAATACATGTAGATTAAAAATTTAAAATATCAATTTATATCCTGTTACTATGTTGTTACTGTATTTGCAGGTTTTTAAGTGTATGCGCTTATTGACAAAAGCGATAAGAAATATGCGTAAAGATTTTAGTATGTGCTTAACGTGCTTCAACGCTTCCACATTCTCACTCACGCCCACATTAGTGCACATGATGTTTCTATATTAGAAAAGTGTCCTTGGTGCTTGTGAACAACATGTTTGCTTCCTTTATTACTTTTGTGTATCTTTTCCAAGGAGTACCGCCTTCGTGTTTTAAAAAATATTTCGTACTCGTTTGGTAAAGATTATGTTCTTCATAGAACCCACTACACCAAGCTTGAACTCATGACTGTAGTTCTTGGTCTTTGTTTTAACTATGCATCCATCTAAAGAAGACTGTAGACATTGAGCAATTCTTTTCGCTCTTCACACTTCACTACACGATGATCAGCACGCGATCACTCCCACAAAATTAATTAATAATAATTATAATGCAAATTAATTATTAATAATATGATGCATGCACTTAAATGTCAGCTAAAATACCAGTAACCAGTATGTGCTTATTTGCAAATATGTGCTACAAACCAAGCATGCACTTAAAAACCTCCAAATATTGTTATACAAACTGTATTTATCAGTTTATAATTTATAACTTCCAGTATGCTGACAAAGTTCTTAACTATGATAATAGCCCCTGTAGTAATGGCATGCAGGTTATAAGCACTTATGGATTGTACATATGTAGTCTATTTTACCCAATATGTTTCATATCATCTTGTGGACTCGGTCATATCACCACCATGTTATATTTCAACAATAGGCCACACACAAATTCCATAACTATAATGTAAAACTGATGTGATAAAATGCGACTAATATAATAAGATACACTTACACATTTCACATAGACTTCATTATCTCAATCCAGAGAGACACAAGCTGATATCAGTATTATTATAAATACTATTATAATACTTAGCTATATTATAAATACTGATAATAATATTATATAGTGTTACTTAGTTATTATTCTGATAATAGACTAGCTTTATAAAATTATATCTATTACAATTTGTATTATGTAAATTCAAATTATTCAGTTCAGATATGCATCTCTCCTATTGAGAGGATTAATATTCATAATACCAACATCAAGTTGTCATCGTATTAAAGTTTTGCTAATGGATTGTAATGTGACTATGTTTTAAAACCAACATAATGATTGTTTAAAAGCTTCATGTAAGCCAAGCATGTAATAATTGGAGTATATATGGTATTACACTATGTACATACACACTATGGTTCAGTGATCATGCCCTGACTAACATACTGCCCCTAATGACTAGTAATTCTCTCATCGTCTCACATTTCTGTCATTTTCTATATATACTGTACATATAGGAAGCCCACTAAATGTGATATCCATTTCCCTGGATATCAAATATTATGAAATGCGAGTGTTTAAAGGTCATTAGATCAAATTATCATAACCTATAAGACTGTTTATCACAGAGCCATACAGCTATCAGATATGTTGGTAGAGGTGTATTGGTGCTCATTGGTTAACATGCTATGAAAAAATGGTAAATGTGGATTGATATAAGCTGAAGATAGATTTTGATATCCAATTATTTGAGAAAAAACTAGTTATAGAGTGAGAGGGAAATAATCCTGATGATAAACATGTTGTCACTATCAAAAAAGATGTTATTATGTATGAGTATGCACACATAAATGTCTCACGATTGGCTCACGACCAAATAAAGTCCCCTGGTCCCGGACACAATTATAATAAGGATACTAACCTTTGTGTTCAGAAATGTCCTATGTTTATGTTTATGTTTATGTTTATGTTTAATGTACACAATTTAAAACATTTCAATTTGTTTTTCCTATGGTATTAGTTTACTTGCAAGTTGAGGTGTAAGTCTACCTCACATACTAGTTGTTGGGTAGAGTGGGTCTCATAGGTACACAAATTAGTACAGGTATATCTATGGGTGTACGTCCTGATTGGGGAGTGTAGTGCATGAATGCACTACTGGAGGATGTCGGGTGCCGACATACACTCCCCTATCTAAATGTAGGTGTGGGCTAGCTGGGTATGCCATTATTGGACATGGCTAGGGGGGTGTGACTGAGTAAGGTCATGCTACCTCTGAGTTTAGCAGCATGGTACCCTCATCCTAGTGATGCTAATTTGCTAGGGGTACCGACTCTGCTGGTCCAAGCACGGTACCCTCATCCTAGCGATGCTAAAGTGGCTAGGGGTACTCAAAAACATGCTTTGCTGTGCTACATACATGTAATAGTCAATGACATAGGGGAGTGGCCCTTGCGATATTACCAACCTCTTTTTCCGATTATGTGTTGTAACCGGAGAAGTCAGCTTAGCTTATTGTATATCTGATTCCCCAAATGTTAATACTAGTATAATGAAAATTATATACAATCATGTGAAATGTCATGTGATACATAAACATCAATCTTAATGTGGCACTTCAGAGCACAAATTAAAGTCTCATTTAGAAATGACATTACACTCTGTATTATATAAACTCAAATTGTTAGTTCAGATATACATCTCTCCTATTGAGAAGATTAATGCAAGGTTCTAGCTAAAGAGTTGAAGAGAGGTGTTGCACTACTCTATGCAATGTCATTTCCCTTTGACATGATCAAAGGAATGCAATTAAATATCCTTTGATTTTCGTGCCAGCACCACTATGTTGAAAACACTAAAATACTGGAGTATACCGAATTATTGAATACAACCAAATAGAGCTTACTATAGAAAACATCTAATAGTAAACATTTGAAAAACATTACATTTGATCAGTTCACAAACATGGTGTGAATGTATCCACTATTCCTGTTGGTGTTGTTTTCATCAGACCACTGTTTGGGCCAATATATAATCATAATAAATATTTACAAAGACCATTGGGAAATACAGGGGGAAATCACTGCACATCAGTAGCTAATAGTAATGGGAAGTCATAATATATGAGTAATCTATTAGATACTAATTTTGTTTTGTCTGTGTTTATAGCTTGGTCACAAGCAGATGTCTACTTCTACTTACTATAAAATAAAGTTTGAAAAAACATCATGTTAGCTCAGAAATCTCTTTGTAAACATTATTTAAAATAATTATAATTAGACATTGACCCAAAACTACATGGTCCAGTAACCATACATGTACATGTACATGTATAAACCACAAATTGAATACACCTTATTCACTGCCAGCTGTAAGTCATGTATACTGACACATGCAGCTACTGTTGGATCACTTGCACCTAATCAGTCACATGTAGCAAGTAATATACAAACAAAGTGACACTTATATACATGTACATGTGACTTGTATCAACACTTACATGTATACACTACCAGTACAACATCAATACTAAACACCCATACATGTACATGTATATCCAGTGTGTACATGTATTACTATATATAATATTAAACACTACCTGTATAATATCAATACTAAACACCTTTACAGGTACATGTCTATCCAGTGTGTACATGTATTACTATATATAATATTAAACACTACCTGTACAATATCAATACTAAACACCTATACATGTACATGTATATCCAATCCAGTATGTACATGCACAAGTATTACTATATATGTACATGTACTATTAAACACTAGTTTACTTTAGACATAAGGCTAATATCATAAGGTACATGTACATGTGTATTAGAAAAAATAATAAAATTAAATAAGTCTGCATGGACTATGAATGGGGATTGAACCATGGACCTTCTGGTATCTAGTCAGGCACTTTTACGCCACCAGATACCTTGATGGCAGAAGAGCATACCATTGTACTAATTCCAAAACTAGTTTCAAAACTAGTTTCAAAACCAGCTGTTTCTATCTTCTCAAATATCTAACTGGACTATAAGCTGATGAACAGTAGACTAACCAGCAGAACCAACCCTCGCTTAGAATGTCTGTAACATCATTTATATTAATATCAATCTTTGATTATATCTACATGATCTCATCATGAAGAGGTCAATACAAATACAATACATGTACATAATAAATGAGGATTAAAAATATGAATGATAAATACCAGCTTCTTTTAAATAGTTGAGAGGTTATTTAAATGATGTCACAATATTTCATACTCTGGGATTTACCAGATATTCTTCATGAAATGAGTGGTAAAAGAAAGCTTGATTCTATTGTATTATGTGGAAACAGAATAGTTGTAATCATATATACCTAGTATGTTATTCAACTACACTTAGGAACTACCAGACTAAAGGGTTTTATCAACATTATATTACCAGTAGTAGAACACAACAAGTACATGTAATGGATACTGTTATTATTGTTTTGTATAGTAGTTTACCACTCAAAATATCAGACTCACAGTGTGACACAGTTTACTTTTTATGTATTATCATGTAAATGATGTAATCAAATAACCTCTAATAGGATATATTATTCAATTACATGTACTTTATATAATACATGTATATATAGTCACTTCATTATCATATGTAATATAATTACATTAGTGGTTAATGTGTTATTGATAAACAGGACATGACTCTTGTAAATTAGAACTTGTAAGTTTCTTTAGTATAATGTAATATATTATCTATACTCAGGATAGACCTATCCACATTATGATACCCTGTTATGTTACATGTACATGTATGTTACAATTACACATTTCATTTGATCCTATTATATCCTGGTATGACACGAGTTAATAATAATTATTATTATCATTATACTTCAATTAAAAAGATATGGTATGATGAGGTGTGTGTAAGTGTTAGTTCATAATAGTTAATGATTGTTATACTGTAAAAAATGTTGTCTCAACTGTTCAATATACTTATTACTAGTTATAATATGAACAACAATGAATGGACAGGAAAATAATAACAGCAGCTGTGATTATAATATGTAACCATTTACTAGATCATGTGATCCAGTAATAATAAGTAATATATTATACCAGTATTATACTTAATACTTTTCATATCCTAAAGTTATATCATCATAATGTACATACGTAGGTCTAATTATCAACTTTCTGCGCACCATGTGTAATGATTGATTATTGATTAAACCACACCTAAACACACCCACTTGGCACATTTTTCAATACTGATAATAGTGACCATTTATATCATAAATATATTATGTACTCCTAAACACTTGTTGGGTTGACATGTATGAATGTATTGTGATATTTGATGATCATTTTTCAGACACAATGGGTTGACAATTAAAACATATTTTGAGAATTATGAAAACCCTTGTGTGTATATAACATAACTAGTACAGTGTGTAATACAGATGTCAAACACTCCTGCATATCATTGAACAGTTTATTCTTACATGGGCTACTGTTATATATAGGTACTAACCTCCTCCATATGTATGACAGTATGACCTACCCCTGTCAGGATATATACATGAAACATGAACCTGATTATACATGTTACACTGTGTACATGTAATTGAATACTAAAGTACAAATACATGATGTATGTGAAACAATTAATAACACCTGATATTAATAACAAAACATTTTAAATCCCAGTTATACACCCATTATCAAAGGGACACAAATATCATGTTTCATAATCACTTGTAGTGAGTGACACATGATAAATGTTGACAAAAAGATGACATTCGACAATTAACAGGTCTATTTACAAGATAAGGAGTGAATCCATAAACCATTACATAACTACTGGAAAGGAATAACATTTCCACTTCATTTCCATGCTACATGTACAAAACAGTTATAGTATACCTCCACATGCACACATGGAATATATATTATCACTTGATGATACAACAGTGACCACACTCTCAATAAAAATATATTCCATGTGGCACTTGTAGGTACATGTATTATATAACTATTACAAACAACACTCATATGTGACTATGGATATGAAAATCAGTTATTTGTCAAATAATAATTTGGTCAAATGCTTACATTTAAATGTTCATTACTAGTCATTTTGATAACTAAATTTGGAATTTAGGTAGAGCAATAGTTGTTATTTACTAAACTAAAATATGTGAGTATTGTTTAATTATAATTATACATGACATGTAGAATATTATAATTATATATATTATAAACAACACCACATACTATATAACATTATTATAATAATTATTATAGCATGTAGTATTGTACATATCTATTATAACCAACACCACATACTATATATAACATTATTATAACAAGTGTATAATTATAGAGAAAAAAACATCCCTATGATTGCTTTACAAATTTATAAAAGTATCCCTATGACTGCTTTGTGGTGTCCAGCATTCAGTAATCATGGCTGACTTTATCAAGCATGAAAGATAACAACTTATTATAGTTATTATTTTGATTATCTACTCTCCTGACCTTTCAAAGGACCTTGTAGGGGTATATTTCAGACAGAATAGCTAGCTAGTAGTTCCAGTTTCTACGTAACCTACTTAGCTAAGGGAGCTTTCTTTCTGCTGGTCTCGAATGCGCGTTCTTTTACCACCACAACCATTAATTGACCTAGCCCCCAGGAATGACGCAACTTCTTACTGGTCATAATTCTCGCCAAATCAATAGCACAGGAGTCAATAGGACCTGTTGGTAAAGTAAGATAATACATGTACATGTACATATACAATGTACATGTAGCAGAGTTTCATTTAGAACGGGTATTCAATAGCACAAGAGTCAATAGGACCTGTTAAGATAATAATACATGTACATGTACAATAGGGTTTCATTAGAAGGGGCGTATTCAATAGAACAGGAGTCAATAGGACCTGTTGGTAAAGTAAGATAATACATGTACACGTACATACATGTATACAATGTACATGTACATGTAGCAGAGTTTCATTTAGAAGGGGGTATTCAATATAACAAGAGTCAATAGGACCTGTTAAGATATTAATACATGTACATGTACAATAGGGTTTCATTAGAAGGGGGGTATTCAATAGCACAAGAGTCAATAGGACCTGTTAAGATAATAATACATGTACATGTACAATAGGGTTTCATTAGAAGGGGCGTATTCAATAGCACAGGAGTCAATAGGACCTGTTGGTAAAGTAAGATAATACATGTACATGTACATACATGTATACAATGTACATGTAGCAGAGTTTCATTTAGAAGGGGGTATTCAATATAACAAGAGTCAATAGGACCTGTTAAGATATTAATACATGTACATGTACACTTTGTACAATAGGGTTTCATTAGAAGGGGCATATTCAATAGCACAAGAGTCAATAGGACCTGTTAAGATAATAATACATGTACATGTACAATAGGGTTTCATTAGAAGGGGCGTATTCAATAGAACAGGAGTCAATAGGACCTGTTGGTAAAGTAAGATAATACATGTACATGTACATACATGTATACATGTACATGTAGCAGAGTTTCATTTAGAAGGGGGTATTCAATATAACAAGAGTCAATAGGACCTGTTAAGATAATAATACATGTACATGTACAATAGGGTTTCATTAGAAGGGGCATATTCAATAGCACAAGAGTCAATAGGACCTGTTAAGATAATAATATAATATGTACATGTACAATAGGGTTTCATTAGAAGGGGGGTATTCAATAGCACAAGAGTCAATAGGACCTGTTAAGATAATAATACATGTACATGTACAATAGGGTTTCATTAGAAGGGGGGTATTCAATAGCACAAGAGTCAATAGGACCTGTTGGTAAAGTAAGATAATACATGTACATGTACATATACAATGTACATGTAGCAGGGTTTCATTTAGAATGGGGTATTCAATAGCACAAGAGTCAATAGGACCTGTTAAGATAATAATACATGTACATGTACAATAGAGTTTCATTAGAAGGGGGGTATTCAATAGCACAGGAGTCAATAGGACCTGTTAAGATAATAATACATGTACATGTACAATAGGGTTTCATTAGAAGGGGCATATTCAATAGCACATATAATTTTGTATAAAACACAGATATAGTAAATATGTACATGTGATTAGCTACTAAAATGTAAATACAAGTAACATGTTTCCATAGTAAACATGTATTTATGATAACAATGTATTATCTTTTGTTTATGCTATCATAAATCTATCTGACAATATAGATGACATACATGTACCTATACACATGAGATGACACTCTATTAGAAATACATGTATACGGTTCCTATGGAAACTTGCTACATGTGCAGTGAATAGAAAATTGAGTACATTGTATAATAATTGTTAAATTTGTATACACACTTCAACTGTTGAACTTTTTACTTTTCTTGTGAATTAATTCCAAATTATGATATATGTCATAATAACAATTATAGACTTGTACTTCATGTAAATAAACACATGAAATAATATTAGATGTTATTATGATACTATACTACAATAGTATGATATAAACCCTACCCCTGTCAGGATATATACATGAAACATGAACCTGATTATACATGTTACACTGTGTACATGTAATTGAATACTAAAGTACAAATACATGATGTATGTGAAACAATTAATAACACCTGATATTAATAACAAAACATTTTAAATCCCAGTTATACACCCATTATCAAAGGGACACAAACATCATGTTTCATAAGCACTTGTAGTGAGTGACACATGATAAATGTTGACAAAAAGATGACATTCGACAATTAACAGGTCTATTCTTTACAAAATAAGGAATGAATCCATAAACCATTACAAAACTTCAGGAAAGGAATAACATTTCCACTTCATTTCCATGCTACATGTACAAAACAGATATAGCATACGTACACATGTACACATGTAATATATTGATACTGTGATGACACCATACCATCAATAACAATATATTACATGTGGAGATCAGAGGTACATGTATGATATAACAATTACATACAATATCCACATACTATAATTGTAATTAACTAGTATATTAATAATTATTGTTATGCTAGTTATTAAACTATACATAAAAGTATAGTATATTAAACATATCTATTATATACAACACTCACATAATTATTATAATGAAACATGAACCTGATTATACATGTTACACTGTGTACATGTAATTGAATATAAAGTACAAATACATGATGTATGTGACACAATTAATAACACCTGATATTAATAACAAAACATTTTAAATCCCAATTATACACCCATTATCAAAGGGACACAAATACATGTATCATGTTTCATAATCACTTGTAGTTAGTGACACATGATAAATGTTAACAGAAAGATGACATTCTATAATTAACAGGTCTATTTACAAGATAAGGAGTGAATCCATAAACCATTCCATAACTACTGGAAAGGAATAACATTTCCACTTCATTTCCATGCTACATGTACAAAACAGTTATAGTATACCTCCAAATGTACACATGGAATATATTGATACTGTGATGACACCATACCATCAATAACAATATATTACATGTGGAGATCAGAGGTACATGTATGATATAACAATTACATACAATATCCACATACTATAATTGTAATTAACTAGTATATTAATAATTATTGTTATGCTAGTTATTAAACTATACATAAAAGTATAGTATATTAAACATATCTATTATATACAACACTCACATAATTATTATAATTACACATTCCTGATCAGTTATATTGTGACCACTTCTTTTCATGATATACTATTCCAATATATTTACACATTACTAATAATAGTATAGTTACTATACCTCATGAAGATATTATAATTATGTAAATTAATTTATTGTATTAACTATTATATTTATTATCATAGGTACTGATATACCAACCTGGTGTATCCCTCCTAAGACTCAGTCCACACACCTCCTCCCTCCATGTACACTAACAATGTACAACTACAATGAACACAAGAGAGTTGGTGATATGTGGTATAGTGTACCTTTTTACTCCACAACAAATGGGTATAAATTACAACTATGTGTTGACGCCAACGGGTTAGCTTCTGGAAAAGATACACACCTAAGTGTAGGTGTACATCTCATGAAGGGGGAGTATGATGAGACTTTGAACTGGCCATTGAATAGTGAGATTACTATTCAATTGCTAAACTGGAGGGAGGATAAGGCACATGTGGAAACGATCGTTGACCACTACAATGCACCAATAGCAGCTCGTACAAGAGTAGTGGATGGAGATACAACACAATGGTCATGGCTTAAACATCAAGTCGTTCCTCACATGGAGCTACCCTACAATGCTGATAACAACACAGAATACCTTCATAACGACACACTTTGTTTCAGAGTGTCCAAAGTTATCATACATACAGGTAATAAAACATATTGTATATTATATAACATGTATACATATAGACCCTTTGTAGTAACATGATATTATTACACACATTATTAAAATTACATAACTAGTACATCACATGTTTGATAATAATATTGAATTAGTGAAGTATTGATAATTGGATCAGTAATCATTATCACCTGTTATCTGTATCAATTATTATTATGTTATGTAACTGATATTATAATAAGTTTACTAATAATGTCACCTCTCATGATTACTATTTAGAACAGGTTCATCTACTCCTGTTTTGTCTACTCACATTTCATCTACTTGTAATTCATGTATTATCATTAATTTTAATATAATTATAATCATAATAATCTCACAAACTTTAATCCTCTCTAAACCTTGTGTATCAGCTGGGATACAGATACATGTCTCTAGATACTGTCTTGTACACATAATAACTTAACCAGACTCATATATAATTTATAAATGGAAATTAATTAGTAGATGAAATGTGATTATATGAAACAGGAGTACATGAATCAGGACAATATTATGATTACATGTAACATCAGGAAGAGATTTATAATATTATAATTAGTGATGTACAGATAATTGGATTGTAATTAGTGGTAATTATAATTATAAGAGAAGAACATGAAATTTACAAGTTGATATTTACATATTTGACATGATTCATTGTTTTATATTTAATACACACACTTTATGTAATATAAATTGTATCAACACAAATTACACAAACCATTTTGTTTCTTACACATAATTGTTATATACATCATGTGATTAATTAAACACATGCATACTCATTATCTATTATACTTGATATTGACTTGTTGTGTTCTATCTACTCCTGTTTTGTCTACTTCTGGTCTGTACATTCCCATTTCATTTTTAATTAACAATGAACCCAAAAAGCTTATCTAATTCCTAACTATCAATGTGATTTAATTTTGTGTATTGTCAGCCATGTAGCGCCTCCACCTTGTTTGCTTAGTGTTTGCAGTTGTACGCTCCTTACCCACCTTCGGAGGGGTTCATGCGCTCCTGAGTATATACATGTATATGATTTAGTGAACTAATGTGTCTTTATAGACTTTATAATTATGTTACTAGTAAATATCACAAGTTAATGTACTTGTAGATAAGAGTATTAATATACTGAGAATATACAACATCTGTTCATATGACATACGTACATGTATTATTACACAGTCTCATTCCCATACACTCATGTCATACAATGTACATGTACATGTAAAATCAAACCACTGTGTCTATAGTCCAGGCAATAAGACAGGAATGTTTGCAATTAAATCATTTCAGTTATAATCCACCTCGACTAGCTATCAAGATGTATGTATGATTCCTTTATGAGCTTAGGTGTGATTATAAGTTTGATTGGAATGACCAAATTCAATTATCAATTCTAGAAAAATCATATATTTCAATTGATCCTGTTACCAGGACTATAGATATAGTGAATCATTACCACACAGTGATCAAGATAGGAGAAGATTATAATTATTACATGTACATATATCCCTAACACAAGATATAACTAACCACATAATATTGATTATAAAGTACACATGTGTATAGTAACACACAGAAGCTCATCAACAGTATTTCCATACAAATATAATGAGACACAGATGATTGTACTGAACTTAAGATAAATACATACACACTTTGAAATTTGATTTGATAGAATTTAGCATGTCTTATTTTAACTAATAGATACATACAAAATGTATAAAACACATGTATACCACATGCACAGGTAGTTACTATAGACATAGTATATTATACATGATATGTAGTTCTGAATTATAATAGGAACATGTAACCTAAACTGGATACTAGGATAAGAAACATCACTTGTGTAATTACTATAATTTGTGTGGGAGTCATTCCCTTTCATGAGCTTCTGGTATGAAATACATAATATAGACATGTATAAATTATTATTATCTACATGTATACATAGTCCTAGTTATATATCTGCAAACAGGAGTGATATACCTCCTACAAAATCAATTATGTTGCTATGACAACATAGTATCTTATCCTATGTCAATATTGTTGTGGATATAAATGTTGGCATTCACAATTATTTTTATTACATGTATAATATATTCATCATGACTATTAAGATTCATTAGATATCTACTCATAACTCATTCAGACATTATGAGTTATGAAATCTGTTATAACTGACTGTTAAATGAACCTGGATAGACACATTAATAGTCTGTGTAGTAGGAAAATAACATCACCTGTTACCTTACAAATGTATTAGTCTCATTAACATGGTAGGCTACTGGCAATTTGTGCAGCAAAGTCATGACAAGAATTGTTAGATTTGAAAGACAAGGCTTCATCTTTCAGGAGCTATATCTTCTCACCATTGCTTTTATTGCTGTAGCAGTACTACTTAATTTATATTTTAGAAGCACGTAATTTAGTATGACATCATCATCCATAGTACATGTATATATTATATGAACCATACCTACAATTTCCTCTGATATGAGCAACCATTTTGATCCAGGTACCAGGTAGTATTTCCCTGAAGTATGTTCCTTATAAAATCAGGAGACTGATATCTATAGAGATAACAAATGATAATTACATCATTCATAGTCATGTTTATACATTGTCTTGTAGTTTACAGTTAGCTAATGAATAATGTGATAACTTCATATATAATAGTTTTATACTATAGTATATTACAAGACATGTAGTGATTTAATAATAAGAATACTGGTTATGATTATGATCATCACATTATGTAATTATTATAATCATTAATATAATTTAATAGGTTTAGTTTTGATTATAATATGTTACTATACTAATATGAATGATTTATTATTACATGTGTATAATTACATTTATATTCAGTGAAATGTACTCTTCACTATTCACTGAACTGATTGAAATATATTTATACTACACTCAGTGTTTATTAATATACACAACTATCAGTTGTAAGATGGATCACATGTTTTGTGTTAATAATCTCATTCAATACAACCACACTATGATGAACATTTGTATTTGAACACAACCAACCTTTGTCCTTCTATCATAATGATATTAATATTCTATATGACTATGTACTAGGACTGGAATGAATATCCATTCTATCTGAATATTCATTTAATTACTATATATCTGAATGGATTTTTAATGTTAGGATATTCATTTTATATCTGCACATAAACTGAACTAGTCAAATCAATAATTATAATAAAATGATGATAGATGATGATTGTGTTCATATTTCTTATCTTGTATAGTACTGAACAGATAATATAAACACTAAGTCTGTTAGTTAGTAGTTACTTAAATCAATATAATGAGGTAATACATTACTTTACATTATAAATATGAATATCCAGACACTAAAAATATCAAAAGTATGATTCATTCATGATATAACACTAGATAATATAAAATATAATAATATATTTATATCATCTTGTGATATATACATCATAATTATCTAGTTCCTAGTATAAAGAACATGAAATATCATAATGTGATATATTATAGTTTAGTACTCATCACATTATAATAACATGTATACATTATTATATTAGTGATAATACTTGATATTATATTAATATAGAAACACTACATGAGTCTTGTAAACATGTAATATAACTTGTAAATATATTCAGTACTGTATAAACAACATGTACTAGTGACATAATCAAATTCCAATCATTTCACATCTTTGTTGATATTGAAAAGCCTACTAGTATAGGAGTCAATACCTGTTAGATTTACTATCAAATTATTAATAATTTATTTATTATATTACAGGTCAAGATGTACCTAGTTGGTATATTCCTACACCTGTAACTGAGTTCCCTTATCTCCACCCTCCATGTACTATCACTATGTACAACTTTAGTGAACACAAGAGAGTAGGTGATGCATTGGTGAGTACTCCATTCTATACTGGACCGAGTGGATACAAACTAAAATTAAGTGCAAATGCCAATGGTTACAGTACTGGTACAGGTACACATGTAGGTGTTACTGCATACCTCATGAAAGGTGAATATGATGAGAGCTTGAAATGGCCTTTCAGTAGTGAGATTACTATTCAACTACTCAATTGGAGGGAGGATAAGGGACATGTGGAGAAGACTATCGACCATTACAATGCACCATTAGAATATCGTACAAGAGTCACACAAGGAGACACAGCTCCTGGTGGACGAGGTGAACCTGACTTCATATCACACAGTGATTTAGAATACAATGCTAATTATAACACTGAATATATTAATAGTGATAAATTGTGTTTTGTAATATCTAAAATTATTATACATTAATAATATAAACAATAGTTATATAATTATTAGTTACATGTAATACAAGTAGTTTACTATATATTTTAGATGATAATACAGTATTTTCTTTTATATTAGTTTGTTGTTATGGTACATGTATATTAGTACATTTAATATTTTAATAAAAAGTTATTAACATTATTTAATAATGGGAACTACAGTTTATGTAGGAACACATATTCCACACATGAATAAAATAAAATTCATGAAATAAATGGAGGACTCATGAGATATACAACATTTTAAAGAAAAGAAGATATAATTATTGAGAAAAAGTATCCCTACGATTGCTTTGCAGTGACTATAAATCAATCATGCATGCACTAGTGTCCCTTTATGCATACTATGAAAACTATGGCCTGAACAATGCATAATTGAAGTCTACAGATCTTTGATGAAACTGAAGTACTCCTTTAATACTCTAATCTTAGACATTGCTGATGACTCTCTCATGTCTGAAACTCAACAACTCATTATAATTACTTGCTTTTCTTACTTGTTTAATATTCTTACATGATTTTTATACTGTTTCTCTGATATATACAATAGGTATTAGTATTAGGTGCTATTTTACATTCTCCTGCTAGTCTGAGGCTCAAGAGTGAGTTCTTTCACATGCCATGCCTAGTAATTAGCTAGTCCCCATAATGATGTAATGTTGCAACTTCCTTAACTATGTTCACATATGTATGTGTAGTCACAAACATTTAACAAATTATTACAGTTCAAAACTGTTGGAAGCCATCTCTATGAGTCATAAATAGACATTTAAAATGTGAATGCAATATAATTTTAAACTCAAACACTCATTGTCTGAATATGTCTTATTAGTTTTGATGTATTCAACACCATTTTCTGGATTCTACTACTACAGTCAATTGACAATATTTTAAACTTCATTTACTGAAATATAATATCATATTTCATATATATAATTATATATGTAATGAGTAATCAGTGACTGTTTACTGGTAGATTTTCTCAGACAAGATAATATTTTTTTGTGTGTATTACACTATCAGAATAATTATATAAGTTGCTTTGATATTAACATTAACAGTTTAGTTATACCTGAGAAAATATCTATTAACAGTCACTTGACACACTCGCTACCTTTATGATGATGTATATCCTGTTTTAAAAGTCAGATGTATTCAATAAGTATGTTTATTCATCTCATCAAGATTATATAAACACATAATTTGGTACAACATTGAATATAGTTTAAAATATAGACATATTATCATTCTCTTTTACTTACAGATGATGTATATTCTCTATTTCACTTACATGCAGCACTGTCTGCCATCCTACAAGAAGTAGTGTCAGTCACTGTGTCAACCATTCAGTATTCCAGTGGTTATCATAGTATACAATATTATTATACAATGGCTTTAATATTAATAATTATTATAATTATAAGAATGTATTTGGTCACAAATTTTATCACTATATATGCCAATGCAACAAGCATTTCAGCTTCCATGTGCCGAGTAAACGAATGCGCACGCGTAATTAAATTCCACTTAGGAAAATGGCGTCCAATTCGAGATCAAATCTTTGTAGTCGTTGACACTGCCTTCTTTCATCTGTAGATATCATCTCGATACTTGTAGACCAGAATTTTACTATAAATGCGACTGGAATGGTGCTAGAATCATTGTGATATTTCAACAAACAAAAAAATGATTTGTCTGAAAATAATAATAATAATAATTATGATGAAGATTTTGCCGGTTCTCTACCTTAACGACAATGTTTGGCCATCTAGAAGGTGTTGGTAGTCATAAAAACACTAGATATGAATAGGTATGTGTGTATTTCTATATATTACCAGAGATTTCAGCTCATCACTTGCAATTGAAATGTGTGGGCGTCCATTTTTTTTGGTGCCATCCCTACATAGAGAGTACTATCGTACTCTCTGATACTCATTATATATCCAAACATCTCTCTATTATAGATATTGTATAGTGTAAAGAATAATAACAAGATATATTGAGAAAAACATATCCCTATAATTGCTTTGTGATTACTAAGTATGAATCATTGCTGATGGCACTAGTGTCTCTACCTTTCTGTGTACTAAAAAACTAGGACCCAAAGAAGTAAGTGTAATTGCAGTCTTAAGCACACAGATCTCTGTTTCTCTGCTATATACAACAATTATTAGCAGTTTTACATTCTTCCTGAATCCTCCTGCTGGTCTGTAGCTCAAGCACATACTCTTTCACATACCAATTGAACGAGGTCCCAGGAATGATGTAACTTCCTTAACTACTTATACAGTGAATACTCACGTAAAATTAATGATACGAACATAAATGTAAATTAATTATACGACGCAGGAAGCAATTACAGGAATAGCCCTAAGACCCATAATAATTAATATCATAATGTCACTATAATTATGTAGAGTTTAATGTTGTAGTAGTTCAGTTATATAATTATTATAATTATTATTATACTAACTTGAGATTATATTATGTATTACTGAACAAAAAAGCATTATGTAATCATGACTTACTTCTTCAGACAATCTTCTTCCCAAGTTGAAGTCCCAGCTCACCTCTGCCACCAAATACTGATGATATTCTACTCAAAATGGTTCACGTTACTATATTATCTGGATGACAGTCATAGCTCTCTTATCGATATTACTTGTTCTGCGCCTCCTGGAAGGGTAATTCTAGCTTCATAAGATGGCACCTCCACTGGGGTAGAGAGGACAGGAGAAAGAACCAAAGTAACAAGAACAGCAGGAACATGCTTGCGATCCTTACATCAAACGTATACTGACGTCACACCCGCCTTAGGTCGATGTTCTAGTTCTGCAGTAATAATAGGGTGGGGCTGGATAATTGCCACCATACACTAGGCAACAGTGTTGCTGCAGCAATGTTGTCCAGTGTATGTTTAAATGTTGCCTATTGCAGGCAAACAGCAACGTGTTGCCAGAAAATAGAGCAAGTCCCTATTTCTTGTTGCCAGAAAGATCAAGGGAATAAAAACCACCATACATTAGGCAACATTTCAGTAACACTATAGCTGTTGTGTCATGTTGCTGGCAACAATGTTGCCTATTGTATGGTGGCCTTAATGTATACGTTGATTAAGCGAATGTTTGGAGTTTGAAACATGTACTACAATCACTACATCAGTTGCAGACCCAAATTTAGGATTTATAATTTTTATCATTTCTGCCAACTAAATCAAATTCAAAGGAAATTGATCACTGAAGATTTATGACATCAATCACTAAAATTTTAAATGCATGATTGAGTTACTGGAGAGATTCTAAATGCAACACAAAAACGTTAGCACAGCTTCAACTCCTTTTTCAACAGATAAGTGCAGGAAAGTGGTTTCTGCTCGTGCTTTTGACCACATGAGAAGTTTGGAGAAAGCATGCTATTATGCTGAAGTTTTGTGTTATGTCCAATGGTAGTAGACATATACTTTGCTGCCTGGGTGGGCAATCTTTTTGTTGTATACGCCATTTTGAATGACTTCCAGTGAGCTGTTTGTTATATGATTTTCTACTCTTCTTTCCTGTTACATTCTTCCTTGGTTACTAAGTTTGATCTCGTTTTGGTAGTTTAATGGCAAAGAAATGGCATCAGGTATACATGCAACGCAGTTGTATTGTTCTCCTACTTTTTTGCATCATTTCAACCTGTACAGGTAACACAAATCGTACATATGATGACCTACTTGAAGTGTCAGAGGATTGTTCACACTATGAATGTGTGCCAAATTACAGCATGCTTATCCTCATGTGATTATTAGGATGTCAGAAGCAGTGGTATAACACGGTAAAATGTATTGCTGCACCAACAAGGCCATCTGTAAGAGGTGAAAGTAAGCTTTGAGGCTCACCCCTCGTATTTTACTGAAGTAAAGAATGGATTCCTCGAATTAGAAACGCTGGAGGTAAGTATGTCATTAAACATGCCCATCAACAAAAATGGCCATTAGAAAATTTTATGTTGCCATTGACGTGCATTTATAAACAAGAAGTTTCCGCTCTGATAATGCTCACTGAATTAATGAAAGGCTTGCAACATCAATTCTCAGTGGTGAGCTTTGGCTTAGGGGAACATCAAGTGAAAGCAATGCAAGTTGAAGGAAAAGAATGTACTGAACAAGTTCAGAAGTTGACAATACATTTGAGAGCAGTGAAAGTGCGGGTAATGTGATGAAATGAAAAAGCAAGCACGAGATCTCGAAAAAGGTGGACTGATCTCTGCAGGTAGGAGGTCTACCTGCAGAGATCAGTTTAGCTTTTCAGTTATCTAATATAGATCAGTTATCTAAAGCATTGCCTTTTTGTTCAAAAAGAAATATCTACCATTACAGCTGCATCGTCCATCATTTGACATTTTTGATGAATGATTTAGCAATAAAACAAAAGGTGGTGGTAAGCAATACTTGACAACGACTCGAAAGTTGCATTATATTTTATTAGCAGAACAGATTCCACTTGCTAAAATATGTAGTACTATCAAGGCAGTTCTGAAATGTTTCCTTCCTGCTAACTTGGATAATAGTGATCTGAAAACAGCAACCATGGCACAATATAAACGAAACACTACTGAAGCACATCTTCTTTGGAAGAATTTGAAGATTTTATATCGGTTAAAATAAAGAGGAAAGATGGATAAGCAAACAGATTGGTTGTGTTTTTGAAGGACAGGATGACAGAAAGAGACCATATCTGTAGAGAAAGTTTGCAGCCTCTAACACACAAATCATCAAAAATCAATCACCATACATACACTGGATGATGCTTTATCTATGGCTACAGACATGGTAAGCAATGGTGTTACTGCCAACTAAAATGTCTGCCTGCATTGATTTGTTTGTTGAGTCAGAGACAAATTATGAAAGAGAGGATTCCATATCCAAAATCACTGTGGTGCCTACATTTTTACTACATTTGCCTATATACTGTTCGACTACTCCATCTAATTTTCCTTCACTCTAACTTCTTTGTACCTTCAGCAATCAACTCCTTAAACTCATTCGACTCAGTCATACATCTTATCTGAGTTGTATAATTTTGGTGATAATAATAATAATAATTAGTCACGAAAATAGAATATTTAGCAACTAGTTATGTAATAGCTGTGAGATAGACATTACTCCCTCTTTAACTTTTAAATTTCGGGCTGGAAACTAAAATATGAAATTTGAATAAGAGAATATTTTGTAAATTTATATTTTGAGTGTTTGAAACATAGATTTCAATTGTTACTAAAGTGTTTCAAGGAAGAGAGGTATCAGAAAATATACTTTGAGAATTTACCTTCATCAGTAAAATTATTACTACTGATGTTCTCTCGTGAACTCCTTCTTCAAGAGAGTGTTAGTTATCCCTTCACTATTATCAGGAGACCATTTAGCTATGTGTTTCTGAGTTGTGTCATCTGGCTGATATCTCTCTATCACTGCATCATCATGACACTGATGGTTATAGTCTTTGAAAATATTTTCCCAGATAGTTGATTAACAGCACCCACACTCTGAAATCTGTAGGGATAACACAATCCCCACACTAAAAAACTATTATAAGGATAAGGTATCCCTTTTCATAATCTGGAACAAATGCATCATTTCAATAATAATTATAGTAACAATTTAATACAGAGATGATTTAATTTGGAAAGCGTTGTAGCTAGATAATTAATTTTTTCCAAATTCTAAGTATTGCATCCTATGGATTACTGTGTTACCCGTACTTATACACTAACCACTAGGAGACTTTCTTCAGCTGAATTACATTCTTTACTTCATTTTTGCATGATTTAATTATTATCAAGTTATTGTCTTTTTTAACTAAATCTTGTAACATGTTATAAGTATTCATAGTTTCTTAATTTCAGTGTATATCACATTACTTGTAGTATGGTGTTTGCAACTGCAATTAACGTATGAATTTGTTTTAAATTTAATTTACACACACATTCATTTTGAGTACAATTGGTGTTACAGGCAGGGGTTGATTGTACCATAACTTGGATCAACTAATATGGTATGATCAAAACCCACTATGTCACAATCTTGTGGTGTGAACCAGGCATGGGTGTTATAGTTTTATCCTAAGTGCAGCGTCGTATGTTGTTCCTGAACTTGGAATTGAATGTTTTTTTTTGTATGTGTGTAAGCACAACATTTGTGATTTGAACAATATAGGACTTTGATCCACAGAGCAGGACCATAACTTTGACATTTTGACTTGAATTTGGGATTAGGTGTTCTAAGTTCAGGGTTATATGTTCATCCATGTGCATTGGATTTTTTAATAATAACTATTGCCCAGTATAGCCACATCATATATAGTGTATATTATAATTTATATAATAATTATAACTCATTTAAATTACTGCATACACAAAACACTGATATGGATCAATATGCATTTGGAGCAATGTATTCAAAATATTCACATTTTAATTTGTTTTCTAGATTTCTAGTACTAATTAATAAAATTTAGGTTTGCATGATGAAAGTGCTTCTCAGATTCAGTTTCTGCTTATTGCATTGTTTTTCAAATGCATTTGCAAGTTAATTAAATATGTACTACACGCACATATATACATGGGTTATTCAAATATATTGTGGTAAAACATACGATACCAAACACACAAAAAAGCACAGGATCTTTTTGCCTTGTTATATTTTGTAGAAGGAATTGCACTGATCCATTATTGCTTGATTGAATACATGCACTCACCATGAAAGTTGAAATTAGCTTTATAATTTTAATACTCTTGATTACTGTTTGGGCATCTGGGCATACTCTTAAAAACTCGAGTTTACTATTTATCATATGGATTAAAACATAATTAAAGATGTGATATTCACCACTAACATATATTAGCTATATTCTTGGTCACAATGGCAACTAGAGCAGGTAATAACCACTGCATACATATATAGCTCCTGGTCCGGGTTAGCTCCATCCAGTACCTACCTCCTTTGCAATCAGGTGTTATATTGGGTGGGGCTGGAAACTGGTCTTGAAGGTTGAATGTCACTCTGACTTCATGTATTCAGTACATACATAGTATTAACACCAAAATTAATAATAAAAAATAATATGAAAAAACAGAGATCAATATTAAATTTTACAACGGGTGTGAAAGTTGTCAGTTCTTTTTTGCAACTCTGCTTGAAATAAGTGGGAAGTATCATAACATGAAATAGAGAGAGAGAGAGTATAATAATTATTGTGGTAGGTATATATATAATTATAAGTGTGTGTTAATATATGTGTGAGGATGTGTGTTTCATATCACATACAGAGGAGTGGAGATGTTTTCCCTGGAAAATCACATTCACCACACTCAAAAGATGACATGTGTACAAAATCTACAGTGACTATTGTGTACTCCATAGTAATTAATCTAACACACAGGTAGATAGAGACAGAAAGTGGGTAAATACCAGCGTTTTCCGCAAAGCGCATTTAGCGTGTTCTCTGCATGCTTTAAATACTAACAGGAAGTGGGTGTGGTGATAACATGCCTTCAATTAATTAATTATTGTTCCGTGTAAGCGTGAGTTTTCACTGACTACTGTACTTAATACTCGCTTTTGTTTTTTCCTGTAACTAACAAAGAATGATTTTGATTTAACAACTTTCAGAAGACGTCTGGTAGCAAAAGAGTTCACTGAAACACAGCTCATCTTACTTGAAGCCTATTGCTGTCGAATCACAGCTTGAAATGAAGTATAATTGAAGTAGTGGCTGCTACAACTTCGATCTGGCTCTAAGTTTTCAGCAGCTGTCAATTTGTAGCTCTACCAATTTATTTTATCCACGTGATTGAAGCTGTTTTCAAGTCTGGATTGTACCACTGCACTTGTAATCTATATAGTAGGAAATGGAGTGTAAGTTGTAATGCACACACACACACACAAATATTAGAATAATTGTAATTTTTTATTATATTCAAATATTGTCTGCAGTTATTTCCTTATCAGTGACTGAATCATTCGCAAGTTGTTTCCTAAATCACACTGTATATGTATAGTCACATATACACACATGTACTACTGTATATGTATAGTCACATATACACACATGTACTGCTGTATATGTATAGTCACATATACACACATGTACTACTGTATATGTATAGTCACATATACACACATGTACTGCTGTATATGTATAGTCACATATACACACATGTACTACTGTATATGTATAGTCACATATACACACATGTACTGCTGTATATGTATAGTCACATATACACACATGTACTACTGTATATGTATAGTCACATACACACACATGTGCTACTGCATATGTATAGTCACATACACACACACATGTGCTATTGTATATGCATAGTCACATACACACACATGTACTACTGCATATGCAGTCACATACACACACACACACACACACACATGGTTTGAGAGTGCTTCCCCAGGAATTTTTATAAATTTAGGCTTTATGAGGTTGCTTCTGGTGGCTTTTGGAGCTCCAAAAGGCTTGTAGCAGAGATGTTATTGTATGTTGAAATACATTTGGTCTGAAATCTAGCAGGGGGTAACTTTAGTTAGGGGAGATATCCCCCCTTCACCCCGCTGTATGAAATCCTACATGTGCCACAGGGAAAGTACATGAGTATATATTTTAAATATTTCAAAATGGTATAGAATTTAGGATAAATGTACAAATTTATAAATAATTGATAGTGTAGATTTTAATAAATATACAAAGTTACAAACCTTTATTTGTGTAGTACATATTAGAAGATGAGGCCATTCCCTCTATATTTTAAATTTTGACTTTCTATAAGAAACAAAGTAATATTTGTTAAAAAAATATTAATAATTAATTATAACTACAACAATAATAGATGAAGCATTATATACCATTGTTAGGAACATTCATAATAATGAAAAGTTTGTTAAAATATTGGATGGTTATTGTATTGCTTTAAACAGAGTCTCAATTTATAATACATGTATATAATGTATACAATGTATATGGAGATACACATGGAGATCTACATATTGTGCCCCAAGTATGAATGCATGTACATGTATATATAGTTTATAGGTATACCTATTCAATGTATATGCATACATTGTATACTGTACATGACACATGTGTACATGACATATGAACATGTACATGACATATGAACATGTACATAAAGTGTACAGTACACTTGTAAATGTACATGTACATAAAGTGTACATAATGAGTGTACAGTACCCTTGTAAATGTACATGTACATAAAGTTTACAGTACACTTGTAAATGTACATGTACATAAAGTGTACATAATGAGTGTACAGTACCCTTGTAAATGTACATGTACATAAAGTGTACAGTACACTTGTAAATGTACATGTACATAAACTGTACATAATGAGTGTACAGTACACTTGTAAATGTACATGTACATAAAGTGTACATAATGAGTCTACAGTACATTTGTAAATGTACATGTATATAAAGTGTACATAATGAGTGTACAGTACACTTGTAAATGTACATGTACATAAAGTGTACATAATGAGTGTACAATACACTTGTAAATGTACATAAAGTGTACATAATGAGTATACAAAATAATTTGTAAATGTACATGTACATAAAGTGTACATAATGAGTGTACAGTACACTTGTAAATGTACATGTGTTCATAATGAGAGTACAGTACACTTGTAAATGTACATGTACATAAAGTGTACATAATGAGTGTACAGTACATAATGAGTATACAGTAAACTTGTAAATGTACATGTAAATAAAGTGTACATAATGAGTGTACAGTACACTTGTAAATGTACATGTACATAAAGTGTACATAATGAGTATACAGTACATAATGAGTATACAGTACACTTGTAAATGTACATGTACATAAAGTGTACATAATGAGTATACAGTACATAATGAGTGTACAGTACATTTGTAAATGTACATGTACATAAAGTGTACATAATGAGTGTACAGTACACTTGTAAATGTACATGTACATAAAGTGTACATAATGAGTGTACAGTACACTTGTAAATGTACATGTACATAAAGTGTACATAATGAGTGTACAGTACATTTGTAAATGTACATGTACATAAAGTGTACATAATGAGTGTACAGTACACTTGTAAATGTACATAAAGTGTACATAATGAGTGTACAGTACATTTGTAAATGTACATGTACATAAAGTGTACATAATGAGTGTACAGTACATTTGTAAATGTACATGTACATAAAGTGTACATAATGAGTGTACAGTACACTTGTAAATGTACATAAAGTGTACATAATGAGTGTACAGTACATTTGTAAATGTACATTGTATACCGGTTTAGTTAGCCTGTTCACACAGGTGTATGAGTGAGATGTTTGATTTGGACCCTGCCAGCTGAGCTGCCTTGGTAGCTCAGTTGGTAAGAGCATTTGTCCGGAGTGCAGAGTGTCGTGGGTTCGAATCCCACCTGAGGCAACTCATTTTTTCCATTTTTCATTTGCCTCAGGTGTCTTTCTTTCTTTCTTTCTTTCTTTCTTTCTTTCTTTCTCTCATCTCAGTATTATCATGTATATACTTAGGTTTAGTGTTTGGCGTCTTGGTGGTTTAATTACCCCGGCCTTCGCTTGTATACCGGTTTAGTTAGCCTGTTCTCACAGGTGTATGAGTGAGATGTTTGATTTGGACCCTGCCAGCTGAGCTGCCTTGGTAGCTCAGTTGGTAAGAGCATCTGTCCGGAGTGCAGAGTGTCGTGGGTTCGAATCCCACCTGAGGCAACTCATTTTTTCATTTTTCATTTGCCTCAGGTGTCTGTCTTTCTTTCTTTCTTTCTTTCTCTCATCTCAGTATTATCATGTATATACTTAGGTTTAGTGTTTGGCGTCTTGGTGGTTTAATTACCCCGGCCTTCGCTTGTATACCGGTTTAGTTAGCCTGTTCACACAGGTGTATGAGTGAGATGTTTGATTTGGACCCTGCCAGCTGAGCTGCCTTGGTAGCTCAGTTGGTAAGAGCATCTGTCCGGAGTGCAGAGTGTCGTGGGTTCGAATCCCACCTGAGGCAACTCATTTTTTCATTTTTCATTTGCCTCAGGTGTCTGTCTTTCTTTCTTTCATCTCAGTATTATCATGTACATAAAGACTAGATGTATACTGAACATGTACATGTAAATCTATATAGGGTAGTAGGATTAAATATTGATATATTATAAAAAGATATAATGTCTCATAAGGAATTAGGGGCTGATGAAGCTATGATGAAATTTTACCAATTGTTTACATTATTAAAATGATTAAAATTTGTGGGGAGGCATTTAACAACTGGTTTTGGGGGGCTCTATAACCATTACATTTTATATAATTCAAGATTCCAACTTATTTTGGTAAAAAATAAGTACCTAATTGTGTTACAATGGTCACTTCATTTACTATATAAACATCAGTCTAACACTACAATTTATAGTATCAACTCAAACCCAGACTTTTATACCTCTTTTGATTGGCTTCTTTTTCATGTATTGTTTGAATGATGACCTTACATTTTACATTTTACTTCTGTGACTTTCTTTAGTGGTATTGAAGCTACATGTAATACATTCCAAGAGTTCATCTATTTATCTTCTCCTGATTTCATGAAGAAGCTACTAGAGAAGAGGTTATATACCTGTAGGAATACCAGATGATATCACTAAAGCACATGTTTGTAATAATATATTTGTACAAGTAATTTGTAGCATAATATTCAGATTTCCATTACTTACCTCAACAGGAGATCTGGAGAGGTATATTATCCAATAATGTAATAACCTCATCATAATTGTCAGGATAGACGAGAGATTAATTTATGTTGTTACGTCAACAAATGCACCATCTACTAAATCATGAATATACATATATCATGAAAGGAACCAGATGGAAATATAATAATGATTCACAACTGCTAAATATATTTGTATACAATCAATTTATTAGATGAGTGCATAAAGCAGACCAACTATATATGAGAGTACTACCTAAGGATCAGTGATATATCAGTATTTAGATATCAATACAGTAAAATGATATGATAAATCATTTCGCTAAATGCATATCGAAATATTGAAATACATTGTACAATGTTAATCAAATAATATACATGTACATGTACATGCCACTAATGGTTAACTGAAATAGTATTTAGCAGTGTTTGTTAGGCTTTTGTAGGTAGCAATTGAGTTAGTAAACAGAGGTACATGTAGATATCTATTTCTTCAACAGAAGGTGCTACATTTATGTGCCGATCTGTATTACTGTTGTTGTACAATATGCTATAAAAAGGCAGTTTTTAGATAGATCTAGTTTTGTAGTTGTCTGGATGAGTTGTTGATAGTGTTTCAGGTACTGTTTGATAGATCTAGTATTGTAGTAGTCTGAATGAGTTGTTGATAGTGTTTCAGGTACTGTTTGATAGATCTAGTTTTGTAGTTGTCTGGATGAGTTGTTGATAGTGTTTCAGGTACTGTTTGATGGATCTAGTTTTGTAGTTGTCTGGATGAGTTGTTGATAGTGTTTCAGGTACTGTTTGATAGATCTAGTATTGTAGTAGTCTAAATGAGTTGTTGATAGTGTTTCAGGTACTGTTTGATAGATCTAGTATTGTAGTAGTCTGAATGAGTTGTTGATAGTGTTTCAGGTACTGTTTGATAGATCTAGTATTGTAGTAGTCTGAATGAGTTGTTGATAGTGTTTCAGGTACTGTTTGATAGATCTAGTATTGTAGTAGTCTGAATGAGTTGTTGATAGTGTTTCAGGTACTGTTTGATAGATCTAGTATTGTAGTAGTCTGAATGAGTTGTTGATAGTGTTTCAGGTACTGTTTGATGGATCTAGTTTTGTAGTTGTCTGGATGAGTTGTTGATAGTGTTTCAGGTACTGTTAGATAGATCTAGTATTGTAGTAGTCTGAATGAGTTGTTGATAGTGTTTCGGGTACTGTTTGATACCTACAAGATATTTTTGGTGTGGAACACATGATTGGATAATATCTAGTTATTATGGTGATCATTTAAATAATACATGTATATCATAACGATATCAAATTGTCAATCTCACATACCTCTACATGTACACATACATGTATTTAGCTAATACAAATACTGTACATGTACATGTATATACATGTATTATTATTACAGAGTCTGATAGTATACAACTATTTAACCTACATGTACATGTATATACATGTATTATTAACACAGAGTCTGATAGTATACAACTATTTAACCTACATGTACACATACATGTATTTAGCTAATACAGATACTGTACATGTATATACATGTATTATTAACACAGAGTCTGATAGTATACAACTATTTTGAAGTAACCTACATGTACAAGTTCCTTATCAGCTTCATCTTCTCTCAAGTTAATGGTGTCACATACCACAAAATCATGCCAGTCATACTGAAATGTAATGTGTATAGAAATGTATTATATAAATAATACAAATATTGTTTCATATACATGTACATGTACATGTAACACATCATTGACTCAATTTGTAACTACACAGTTTACTTGTATTGTGGGATTTAGGTTCAATATATCTACATATAAGTATTTAACCCTTAGAGGACTGAGCCTGTTTCTCAAAATGTTTCCATTTCCAACACCGTCGTCTCTGCTGCATATATTTTGGCCACCGTTCACTTTCTCTACCCCCTACTTGGCTCCTTTTCTGACATGGAGTACTACTTCTACTAACTTGCTAAACGGAACTCGAAAGCAGGGTTCTCGTTAGGCTTTTTTGAAGGGTACAGAACCCTTCTTAACATGAAAAGTACCCTTCTTGAAGGCTCAAAATCCCCATTGTACCCTTCTTGAATTTTATATTAATATACAATAGTTTGTTTACCGCTAGCTGTTTGAAGCTGTAGTTGATAGCTATCATAGCCTAGAGTCTTCTGACTGACATCTATCCTCGTTTTCTTTATAGGAGGCATCTTGACACGTAAATGAAACTCACGTGGTCAAACTTAGTGGGCATGTCCATGAATGATTAATTATAAGCTAAAAAAATTACATAAATTTCTGGCGAGAACCCTGCTCGAAAGTCCCCAAGTGCTTCATAGGACTAATTCAAATGCAGTGTTCTCCCTTTTTTGACTGCAACTGGGGCAAACAAAACGACCCATTTGTATGTTGGCACCAGCTAAACCCACAATTTCGGGTTTTACAGCAAGCAAATTGTTTTACCTACCCGCCAGATTGCGTGGGTGGGGTCACTGAAACCCAAAATTGCGTGGATGGGAGGGGGTACCCCCTCTACAATTCTCCCCGTACTCGATATTTTGGCCAAAAGGCACCCAAAAAACCATCAACTCTTTTAGTCATTTTCATGGGCTTATGCCTGACAACAATTACAAACATTTCAAGTGCTTTGTAATACTAGCAACACACTCCAAACCATGTAGGGGTCAAATGTCACATATATGTGACATCAGTCCTCTAAGGGTTAAATGTCTTCCTGCCGATTACAAAACAAATAAAGTTATGGTGGCTGATTGTTGCTGATTGTCTATATAATATTTTCTAAGCCTTTGTGGTTGTGCTTAATGAAGCCATTGTGTCTGCTTGTTTGTTTGTTGTGTGTGTTTGTCTATGCCTATTGCTAGCATGCTATATAGGCACATGAATTTGCATGTACATCTTCTAGGGAAAACACTGATCTACATGTACATGTACATGTAAATTTAATCTTAATTGCCACACCTACTCAAATGAGAATACATATATTTTGTATATGTACTTACAATCTAAATGAGTAGTTACCCTCGGCGCGTAGCGTAGGCGGAAGGGTACGGTAATCGTTTTGTCTGTGTGTCTGTGTGTCTGTGTGTCTGTGTGTGTGTGTGTGTGTTAGCAATTTTTCTGGAAAAATAAAAACATTGACATTTCAAAAGAGGTACTGGTAGACTTCAAATTATACAAGGAAAAAAAATAACGTAGGAATTCTTCTTAAACCTTTCGGTTATAAAGTTATCACAATGTTTATAACTCACGATTACTGTTTCCAGACTTGAGAAGACTCGTGGAGGCATCCGGACACATCAAAACATAACTACTCCTGTATCATGACTATCGCTAGCAAAGCACTACATAAAAGCAAACAAAATTTGGGTAGTGGTTGCTACAACATCGAATACTGGCTCCAAGCATTCTCCATTACTTTCAAACTCCGCCTATTTCAATTTCAAGTCATGTGCTGTGCACGTTACTCGAACGTCAGCAGTTTTGAGGACCTCTCTATGCTGTCTTTGTGGAATATTTCACAAGACGAATTGAGGATCTTTCTTTCTTCTTTCAGATAATACAGAGACTAAAATGTAAGACTTATAGTATAGACAAGGAAGAGACTAGTATAATCATACTAAGTAATAAGTAGTGACATGTTAGTTTATATAATTTATATATATATATATATTATATATATATATCTATATCTATTATAATATTATTATAAAAACTAACATGCCAGTACGGTTTTATAACTTAATATGTTTTATACACAAACTAAACAATCTGAAGTAAACATTCTCATTATTATATGACCATACAAACGAGCAATGATAATTATAATCTTTTGGCATATTATATTTCGAAATTATAGTTTGTATTACCTTGCCACGTAGGCGAGGGTCCCGTCCCGACGGTATTCATTAATATTGTCATCATGTTCCTGGAATAATGAGGTTATATTTGTTATCTTAGTCTAATGATTATAATGTGTACTACCACAATGGTACATTTTACTACTAACTATACAGAATAACCATCATTTAAATTTAAAGAGAAGCTTAACAAATAATCCATAAATAGTCTATCACATATGGGTGTGGTCATTTATTAATTAAAATTTGACTATCATACACACATACATGTACATGTACAACATACCTCCTTCCTTTCTAATGCAATCACCTTTTGCTCTCCTGTCTCAATACAAACCTACACAGAGGTCAACTATCTCTAATGTCTAGAAGACGTAAATACACATGTACATGTATATTTTGTACAGAAAGTAGTACTTGAAATAGTTTTTGAAAGTGTCAAGCTGAAACATGTACACAAAACAATATTGAACCAGCAAGTTGTGACTTTTGTCAGTAAAAATAAAGTTGAACAAAATTGCATTTGACTAGAAGAATGACTAGAAAATGGCCATTTACTAGACATTATCATACAGTAGAGGACATAAAAAAGTTAACGTTTCGTATTCGTAGAACGATCGTTTTACGGCTCCATTCGTTGCAAATTACGGTTGCAATCGTTTTAAAAAAACGATGCTGATCGTTCGCGTTAATAAGTAACGAATAATTAAAATGGGCGTTTCACATTTTCTTAAAAATACGTTGGGGCGGAGCGTTTAACATCTATTTCTTTTCACCTCCATAACTCTCGTATTTTATAAGATAGAAGATTTTAACTTACTTTACTGGACAGAAGAGTTGTTAACAAAGCCAATGATGTCAAACTAATGCTTCGTTATCACCAGGAAGAGTCCAAGGCGAGCGCTTGAAAGTATAGTAGTACCACGGGCAACGCCCACCTCTGTACAACCTTGTATAACTTACGCATTTTAAACAGCAGTGACTTTTAACTCACATATTTAGACAAAAGACCTTTTAAGAAAGCCAGAGATACTAAAAGTATGCTCCGTTAGCGGCAAGAAAGCAGCAAGGCGAGCATTTGAAAGTGTAAGTAGTCACTGGCGATGTCCATATTTTGCTTTGTTGTTGAAATGCGCATGCGCAAAGATTGCGTTAACGGTTTCAATCGTTTTTAAAAACGATTATAATCGTTAAAACGATTCTTAATCGTAAAAACGGAACGAATCAGAGAACGATCGTAGAACGAATACGAAACGTTAACTTTTTTATGTCCTCTACTGTATACATGTAAATGTACATGTACATGTATTATATACATACAAGATCATGTACATGTATTATATACATGTATTATATACATGTATTATATACATATACAAGTATTATGTACATGTATTATATACATATACAAGTATCATGTACATGTATTATATACACATACAAGTATCATGTACATGTATTATATACAAATACAAGTATCATGTACATGTATTATATACATATACAAGTATTATGTACATGTATTATATACATGTACATATACAAGTATTGTATACATGTATATAAAATTATGAATGTATATACATGTACCAGTGCTCTGCTCGCATTAGTCAACACTGGTCAGGAACATCTACCACTCTGTATAAATTAACCACCACTCAGATGAATTAACAACCTCTCAGATAAATACCCATATACATGTACAATGTAGACTATTCAGATAGTATTCACTAGTATATACTGTGTAAACAGCACTAAATGCAAGTTACAATCCAATAGGCCTGTGCGATAATGAAAAAACCTATATCACGATAATAATCCCAACTATCACGATTATCACGATAATTAATTGATTTCAAGAATAACTGAACAACATATTTATTTAATTTCAATTCAATGAATAAAAGTTAAATTATTATTAACGAGTAAGATTCTTAAATGCCTCTGTTATTGAGTGCTGACCTGGTTTGGACAGTTCAGACACATGGAACTAGTAGCTATTTTAGATGAAACACTATCATATTCATCTTTATGGTTGTATTGCAGATGGACAATCAAGTTAGTGGTATTTTCTTTGTAAGACAGCACAAAACACAGTGAACTGTCTGTCTCTTGTTTTTATCCGGCTCCAGAAATTTCCCCTCTTGTGCTAGAAACCCGAAATATTTCCAAACAGGACTTTTGGCCTTCTCTAAAGGTAGGTATTCAAAATTAGAAGCCATCGTTACTCGACGAGATGCTTGTAAGTGTATCGATTGAACAACGTGTGATCACGTGTGAGCAGTATGCGCATGCGCAAATTATCACGATAAGAATGTCAACATTATCGTTATCGCGATAACAATTTCTTTTCGCGATTATCGACCTATCGCGATTATCGCACAGGCCTACAATCCAACCATCACTCTAAATATCCTGGGCAGGACACTGATGCGCATGTATATGAGTTAATGTATAATTATGTAAAAAACTTACTTTATGAGGTTCTCTAAGGTACATGTATCCCTTAAATTAGCTTTTAAATTATGAGTGAGTATTACAATCTGAGAGAAAGGAAGAATAGCAGAGAAATGGACATGTACATGTACATGATAAACATGTAGTGATTGAAGGATACAATATTTATGACTGTATGGACGACACATGTACATGTAAACTAAGAACAATGTACAGTGTACATGTACATGTATGTCAATAAATGTCAATAAAACCTCCTGTTATTTTTGATCCTTATATAATCTGAAGTTGGCCAGTAGATACAATAAATTTCAGTTTCATTTTGCAAACACAGAAATATACAAACACACAGACACACATACACACACTCATGCACACACATACATGAAGAAAGAAGACTAGTCTGGTTAATTAAGTACTTATCATTTACTCACATTTTGATTATTCAGTATTTACTCATTATCTGCTTTATAAGTTACTGTACAGTTCCCATAATACCCTTGGGTAATGATTTTGGATCTGGGTAATGAATTTAAAGTTGGGTATTTAGGTATTCAAGTACCCTTGGTCAGCACTAGTACACATCATATAGTGTAATACACGCTTCATTTACATTTACAGGTACCTATCATATAGTGTACTACACCCTTCATTTATATTTACAGGTACATATATCATATAGTGTAATACACCCCTCATTTTACATTTACATGTACATATCATATAGTGTAATACACCCTTCATTTACATTTACAGGTACATATATCATATAGTGTAATACACCCTTCATTTACATTTACAGGTACATATATCATATAGTGTAATACACCCTTCATTTACATTTACAGGTACATATATCATATAGTGTAATACACCCTTCATTTACACTTACAGGTACATATATCATATAGTGTAATACACCCTTCATTTACATTTACAGGTACATATATCATATAGTGTACTACATCCTTCATTTACATTTACAGGTACATATATCATATAGTGTAATACACCCTTCATTTACATTTACAGGTACATATATCATATAGTGTAATACACCCCTCATTTTACATTTACATGTACATATCATATAGTGTAATACACCCCTCATTTTACATTTACATGTACTTATCATATAGTCTAATACACCCCTCATTTTACATTACCATGTACATATCATATAGCACCCCTCATTTTACATTACCATGTACATATCATATAGTCTAATACACCCCTCATTTTACATTTACATGTATATATCATATAGTCTAATACACCCCTCATTTTACATTTACATGTACATATCATATAGTCTAATACACCCCTCATTTTACATTACCATGTACATATCATATAGTCTAATACACCCCTCATTTTATATTTACATATACATGTACTATACAGATGTTTGATGTATGTACATGTAAATGTACAATGAGGGGTGTATTATATGATGTGTACATATAAATGTAAAATGAGCGGTGTATTAGACTACATGTATATGATATGAACATGTACATGTAAAAAGAGGACACTATAATAAGTATAGTACAGTATAGTGCAACATGATTTAGTACAGTATAGTGTAACATGATATACCGTAATTTGGGAAATTTTAGATTCTAAAATAATTCGTAATAACTTTTTTCGTATGAGAAATTTTCGTACATAATGCTCTGTACGAAAAATATTTAATTTGAATTTTTTTCTTTAACAATAATTAGAACAACACGTGAGACACGTGCGTAAGTGAGTATGGAGTTCGAGAGGTCTAGTTGCATTCGAGGCTATCATATATACAAAGCTGTATGGCAGGCAGCTGTCGGAGAAGTTCTACCATGTAAGAGGGAGATAAACAATGAGAAAGATCGATACGCTGTAGCTGTAATGAAGGATGATACGGTGATAGGACACTTACCTAAAAAAAGTTCTAAAATTTGCTCCCTTTTTGTGAGGAGAGGAGGAAGTATACACTGTAGAGTTATAAGAAGTAGGAGATATTCTGTGGATCTGCCTCAGGTAGGGCTAGAAATTCCTGACATTCAAGTCTGAACCCAAAAAAATACAGAAGCTGAAGAAGTGGTTTAAAAAATAGACTAGATATGTCTATATAATAATCTCACTTTCAACCTTTTTAATACCAGTAGCAATTGCTATTGTAAGAATAATAAATGCGAATAAGTGTGTAATTATGATATTTTAATATTTATTAAAATTAAAATCATTGAATGGGTATGTAATAAATAATATTGTTAAATGAATGTGCAGTAATTAAAATAATGGGTGAATGTGTACTAGACTTCCTCATCTGAGCTAACTTCAATTTCAGATTCTTCATCAGTCTCATCATCTTCAGAATCACCTGTGTCACTTCTATCACTTTCTTGTTCCTTACCATCCAAAGCTCCTGCGATACCAGCCCGAACAAAACCATTTACAATGAACTGAGGATTATCAGCAATGTATTCGGCCATCTCCACCCACCATTTAGCTCCCAACTCTTTTAATATAGGCATACTCAAGTCAACTGGGGTTAGCTCAGCTGTCTCCATATCTTCACCCTCTAGCTGCTTGCTAATTTGATTAGAATACCACTCCTCAAATTTCCTTTTCATAAAGTCTTTCGCCAGTTTGTTAACAGAAATGTCCATAGGTTGGAGCAGATCAGTTGTATTGGGAGGTAGTGGGCAAACGTGGATATCATTTTCCTCCAGAAGTTGATTTATCTGAGTAGTCATCTGTCCCTTGAAATTATAAATGATAACCAAAGCAGGCTTCCTTTCTCCAAGTGTTTCATGTTTGCTTTCCACATAGGGAATGATGATGTTGTGAATGTATTGAACCATCGTTTCCTCTGTTGACCAGTGCTTTGGTGCATGTGTGATATCCCAGTCACTTGGGAACTGGAACCGAGGGTGACAGCGAGGAGTTTTCCCTTGATAAATCACTTGTAAGGGTAGGAAATCACCTGTAAGAGAGCCACAATATATGGCAGTGATTAGACGCTTGTCATTAGCTCCTGCAACCTCCACTCGCTTGACACCTTGTTTGTCCATAGTCCAGGCAGATGATGGGAGTATTCTAATCCCAGTCTGATCCCAATTAAGAATCAACTCTGGAGGGATTTCTTCAAAATCAACAGTGGCATTAACATCATTCAAAAATGATTCCTTCACTTCAGCAAACTTTTCAACAGTATATTTACTTTTTGCAGTTGTGGCTTTTCTTTTTACAAACTTCATTCGCTCAAGCAAACCATATGCCCAATATATGTTTAAGTCAATGTGTCCACCATATTCTACTAATTTGAATTTATCAAACGAGAGGAGCATTCCCCTAGCAGCTGCCAATGCAATTCTCGCAGAAACCACACCTCCTCCATCTCGGACTCTCTTCAAATACATTTGTACTTGCTTATCTAGTTCATCTCCGAGCAAAAGATGTCTCCCACGTTTTTTACCAGGAAGAAGTGTCAGATCTTCATCATCCCTAGCCCTTTTCTCCCTTACACCATCTAAGTATGATTTCTTAATGGACTGAATGGTAGACTTGCTCATGTTTACACCAAGCTTCCTTGAAAAGTGACCAGCAGCTGCTGTCAAACCGTGTTGACTAGCATATTTTCCTATTTCTGCTCGGTCTTTCGCACTGTACTTTTTGTAGGGGCCATGAACGTTCTTTTTGATACAGTCGTCATTCATAAGTTTTTCAACTTCAGCGTTAGCTGAAGCAATAACTGCTGATGATATATCACCTGATAAAGACCCATTTGGATCTGGTAGCCCATGCCTGGACTTGAAAAACCGGCGAATATCCAAAGGCATCTTCCTTTAACTGCTCACAGTCTTCGATCTGATATAAACACGTGCAACACTAGTGTTATTTTCATACCGTAAACGTTTTAATACTTATAATTTTTCGTTATTGAAAATTATTCGTTATAAATATTTTCGTACTACAAGCGAAATACGAAAATTTTTATAGTACGAAATTTTACCGAATTACGGTAGTACAGTATAGTGCAACATGATATAGTACAGTATAGTGCAACATGATATAGTACAGTACAACACAGTATTGTTTAGTATAGTACAGTATTATACAATGTATATACAGAACAGTAGAATGTGTTTGTGTATGAAAGGTCTGACAGTTTTGTATTTCCTGTATTGAATATGTGCATTGTGTATGTTATGTGAAAACTTGGTAATCATGTATGCATCACTATAAATGAGTTAAAGCACCTTACTCTCACACATTATAATAGTTGCAACATTTGAGGTGTACTCTAAAAAAGCTTATAGCATATCTCAACACGTATTTACATAATGTACTTTAAGTGATGCTTAATATCAACCAACCAAATATGACTAAATGAAGTAAGTTTATAAAATTACATGTACATGTAAATAATTGCAACATTACATGTACATGTATGTTCATATACAAGAGACCTTGCCTTCATCCTTTATGAAGGCAAGTTCCAGATTATAGTAGAGCACAATAAAATAATAATATTACCTTGGTCTTCATTTGAAGGGTGAAGCTTGGGAGAAGATTGTAACAAAGGTATAGGTCCAGAAGGTAAGCTATTAGAACAGTGAGGACATGGCACAACAAAGATTGTAGGTTGAACAACTGAAAATCAATCTTCAACAAGAACATTTATATGATCAACAACCTAGAGAGAGAAAGAGAAGTAGAGAGACTAATAATGGTGGAAATCGACAGAAACAAAGTAACATACGCATTATTATACTGAAGAAAAGATGTTGAATGCTACAGTTATTAGGTGGAACTTGTTAATTCAATTTTGCTTCTCAGGCACCATCTATGTATCATGACCTTGCATGTTGGCCAATGTTTTCCATGCCATCCCTATACAGAGAGCACTACCATACTCTCTGATATGGTCTTTCAACATGTTTTATTAAACATCATAGCCCATCCTTTGGGATTGAGGAGTGAATCTGTTATTATTACCCTCTCCGCGTAGCATAGGCGGAAGGGTACGGTAATCGTTTTGTCTGTGTGTTTGTGTGTGTGTGTGTGTGTGTGTGTGTGTTAGCAATTTTTCTGGAAAAATAAAAACATTGACATTTCAAAAGGGGTACTGGTAGACTTCAAATTATACAAGCAAAGCACTAAATAAAAGCAAACAAAATTTGGGTAGTGGTTGCTACAACATCGAGTACTGGCTCCAAGCATTCTCCATTACTTTCAAACTCCGCCTATTTCAAATTTTCAAAGTCATGTGCTGTGCACGTTACTCGAACGTCAGCAGTTTTGAGGACCTGTCTATGCTGTCTTTGTGGAATATTTCACAAGACGAATTGAGGATCTTTCTTTCTTCTTTCAGATAATACAGAGACTAAAATGTAAGACTTATAGTATAGACAAGGAAGAGACTAATAATGATACTAAAATCTTTCAGTTATAAAGTAATAAGTAGTGACATGTTAGTTTATATAATTTATATATATATATACATGTATATATATATATATATATAATATATATATATATATATATATATATATATATATATATATATATATATATATATATATATGTAACAGAGTGACTAAGTTAACTTTGTTCTTAATGTGTTTATTAGTGTTGATTGATATTAGGCCTTACTTTTGTATCTATATATACATATCTTTATCATTGTTATCACTTTGCCCTGTTAGCCTCATCTTTGTTCTTTGTTTATGAAAGAGTATATATACCTTTGGTTTTGTAATTATTATATGTGTGTGTATGATTCACATTTGAGTAAAGTCATTTCTAAGACGAATACCAAGCAAATCAGTTACAGTGGAGGTCCCACCATGATGAATCAAGAGACAAGTCTGATTGAGCCTGAGGACACAGAGAGCCACATTCCTTCAGGAAGGATGCTTCCCCTTAACTCCAGAAGGCTGGGGAGTACTCATATTAAGTTGCTTGCAGAGACCTTGGAACTGCCAACTTCATCTTCTACAGAGGAATTGAGACAGTTGATTGATGGAAAACTTATGGAACAAGAACGGGAACCTCGCAATGTACAGGTGGTTGTACAAGAGAGTTCTAGAACAGAGATACGTCCTTTTCTAATGGATGAGTCAGGCCCCTTTCAACAGTCTGTTACACACACCCAGACTGGTTTGCAAATAAGAAAGGAAACGGAACACCTGCATGAAACAATGCAAGAGATGGAGCAGGAAGTTACTGTTCTCAAAGCTCAACTTGAAGAGCAGAGGGAGGAACTCGAGAATGTTCAACTGGAACTCCAACAAGAGAGAGAGAAAACAGATACCCAGGTAAACATTGAAGAAGTGTCAAAATTGAAATCTGAGTTGCAGAAAGAAAAAGAGAAGATGAAACATGTTTGGCAAGCAAACTGCCAGCAAGTTTCTGAATTGGAGACAGAACTGAGTGAGAGAGATGAAATAATCAAGACCCTAAGAGAGAGACTTCGCGGAGCTGAGGTGGTCTTATCTGAACGTTCTACCACCCCAACCCTAGTAAGTACCGAGAAAGAGCCATCCAGACGTCAACGAAAGCTACCCATCAAACGCAAAGGGAGGGCTCCACCCATTGAGCCATTCACGGGAGAAGATCTTGAAGTGCGTCTTGATGACTGGTTACCAGCACTACATCGAGCTGCCCAGTGGAATCAGTGGTCAGAAGAGGAATTGCTCATCCAATTGGCAGGCCATCTGAGAGGAAGAGCTCTTCAAGAATGGAACCTTTTGGAGCACAAGGAGCTGCTAACGTCAGAGAGTGCAATCAGTGCACTACGTAACCGCTTGGAGTCAGGAATGCGAGTCCTTGCAGCTCAGGATTTTCGCCACACTTCACAAAAGGAGATGGAGTCAACGGCAGACTTCATTAGAAGACTGGAACGAACATTTAGAGTCGCCTATGGACATGACAGTATGTCAGTGGAAACACGTGAGACGATCTTATACAGTCAACTACAAGAAGGATTGCGCCATGATCTCATGAAGAGCCCAGCTGTCTCTGGCGCCCAGAGTTATAAGGAACTCTGTCTGGCTGCTAAGAATGAAGAAAAGAGACATGCAGAACTCAAAAAAAGACAAGAGTACAACAAGAAGAGTTACCCAGAACAAAAGAAGGTTGGTGGAATGCAACAGAAGCGGTCAGCACCAACAACACAGCCTGCTGGAAAATATACAAATCCCAGACAAGAAGGACCATGCTGCTATGGCTGTGGCCGATATGGTCACATTGAGAGGAACTGCAGAATGAAAAGCCAGAAAGTAGGGGACAACCACGGAGAAATTCTACTCAAAACCGTAGAGTCCAAGTCACAGAGGAGTCAAAACTAGAAGACTTCTTGTACTCTTCTACATCTGACTCTGAAGATGGAGAGGTTCGAATAGTGAAGGTGAATGACAAAGGAAGTCAGACTGTTTGTGCCAAGGTTCAGATAATGGGAGTGCCAGCATACGGGATCATAGACTCGGGAGCCGACATCACTATTCTTGGTGGTGAACTGTTTAAGAAGGTAGCTGCAGTGGCCCGGCTGAAGAAGAAGCACCTGAAGAAAGCGGACAAGCTTGCAAGGAATTATGACCAAGGTACAATATCCCTGGATGGCCGCATGGATCTTGATATCACTTTTCAGGAGAAGACACTTAACACACCAGTCTACATAAAAATGGATGCTCCTGAACAGTTGCTGCTCTCAGAAGGAGTTTGCAGACAGGTTGGTATACTTACCTACCATCCGGATGTACAAAGATGGATAGGTGGCAGAAGGCCTGGAACACCTGAGAAGCAAGCAAAAATCCCAATGGTGAGAGTAAGATTAGTGCAATCAGTTTGTGTTTTACCCCTACAGAGCACAGTGGTCAATGTTCAACTCGATGGACCTGACAGTGAGTACAGTAAGTCAGTCCTGCTGGAACCACATGTTTCCCAAGAACCAAGCAGCTGGACTACAAGTGGAGGATGGACTGCTGCAACCTAGCCACGAGGGAAAGGCCCAGGTAGTGATCACCAATCCAACAGGATTCACTCAAGAGTTTCAAGGAGGCCTTGATATTGGTCACATCTCAGAAGCTACAGTCATACCATCAGAAAAGCTACCATCTACTGAACCTGCAGTGAGAACAATCACAACTACATGTACATGTACATGTACCAATAATAATTGTGAGAGGCGAGAAGAAATGATGATTACGTCACTTCCCTGTGAAGATTTTCAAGGTACAGAGAGAGAGTATCATCAACTAACATCTTTTCTCAAAAAGCACCATCACGCATTCAGTTTAGAGGAAGGGGAACATGGAGAGACTGATTTAGTTCAACTGGAGATTGATACTGGTGATGCTTCTCCAATAAAACAACCTGTCAGACGTCTGCCATTTGCCGCAAGACAGGAAGTAGCATACCAGTTGAAGAAGATGCAAGGCATGGGAGTTATCAAGCCATCTAGCAGCCCTTGGGCCAGCCCCATTGTCCTGGTAAAGAAGAAAGATGGTACCCTGAGGTTTTGCATCGACTACAGGAAGTTGAATGCTGTGACTAAAGCAGACAGTTTCCCATTGCCTCGGATTGATGATTTACTTGACCAACTTGGCCAGTCCAGGTATTTTTCAACATTAGATCTTGCCTCAGGATATTGGCAGATTCGAGTGCATCCCACTTCACAAGAGAAGACAGCTTTTGTTACTCATCAAGGTCTATACGAATTTTGTGTTATGCCATTTGGCCTCTGCAATGCCCCGGCAGTATTTCAACGACTGATGCAACGAGTGGTGATGGGACTTAATCCTGAGGACGAACCTGCATTTGTGTCTGTCTATCTTGATGATGTGCTCGTGTTTTCAAAAACACTAGAAGACCACCTGAAACAGCTTGACTTGGTGATATCCCACCTGAAAACAGTTGGATTAAAGTTGAATCCGTCAAAATGCTATTTCATGAGAAAGGAAGTAACCTATCTTGGCCATGTTATTACCTCATCAGGTCTCAAGCCAAACCTTCAAAGGATTGAAGTGCTCAAAGAATACCGTCCACCAAAAGATGTGAAAGGACTTCGCCGATTCCTGGGATTAGTGTCTTACTATAGACGGTTTATCCCTGGGTTTGCCAAAATAGCACACCCACTTCACAACTTGACAAGGAAGGAGCAAAAATTCAAATGGAGTGGTGAGTGCCAGGAAGCATTTGATGCACTTGTATTTACTAACTCAAGCCCCAGTTTTAGCATACCCACAGTTCAACAAAAGTTTTGTCCTGGAGACAGATGCAAGCGTCACTGGTCTGGGTGCTGTACTTTCACAGAAACAAGATGATGGTCAACTCCATCCGGTAGCATATGCAAGCCGAGCTCTTTCACCAAACGAGAAGAATTATGCTATTACAGAGTTGGAAACTCTTGCGGTAGTTTGGGCCATTAGTCACTTTCATGCGTACTTGTATGGACATGAAGTTCTTGTTTTCACAGACCACACAGCAGTAAAGGCCATTTTAGAAAATCCAAATAGCAGTGGAAAACATGCTCGTTGGTGGACAAAGGTCTATGGCAGTGGACTAGCGAAGATTGAAATTCGATATCGACCTGGAAAAGAGAACCTGAATGCTGATGCACTGTCTCGGATTCCTTTCACATCTAATGATGATGACCCTTCAGTACCTGTATTGACGATTCAAGTTGATGAAGACATCAGTGAACAAAACATTTCACAGTTGTTGCAAAGCCCCCATTGTGACACTGATGCTGTTGCAACATTTTCTACCCACCAGAGGAAAGATCCAGACATTCAGGACATCTTCAAATTCCTCCAGGAAGGAATACTACCTGACAATAACTGTAAAAAGCAGAAATTAGCTCTTCAAGCATCACTTTTTACTGTTCTGGATGGTGTCCTGTACTATATTGACTCGAGGCGAAACTGCGAACGTGCAGTGGTCCCAAAGCACCTCCGAGAAGAAATCATGAAGGAAAATCACAGTGGGATTATGGCAGGACATTACCGACTTTACAACACCCCGGTGAGGCAATGGTGGTGGGAAGGGATGTACAAAGATGTTACTGCCTTCTGTAAAAGCTGTCCCAGTGTGCCATAGTATCGGGAGGAAGTAAAACTCACAAGCCTTTACTTCATCCAATTCCAGTACAGAGACCAATTCAAATAATGGGTGTTGACATAATGGAACTGCCGAAGACAAAGAAAGGAAACCAATATGTAGTCGTGTTTCAGGACTTTCTGACAAAATGGCCAATTGTATTCCCTATTCCAGACCAAAAAGCCATTGTTCGACTATTGGTGGAAGAAATTGTTCCATTGTTTGGAGTACCTGAAGCCTTACTGTCTGATCGAGGTACTAATCTTTTATCTCATCTGATGCTTGATGTTTGTGAACTACTCGGTATCAAAAAGCTGAACACAACAGCCTACCATCCTCAATGCGATGGGATGGTAGAGAGGTTTAACAGAACTCTTAAAACTATGTTAAGGAAACATGCAGACACGTTTGGAAATCAGTGGGATAGATATCTTTCTGGAGTACTGTGGGCATACAGAAACACCCCACATGAATCAACCAGAGAGAAACCCTCATTTCTGTTATTTGGGTTGGATTGCAGGTCTCCCACTGAAGCAGCTTATTTGCCTGTACACTCTCTTTTGGAAACAAATGTTACTGACTATCGGCAGGAACTAATGAAGTCCCTTACTTCTGCACGGACACTTGCAAATCAGAATATACAGAGTGCCCAAGAACACTACAAGAATCAATATGACAAGAAAGCTGACCCAGCCGAATATAAAATTGGAGAGTGGGTAATGGTACGGTTTCCCCATGAAGAGAGTGGACATCTAAGAAAACTCTCACGCCCCTGGCATGGGCCATATAGAATCTCAGCAGTGAAGAATCCTGATATTACAGCCTTAAAGATCTATTTCCCCCAAGAACCCCCAATACAAGTACACCAAAGCCGAGTCTGTTCTTGCCCATCTGGTTTTCCTGGTGGATTCTATTGGTATGGTAATAAACAACGAAGTCCTGGAAAGATACCAAAATGGATAAATGACACAGACAAAAGAACAGGCAGTACGAACTCTAACATGCGATACACACTCTGAAGTCAACAGAACAGGAACTAATGCTCAGGTGAGCATTCTTTTAAGGAGGGAAGTAATGTAACAGAGATATACAAGATAAGATATACATTAGCTATGTGTAACAGAGTGACTCTTTACTAATTAGTTAACTTTGTTCTTAATGTGTTTATTAGTGTTGATTGATATTAGGCCTTACTTTTGTATCTATATATAAATATCTTTATCATTGTTATCACTTTGCCCTGTTAGCCTCATCTTTGTTCTTTGTTTATGAAAGAGTATATATACCTTTGGTTTTGTAATTATTATATGTGTGTGTATAATTCACATTTGAGTAAAGTCATTTCTAAGACGAATACCAAGCAAATCAGTTACATATATATATACATGTATATATATATATCTATTATAATATTATTATAAAAACTAACATGCCAGTACGGTTTTATAACTTAATATGTTTTATACACAAACTAAACTATCTGAAGTAAACATTTTCATTATTATATGACCATACAAAC